>CAWUFW010002941.1:0-618750 GCA_963921515.1 Calotriton arnoldi
GACCCCCAGTTCTAACAGTACTGATTTGTATAAGGTGGACCTTTGTCTAAAGTGACATGGTGGGTGAAAAATTATGGACTGGAATGTGGCCCGAGAGATGCCTAGTAGCTGAGTTTAATTCAAACATTCCATCCATCCCGTTATTGTTGCTGCAGTTGATGCCCTACAGTGAGAAGGTGATATGAATAGTGTGCTGCAGAATATGTTGGCTCATTCTAGGTCTCTGTGGTGATTGAGAAATGTAGTGGAGTTCAAAGGAAGTTCAACAGCTTTGGTAATTAATCAGCATTCCAAAAGTACAGGGAGAAATCTTGGGATTTTGTGCCTAACTTTTAATGACCGAGGGTTTGCTGCCTGTTGACGCAAAGTAGCAGGGCGACATGTTATTGGGTTGAAGAAATTGTGTTATGCGTAGGTTTCCTGAGAGGTGAGGATGTAGACATAGGAGGGCGTGAAAGTGTGGATAACTCAAGAGGTCAAACATTTTAGGAAGTGTAGTGTAGCTCCTATTTCCCTAATAGGCTCTGCGCATTGGAATAATATATCCTATAGGTTTGACATAGGACTAAGGTCAGTATGTCCCTATCGAGTATATTAAACTTAATTACTTGTGCCAGCTAGCTCAGAGGCCACTAGAAACTCCTTGACAACAAGAAGGGAGTAGTTTCTGGCAGCCGCAAAACATGACCAATATGTTTCCCTTTTAGAATCAGAACGTGTCCCAGAGTCGTGGAAACACTAGATAACTATTTCACTCAGCTCAATCGTGCATGCTTAGTTTTCCTCAGAGTTACACAGAAATAATAGACGGGCGTTTTCAATAAAAGATTTATTGAACAGTCTTGTTTCTGGTGTAAGTATAATGTGCTGTTACGATCACAAGACAGTATGCGAGATAAATAATGTACAGGGTGAGCAGTAGAAATAAATAATACTGCGATAGCATTATCTTTTAGTACAAATGCTGTTACATAAATAACACAGACTAAAAATGCGAGTACTCATACGATGCGGTGCTAAGCTAGTTCTACTCCAATGTACCTAACCTAATCTAGGTGTAGGACGAGGTATGAAGTAGGTGAAGTATTCCTTACTATGGTATACTAGGAGTATGTTTAAGCCCAGTATGCCTAGTATGCCTAGTATGCCAAGAGTCCCTCTAGATTCTTATCAGCTCCATACCTGAAGAATGAGAGAGGTTGGAATCTCTTTGCCAGACTCGAACTCCAACACCCCGCAAGGGAAGTCAGATCACTGGAAGCTGGAAGCTGGGCTCTCTGCGTGCAGGGAATGGCAGCGTCTTCTCATTGCGTCAGGCCGGGAAACGGGCTCCTCTGAAGTCGAGGTCTCCTCTGTTTTACAGGGGCTAGGGAAGGTATATTTATACCTGAGAGTACCTTAGGAATGTTAGCATTGACGTGAATTGGACAGCGAAAGACGTCATGGATGAACCCCTAAGGAATAATGGTTCATGCATAATATATGAGGCCTTGAAGAAATCAATAGTCCTGGGCTAGGGAAACTCCCGCAGCCTAAGGGTCTGTTCTTCATGAACTCGTTGTGACGTTAGGGTGGACGGATGTCAGAGACCATGCCTGTATTTGGAGTGCACGGTTTAATGCCTAAATAAGGCCTGGGATTCTATGCCTATATAAGGGCAGGGCGAATTGTGCCTATATAAGGACATGATATTGGAAAGCCCATTATGGACACCCTAAGAGGAATACAACAGAAGGGAGATGACAAGAATGAGGATTGCACAGCTTCTCGCCGCTGATGAGTTTTTTCTAGTAGCTTGTACAAGGCAGACAAATAATTGATTGCCTCAGCATATAGCTGAAGAGGATGACATGCTGGGCTTATGTGGACAAGGCAAGGCTTAGGGTGAACTACACTAGTGCATGGTTTCAGCCTTATGACTACCAAGCACTGATTATTTTGAGGTGCAGCATATGCTCTAAGGGTCATAGAATCAGATTTTTTTTTGCATCATTAATTGAAATTATTGCACAAATGACCCTCAGCTCAACTGACCCTATATAAATGTAAAACTTCTAAAGTAAATAGTTAATCGATGAGGAATCACTGAATGCACTAAAATCATATCCATACAACACCAGTAGGTGTAAAATAGAACTGAAGATTCAATAGAAAGTGGCAGGGATAAAAAAAACCCTAACAAACAATAATCAGATTATAAAACACACAAAAAAATAATCAACAAAACACGACTTTATTTGCTTAAACCATCTAGTAGCTTCTTCAAATTAAAATATTTCACTACATTGGAAGCAGCACTTGGAATATCAACGTTTAGGCAAAAGTTCAACCCATCATGGGAAGTCTGAATTTCTCACCTAAAGAAAAGTGGCCTCAATGACTGCCCTCGCTCATACTCACAATGTTTGTGAATACAAATATGTGCAGTACTGTTTTGTTGAAGTATGGAGGTTGCAACTTGCTCTAAGAGTCAAGAATCTACAGCTGGGCCAAAGCTAGGGCGGCCGACTTTGAAGCTGGGGAACCAGGTTCGAGTCTGGCGGGAGGCTCAAACATCCGGTGATTCTGGGCAAATCACTTAAACTCCCTGTGCCCAAAAAATTTATGTGTCCGTCTGTAAAGAGGCTGGTGCTCATGTAAAGTGCTCTGATACCTTTGGGTTCAGTTTGCACTATGTAAAAAAAGTACAAAAATAAATAAAATCGATGGATTTGATACCCTGTGTGGAAGAGCTATAGCAGAGTTTTCAATTCTGTGGTCCAGGGACTACCTTGAAAATCAAATAATATCAACAGATTAATAAAGTATTTATAACTAAATAACTTAAATGTACAATTGAGAATTTTAAAACGTACTGTAAACGTACTAAAGATTTTTTGCTAAAACCAGCATTCTTCCGTAAGAAGAGATCATACGATAGAGCGTTCACGGGAGCTGCACCAAGGATTTGGAATTCGCTCCCACCGAATATTAGGAGAATCACGTATGGTCCACGATTCAAAAAGGAGACTAAGGCCTTTCTGATGGGTAAATTTCTCCCATAACTAACACCAGGCTACAATACGACTATTTTGAGTTTGGCAGACAACCCGTCGATCCACTACAGTATGCTGTTCAAGTAGACTTCCGTAAGGTATAAGACAGTTAGGGCCATATGTATCATTCCAAATTGCGGTCGCAAACGCCGAAATTCACAGAATTTCGGCGTTTGCAATCGCAATTGGGCTTAGTGGTATGTATAAATGAAAAACTGCCTTGCAAAATAAGGAATCGCAAAATTTGCGATTCCCTATTTTGCGATTGCATTTAAGGAATCGCAAGATAGCAATTCCTTAAATGCAATGTAAGAAGCACAAAAAAAGTGCAATTTGGCCTTAAGGAATCGCAAATTACCACCAACTTCAAGTTGGTGGTAATTTGCGATTTCTTTGAAAAATGCACTTTTTTGCATTTTTCAAAGTGCAAAGTGGCGCACATACATGCCCTTAGGGCATGTATGTGCCCCACATGTGCACCCATGCTTATTTCAGGGTGCAACAGGGTGTCCTTTGACACCCTTGCAACCATGAAATTGCATTCTCAATTTGCGCTTCTCTAATTGCTACTCGCAAATTGAGAATGTCTTCCCATTCATTCCTATGGGCCTCTAGGCCCATAGGAATGAATGGGGAGGTTTCCTTAATTGCGAATCGCACTTTGCGATTCGCAATTAAGGAACATGTAGGATTCGCAATTTTTTTGCAAATCCTACATACATCTCGTTTTGCGATTCTCAAATAGCGATTCTCAAAAATTCGCTATTTGAGAATCGCAAAACCTAACTTTGATACATATGGCCCTTAGTCCCTTGTCCATCTACAGGGATGTTGTCTACAGTCAAGTAACTCGATCGATGTATATTTGTTTTAAAGTAGCAATAATATAACCATCGTAGACAGCTAGGATATCAGGAGTGGACCTATTCTGGTTCAGAAGTATGTTTATGGCATGTTTTACTTTTACCTAATGATTTCCTTATTCTTCAATATGTTGCGGGTTGGACAAGGGTTAGCATCTGCCAATATTATTGAACAAATTTTTTCGCTTGTGGTTAAAGAATTGAATATCCTCTGATTGTGAAGGGGTGATGATGTAAAGCGCTCTGACACCCAATTCTTGGGTCTTGTTCGCGCAATAGAAAACACTGAATAAAATAAAAAATAAAAATAAATGTGAAGGAATTTGAAATTGGAGACTAAAAATTAAATGAGTATCCTCAGATTGATTTGTGGGAGCAGTGCAAGTGCATGAAACAAAATATAGTATGGGTGATGAGTGGACTCAATTAAATTTAGAAAAGCTCCAACCATTATATTAAAATTAAAATGTAGATTTTTTTTTAATTCTAATTTGTTTGTGAAGTAAATAAAATGTGTCATCATTTGTTTGAATGGTTTTTAAAAAAAAAATTGTGTATTGTTTTGTGGTTCAAATGCTTAGGCTTGGGCCCTTGGGCTGGCAGTCATGACTCAGTGGGGGATCCCCAGATTCCAACACTGATCTATAGTGTTAATAGTCATAGACAGACAGGGGTGCAGGGCACAAACGCTACTTACATAGTGCAGACTTACTTCACAGGGATACCGGACGCAAATTACTCACAATTCAGTAGGCACAGAGAAACAAAATCAGTAAAAACAATAGAAATACCATACATTATAGTTATTCAGTGAGAATCCTCGCCTGCATTTGTTCTCAGTTCTGCCGAGCTACCAAAAAAGCTTTTTTTGTAGTAGTTGTAGTTTTATATAGCGCAAACTTGACCCGAAGGTATCAGAGCGCTTTACATGAGCACCAGCTGCATTACAGATGGACACATTCATTTTTGGTAGGCACAGGGAGATTAAGTGATTTGCCCAGAATCAGAGGATGTTTGAGCCTCCCGCCAGACTCGAACCTGCTTCCCAAGCTTCAAAGTTGGCCACCCTAGCCATTATGCCACATCCTCTCCTTGGTGCAATCCATGTGACTGGGCTGCTGGCTTATCAAAGGGAATGTCCATGGCACGGGCACAACACCCAGGCATGTATGTGGTCCTGACCCATTTCATTGGAAGGGACTGGGTCACATGACTTTTGTGCCTGATTGTCTGATGAGGATGATATGGCAACCGTTGCTGTGAGAGGGTCCTTGTCAAGCAGTTGTTGGGTGGGAGCACTTAGTAGCTTGTTGTAGCCGGCCAAGGTGGGATGGTAACAACATATTATAAATAGTTTGTGCAACAACTCAGCGTAAAAGCTGCTAGTGAATCTTACACATTATTGTTCAGGCAGGATGCATTTTCCGCAAATGGTTGTCTGTATAAATATACTATGTTAGCCCCATCATATCATTATGGAAATATGCATACAACTAAATATTGTTAGGCCCTGCCCTCTTTGCGAATGGCTCTTTTCTGTTTTCGAGAGCTATGCCAGACATCGTGCTGTATCTAACAATGTTTACTCTATCCAAATATTTAATCTGTGTGCTTTTGTTCTCATTTTATTTGTGGGTAGTGTTAAGCAATCACATGGTAATTCCTTTACTGATCGCAGTTACAGCCCAGTGCGCCAACAACTGACCTAGCTCCACAAAAAGTGCAAATAAATGCATAATCGACACAGAAGTCCAAGTGCAGTTTTCAAATTGAACCATTTTTCTATGTGCCGTTTTTTTTTCTTAAAGAGAAAAATTTAGTCACTTCTTGACTCAGAGCAAGCCATACAAACAGCTCTGGTATGAAAATGTAAAATGCAGATCGCAGCCTTGCAAGTTGCAGTCTGTGCTTTTGCTAGAACGCAAAGCTTCTTGGGTAAGAAAAGAGCAGACCTAGCTCTGTGCGGTGTAGTGTGTCTCCCCTGGCACTGAGCGCCCGCAAGCAGAATAGCTGTGTTCAGCTGCTTTGTTTTTACAGTGCATCCGTCTGTAGTAACTGGGTTAAAGTCCACTTAGAGGAAGGAGAACAAAGGCGGCCTGTTCCTGCTGGAAGCTTGCCTCTTAAGATATCACAGCGGATTTTAAAAAAATAAAGAAAACAGGACAGGAAGCCACAGGTCCTCTGGGAAACCATCGCCACTTCACAAAGCAAAGCAGTCCCAAAACTTTATCGCCCTTGAGTGAGTTTGCTCTGCCGACCACTGCCGCTCAGTACATTAGGGTGGGCAAACCCCAGGATGCGGCGGATCAAAAGGCCACTTTGCCAAAAGCTAATTCATCTCCTCTGTAAATAGGAGAGTTCTAAGTGGAGCGCGGCTCACCTACTCCAGATCCCTTTTCAGTGCTGTGAAAAAGTGTGTTTAGGTTAAAAAATAGAAGCATTCATTACAGGGCAAGACGCGTCATACAGCCAGGAGACAGAAAGCTCCCTGTAAGACGGGAAAACAGAGAGGAAAACGGGATGCCCAAGGTGCAGTAGGATTGGGACACACTTCTCTCACGGGCACATATGTGATTAACTGCTGCAGACAATTACATTGTATTGTTTTGTAACATTTGTATAGGGCTTACAACCAGTGACGTAACGCAGAATGATGAGGCCCCCTTCAGAATGTGAAGAGGGGTCTCTCAGTCTCCTATATCTCTCATATATTCATTTGACTGATGGGGACCCCTGAAGGGCTGCGGGGGCCCTGAATGGTTGTGGGACCCCTTGTGCCACAGGGGCTGCAGGGGCTTGCGTTACACACCCTGCTTACAACCCTGTGTGCTTATCAAAATGGATAGCAAGCTACACCGTGTGGGTATGTGGTTGGAAGTGTCTTTGCTTTCAGCCTATGTTCGAAACATTCCAATGGCGTGTGTGATGACCGTTTAGGTGCGATCATCGTGTTATTGGGCACGCATAGGGCTTTGCAGTGTGATGGATGACGAAGTTTTATGCTGGTAGCTCTGTTTAGCTCTGCAGGTTGCTTTGTTATTGTTAATATTATTTGAGTTTTATATAGTGCTAGCTAGACCCAAAGGTATCAGAGCGCTTTACAGGTTACGCGTAGACCAAAGAAAAACATACAATACAGCATTGAGGTATTCAACAATCAAAGTAAAAAGAGTGAATTAAGCAATACATTATAGAGGTACTGTCGACTGGTGACAGATTATAGACTGTTTCTTTCCGGAATTCTCCTCTGTGTTAGTATTCACAATCCGATGCTGGTGGTGCCAGGGGGTTGGCCACTCTGAGATCTAATGAATCTGGGGGAGTTAACAGGTGTGGAAAAATGATGAAGGGAGTCTGAGATCTGCCCAAATAGACTGCGTGACAGTCCACTTTTATATGATTGCTGTGTGACGTCCAGTAAAAAGCTTTGTCAAGATGTGGAACCTGTAGGGTGGATAAAGTTAGAGAGCATCAACGTATTACAGATCTCACCATTCTTCACCGGCCTGCTGGTGGTGAGGAGAGCTGGTTGAGCCTGTATCTGTATCCTCCAGTTGCCTACAAGATTCCACAGTTCCTTTCATATGTAACATGCCTGTCCCTTTGATGATGAGGGGTCAATTATAGGCCTGGGAGGTGAACTCCGCTCCATTCGCGGAGTTTGCAGAGTTTTCCGCACTCTGCGTTCCGCGGATCACGCGGAGTTCTGAAAAAATCCGTTCCGCCGAGTGGAATTTTTTTCTCGCTCGTTAACGTTGGTGAGCGCGAACGAGTAAAATCCAATGCTAGACCACCTCTCAGCAAGATTTCTCAACACGGGCAGTCGCGGATTGTCGCCACCGCTCGCGTTGAGAAACCATCCGTTCGCGTTGAGGAAGCTGCCGCTCAAGTAGAAGATCTTCTTGTGCGGCAGAAAGAAGCAGCACTGCACATGGTGCCGTTCGTGCTGATTTTCCAGCACGGGACAAACACCCAGCACTAAAAATCAATGCGAATGGCGCAACATAACTCGCTCCACGGCTTGCGGAACTCCATGTAATGCGGCAGAGTTTTTGGGTCGCTTCGCGGAACTCCGCAAACTCCGCCCAGGCCTAATCAGTTAGTGGAGTGGGATGTGGTATCATAAGATGTCAAACGTTACATCAGAATGAGATGAGGAGGATAGCCAGACTGACTAGAGTTTTTGATGTGTGCGGGGGGACTATGGTTAGTATCCTCCATCTTCTCAGTCCTAGAGCCAGAGGACATTCTCCTTGTTCTACTGATATATATGAATGATGACTGCAGAAGAATTAAGCCCCATTGCAGAGCATTGTGTATTTGTAATTGCATTTATACAGCGCTTACTACCCCTGACGAGGCGTGGAAGCGCTTTTTCGGCGAGTAGCACGCTACTCCGGAACCCATAAATGATTAATGGTGAATTAGCATGGTGAAATATGAAAGTAATTTGAGTGGTGGATATGTTAGTCAGTTATTTGGATTGAGAAGGATAGTGGAGGGATAGAAGAGGGAAAAAAGGTTTGCATTTATATAGCGCTTGCTACCCCTGATGGGGTGTTGAAACACTTTTTCTGCGAGTAGCACGCTTTTCCAGAACCCATAAAGGATTAGTGGTGATTTAGTATAATGAAATATGAAAGTAATATGAGTGGTGGATATGTTAGTCAGTTATTTGGATTGAGAAGGATAGTTAAGGGAGAGAAGAGGGAAAAAGGTTTGAATTTATATAGTGCATGCTACCCCTGATAAAGTGTTGAAGTGCTTTTTCGGCGAGCAGCGCACTGCTCCGGAACCCATAAAGGATTAGTGGTGAATTAGTATAGTGAAAATATGAAAGTAATTTCAGTGGTGGATATGTTAGTTATTTGGATTGAAAAGGATAGTGGAGGGATAGAAGAGGGAAGGATTTAGATTTTTCGTTTTTTTTTGGAGCTCATAGTAGTAGGAGGAGGCTTGGGATGAGTAAAAGGGAGGTGAAGGGGGAAGATTCAGAGGGAAGGGTTTAGAAAGGCTAGTAGTGTTATGCGGTTTGGGATAAATGAGAGAGTGGAGATGGGGGCAGTGAAAGAGAACGCCGTTGCTGGTTGTCGGTCCTGTGGACGTTGGATTCTGGGGCAGGGGACTCGCTGTCCCAGAAACCCCAGAAGGGGAGGTGGCGGACTCACCTGCGCGTGCTGAAAAGCGCAGTTGATCTCCCGCGGCACAGGGGAGTGAAAGAGAATGCCGTTGCTGGTTGTCGGTCCTGTGGACGTTGGATTCTGGAGCAGGGGACTCGCTGTCTCAGAAACCCCAGAAGGGGAGGAGGCGGACTCACCTGCACGCGCTGAAAAGCGCAGTTGATCTCCAGCGGCGCGGGGGAGTGAAAGAGAATGCCGTTGCTGGTTGTCGGTGCTGTGGACATTGGATTCTGGAGCAGGGGACTCGCTGTCCCAGAAACCCCAGAAGGGGAGGAGGCGGACTCACCCGCGCGCGCTGAAAAGTGCAGTTGATCTCCCGCGGCGCGGGCCGCACCCGGGCGAAACCCGGGCCATGGGTGGGCCCATCCGCGCCCTTCATAGCCCAGAGGAGGCTGGGCTTGGCCCAGTCTCTTGGCCCCTTCATTTTTTGCCATTGCTTGTTCTTTGGAGATTGCTGGGTGTGACAGTTCAATTGGAGGTCTGTGGCGACTACAGGGGTCCCGCACCTATAACAGCACGGCGTATGTGGTGCAGGTAGGGGACGACTGTGTATGTTTGTGTACACCCACACAACTTATACCTAAGCGGCATTGTTACAAGGGGTTTGGAGCTGCCCTGATTCGATTTTACTGGTAGCACAACTTATAACGGTCTTGTCCACTTTTCCAACGCAAGTCCTCGTAACAGCAGCTGTTGTCTTGTGCGCGCCTATATTTGGTTCTTTATGGGGAAACGTAAGGTGGCAATGTTGCCGGTGAAGGCAACTACCAGCACAGTAGTCACTATGGACTCCTTTTTATTAAGGGCGGCGGGAGTCCTTGACAAGGAGATAGAGTTGGTAAAAAGGCGTCTCTCCTGCTCCCCTATCAAACACCTTCCCATAAGACTTCTTACAAGACCCTGCGGGACTTCAGGACTTCTTGAATCGGTCTCCAGGCCATCTAACGTATCCCCCACGTCGGAGCCAGGGGGTGCTGTTAGCTCTGTGTCTGGTCAAACTATTTCCCTTTCACCCCATATTCTGGTTTCCAATGCAGCTGGGGCAACTTCAACCTCTGTCCAGGATGCAGCCATTTGTAGCATCGATAAGCAATCAGACGTCAACACGCTGGGCCTGTATAGGATAACAAGAGGAGGAAGAGGAGCAACAACTGTTGGATCAGGCCCTGGCTCTGGCACGAAAAGAAAGGGCCCCTTGATTGGAGGGAAGGCAAAAAGATCGAGGGCATTGGGAATGCAACAAAAAGCACTCACGGAGCGAGAACTCACTAAGCAAGACGTGGTGGCTGCATTAGAGGTATTTCAGGGGTCTGTACGGGCTATATTGGACGCAAAATTTGATTCCCTCTTTCAACGCCTCACCTCTATAGAGAGGGAACTTATTGAGTTGAAACAATTCACCCCATCTAGGGGGGAGGTAACCAACATGGGTCCTACGTTAACGTTGGGCCATATTGTTTCCGAAAGACCCAACCCTGATGATTTACACACACAATGTAGGGAGCAGCTATCGTTAGCACAAAAGCCTGTCATGGGGACAAGTATTTCCCGCTCTCAGCACACCTGGTCCTTGTCCCCGGCTCAGAATCTGAACCAGATGCCCCTGGCGCAGAAGACCCCACGTGATGAAGCTGTATGTATGGGTCCTACCCCAGAACAATCGATCCCCAGGACCTTTAATACGGGAGACTTATCCAATGGCAGAGATGGGAACTCCTACCAGAACCCAGTTAATTTACATCTTCCGCCCGAATCAACGCCATACGTTGTGGTCTTGGGGAATGTGCCTACCCTTTCTCCAGGTGTTAAGGAAGATTTTTCACAACTGAAGAACAAAGTTATGCATTGGTTGTCTTGTAACACCACAATGGGCCCATGGGTAGGAAAATACATCAACATGATGCGTAAGGTCAATTGGGTCGGGGGGTCCAAAAAGTTTTACAAGGGTGACTGTGTTATTATTAATTTCAACCAACCACACGTAGCTGAAAGGATCTTGGCTTCATCCTCACTTTATATGAACACCACCCCTGGCCCTTTGTCGACCATCAGGGCCATCCCCCTTGATTTTTTTTACAAACCCGAGTACCCAGTTTGGAACAACACGATTTATAACCGTGAGGTCCCTTTTGGGAGACCGACGTCTATTCCTCCCTCTTTGATGGATTTTAACACCATGGGGCCCCAGAATATCTTAAATTAGGCTTACCGGTCCACACATGGAGGACAGATGCTTGTACACCCTTCTCTGGTATTATCTAACAGTTTTGCACCCTTGGGCACACTGGATGCCTGTGATTGACCGCGGGGGTTGTCCCTGGAGAACTAGGGATATCAAGTTCTGGGCAGGACTGTTTTCAAGAAGGTTTTAGTATCATGGGTGGAAGGGTGTGTCATTTTATCTCATGGAATATTGCTGGCCTTGCTAATACGTTTCTTGACCATCCTGGCTTATTTTTATAAAACAGTTTAACCTAATTTGTTTACAGGAAACATGGGCTACTACAAACGTTTTCCACCTGGAGGGTTTTAAGTCATTCTTCGTCCTGGCTACTCCCTCGAGTCCTGGAAGATCAAAGGGTGGCCTTATAACTTATGTTTCCCTTGCATTAGAGTCTAATGTTTCAGTGCTGTCTAAAGACAACCCTTGTTTACAATCGTTGCTGTTGCACAAAGAGTCTGGCAAATTGGGACTTGTGAAGTTTCATAACGCAATCTCCTGCCCTCTTGTAGTCTGTATCATATCTTTATTGGGTCGTTTCTTAAGACACCAGCTGAAGTCAGACTTTAGCCATTTTTTTGATAGCCGGGGATTTTAACACCTATTTATGCGGGGATCCAAGGAAAACTACTCTCATTAATTTGGGTTGTCCACGGGTGAAGGGTATCCATTTTGAGCATACAGCACAAGCTGATTCCCTCACCGAATTACTGTTTGAATTCGATTTATCCTCGACCATGTGCACTTTAGAACCATGCAGTAAGGTCTCTAACCCATCCTTTGTAGGGAGCGGTAGTGGCTCAGTCATCGATTTTATCCTGGTATCAACACCGCTTCTCGACTTGATCTCAGGTTTTACGATCGAGGCCAGTACACTCAGTGATCACAACCCTCTATGTATGCACATTAGTTGGCCTCTACTGGCGCCTACTGAGGGGACCGGGAATAGTGGGGTTGTGCAGGTAATAGATGGCGGAAGAAGGTTAAAATGGGCCCAGATATCCCCGGAGTCATTTTATGATTCCCTATCTGCATGCTGTGACACGGAGTTAGCTCTGTGTATAGCCCCGTCATCAGAGCCGCGGGACATTCTTGAAGCCTATAAGGCTATTTCCTCCACAACAACAGATCTTCTCAGTGCCCCTGTGTGGCGACCCGCTACTCGGGTTCCCAGATGGTTTGACCAGGATTGTTCCATGGCGGCCAGGAACCTGAAGGAAGCGTTGGATAAAAGTCCAAGAGATAACGCCCTAATTAAAACTCGTAGAAGGGAGTACAAAGCTGTATTAGCTGGATGGAAGGCAGCATTGAAGGAGGAAACATGGAGGAGCTTGGTTGAGGCAAGCACCTTGAAGAGCAGTGCCAAGTTTTGGGGCATAATTAATAGCTCGTTTTTATGTGAGAATGTAGGCAACGCGGTGGAGGCACACATAACTGAAGAGGAATGGGTGCATCATTTTGAGATATGAAAATTAAAGTTGTGCTGTTCCTGAGTGATCTAGAATGTAGCAATATACAAGGGACAGTAGGCTACAGAGTTGAAAGAGATAGGAATCCATTTCTTTGGAATGTAATGCCCTCACACACCCAGTTGGGTGTCATGCTTCATCATCGGGCTCCTCCTCGTCTGGCCGGCGCTGCAATGCCTGACGGGCTCCCGATGAGGGGCACTTTGGCAGAGATCTTTTTCCAAATAGCCGTCTAGTGCCGTGGGTGTGAGAGATTTTAGTGAGTGTAGATGAATAAGTGGTGTGTGATGTTTATGTGAGTTAAAACAGGGTTGGGAGTACCATCAAAAATAACTTTAATTGTGGGGTCTCCTACCCTGATTAAAAAGGCGCAATGCTAAGTTAATGTTTTAGGTGTGGCGCTCTTCCGTGTGGTTGGTCAACATGTTTCTTCGCAGTTCTACTAGTCTAGAGGCGATTCGTCAGGACCTAAAGTTTAAAAACTATCTACACTAAGGTGGGCCGGAAACCGAAAATAGATTAATGTTTGGGATTTAAGCCATTATGACTTACTCTGACTAATGACTGGTAGTTCTGGTTCTACCCTAATAGGGATGTTCCACTGCTTCATCAATCCCCGGCAGGTCAAGATATGAGGAACTTCCCCATATAGTTTGCGTAGTACGCAATGTGTCCAGGGACCTACCCACTGCTGCCGGTCCCTGGACACATTGCGTACTATATACTTTATACCAAAGTATAACTGGAATACTTAAATTCAGGACAACCAATCATTTATTCATAAAACAAGCCAGTGGCAAAGTCAACAGGTCAGGGTTTAATGTTCTTCCGCCTTAGTGAAGAGAACTCCAATGGGGTTGGGTAGTTCTCCCTACTTTCAGCTGGAGGGGACATGTGTTAGACTTGGCATCTTTTGGCGTTTTTCCCCTGACTTTTTGCTTTCTGACCTCCCGGTTTTTACTCTGTTTTTGCTGGTGTAATGATTCTGCGCACTTTCCTCACTGCTGTCCAGTGGGAAAGTGCAAGTGCTCCTGTATAAAATGTGTTACGGATTGGCGTTTCCATGATTGGCCTATTTGGTTTATGTGTCAGTCCCTTGTAAAGTGCACTGCGAGTGCCAGGGCCTATAGACCAAATGCTGTTAGTGGGCTGCAGCACTGGATTGTGCCACCCACGCAAACAGCACGTAAAGTGTAACTCGGGCCTGCCATTGCAGAGCCTGTGCGCAGCCTAGGGCTGCCATGTCGACTTGGCAAGTGCGCACACTTGCAAGTCCCTAAACCTTCCCTTTTCTACATGTTAGTCACCCCTAAGGTAGGCCCAAGGTACCCCTGTGGGCAGGGTGCGTTGTATGCGAAAGGTAGGACATGCCCTGGTGTGTGTGGCATGTCCTGATAGTGAATTACAGCCTAGTTCGTTTTTCACTATTGCAAGGCTACGTGTTCCCCATAGGCCAGAACGGGCAGTTTTGATTATTACAGCTTATAATCCTAACTGACCCCGGGAACATGGTAGAAATTCGAGTTTAGTATGCCTGGACTCAGAATGATAAAATGCATCTTTTAGTGAAGTTGGTTTTAACATTCTGTGTTTGAAAATACCACTTTTAGAAAGTGCGTATTTTCTTGTCTAACCATCCAAGCCTGCCTCTGCGAGGTTGTGTATTCCTTGTCTGGAGTGTGAGTGACAGGGGCTGGGGGATGCCAGGAGACAGGGTGAGTCAGCACAGGGCTGAATAGCAAGATCTACATGTAGATGGATGGGAGGGGTTGCACCTGGGCCCTGAATAGGACAGTGCCTTCCCTCCACAATGCTGGCTCCACCTCCTGTGGTGCGTCTGATGTCCCTGGCCTACTCACTGAAAGAAGGGACGGAGACTTGTCAACAAAGTGCTCCAGAACTGGTTTGGACTAGGCAAAGGCCTCTCTGCCTTCAGAGAACAAAGGAATTTGGGATATAAATATTGGGGCCCTGACCCCATGAATTTAGATCTCGCTGGAATCAAGGAACCTGCCAAGACGAAGAGCTGGAAGAGCTGCCAGGAGGAGTACTGCCCCTTTGCCGTGTTGTTGCTTTGTTGGGTTGGCCTGCAGCTGCTGCTTCGGCCTTGGGCAGTGAAAGGACTGAACTTTCTACAAACTTGTGCTGAGTATCTCCAAGGGCCTGGAACCGAGCTGGCCTCCTGTTAAGAAGTCTCAGGGACTGCAAAGACTTCACAAGCCTCTGGGTACCGCTTCTGGAACGCTGTTTCAGTTGCCACAGAGGAAGGGAACCGCAACCGACTCCATCAACCGAATCCATCCCTGGCCGGTGACCTGTTTGCACCGCAGACCGCATCGCCCCGCTTCGCATCGCAACCCTGGTCTCACCGTAGGCGACGTCCGACGCCATCAACATATAGCCGCTGCTTGCACCGTGACCTGTGGGCACCGCAGTTCGCATCGCATCGCTTCACTGAACCAGCCGGACCCGACCGACGCGGACGCTGCAACTGGCTCAACAGTCGTGACCGCATCGCATTTAGGGCACCGCTCGCACGTTTGCGACGCACCGCTCCGACTCGCACCACTGTCCGACGCCAGCTCCTGCACTCCGGCTTGGTCGCCTGCATCGCAACCTGTCAGCACCGCATCGAGCATCGTCTCACCCTGCATCGCACGCCTTGGACTCACCGACTCCGTCTGCCTGACGCTCATCGAGCCGCTGCCTGCACCGCATCGAGGGACACCGCACCTTGCATCGCTCCGTCTTGCACCGCAACCGCGACGAACGCCGACCGGCTCGTACACTCCGTACCAGCCACAACGAGAAAGGTACTGTGACCGAGTCTGTTCACGACTCTGCTGGCCCGTAGCGACGCGGTCGGCTGGAACTGTTGGACTCTGTGTAATTCAGCATCGCGGTAGACCCGGACGGGGCTACCGACTCGTACGAACTTTGCTTTTGTGTTATTCCTGCAAAGAAGAAGTTACCTTATCAAGCATTCATTTTTAAAGTATAGTATTGTGGATTTTTGTCGTAATTGGCCCTTGCCAACTAGAGATCCCATTTCTAACATTGGTTGTCAGCGGTGAGGATAGGACTTGTGTTTGCACTTGACTTACAGTGATTGGTGTGCACTACTACCATATCGCAGACCATTACGTACCACATACTGTTTTTTTTTCTTTTGGCCTATTTTTGATCTTGCCAGTTTTCAACTCACTACTTTTGTCATGCCTGACTCAGCTGCATCATCCGTTGCATCTCTGGAAGTTATCTTTGAGTAGGATAGGTTGGAAACCTACGCCGTAAAGGAACTTCGAGCAATTTGTAAAAACCTGAAAGTCCAAATTAAAGGCCTCACAAGGAAGGAGGAGCTACAGAAGGCGCTGAGGGCCTGGGTAGCAGCCAGACATGCCAGTGGGCAGCCTGGTAATCTCAGTGAGGAGGTGGAGGAGCCTATTTCCAGGGTGGATGTGCTTTTGGGGGGGGGGGGAACCCGCCAGGTCAGGCAGCAGCAGTCTGTCCCCAGAGGAGCTGGAGGACAGGCGGGAGGCAAGGCAGTTTGAGCTACAGAAGCTCAGGCTGGAGAGTGAGCGGGAGGAGAAGAGATTGGCCATGGAGGAGAAGAAGATGCTCTTAGAGCATGAGAGAGAACTGAAGGAGCTAGAACTTAGGAGTAAGTCAGGCTCAGATGGTGGCAGCAATTCGTCCAGGAAGGCAGACATATATTCCCAAGAATGTAGGCAAGGAGTTCAAGAAGGGGGATGACATACAAAGGTGGTTTCAGGGTTATGAGGCAGCCATACACATGAATGGGGTCCCTGAGGAGAATTGGGGAGCAGGATTGTGGCCACTTTTCCCTGAAGAAGCAAGGGATGCTCTGATAGCTTTGGGTAAGGGGTATCACCTCACCTATGCTGACATGAAGGATGCCCTTCTCACTAAGTATGGTCTTACTCCTGAAAAGTACAGGGATCAGTTCAGGTCCAGTAAGAAGTCTGATGCCAACACGTGGTTGGAATGTGTGGATGTGTTCTGCAGGTCGCTGGATGGTTGGGTGAAGGGCAGTAGTGTAACAGATTTTCAGGGGCTCTACAACTTGATTGCATGGGAGCACTTGTCTAGTCTATGTTTTGCAGATCTGCGCCAGCACCTAGTGGATAGTAAGCTAACTGACCCCAGGAAGCTTGCTATGGAAGCGGACCGCTGGGTGAGTACCAGGGTCCACAAGAAAGCGTTTGGGGGAGACTCAGCCAAAGGTTGCCAGGGTCCCCAGCAGAAAGGTGGGGGGGACAAGGGTAAAGCACAGGAGTTCTCTAAAGGGCCCCAAACTAGTACCCAGGGTAAAGGTTCCCAGCCCCCGGTGATAAGAAGAAAGGGGTCTCTACAGGGAAGCCTGTTGAGACCGGCCCCCGCAAGTGTTATGCATGTGACCAGGTAGGTCACTTTAAGGGGGACCCCAAGTGCCCAAAGGGGACACAGCCACCCACTGGTGGACAGTCCAAAGTGTTGGCTAGTGTAGCGCTTGGGGAGGAGGGGTGCCCACAGGAGGGTGGGGATCCCACAGAAATGACCCTTGTCTCACTAGGGGACAGTGAGATGGTCCCAGGAAACCAGGTGCCCCCTAACACAAAGAAATATAGCACCTGGGTGACCATCAATGGGAACAGGGTAGAGGCTCTCAGAGAAACTGGAGCCAGTGTGACCTCAGTCCGGTGTCACCTGGTCTCTGAGAAGCAGGTAGTCCCAGGGGCATTCCACCAAGTAGTTGCTGTAGGCAACTCTGAGCGCCAGTGTATGGTGGCGCAGGTTCCCTTTGAATGGGGGGGGTCTCAGGTCCCTTGAGGGTGGTTGTGAGCCCTACCATGCCTGTAGATTGTCTGCTAGGTAACGACCTGGAGCAGTCCTTATGGAAGGATGTTGAGCTCAGGTCTCACTTGGAGATGCTTGGGTTGCCAGAGTGGGCATGCGTGTCTACTCGGTCAATGGCAGCCAGAAAGGGTGATCAAGAGGACTTGGAGCCTGGAACAGTGGCCCAAGTCCCTGCCAAGAGAAAGGGCAGGGGGCGCGGGAAACCGGCCCCCGAAGTTCCCACGGACCGGGAGGAGGCGGACCTCGAGGGGGACGCCCCGGTGCCTACAGGGGAGCAGGTAGCCGAACTGGGAGACATCTCTGAGCTGACCCATTGGCAGCAAGAAGGGGGTCCCACCAGGGAGGAGTTCTGCAGGGAGCAGAACGAGTGCCCTACTCTGGAGGGTCTGCGGCGGCAGGCTGCAGACCAGGCAGCTGGTAATCAGTCCGGGTCACATCTGATCTACTGGGAGAGTGGTCTCCTATACAGTGAGCCTAAGGTTGCTGAGCCTGGGTCAGCCCGTGTGCTGGTGGTACCCCAGCGCTTCAGGACCTTCCTACTGGGTCTGGCTCATGACGTGCCTTTGGCAGGACATTTGGGCCTGGACAAGACCTTTGACAGGCTTGTCACCCACTTCTTTTGGCCCCAAATGCGAAGGCAGTCAGATGCACACTGTAGGTCTTGCCAAACTTGCCAGGCAAGTGGTAAGAGTGGGAGGAAGGTCAAAGCTCCTCTCCAACCTTTTCCTGTTGTTGGTACACCCTTCGAAAGGGTAGGGATGGATATTGTGGGGCCACTGGATCCCAAGACAGCCATGGGCAACAGGTACATCCTGGTCTTGGTGGACCATGCCACCAGGGAACCCGGAGGCAATCACTCTCAGGACAACGACGGCGCCAGTGGTGGGCCGGGCGTTAATGGGGATCTTTTCCCGTGTGGGATTCCCCAGAGAGGTGGTTTCTGATAGGGGGACCAATTTCATATCCAAGTATATGACATCCCTGTGGAAGGAGTGTGGTGTAACCTACAAGTTCACCACTCCTTACCACCCACAAGGAAACGGTCTGGTGGAGAGATTCAACCAGACCTTGAAAGGCATGATCAAGGGTCTAACAGAACCCATGAGGCGTAAGTGGGACGTCCTCTTGCCATGCCTACTCTTTGCATACAGGGAGGTGCCTCAGAAGTCTCTTGGGTACAGCCCCTCTGAGCTCCTGTATGGCCACCCTGTCAGAGGACCTCTGAGTTTGGTAAAGGAAGGCTGGGAGGCAGCTCCCAGGAAAACTCCCCAGGATGTGTTTAGCTACATGCTGGCCTTTAGAAACCAAACTGCCCGCTTCAGGAAACTCGCTCAGGCGAACCTAGAAGCAAGCCAGGAAGAGATGAAGAGATGGTATGACCAGAATGCCACTCTGGTCGAATTTCAACCTGGGCAAAAAGTGTGGGTCATGGCCCCAGTGGCACCTTGTGCCTTGCAGGACAAGTGGACTGGGCCATATGAGGTGGTGGAGCGCAAAAGTGACGTCACCTACCTGGTGGATTTGCAAGCTCCAAGGAACCCTTTGAGGGTCCTTCACGTGAACCGCCTCAAGCCCCACTTCGAGAGGTCTGAAGTGAGTATGCTCTTGGCGACAGATGATGGGGTGGAAGAGGAGAGTGAGCCTCTCCCTGACCTCCTGTCTACCAAGGAGCATGATGGGTCAGTGGAAGGTGTGATCCTCTCCCCTACACTGACTCAGGAGCATCAGGGGGACTGTCACCAGCTGTTGGGACAGTTCGCCCCACTGTTCTCTCTGACCCCCGGTGTTACTCACTGGTGTACCCATGACATGGACATTGGTGACAGCCCTCCTGTGAAGCACAAGATTTACAGGTTGACTGACCGGGTCAGAGCCAGCATCAAGGAGGAGGTCTCTAAGATGTTGGCATTAGGGGTGATTGAGCCCTCCCACAGTCCTTGGGCCAGCCCAGTGGTCTTGGTCCCAAAGGCTGCTGCGCCCGGTGCCACTCCAGAACTCCGGTTTTGTGTGGACTACCGTGGGCTCAATGCCATCACCAGGACTGACGCGCACCCCATCCCCAGAGCTGTTGAGCTCATTGATCGGTTGGGAGTTGCCCGGTTCCTCAGCACGTTTGATTTGACGTCTGGGTACTGGCAGATTGCCTTAACCGATGGGGCCAAGGAGAGATCAGCCTTCTCAACCCCAGAAGGTCATTACCAATTCCGGGTGATGCCCTTTGGGTTGAAGAATGCCCCTGCCACCTTTCAGAGGTTGGTCAATCAGGTGTTGGCTGGGCTGGAGGATTTCAGTGCCGCCTACCTGGATGACATTGCTGTGTTCAGTTCCAGCTGGGAAGAACATTTACAGCACCTTGAGAAAGTGTTGAGGGCTCTGCAAGGTGCAGGCCTCACGATCAAGGCCAGTAAGTGCCAGATCGGGCAGGGTTCTGTGGTGTACTTGGGACACCCGGTAGGAAGCGGCCAGGTGGCACCCCTACAACCCAAGATTGACACCATTCTGGCTTGGGAGCCCCCCAAGACCCAGACAGAGGTGAGAGCCTTCTTAGGTCTCACCGGCTACTATAGGAGATTTGTTAAGGGCTATGGCACCATCGTTGCCCCCTTAACAGAGCTGACTTCTAAGAAGCAACCCAGGAAAGTGATCTGGACTGAGTCCTGCCAGAAAGCTTTTGATGCCCTGAAGGCAGCCATGTGCACGGCGCCCGTGCTCAAGGCACCTGACTTCTCCAAGGAATTCGTCGTGCAGACTGACGCTTCAGAGCATGGTGTGGGAGCGGTGCTCTCACAACTGAACGAAGCCTGTAGTCTTCCTTAGCAGGAGACTACTCCCCAGGGAACAGAGGTGGAGTGCCATAGAAAGGGAAGCTTTTGCTGAAGAAGTTGAGACCATACTTGTTTGGGACTCACTTCCGGGTTCAGACAGACCACAGGCCCCTCAGATGGTTGATGCAAATGAGGGGTGAGAATCCAAAACTGCTGAGGTGGTCCATCTCCCTACAGGGAATGGACTTTACGGTGGAACACCGTCCTGGTACAGAACACGCCAATGCAGATGGTCTGTCCAGGTTCTTCCGCCTTAGTAAAGAGAACTCCAATGGGGTTGGGTAGTTCTCCCTACTTTCAGCTGGAGGGGACATGTGTTAGACTTGGCATCTTTTGGCGTGTTTCCCCTGACTTTTTGCTTTCTGACCTCCCGGTTTTTACTCTGTTTTTGCTGGTGTAATGATTCTGCGCACTTTCCTCACTGCTGTCCAGTGGGAAAGTGCAAGTGCTCCTGTATAAAATGTGTTACGGATTGGCGTTTCCATGATTGGCCTATTTGGTTTATGTGTCAGTCCCTTGTAAAGTGCACTGCGAGTGCCAGGGCCTATAGACCAAATGCTGTTGGTGGGCTGCAGCACTGGATTGTGCCACCCACGCAAACAGCCCGTAAAGTGTAACTCGGGCCTGCCATTGCAGAGCCTGTGCGCAGCCTAGGGCTGCCATGTCGACTTGGCAAGTGTGCACACTTGCAAGTCCCTAAACCTTCCCTTTTCTACATGTTAGTCACCCCTAAGGTAGGCCCAAGGTACCCCTGTGGGCAGGGTGCGTTGTATGCGAAAGGTAGGACATGCCCTGGTGTGTGTGGCATGTCCTGATAGTGAATTACAGCCTAGTTCGTTTTTCACTATTGCAAGGCTACCTGTTCCCCATAGGCCAGAACGGGCAGTTTTGATTATTACAGCTTATAATCCTAACTGACCCCGGGAACATGGTAGAAATTCGAGTTTAGTATGCCTGGACTCAGAATGATAAAATGCATCTTTTAGTGAAGTTGGTTTTAACATTCTGTGTTTGAAAATACCACTTTTAGAAAGTGGGTATTTTCTTGTCTAACCATCCAAGCCTGCCTCTGCGAGGTTGTGTATTCCTTGTCTGGAGTGTGAGTGACAGGGGCTGGGAGATGCCAGGAGACAGGGTGAGTCAGCACAGGGCTGAATAGCAAGATCTACATGTAGATGAGTGGGAGGGGTTGCACCTGGGCCCTGAATAGGACAGTGCCTTCCCTCCACAATGCTGGCTCCACCTCCTGTGGTGCGTCTGATGTCCCTGGCCTACTCACTGAAAGAAGGGACGGAGACTTGTCAACAAAGTGCTCCAGAACTGGTTTGGTCTAGGCAAAGGCCTCTCTGCCTTCAGAGAACAAAGGAATTTGGGATATAAATATTGGGGCCCTGACCCCATGAATTTAGATCTTGCTGGAATCAAGGAACCTGCCAAGACGAAGAGCTGGAAGAGCTGCCAGGAGGAGTACTGCCCCTTTGCCGTGTTGTTGCTTTGTGGGTTGGCCTGCAGCTGCTGCTTAGGCCTTGGGCAGTGAAAGGACTGAACTTTCTACAAACTTGTGCTGAGTATCTCCAAGGGCCTGGAACCGAGCTGGCCTCCTGTTAAGAAGTCTCAGGGACTGCAAAGACTTCACAAGCCTCTGGGTACCGCTTCTGGAACGCTGTTTCAGTTGCCACAGAGGAAGGGAACCGCAACCGACTCCATCAACCGAATCCATCCCTGGCCGGTGACCTGTTTTCACCGCAGACCGCATCGCCCCGCTTCGCATCGCAACCCTGGTCTCACCGTAGGCGACGTCCGACGCCGTCAACATATAGCCGCTGCTTGCACCGTGACCTGTGGGCACCGCAGTTCGCATCGCATCGCTTCACTGAACCAGCCGGACCCGACCGACGCGGACGCTGCAACTGGTTCAACAGTCGTGACCGCATCGCATTTGGGGCACCGCTCGCACGTTTGCGACGCACCGCTCCGACTCGCACCGCTGTCCGACGCCAGCTCCCGCACTCCGGCTTGGTCGCCTGCATTGCAACCTGTCAGCACTGCATCGAGCATCGTCTCACCCTGCATCGCACGCCTTGGACTCACCGACTCCGTCTGCCCGACGCTCATCGAGACGCTGCCTGCACCGCATCGAGGGACACCGCACCTTGCATCGCTCCGTCTTGCACCGCAACCGCGACGAACGCCGACCGGCTCGTACACTCCGTACCAGCCACAACGAGAAAGGTACTGTGACCGAGTCTGTTCACGACTCTGCTGGCCCGTAGCGACGCGGTCGGCTGGAACTGTTGGACTCTGTGTAATTCAGCATCGCGGTAGACCCGGACGGGGCTACCGACTCGTACGAACTTTGCTTTTGTGTTATTCCTGCAAAGAAGAAGTTACCTTATCAAGCATTCATTTTTAAAGTATAGTATTGTGGATTTTTGTCGTAATTGGTCTTGTCTTGAGTATATAAAAATTGGTTATTAATAAACTGGTGTGGTGTCCATTTGTAGTGCTTACACTGTATTACTGTTGGTTATGTGCAAATGCTTTACACACTGCCTCTAGAATAAGCCTGACTGCTCGTGCCAAGCTACCAAGGGGGTGAGCAGGGGTTATTTTAGGAGTGTAACTCCCTTACCCTGACTAGGAAGAAGGGTCCCTACTTGGACAAAGGTGCAAGCCCTTGCCAACTAGAGATCCCATTTCTAACAAATGTTCTTGTGGTTTAAAATATGTAGGCAGCACTAAGCTTTAAGTTTTTAACCGCATTCTACAACATTTAAGAGCATTTAACTCTGACCCCAACTATCCTGTGGCCAGACATTTCAAGCTAGCTCACAATAACAATCTAAATGAACTCAAATACTATGTCATTGGTGCTTTTCCTATATCACGCCGACGAGGCAATCGTGAAAGACGCCTTAGGCAATTAGAGTCCCACTTTATCTTAGCACTCGACACCAAAATGCCACACGGACTCAATACAAGTGAGGATTTGCATAACTTTTTATAAAAACAGGCTTTTTATAAAAACTGGCTTTTTACTATTACTGTTTTTAGGAAACTGTCTTTAGATATCCAGATGTGTTGTTACTCTGTATCCTACGGTCCTATATTTGATATTAGATCTTTACATCTACTTTGACATCTTTGTTTACATCAAATCTTATGCAATTTTGTTCTGATTTATATTGTGTGTTGCCAATTCAATTCAATATATTGGAGGATTCCTCTATAAAGCTTCTGGGCAGCTTCACACTGTTATTAGTTTTTTTTACCTATATATTTACAGTATTGAGCACTTTATTCTATTGCACTTTGACCAGTTTACTATAAAAATAAGACAGGGGTATTTTTGCTGCTCAATGTGGTTTTATATAAACAATGTCCTTAATATTTTGAATATAATTTTATCAGAGTTTTTATGAATTGTATAACAGTGTTCTTATTCTATTTATTTGAATTAATGTATCAAATATCTTGTGACTCTCTCTGCACTTGCACTTTGAGTAGCTTAGCACTTGCACTTTACGATATCTTCATTGTACTGTGGTATGTACCATCTATATGTATGTGCACACTGTTATCCATTCATTATATCTACTATGATGTTCTCTGATGAAATGTTATCCAGCTACTAAGGGCCTGATTCTGATGCGGTTAGGAAGGCCTCCTAATGGCATTTGCTCCTTCCAAATCGGATCGGGAACGTGTCTTACCGACCCAGGGCCCAATTATGATGTGGTTAGGAACATATGCTCCCATTGAAGTCAATGGGAGTCCAACCAAATCGTATCTGGAAGCATCCGGATGCATCGTACTCCGTCGGTCGGACTCTCCCAATCCGAGTGGGTCAGAAACCATTTCCAAACCGATTCGGTCGGGAAGCTTTCCAACTTGCATCAGAATCAGGCCCTAAGTCGTAGGACATGTTTTTCTCATTTCAGTGCCAATTACTATAATTGTGCTTGATTTTGACATCTATATATGAAGTTGATATCTTTATGTCCGCGTAATATTCCCATAGTCTGTTCATTATGTCTATGAGCTTACTGGGTGTTTGCACTATTGTTGTTTTCTATTTTCACTATTTAAATGAGGGTATCCAGGCAGCATGTCATGTGATCAAGACCGTGCTGCTACGGTCGAAACGCGTCATGGGAGGCACTAGACCTGACTACACGATGTGCCGTGATTTTCAATAAAGCACTTTCTTTGAACTTGAAACCTGACGTCTGGTGGTCCGTACCTGGTTTGTCCCATCTTACTTGTGGTGGGCGAGGATTGTTTTTATATATATATATATATATCCCAAAGGTGACCTTCCCTCTGCGGTCACAGATCGAGGCGCACACTGGCGAAGTAAATTAATACATTTTATTAGCCACACAAATTCTTATCGGACAGACGCATTTCGGCTGCACGCCTTCCTCAATGTCACTCGATTTAAGAAACAGCGCCATATTTAAAATTAAATCAACAATCAACATAAAGAGAGAACAACACAGTTCATTACATTAATCAAAATAGAAAACGGCAGGCAATGCATTTACCTATGCCAATACGGCGGCCATTTTAGAAGGTTCAAATTCATTCATTCTCCTTCTATTTCTACTGTTTGACAATACTGATATTGAAAATTCATATAACTGTTATGTCTTACAAATAAGTGAAGTACAATCCCTATCAACCATATAATACTTGTCAATTGCAATTCTTCAATTATGCCCTCGATGGGCTTTCGACAAGGACATTATCCTGCCCTGAATGGGCATTCCCTCTAAGTTTTATATTAATCAATTCATTATTCCTCTGGATTTGTACTGATTTTGTCAAATTTTTTAGGCCTGCCTATATCTCTCAAACTCATTCCTTAAACAGAACCCAAAAGCAACCTAGGACTCTATCTCCTCTGGGGAAGATCACTTCCCAATTAATTTTCTTCCAGTGTTCCTTAACACTATTTAATCAATGTGAACCCAAAGCTCCTCTTCATTATTCAGGCCACGTGGGGTCTTAGTCTGCAGCTCAACAATATAGCGAGATTCCAACTTCCTAAGCTTTCTAGTTCTATCTCCTCCCCTCTCTCCCTTGGGGACCTGATCCAGGCAGAAAAACTTCAACAAATTGGCATTGGAGTTGTGTTTTTCCTCAAAATGGCGCGCTACCGGGTAAGTCGCATCATGGTTCCTTATTGCATGCATGTGCTCCAGAATCCTTTTCTTTGTTGGGTGGATCGTACTCCCAACGTAATTCTTGTCACACGGACATATTAAACAATACACCGTGTAATCAGAATTACAGTTCATAAGTTTTCCAATCTTACGCTTTGTTATTCTTCCCGGTACTCTGAACTCTTTTACTTTTAGACTATTTCTGCATGCTTTGCATTTCATGCAGGGATAGAATCCTGTTACCTGGTCCTTCTTTTTAGGTCCCTTAGTGAAGTGGCTCCTGACTAACTGATCTTTTAGTGCCGGGCCTCTTCTGTATGTAATCCGGGGACTATGTGGAATTACTGGTCCGATAATGTTGTCAGCTTTTAAAATCCTCCAATTTTTTCTAAAAATCTGAAATATTTCAGTAGAACCGGTCGTATATTCTGTGATCATTCTGACCGGTCCTTTGGATTCTGATATGAAGCCTTGTCCCTCCCCCGTTACAAGCAGGAGATCTTTTCTTTCTACATTTTTTATTTTCCTTGTAGCATTCACCAGGGTCTCCTTTCTATATCCTCGGTTCTCAAACCTGTACAGTGCATCTTTACTTTCTTTTAGAAAATCTTCATCTAGTGAGCAGTTACGTTTTAACCTCACTAGTTCTCTATAGGGAACCCCACTTATAACACTTCTTGGATGAAAACTGTCTGCGTGCAATGTGCTGTTCCCAGCTGTGGGTTTTCTATAAAGAGTTGTTTCAATCTTGTTGTCCTTTATATACACCATTAGATCCAAATATGGCACATTTGTTCTGCTCATACACTCTGTAAATTTCAAATTTAAATTGTTGTTATTTAATGCTATCACATATTCCATTGCCTCTTCTGCTGACCCTCTCCATATAATGAAGAGGTCATCTATATAACGCGACCATAGAACGACTTTCTCAAGCCATGCTTCATTGTCTCCTGCCCAGGCCACGTGCTTCTCCCACCAGCCTACGAACAGGTTTGCATAGCTGGGGGCGAAGCACGTGCCCATCGCCGTCCCCTGCTGTTGGTGAAACAATTCTCCTGCAAATACAAAGATGTTATTCCGTAAACAGTATGTTATTAGTTCCATCAACATCACATTATGCTCACAATACTTTAAATTTCTCTTCTTCAGAAAGAATTGTGTTGCTTCCAGTCCCCTATGATGTTCGATACTAGTATAAAGACTAGTTATATCCAATGTTACCAACAGCATGTCTGGTTCCCATTCAATGTTGGCAATGATACGTAAAAAGTCCTTCGTATCCTTCACGTATGAGCTTAAATCCATTACCAACGGTTTAAAAAACAGTCAATGTAAATAGAGGCATTTTCTAACAGGCTATTTTTTGAGGATACTATAGGTCTTCCAGGGGGGCTGGTTATGCTCTTGTGTACTTTCGGAAGATGGTAAAATGTTGGCAATTCCGGTGTATCACAATATACAAATTTATAGTTCGCTTCTCCCAGTATCCCTTTCGCCCTCCATTTATTCACTAATTCATGGAAGTCCCGTATACTTTTTTCATATTCCAATCTCGTTGTCAATCTGTAACAATCTTCATCCGAGAGTTGTCTCCTGGCTTCATTGAGATAAGTTATCTTGTCCATTACCACGACATTTCCTCCTTTATCCGATGCCTTAATTATTATGTTGTCATCATCACTCAAATTTGTTATTACTTTCCTCTGTGCTGCTGTTAAGTTGTCTTTCTTGAGGTTGGGACCCCTTGCCTGTAATTTCCTTAGGTCCTCTATTACCAAATCTTGGAAAGTGTCTATTGCATCGTGCGGTGTTTGTGGGATGTAGCGTGATTTCTTTCTGAGGGTGCTTATGGCTCCAACTTGCGTGATTCCCATTTCCTCTAGAAATTCTACAGTGCCCATTGTATCATCCTGGCCACTTTCTATCTCCGTTTCCAATTCCCTCAAAATTCGTAGAGTGTCATATTCCATCCCTGTTAAAGGATTTTCTTGATCAATAATACTTCCACTGACTCCTCTTTGTTGCTTGGGGTGTAGCATATGTATTTTCATTAGTTTGAGTTTTCGTATGTATCTGTATAAATCTATACGTGCACTTGCATAATCAAATTGCGTCGTTGGACAGAAGGTAAGGCCCAATTCTAACACTTTTATTTCCTCAGTCGTTAATTGTCTGCTCGATAGATTTACAACTGTCTTTTTTTCTAGTGATCGTTTTATTTCCACTTCCCCCCTCGTTTGCTCCTCGTAACCCGTCCTACTGGTGAGGTAGCCTTTCCTTTTCCTTCCCCGTCTGGTTTTTCGTTTCTTTTTTCCGGGGGATGGGTTCTCGCTGCAGGGCGCTGTCTTGCTTCCCTCAGTAACTGATATTCTTGAAAAAAAGTAGTCGTCGGTCTTGAAACTTTCTCTTTCTTCTTGGCCGATTGTTCCCCTTCAGATGCCTCGATTTCAGATTCAGATGCCTCTCTCGAAGATGCTTCACTTGTCTTTTGTAGAATCAGTTGTTTTCTGGGAATATCGTATTTTCTTGCGAATGTTAAAATTCTCCCAGACTCATAATCTTCCTCGTCTCGGAGGAATTTAGTTTGTTTGCGATGTTTGATCACGCTCTCATAGTCTGTCAGTCTTTTTTTCATTCGCTGTTGAAGCTCCTCTTTTAATTTAACATCCTTGTCCAATGCAATAGCATCTTCAATTTCCTTTATTTCTTCCAACAGCTTCTGTCTATCACTCCAGGCATATTTAATCAAAATTTTCACCATGCCTTTGGCGGATTCTGTGGTATATTCCGCCCATTCCTGTAGCAATAGCGGATCTGGATGTTCATATGAGGGTGTCGTATAGATCCGCAGACCTCTCGGTATGCGATCACAATCTAAATATCTCTGTAGGGAGGTCTCCTCCCACCACTTCCGTGTCTCTTTCTCATACGTCTTCTCCAATTTATTATACAAGGATTTAAGGTTGCTGCTTGCTGCTTGACCCCCAGTTGCTCCTTTCGGGTCTGGGTTCGATTTCCGTTTACTTTTGGTAAAAATTCCCTCTGCTGCTTCCTCCCTTTCACGGTCAGTAAACATTCCTGTTTCCACCAAACGTATGGCTGTTGCTTTCAGTATTAACAATTCTCCTACGTGTCTGCCGTTATTGCATAAATGGGGGAAGTTATGCAGGTTGTACTCACCGGCGGGATTCTGCCGACTGCCTCGCGTCCTCCTACCGCCAGTACACCGTCTCCGCTTCCCTCGTCATATACATCCCAATGGACTCCGCTGCTTACACAGGAAACGCACGGCGGGGCTGGCAGTAATATCCAATTCCTGTTCGTTCACCGACTGCCGCTCCCCTCGACACGGGTGCAATCCTCCGCGTTGGTGAAACGCGATTATTATCCCAAAGGTGACCTTCCCTCTGCGGTCACAGATCGAGGCGCACACTGGCGAAGTAAATTAATAAATTTTATTAGCCACACAAATTCTTATCGGACAGACGCATTTCGGCTGCACGCCTTCCTCAATGTCACTCGATTTAAGAAACAGCGCCATATTTAAAATTAAATCAACAATCAACATAAAGAGAGGACAACACAGTTCATTACATTAATCAAAATAGAAAACGGCAGGCAATGCATTTACCTATGCCAATACGGCGGCCATTTTAGAAGGTTCAAATTCATTCATTCTCCTATTTCTACTGTTTGACAATACTGATATTGCAAATTCATATAACTGTTATGTCTTTCAAATCAGTGAAGTACAATCCCTATCAACCATATAATACTTGTCAATTGCAATTCTTCAATTATGCCCTCGATGGGCTTTCGACAAGGACATTATCCTGCCCTGAATGGGCATTCCCTCTAA
This sequence comes from Calotriton arnoldi, assembly GCA_963921515.1. Classification (NCBI taxonomy): domain Eukaryota; kingdom Metazoa; phylum Chordata; class Amphibia; order Caudata; family Salamandridae; genus Calotriton; species Calotriton arnoldi. The sequence goes on from CAWUFW010002941.1 coordinate 29,481, forward strand.
GTTTTATATTAATCAATTCATTATTCCTCTGGATTTGTAAAAAAAAATATATATATATATATATATTACCAGTCCTGGCAACTTTTTTAGAGTATGTCTTTCATGTTTACCTATTACGTAATTGGGAAGGGCTATATATTATGCTTTTGTAAATGGCGCCAAACAGATTGATAAAGGCTTCCAGCAAGCCGAAACGCGTCTCTCTTACCTCTGGGATTGAGGGTGACCCAAGAAAATAAATAGATGCCGAATCCTTACTACCTCGAGTCCGTGCCTTCTTCCGTGGATGATTCTTGGGATGATTCTGTGGAGGCTGGATGGTGTGCATATATATATATATATATATATATATATATATATATATATATATATCACAAAAGACGCTCCTTCCGACTTCAATGGACCCGTGAGAAGTGGCGTGCTCACCGGCGGAGCAAGCCGGTAATGTCAATATCAAAAAACCACCAATATGCACGCTCTCAGAAACAAGGAACTCCGTAGTGATAATCCACAAGTTGTTTATTCACAACGCGTTTCAGGGCAAACCCCTTGATCACAACTTGTGGATTATCACTACGGAGTTCCTTGTTTCTGAGAGCGTGCATATTGGTGGTTTTTTTATATATATATATATATATATATATATATATATATATATATATATATATACTTACAAATTAGAATTAATCTAATTTATTTTGCTTTTTGTTTCTATGTGATGTTAATGTTAAAGCCTGCCTCATCCTTTTCTATGGAAGTGTGTTGTGGCACCAGTGGTTGGGCATGTTTGGTGCTTGATGCGTACCTTTAAAGCCTGTTTCATCACAATTAGGGCTGTAGTAAAGATAAGTGCATTCTGTGAATAGCAATTTTCTTACTCTTATGTGGGTGCGTGTTTAGTATTATCATGCACCCCCAACCCCTCATTAAACTTCCCTACAGCCCACCCATTTTGTAGCAATTATTGCCCATTTTCATACCACGTCCTTGTCGCCGTCATATTTCCTACTAAATCGTATACTTACGGGTGCAGAGATCTCCACCGTCAGAGTGGAGATCACCATACAGATGGAAGTGAAGTGGAGTTTAGTGCTTAGTATGCAAAAGGACAAGTGACTGGGCACAAAGTTTTGCTCCGAAGCCTGCGGCCGGTGCTATCAAATGTCAAGGGTACTGAATACGAAGGTCACATGGTCTTGATTCCACCTCATGCCCCTTTCACCCGCCACCATACTCTCCCTTCCTCTTTACTTCACTCTTACAGGTTCTCATTTATCCCTGCTTTCTCCCTTTGTCATTGTCTTTCAGTCTATCTCTCCCTCCTTCTTCCCCCTTCTGTTTCTCCTCCCTGTTGCTCAGGGTCAAAGTCTGATGAGGTCAAATAAGTGCTGGTCCACAAAAACGAGTGTCGGTGAGCCCCACCTGAGACCACAGGCTCAAATTAAGCAATGGTGGAGATCTCCCGCCTTATTTTTGTGTATTGCAGTTTGTAGTATGTGAGGTAGTACTACTCTAAATAGTCCAAAGTGCTTATGAATCTGGCTGCTAGTTTGAACTACTGTTACTTTTACAGACTTCCTTTAAAAATCACTCTAGAAGATGTACATATCTCCTCTGGCCACAGTGGGCACGCCTAGTAATTTGCACCGCCTCTTTAAAACAGATACTGAATGCACCCATTTCATCCTGTGGTGGCTGCTATGGGGCAGTAGTGGCACAGGTCAGGACCGCTCTTGAGCACTTGATCACGTTTCCTCTCCAGGAAGGGGATGTCTGAGACTTCCTCGAGAGGCTCGGCCCCGGCAGCGGGCTGCAGGTGGGCTGAGAGTGCGAGGAGCGCCCCGCGGGCCCGCCCCCCCGGGATGGCGGTGCAGTGAGCCGGCCAGTGAGCCCCTGCCCAGGATGGAGTCCGCCGACCTTCCGTGCATGCCCTCCTGTTCCGAAATACAAGAGGGAGTGCCTCGTCCTTTGTCCATGTACAAAACAGTTGAAGAACTGTCACGTATCAGTCCAAAAATTGCAACATGAATAAAATATGCTATAGGAACAAGAAAAACAGAAGAGAATGAAGTAGAGGATGGAAAAGAGAAGAAAAGAAGAGAACTAAAAAGAAAAAAAAAGGACACCAAAGTACAAAAGATAAAGTTCAGTACTATAATCACGGTTTCAAACATTGACAAAAATTTCATTCAGGAGCTCCAGACAGCGTGGGAAAGTAAAGTGAAGCGACTCCTGCAGACGGACGCAAGATACAATGTAAACATGCACTCTTGTATCAAACTCTGCTATGAAAATGAACACTGTTTCAGTCTGCAAGTGACAAATCTTTTTGTAGCTCTACACACGAAGTGGTATTTTAAACTCTTTCAATCTAGTGGTGGGGTGGAAGGGAGGCGGGGAGGATTAAGGATAAAAGAAAAATTCACTTACGTGCCGGCCGCCGCTTCTCCTCTGTCCTCTTCGGTCGATGTAGGAAGCAGACTCCCCTAACCAAATATGACACTGCTGTCACCAGCATAACAGCAGCGTCGTGATTGGTCTGCATGCTGTGGTTCAGCACTCAGACAGGCAGTGGGAGTCTGTGCATGTTTTCCACCCAGGCTGTGCAATCCAGCCGGGTGGAGAGCCTTCTGAAAAATAAAATGATAACATGGTATTATACATATTTTATTTTTCCTGTGGGGCAACACTCCTCTGCCTTCTCGGAGGATCCGCTGCTGATTTCATCGGTATTCTCTGCAAGATGATTCCTGCGCCCTTTGTGTCTGAAGGTTATATGGCATCATTTAGGTTTCAAAGAGACAGTCTGATGACTGCAGACAAATCCTCAGAAGATGTGCAAAACCCAGAGTGATTTATACCATCAGTGTCTGACAAACACCAGCACAAGAAAGGAGATTTCTCACTTATGAAAATGGAAACTGCTATGAAAATAGTCCACATAATGTAATTAGAATCCAGGGTCATTAAATAATAAACTGTGCCAAGCACAATATTTCAAACAGGTAAAACGTGCACACAAGTACTACCAGGCAAGTATGAAAAGAATACGAAATACCTTCGGGGTGTTTCCTTTAATTAACACATGCTTTATAACCCAGCACAACTGTCACGACGTTGTCCTTCAAATACAACAATTAAGAAGCAGCATCCTTCAGCGGCTGATTAAGCTAAAAGAACCACAAGAACCCCTCCCTCCTTACTCCACATGGCTCCTCCTAAATCTGTCTATATAACCTTCTACAGAGTCCTTAACAGATCCCTTGCAGAATCCCTAACAGATCCCTGGCAGAATCCCTAACAGATCCCTGGCAGAATCCCTCACAGATCCCTGGCAGAATCCCTAACAGATCCCTGGCAGAATCCCTAACAGATCCCTGGCAGAATTCCATGCAGTGGAGCGCGGGTTTCCCAGGTACATGCACTCACCTAGCAACTGAACCCCCTACATGCTCTTGTGTGCATCAGACTTTGAGTGTTTCGCTTGCCTGTGTGTCACTGGCGTCTACCGTCCAAGAAAACCCTTTTAGTTCAGGATTCAACCCCAGCAGTTAGTCCAATGCCCAAGCATGCCACACTGCTGCTCCTGTGAGCTAGTAGAGGCCTAAAGTGCCCCGTGCCAAATCGGGCCCTGATGCTACCTCGTACCAAGGAAGCACAGCTGATAGTAACTGGTCTTGAAACCTTCCCACATCCCTCAAAGCAGTCACAGAGGGACATCTAACTGGTTCACTCAGGGTTCACCATTCTCACTACAACAGACATGATGCACAGTGAACTGGTTAGGTGCTGCGGACCAATAACCATCACATTTCATAGGCAAAATGCACCACTTTATTCGAGGCAACCGCATAAAACAGCCCTTTGCAATTTTAGTCACTAATACGTTTTTGAGGCTTTTAACACTGGAGGGTCATCAGGTGGAGAGTTATCCTACACAAGCTGGTGTGGCAGCAAGTGGTTAGTCTTTTGCCCTGCACAGGGACTATGCAGGGCATAGGTCCCTTCCTACAGTCGGCCCTTGTGTTAAGACTCAGCGCTGGGAAAGGACCCTGAGAAGTCAGATTTCTAAACAGGTGTCTAGCACATATTTCAGAAAGAAGGGAGCTAATGTTGCTTCCTGAAGCAATGTAGGCTTGATATGCACCTATGGTGGAGGAGAAAGGAGTTCCAAAGTGGGATTCTAGGTACATTCATATTTGTAGAAAGCTTACCGAGCTATACACAGGTTTAGGAACTCAACCATCTGTGCACAAGATGCCAATGCTGGATCTTCAGTTCAGACAGACATGATGTAGCCTCTAGGGCAGGGTTCTCCAAAGTCGGTCCTGGAGGGCCGATCCATGTCAGATTTTTAAGATAACTACATTTATCTAAATGGGGATATGCTAAAATTTGGCATGGATTCAGCCCTTCAGCACTGACTTTGGAGAACCCTGTTCTAGATAGCACCAGGGAAGAACATTGCCACAGCATAAAGGTTTAGGGGAAGTTGATGATACACATTTGCATGATCAATTTATGACGAGACCCAGATGAACGCAGAAAGGACTGTATACGGAACGGCCAATAATGTGATGGATTCAAATGAGAAAAAAGGCTAAATAGCTTGTCTTAACAATGGAGACCCTCAAAGAGTAAATACGAAGCTCATCATCAAACAAGTCAACCCAATTCAGAACCTCTGCTTTCATGGAATTTAATGCACATCGGTTCCTCTGCATCCAGTTGTTAATGGGTAACATGAAAGTGCTTAGTTTCCTTCTAGGTGTTTGGAACAATCAAGAGACTGATCATAAGTTGGATACCATCAGCATAGTGTAAGCCACGAGGAGGTTCCCATGGCAATATATCTGTTTACACTAAAAACAGTTTATTTCTCAAGCAAGAAAAAAGATGGCTCACCTCCCACTTGGCGCAATTTTGAAAGTGGTGTCATATGTAATTATGCTGAAGATAGGACGGTCACAGTTTTAATTATAACAAATGTAAACAACCATTTGCAATGCAATAGGTCTCGCATTTGTCAGAGTTAGAGCTATTGGTGTTGTAAATACAATGTCTCCTATCTATGTGTTTTTGTTTGGAGTGTAGAAGATGTATGAACAGAGACACAGCTGCAGCACTGCCTAGAGGACTTAGAATGAGGAATTACCACTGGGACCAGATAAGCTGCTACAGCACTTGTCTAGAGGACTTAGAATGAGGAATTACTGACGGGACCAGAGAAGCAGCTACCACCACTGTCTAGAGGACTTAGAATGAGGAATTACCACTGGGACCAGATAAGCAGCTACAGCACTTGTCTAGAGGACTTAGAATGAGGAATTACTGACGGGACCAGAGAAGCAGCTACCACCACTGTCTAGAGGACTTAGAATGAGGAATTACCACTGGGACCAGATAAGCAGCTACAGCACTTGTCTAGAGGACTTAGAATGAGGAATTACTGACGGGACCAGAGAAGCAGCTACCACCACTGTCTAGAGGACTTAGAATGAGGAATTACCGACAGGACCAGAGAAGCAGCTGCTGCACTGTCTAGACAACTAAGAATGAGGAATTACCACTGGGACCAGAGAAGCAGCTAGCAGCACTGTCTAGCGGACTAAGAATGAGGAATTACCACTGGGAACAGAGACGCAGCTGCAGCATTGTCTAGAGGACTAAGAATGAGGAATTACCACTGGGAACAGAGACGCAGCTGCAGCCCTGCCTAGAGGACTAAGAAAGGGGAATTACCACTGGGAACAGAGACACAGCTGCCACATATGTGACCGGATAAAGTACAAGATTTACAGCCTCATTTACAGAAATGGAGCTCCGAGCGAGTGATCCAGACTCTGGAGATCATAAGTGAAAGCTAAAGTGCGAAGGGGAGAACATAAGTAGAAACGGTGGGTGGGGAAAGCAGTAACACTGGTCAGCCGCTAGCGTTTGCAACATTTCCAGAACATGAGGCAGGCATAGGCAAAAATAGTGCGCGAAATTAACTGAAATGGACAGAAGCCAAATGAACCCTGTAACAGGATAAGTCACTATGGGAGGGAACGAAAGACCAAAAGGAGGGACAAATGGGCCTGATTTACCATTAAAAAGAAAGGAATTTAGAAAGGCATCCGGAACAACCAATGCCAAGCAAAGGCCCGGCTTGAAGCCCATGTACTGAATACACCATGCCTCTCAGAGCAGCGCATTCGCACTGCTAGGCTTGCCCTAAAAAGAGTGCATTCACCAGAGACATATATCACAAGAATTCAGAATTTTTTTTGCTGTGTGTAAAGACAGGGCCGTTTTTGCCCGAAATTAATTAATTTTGAGTTGAGAAAAAGAAAGATAAGGAAAAACAGGTGTTTTAAAGGAGAGCTTTTTGCAAGAAGAGATTTCTTGCAGGATAAGGTGTGTGCTCTCCTCCCAGATCTGTTGTGGTGTTTCGATGCCCAGAACTGCTCTGGTGGATTACGCTTTTGATGACTATTTGAGACAAGCTTGTATTGTGCAAGGAGAGAAGTAAAAAGGACCCAGGCCAAATATCTCATTATGGGAAAACAAGGACTTGGTTAAGCTTAGTTTGGAAACTTGAGCATCAGAGGTCTAAAGTACAGTTACCATAAAGCCAACCTGTGCTTTCTTTTTAGCTGATCCGAGGCTTCTATTGTCACACCACATCGGTACATTTGATGGCTGGTCACTGGAATGTGTAGCAAATGTTTAGTGGTGACCTACAGCATCTTGTTTCAGTGAAAAGGGGTAATACCACTTCTGGTGACGAATTAGAATGGATACTACATTTTACTGAGTAAGTAATCTCACTGAGAACTCCTCACCACTGATGCTCTGAGAGACCCCAATGAGGGAAAAGGGAAAACATCCAGGTATTATTACAAAAGCGCATTTCTGAGGGCCGTACTGGCCATTAAAGGCCCTCTCCTGAATTAGAGGTCTAAGCCACAAGCGAGAGCCTATAATCAGAGCCCTAAAGACTGTACTGGCCTGAGGTATAAAGGTTATACAGAAAATAGAAAGTTTCACCCATCCAGGTTAGAATGTTCTAATTAAACAGGGGAAAGCAATATGTGAACCATTGGAATGCTGGAGCACAAAGTCAATTCCAGCTTTCATTGCCATAGCCACTTCATTGTCTTCAATGCAGCTCTCAACAGTCCTTTGTTCTAATACAAGTCCAAGTTAAATGGGCCATCGAGAGAATGATGTTGCAATATATCTCAGAACCCAAGCTGACATCAACAAAGGATCATTCCTGAATACCTGTATTTGGTTATCGTTAGCAAAACAAGACACAGGAAATCGAACAGTTTTTTACCCTTTACAATGGATGGTCCAGTTAATGATGTCACAACAGGTCTCAACACCCAACATACATCAGCAAACAAAAGCCTGTTGTTGGTGCAAGCCTCAGCAAAGATAACTTTTCTTTTGCTCCACAATGGTGGTCCCTTTAAATAGATACCAGCTACCCCCTTACCCACAGTGATGTTTGACAGTGAGCATGCACGGTGGTGTCATCGTTGCGCACAGGTGTGGAGCAGAAAGCCCAGCGGAGCAGGCATCGGTGGATGCTGATCCATGATGCAGCCTATTCACAAGGTGTTTAGCTGTAAGCAGGGGCCCTCTTTGGTATTCATATAACAGACTATGGTGAACCATAAGGTGAGATGATTGTCAATCAATGATCCTCCTTTAGCGCTGAAGTGCATGCACCCGCTTATCTTGGAGATCTAGTACGGCTCAAAATAGGCAATAAGCAGCAGTACCCAAACCGCAGCAAATGAATGGAGCATTCACAAAGCCCACGGTCATCAATGGAGGCAACGGCAAGAGACTAGCTGCCGTAGTGGAGAAGTGTGGCTCAATGGTTAGAGCGGCAGACCCTGATGCAGAGATCTGGCCCGGGACCAGGGTTCAATTCCCGCCTCGGCGGGTCTTGAGCTCAATTTCCTCGGACCTGATAATTCTCGCCTAGGTGCCTATTCTAATCATGGGTCCCACTCTGCAACTCTGGGCAATAGCTTGCTTAATCTCCACAACGGCCCCAACAGCGCTGGGATGCCTGGCTTCACCCTGGGGGTGCCCAGGAGTGGACATTTCACAGGGAAAAGCCAGGAAGGGTTCCACAGCGGTATGCGTACAGCGCCAGGACACCCCTTTGGGGGTATAAGTGCGCTTTACAAGTACAAATTTCATTTAATTTCAGAGGTTTGGAGGGCTTTGAGAAGAGAAGGTGGTGGTGTCAATGTGCAGGTCATTTATCGCCTCTTTAAATTCTTCATATACCTGATTCTCCTGTGATTATTCCCACTTCCTGTTGTAATGCCAGTGCTATTGTAATCTCTGGGTTCTCTCTCATCTGAAGCTGATTTGTTAGTTGTAGTTGGTGACACTGCTTTATAAATGTACCGTACAGATTTTCTCTGCATAGTTTATCTAATCAATTTCCGTTTGTTTACAGCTACTGAAGGTGTAAAATTCAAAGATAATTCAAACATGTAAGGCTCTTTGGGAGGGAGGTGCAGCTACAACTCGTGCAAAAGATTGCAAACCTGGGGGTACTTTTATTCATAGTTTATATATCCCCAGAATCTTAAAAAAGCACTTTAAAAGATTATATTTAAACCTTTCATTACCTATTGATTCCCCTAAGGATTCACAATCAGTTTACGTATCTCACTGCCAAGCTCAAGTTTTTGTGCATCACCTTGGTTATATAATTCTGTGATATATTGAGTCATGTTTTCTGCGGAGTCATCTGCAGGACATTATCAAGGGATGTGGGGTTTATGGTCCATGATGCATATCATTTTCACAGTAAAGGGCTCCCTGGGAGGTCACATAGAGCTCTAGAGTGAGCTCTGCTTGAGCCAAGAGGAAGGGGGACTTGGCAGCCCCCTCAAGGAGCCTCTTGTGTTGGCCGCTCAACTGATTTAATCTCTGGTTAAAGCACAGCTTGAGACAGGGTTTGGCTTAGTTTCATAACATCAAAATTGGCAGCCTTGGGAGATAATGGGTACTCTTTGAGGTAACCAAAATGCCTAAAGGATGGAGCTTTCCTTTTCTCTCAAGGATTGATTGTTTGCAGATGACAGTCACCAAGACTGAGGAAGGGCATGGAAGGGTTCACTGACAGGCCTCTTATTTCCTTTTTTCAAGAGGAGACCTTTTGACAATAACCTGATGTAAGGTTTTTTCCTCCTCAGGCCATGACCCCTCTCTATCCAAGGGCGGTGTCTGTTTGGTAAAGGACAGCTCTCCTCACGCATCATCGAGGCAAGCCTCCCTTCAGCTAGGAGACTTCTGCTAGGCTTGCTTTGCCGCCCTTCCTGCGTGACCAGTGCCTGCTGATCTTTGGACCATCCAGCAGACAAACTGTAGTTGCACAGGGAAATATTAGCTTTTTTAACCCTCTTCCCACCACAAGATGCAAGAGACCCAGGAGATGCAAGAGACCCAGGAGATGCAAGAGACCCAGGTGGTACAGACTTATCCATCTGCTCTGTGTGCTCCAGATAAGGCTCCAGTATTCTGTTCTTAACTGATGTGGATGTTACTTTGGGTTATTTTTATGGGGGTTTCCCCACTGGGATCATGACCATGTTTTGTCTCTTAAAGTGCTATTCTGATGAGGGTTTTGAAAGACATCTTTGCTATTGGGCCCTACGTTTATGACATTACATCAAGCTGTCATCCCAAAAACTGTATTTAGGTGCTGCATCTTACTATCTGTGTACTAGATTTACGACTGCCCCTGCATCTCCATCTAGTCTGGTTTAGCTCCATTGTTGGATTAATTGGCACAGAGCCCTCACTTACGTGGTTCGCCATCTTGTGACATGTCCATCTCTCTGTAGAGAGTCCTGTGGATCTGGATACACCATGAGTCTATGAGTACCCTTTGACTTTACCAATCGTTTGAGAATATTAGACCAATGTCCCTGTTCCAAGCATGCTAACTGGACTAATCCTGGTTAAATACAGTGTACAGACTGGCTGGGTTTTGGGGAGTGGAGTGATTCACATCTGTGAAGCTTGCTCCTTACTGTTTACCACAGAAGACCAAATGCATATACAGTTAAATGTTGCGTAATACATTTTACCCTAGCAAATGGCCATTACTTATATTTTGCTGCAAGAAGCATTTATTGGCAATAGTTGTGCCCATTCGCCTTCTTTGCAGAATTGTTTCTTGTATCAGGTGTTGCTATCTCTCTTGCAGGACCCCTTCCCACGGCAATTCCCATTTGTCCTGCCACCCTTTATTCAGGATAATCTGGTGCTACTGAGCCAGTCATGCCCTCTCCTACACTTAGGAACACCATAGGATAGGAAGCTTTGTTCCCAAACCTCCCCCATAGATGTCTTTTTTTATCACCCCATTCAAATTATCCAAACACCCAGAACTGCACGCTTTCTAGTTCTTGCATCGCACTCCGAGCAGTGAACAGCACCTAAGGCATCCTTATTAGGTCATCGAAGGGCACCAGCCATCAGGTACTACTCCACCGAGTGCCTTTTGATTCATGTCTGTGCCCAATACCATTGATAAAGTAAGGAAGAAACACTGCAAAGAAACAATGAATCCTAGTCATGACAGATATTTATGAATGAGGGCAGAAAGGGCCACAGTATCGTTCAACATTGTGTGCGTGTAGCAGGAAAACAGAGACATTTACCTATTTTGTTTCAAAACTGCACATGACCATTATTGTAACACCAGGCACAGCAAACTTGAAGGAGTAAAATTTGTTGGCTTTCAAATACCTTGCCTAAGAGTGGCCTATTCAGATGCAAAAGATTTAGGTCTGCTCTTGAACTTAGTTCCAGTGGTTGATAAATGTACTGGGCAGCATGGTGCCTTGGACTCCATGAGGCTGATTTAGACTTCCTGGTAAGGAAACATCCTACTATTTGGGGAGAATGTGGTAAATCCTCTGTTGGATGTTACTCTTGTAGAGAATCTTCTGGCAAAATTACCTCTGCCACCCAATCATTGCGACGGTGGCAATTTTATTTGACAAATTCTCCAATGACTACGAATTCTATGATGGATTCACCACTTCCTCCACAATTCTACATGAACCCTGAAATGTGTATGGCAAGTGAAGTAATGGGAAAGATCTCAAAGAGAGGCAGATTTTCAAATTCAAAATATACGTGTTGTCACAACCCATTGTTCTAGATGCAACTCCTTGTGTTCAATGTGCGCCTGCTAAACGAATGCCTTTCCAAAACGAGGCACAGAGCAGCAACTATGACCAGAAAAGTAAGGACAACCTATAATTGTTGGTGAAATATAAAGAAGCAGGAATTGTTTATGTGGAACAGTTATCAAAGAAAGAGCTGCCTGATTAGGTCCCAAAAAAAAAGTTTTTTAAGTTTATGATCTCCTGGAAGTCTTAAATTACAATTCAACCACAAAGGATAATGTTTCTCAAATGACTTGATATGATCAATTTGGTAATGTTTCCAAGAAGGGCTCAGCTTTCGATTAAGACCTTAGTCCACCTAAAAGAGCACATTCTGTACCATCAACAAAGAGTGATAAGGATAAAAATAAGTGCTCTGGCTTTCTGTACTTGAGAAATTGTTTTCTATTAAGAATATTAGGACAGGAAGCAGCAGGTTTGGTAAATAAATGCATCGCCCCGGGGTAAGTTTAGATTTGCTCAGGAGGTGCAAAGATTGTGCTTTAATTTCAATAAACAGCCTGTTTGCCTCTTACAGTATGCAGCAAGGCTTCTCTCAAGAAGCATGAACCAACAGTGATGATAATCCACAACAATAAACAAAATGTTCTGTTTTAAAAATCAAGAACATTGCAAATGAACAAATATCAGATTGCTACAAAGAGAAAGCAATTGGAAAAACTTGGACCTTGAACACTAGATTTCCCTCTCTTATCAACTCCAAACGAATCTCATTTTGCAATAATTCTGTAATTTTCAATTACAAAGTGCTATGGTTAAAAGGTACGGAAATCAATGCAAAGCTTTGTTGAAACCGCAGTCACACTTCAAAAAAATACCCACCGTAGGAAAATACAAAACATAAAGATTAATTTTCCTGTAAAGCACCAAAAGCAGATTCTGAGTATGGTAATTGCAGTGGCCGCTGCTCCTGGGAAGTTGTAATAGGGCGGGGAGGGGTAACGGGATGGATGGGGGGGATAAAAAAAAAGGTCACTTACCAGCCGGCCGGCGCCTCTCTTCTGTCCTCTCCATCCTCTTCCTGGCTTCTGTGGAAGCAGGAAGCACCCAGGCTCCCCTAAGCCTATCTAGCATTGTGATTGGTCTGAGCACCATGGTTCGGCGCTCAGATGGGGACTGGATGCCTGGGCATGTTCTCCACCCAGGCTGTAATGTAGCCTGGGTGGAGAACATGCAAAGTGCGCATGAACGTTTGGCCGGCCCGAGACGGTCAGCCAAGCATTCATGCGCACTTACAGAGTGCCCACCACTGGCTGCCCAGCCTAACCCCGCCCCACAAAACTGCCTCAGCACAGAAAAATAAAATGATAATAACATTGCATTATCATTTTATTTTTCCTTTTTTTGCAGTACTGAAAGGCTGTGGGGTGACGCTCCTCTGTTTATAGCCAATTATGTTGGCGTATTGAGGGATGCTCTTAGTTTGTTAAAGCCTAGAAATAGTACTACCAAAAAGGCGTGTCTGCCACTCAAAGGGTGTTTTGTTGGCTTCACCCACCACGTAAGCAAAACATTCATTGTAATTATTTTGTGGGCTAAATGATTTCTCTAATCAGTGGAGAAAGTGTTCTTTTCTAAATTGCAGGAGGATTGGAGCTGTTCTGATGTTGATTGCTATATTGTTCCAGATCATGGCTACTTAGATGTAAAAGGCCTACCTTGCAGTCTTTTCTGATTTGCAGTTCATTCTTTGCAATCTGGCACTGTCTTGGTTCTGGTGTCATCTATGCACCATTAGTGATTAGTTTCTTGGAGGAGTTGAAGGTTGCTTTTTCTTGTGACAGTGTACTTCGTACAGCTGATTTTAAATAAGAGGACAGTCTAAAAGGAGAGCCAATATGGTTTGTTCAATGTTGGTGTGATGTGGACTAACTTGCAACTTTTGATGAAAAGTGCCACCACATGTATTATGCCTTTCTGGGGTGCCAAGACAGCGTGCAGGAGACCATTAAACAGTGTGCTGCCTGGCAGCCAGGTGGGAAAGAACTAAGGCTTGGGTTGTTGTTGTGAAGTTGGATTCAGGTGGGAAGGTTTCACTTTTTCAAGAGGCAGAGCGTGTATCATGTTATCTTCGGTTTCCTTGTGTTATGTTATTTGAAGGAAAGGCATGTGTTGAGGGTAAATCCAAGTGACTTTGCTTTGGCTGTCAGCTAGGGAGTGAAGCCATCCAGGTTTTGGATCTAGATTCTGTTATTGCTTGATGTTGTTGGCATGGAGGAGAAAATATGTCTTTGACTACATGGCAAAGCACTGCTCAGCCCTTTCTCCTCTTCCCTTGCCATTCCTTTTTAGGTCGAGCCTAGGCAGTGGTTAATCTTTGCTATTTGTCTTTCTCTTTTGTGTTTTGTTTCCTCCCAATGAACACCGCCCAATTTCTGGTATCTTTACCCTTTGGTGCTTATCTGTTCATTTTTGGGCACTATTTTTTTTCTTTGTTTCCTGCTCGTGTTTGGTGAGGTTTCCCTTTTGGTGGGTTCCTCATCAAGAGCGCTCGTGTTTTCACTTGCTACTTGCTAAAGCGACATTGTAAACAGGGCTCTAAAACATGTTCTTATCTCATCACATTTGCAGAGTATTCAAAGACCGAGATCAAATGTCAGACACTGTTTTCACAGTGCGCCTGTTCTGTGCCCCAACCCTCTCCGCATCGCTGCTTGCCACCTCCGTCGAATCATTGCTGACCGCAGCCCCTCTGCTGAGAATGCTTACCTGGATCACCCCGTCCCTGCAGGCTTGACTCTCTGGGGGAAGCCCTCCTGCCATGGACTATACTAATTCACAGAAGGTAAAACACCTGTCTCATAATTCTCCAGGTAATATGAACCATTTGATCTTTGCACTCACGCTATGATATCAACAGAGTGTAATAAGAGTGCCGCAGATGAAGCATTTCCATCCTGCATTGTAGTCTGCAACTCATGCATCTTGCTTTATGTCTGCAGCATTTAGCACAACTAAACAGAAAAAGATTATGGTATGGTAAATTGAATTAACCATGGCTCCTCCAGCTTACTACGTGCGATGTGCATGATGATGTCACTTGTCCCGGCCTCATGGGATATGTTGTTCTGGGGCTGCCGACACCACCCAGGGAGAGGTTGTTTGGATTCTCATGCGGCTGCTTTTAAATACACCATGTCCTCCGCTCACTGATAATATTTGGAGTACACGCTCACATGCCAAAATATAACTTGCAGCGCTTGTGCAAAATAGGAATGTAACAATTTATCAGGTTAACACCTTCCATTGCATTATCTGCTTGAAGAAGATCTAAATTTGTAATACCAAGAGTTTTCCAACTTCATTGTTATCAGTCATAGCCTACTACAACACCGTTCCTGATCTTTCAATTTTGACTTTCACCTCTCTGTTTCAGAGCGTTCCATTTAACTTTGATTTGGCCTCAATGGGTTGTTTCTTATTGCGTCTCATTTAGTAACCTAGGTTTTATGGATTTTGCATAGTCATTTACTTAGAGGGAAAATCTCAAACAAATTAAATATTTGAAACCATCATTGATAAATGACAGCTTTAAAATTGTGAATCACCATTATATGTTCTAGTGTTTAAAAGGGGTGAAAGCATTGGATGTGTATCGTCATGGCAAAATTCTATTAACGTTCTTTTAACCTGTCTAATTGTTACTATGAACATTTCATTGTTCGGTGTGTCCCACGCACAGATGGTGGCCAAGTATTTACAGCAAGAGCAGTGCTTAGAGGCACACACTGATGGGTCAACATTGGAGTGCAAGCAGTACTGTATTGGCATTTATACTGCGTTTTCGTACCTCATCTGAGCACCTAAGCGCTTTCGGAATTGACAAGTAAATAGTTACTCTGTCATGCATGATTGGAAGAATGTTGGGTGGGATGTGGCCTATAAGTGGCTATGTTTGGGAGTATGAATTTTGGATGCGTGTGCTGTTCATATCATCACAGGCATGTCGCAGCGCTATATTGCATGAAGTGAGGCTCGAAAAAGGGTGGGACTTAGGGTCTCTATCTGTAGAAACAGACCATTAATTATTTTCAGTTGAGGCCCATTGGGGTCAGCCAGATCTTTATTTTATTTTTTTAATTCTCGGTGGTTGCTTATTAGCTGTTTTTCCGTAGGTTGATCCAGAGGTTCCAATTCTGTGTCGCATACCTGGATGTTTAGTGTGACACACAACACCACACAATTCAACATAATTACACTCCACATAATACCACAAAACGCAACATGATTGACCTCCACATAATTACACTCTACTCAATACCACATAAATATACCCCACATAAAACCAATCTATGCCACATAGCAACAACCCACATAAATACGCTCCACACATGCCACATAATTCCAGTCAGCATAATTTCACTCAGCACCACACACTTCCATGCCACACAATTCAAGTCCACACATTTCCATTCTACACCACATAATCCGACACCAACCCACATAATCTCAACTACACAATTACACAACACACCACATACATCCCATCCCACCACAGAATTCTACAAAATTCAACAACACACCACATAATTTAACTCTAGTACATACCACTCCACAACACAAAAAACCATTCCACATACTTACACTCCATGACACACAATCCCACTCCACATAATTCCAGTACACGCAATACCACATAATTACTTACTAGCCACATAATTCCACTGTACACCATGCCACACAATTCCATTGCACAAATCTACACCACACAATTCCACAACTAACAATACCAATCCAATCAATCAATCAAACAGGGGTTTGTATAGCACGGCTACTCACCCGTGAGGGTCTCAAGGTGCTGGGGGTGGGAGGGCTGCTGATCCGTCTGGGTGTGGAGGTTCAGTTGAAGAGCCAGGTCTTGAAATCCTTCCTGAATTGGGTAAGTGACGCGGATTGCCTGAGGTGGAGGGACAGGGTGTTCCAGGTCTTGGCGGCGAGGTAGGAGAAGTATCTTCGTCCACTTCTGGTCTTGTGGATCCTTGGGACGGAGGCCAGGGCGAGTTGGGCGTAGCGGAGTTGTCTGGCAGGTGTGTGGAATGTGAGGCAGTGGGTCAGATAGTCAGGTCATGCGCCGTGGAGAGCTTTGGAGGCATGTGTAAGGAGCTCGAAGGTGATTCTCTTGTTGATTGGGAGCCAGTGGAGTTGTCGTAGGTGTTGTGTTATGTGGCTGCGGCTGGGGATGTTGAGGACCAGTGTGGCTGTGGTGTTTTGGACGTTCTGTAGTTTCCTAAGCTGTTTCTGGGTGACGCCGTCATAGAATGCGTTGAAGTAGTCGAATCTGCTGGTGATGAGTGCGTGGGTGACCGTCTTTCTGGATTCTGTGGGGTTCCATCTGAATCTTTCGAAGCAGGCAGAGCGTGTGGAAACAGGATGAGGATACTGCGTTGATTTGGCGGTTCATTGAGAGCGAGGAGTCCAGAAAGATGTAGAGGTTGCATGCGTGGTCCATAGTGGTGGGAGGGGTTCTTAGCGCAGCGGGCCACCAGGAGTTGTCCCAGGCTGAGGGGGTGGGTCCCAGGATTAGTACTTCTGTCTTGTCCGAGTTGAGCTCAAGGCAGCTATCTTTCATCCAGGTAGCAATGGCCTTCATTCCACTGTGAAAGTTAATTCTGGAGGCTGTGGGTTCGCTGGTGAGGGAGAGGATCAGCTGGGTGTCGTTGGCGTAGGAAACGATGTTGAGTCCGTGGCTTCTGACAATGGCTGCAAAGGGGGCCATGTAGACGGTGATGAGGGTGGGGCTCAGGGAGGAGCCCTGAGGCACTCTACGGCTGTTCTCTGTAGGTTCTGAGAGGAACAGGGGTAGTCTGACTCGCTGTGTTCGGCGGGAAAGGAAGGAGTGGATCCAGTCCAGTGCCTTGTCACGGATGCTGGCGTCATGGGGTCTCTTGATTAGGGTGCGGTGGAAGACGGTGTCGAAAGTGGCCGAGATGTGTCGATGTGGTGGGAGACGGTGTCAAAAGCAGCCGGGAGGTCCAACCCACGTAATTCCCCTCCACACCACATATATCCACTCCACTCCATAACACATGGGTAAAAGGCATTGTCATTTACAACGCCAATAGCTCTAACTCTCTCAAAAACTAGACCTATTGGCTTTGCCAATGCTTGTTGGTCTTTATTGTTGTGGCACCCGCTAGCCTTGTTCTATTCTCTGTTTCTAACTTCCTCAAGTCCTTTTTTTCTGTAGTTCTTTTTCTCGCATGTAATTTTGGACCCTACACCTGACCTTGGCTTGCTGAGCGGCATTCCCCTTTGATTCAGGGTCCCATTAGCGCTCTCAAAGGTGCTACACTGAACATGTGTCACGCCCTTCTACAGTGAATTACCTGCAGTAAATCAAAAGGAGAGTTTGTACTTATGAATCCTGAGGAGTAAGCTGTGAAAGAGCAGTTGAAAAACTGACATTATGATAAGGGGCCTCTACAGAAGGACTATGTCATGAACCACACAAAGTTATTTTTAAATCTCACATTATATCTCTCAGCCAGTGAGGGAACGTACATAAGTCTAAAATAATAATTGAACAACTTAAGGCCAATAATAGAATTTGTATTACTGTTTTCTGGAAAGATGTACCACTGAGTGCATAGGAGATCTTTTTCTCTCCAAAGAAAGGAAGTAACATTGCATTTTTTAGAGAAAAATGTAAAAAGCTATGCTCGTATTGTTCATGAGTGGTGCATGATTAATAATATGGTGGTTCTTCTAGGACCTTTAAAACAACAGAACATTTCTACACATAACTCAATAGAAAAAATACCAATTGTCTGAACATTCCTACCTTAAAATATTTTGAATAACTTCTACTTGGGGAGAAGCCCAGAATAAAAAATCAATTAACATAGAAAAGTTTGAGCACTATTCTTGACTTTTGTGTATTTTGTGAGTCTGCAGACTTGTTTTCAAGTCTGTGAACCATAGCCATATTTAGCTGATGTTTACAAAATAAAAAATATATCTTCATTAAATGTGTGGTTTAGGAGTGGTGTGAGAATAGGTTGTGTTTTAGGGAGGTTCATTGTTGGTAAACGGAAACTTTTTAAACACCCGTTGGGTCAGCAGACTCCAGTTTGAGTCCACAGACCTGGTTCGCCCACCAAAGAAGGCAGGTCTTCCTATAATGTCTACAGAGTAGGGACGCATTTTCAGCACAGTGCAGACTTCTTGGCATGTTAGAGAGCATTGTAAGGTTTTCAACATACATATAAAAAAGATAACCTATCCCTCCGCTGAATCAAAAAGTGCATTTTCCTTAGATACAGGAGGTACTTCCACCATTTTGTGATTCAGGAGACATTAGAGGGTGCTATGGATAATCACAGCTGCATTTCTGAACTAAGCCATTTCAGAGAAAGTACAAGAGATGTCTGGACCATCTTTTGATTTTTGCACAGATGAGACTGTGGGATCAGATCACACATCAATGATTCTATAATTTGGGAGTTTTTCACCCATCCCCCGAAGAGAAGAAAGTGAATGAATGCATAGTCACCCAAAACCTCTTTGGGCAAAACTAAGCAAGGGGCAGAGATGTGTTTACCCCTTTGGCACTTCGACCATGACATAACACCTCTGGTTACAGCATGAAAAGGAGAATGTCAAGCTCATAAAAAAGAGAAGAAATATAGTAAACTCCATCAGGCCAGGGTACAAAGAGACCCCAAAATGTTCTGGAAGAGGTGCAGAAGCAAGTGGAAAGGAACAATCCTCACCTTAGCATCTTTGTTATTTATTGTGTGTAAAGCGAATGTCAGGCGTGAACAGAAGAATCCCAGGAATGGAAAAGAGAAGATGTCCAATCACCTACCTAAATACTTCCCTCCCCACCCACTTTCAATCCATTCTTTTGACCACCCCCACCCCCTTTGTAGGGAAACACACACTAGCTACCACTAGGCCATCCGCCATTCCCATCTGTATTGCAAAGCCTCCATCCCTTGAGGACAAGCTCGCAGATCTTAAACATGAACTTGAGGTAGTTCAGGGTGACCTACTGAACCTTATACACATAACCTTGAAACTTGAGAAGCTATTGAATCCTAACCAGAACTTTGGAATGAACATTAACCCTGATACTAAACAAATCATCCTCCCACAGGTGATAGGCACTCCTTGCTTGTGTCTTCGATCAAGAAGATCTCACCTATCTTGCACTGGAGATCGCGACCCCTTCTCAACTCTTTCTCCAGTCCCCAGGGGGTTACTGATCATCTATCCGATGATGATATTTACTCCCTTTTGTTATCATACAACACCACAGGTAAGGACTCTTTACCCCTGTAGGTCAATATCCAAACTGTTCCCTCCAACCCACTTAGAGAACCCAGTCTCAACTATAGAACTATGAACAAGCATAACTTACTACATGTCCATATTACACACCAAGAGGTAGTAGTTACCAAATCACATATCAAGTCTATACTTCTAAATTGCAGGTCGGCGGTAAGACATGCAGCTGACATTACGGATCTCATTCTCGCACATGACCTTGACCTCCTGATCCTAACTGAAACATGGCTCAGTTACACCTCAGCAAACTTCTAGACATTCTAGTGCCTCCCAACTATGACATCTTCAGACTGGATAGAACTGAAAGAGTTGGAGGAGGCATAGCATGCATCTATCATTCCATCCTCACCCTAAAAACACGAGCAAATTGCTCCAATGTCCTCCTGTTAATACCTAGGCATTGAAATATGGAACGAGGACAAGATGGTATGCAAACTCCACACAATTTATCACCTCCGGGAAATAATCTAACTTTCATTGAACAATTAATGGAAACCATCTCCTCCAACACAGACCAACCCCCAACCAGATCTTCCTAAGGGGCTTCAACATTCACTGGAATGACCCAAATGACCCTATACCAAACACCTTCAAGGCCTTCCTGTGAGACCTAAACCTGACCCAGTCTTGTAATGGCCCAACAAACAATAGAGGCTCCACCCTCGATCTAATCATCGCCAAGGACAATGTCATACAACTGGAAGCCTTTTATGCTACGGCTGGTCAGGTCACTACCTTATATCCTTCCTCGTCTTGGAAAATGTGCTGATTAGACAAGGCCAACTCCGTAAAACCAGACAATGGTCCAGAGACCTGGGAAATATTAACATAACCAATCTAGCTTCCGTTAGCAACAACCTCCTGCATCCTCCCTCAAACATGACGCGAGTGAATGACCTCACTGAACATTACTTCCAATCCATGTCAGACATTTTGGATACAATTACTCCGAAGCAGCTTAAAAGAATACTGTAGAGATGTCATGTGATATCATGGAGACTGCTCCCTAGCTATTGTGTAGAATTCTCCCCATGAGGATTCTAGGAGTGAACAGTTGAAGGAGAGCACCAGTGGTTGTGGATGCTGCTCCATGCTGCAGATGCTGTGAAGAATAAATCTATATATAAAGAAACCTGTGAAGGCTCTTCTTTTCATGGCAACGAGTTCCTGCGCAGGGGGCAGGTACCGGCATCTCCACCCCTGGAACACTGAAGGCGATTGTTCCCAAGGAAAATCTCAAGGCCACGACAACGAGGACAGTCACTTTGTGAGTACAACTACTGAGGCGATTTATTCACAGAATACAAGGACTAAAAGATCATCTCCGATTTTTTTCAAGTCTTTAATTTTTTCTAAATTGGGATATGTCAGCGTAATATTTACTGAATCGATTTCCTTGCTGAAACCTCAGCGCGGTTTGTGTTTTAGTAGCCTAGCAACCAGTTCTCTGCTCGAGGCCTTTCTCACGCGACTAGTCATTGTTGTGATTGCGCGCGCTGGGCTTCGTGTGCCTGTGACATAACAACCTCCTTTGTGCTTGCGCTCCTCACGCACTGCTGCCAGTTCAAAAATAGCTATTTGTGCTCGCGCTCCTCCCGCGCAGCTACCAGTTCTATAATAGCTATAATTTCACACGCGGTGGCTCTTATTACCTCTGGCTAACTCCGGAACAAATCTGTGCTCGAATGTCTACACACGCGCACTCACGCCTGCTTGAGTCTATTTGAGCCTTGATCTTTCGCGTAAGATCTTCAGCAGTTCAGCATACGTTTTCAGGAGGCTGAAACTTCAAAAAATTAATATCTTCACAAGATAAATAAAGGAAGGTCTTACCTGAGTCCTTATCCCGGCAACTTCTACATGTTCTGGAACTAGAGAAAGAAAGATAGGGCTACGATGCTTGGATCCAGAGATTATCTGAAACAGAAATAGGACTACAACACTTGGAATTGAAAACTACTAAAAGAGAGATGGAACTACGACAATACCTAAGGAACTACAACTACTAAGAGAGAGCAACTACAATATTGAACTGAACATTGACATTAGTTTATTGTTTTTGCTTCTTACTTTAATTTCTTATTTTAAATTTTTATGTTACATTTTTGTTTTATATTATTTTACAGGTACCATGTCTGATCAAACCATGTCTTCCCCACCTCCTTTTCTAACAACACCAGGGAAGCCAATTATACCCTGGAAACAATGGAAGAAAATATTTTTTACTTATTTATTGGCTATAGGGGGAGACAAGTACGGTCCAGTTAGACGAAAAGCAATATTTCTTCAACATCTTGGGGTAGAAGGGCGAAGGGTCTATGAGGAGTTACCAGAAATTTCCTTGGGGATGGGCGATGGGCAACCGAGTAATATATACGATATGTCCATCCAAATGTTAGAATTACACTTTACACCCAAGACCAACGTAGTGCTAGAGCGTCATAAATTCTTTTGTAGGGGTCAAAGAGATGATGAGGATATTACTTCATATGTGTCTACCCTAAGAGGTTTAGCTTTGACATGCAAGTTTGAACAGCTAAATGATTCTTTAATAAGAGATCAGATAGTTTGTTGTACTAGTAGTAAAAAGATAAAAGAAAAATTACTAATGAAAGAATATACGCTGGATGAGACTATTCAGATTGCGAAAGGAATGGAGCATACTGTCTTGTGGCTTTAAGAAATGGAAGGTTCTGCGAATAAAAAACATGAAAAGGTTGAAGTTGTGGAAAAAAATATGAAAAGAAAATTGATATTAATCTGAACACTGATTCTAGAAGGCCACAAATCGAGAGAAGAAATTTTCCGGTCAGGGATATTAAATGTTTTCGTTGTGGATCTCCAGGACATATTGCATCGAGCCTTAACTGCATGGCTAGGAGTGTCTTATGTAGAAATTGTGTGAAAAGAGGGCATTTTGCGAAAGTATGCCGTACTAAGATAGCTGAGAAAAGTAAAGTAGAAGAAGTTGAAGATATCTGTGAAAATGTTGATGATATTCTTCTAACAATTAATGATGATACAGAAAATTCCAAGGTTAGTGATGTGAATGTAGTAGAGCCAAGGCAAGAGGTGAAAATGGAGAGTACAGATAAATTAGAGAAACCCCATTGCAGTATTTCTTTTGAAGGGAAAGAGATAAAAGTATTGGCAGATTCTGGGAGTTTGTATACTCTTATCTCCAATAGATCTTATGTGAGAAGTTGGCCTAAAGAAGATGGTCCGCCTCTGTGTGATCCTGATATTCAAGCTGTGTGTTATGCAGGGAAAAGGATAGAGATAAAGGGGATGTGTTGGATGACAATAAGATTCAAAGGGGAGGCTGTTAAGGGAAGGGTCTACATCACAGACTTTGGATCCGATCTTTTGGGGTGGCGTCACTAGAAGGATTTGAATGTTATAATAGATCCTAATGCTAAAGAACCTGTGATGGTAATGGAAATAATGGCTGTTCAAGAAGTGAATGATTTCACATAAGATAATCTTGAAAAATGATGTGAAACCAGTAGTACATAAGATAAGGAATGTTCCAAATTTGATGTTAGAACCATTGCATCAAGAAATTGAGAATTTATTGAAACAAGAAATTATAGAGCCTTTTGAGGCATCAGAATGGTTGGCTCCAATTGTAATAGCCCTGAAGGAGGGTGGAAAATTTGCCTTTGCATAGATTTACGTGACCTAAATAAGAACATTTGGGTGGGTAGACAACCACTTCCGAACATATCAGAAATGTTATCTACCATGGGAGAGCGACGTATTTTCAGTGTGTTAGATATGTCGGCTGCATATCATCAGATTAAGTTACATGAAACATCCAAACATTTGACTTCATTTGCTACCATTCTAGGTGCATTTAGATACAAGAGGATGCCTTTTGGGTTGACATCAACATCGGCCGTTTTTCAAAGAGCAATGGAAAACATTTTTGGTGACATGAAACAAGTATGGTGTTTTCAAGATGACATCTTGATTGCTGGGAAAGATGTTTCTGACCATGACAGACTGTTTGAGGAAGTGATGAGTAGATTGGAAAAACATAATTTAACAATAAAAAAAGAGAAATGTCAGCTGAAAAAAGAACGAGTGGATTACTTAGGACATGAAGTCTGTTCAGATGATATAAGATCCAAGGAAAGCATCATAAAAGCTGTGACCTTGGCACCTGAGCCTTCTAACAAAGATGAACTCAGGTCCTTTTTAGGGTTAGCAGAATACTGTGCTAAATATGTGGAAAGTTTTTCTAAACTTGTAGAACCTTTGAGAATGGTGATGAAGAAAAATGTAGTGTTCGAATGGAAAGATGACTGTAAGAGAGCATATGAACTAATCAAGGGGGCTATCTCTGAAGCACCCACATTAGGGTGTTTTGAGATTACTAGAAGGACATACTTGACTACTGACGCTAGTGGCATAGGGATTGGAGCGGTGCTGTCGCAAGTGGTGAATGGTGAGGAACGAATTATAGGTTTTGCATCTAGGAGACTACAAGGTGCTGAACAATCGTACTTGGTCATCGAGAGAGAAGCTTTGGCCTGTTGTTGGGGCATAAATCATTTTAGGTTTTATTTGTGTGGACTACCGTTCAAGATCCGTACAGATCATAAGCCATTGATATTCATATTTAAAGGTGGAAGAGGGTTGGAAGGAAATGTGACACCTCACATATCAAGGTGGTTACTATCTGTTATGGAATTCAATTTTGAAGTTGAGTACATTAAAGGTAAGAAAAATGTAAATGCTGATTATCTATTGAGAATGCCATTGGAGGAAAGTTGTAATAAGATCTGCAGTGATATTGTTGATAAGAATGATATCGATAAGGGTGAGATGGCTTTGTCCTCAGAGGAATGGGAAAGAGCAAGGGAGTGTGATCATGTGCTATTGAAAGTAAAATTGAAGATTGTCCAAGGTTGGGATCTTGATGATAGCAAAGATGAGGAGCTAGGAGAATTTTTTAAAGTAAGAGATGAGCTAAGCATACATGAAGGTTAAGTCAAGAGGAAATGGCAGTTAGTACCACCCAAGGATGTACGCAAGCAAATTCTAGATATTATTCATGAAGGGCATCCTGGACATGGTATGTCCAAACGTAGGGTCAGGGAATCATTTTGGTGGCCTGGAATGGATAGTGATGTAGAAGCTGTTGTGAAAAATTGTCATATATGTGCAAATAGTGACAAATCAAAAGTTGTGCGGCAACCTCCTTTAGTTTGCACTCAATTTCCATCAAGACCCTGGGAGAGGTTAGCTATTGATTTCATTGGGCCTGTGGGGAAGCTGGGATGTAAGGACAGATTTATTCTTGTATTAGTAGATTACCATTCCAAGTGGTTTGTGGTGGAGACTATGGCTGAGGTAAACACTGCAAGTGTGATAAGGTTCTTGGAAAAAGTCTTTCTAGAAGAAGGAATACCTGCATCCATAGTGTCTGACAATGGAGTACAGTTTGTCCCTAAGGAGATGAAGGATTATCTGGAAAAAATGGGTGTTACTCATGAAAGAGTGGCTCTTTTTAGACCCCAGGCAAATGGCTTGGTAGAAAGAGTCAATCGTATTATAATGGACAACATTCAATTATCACTTGCTAATGGGCTGTCCTGGAGACAAGAATTGAGGAAGATGATGTGGACACACAGGCTCACTCCACATTCTGCCACAGGTGTGCCTCCGTTTGTGTCCCTTAAAGGAAGAGAACCGGGAAAGAAGGAATGTCCTATATGGTTGTGTAAAAAAGACAAGGTTTGGATTGATCGGAGTGAAGTGAAAGAAAAAGTGGAGAGAGGACAAGAGAGGATGGTAGGTGCTTACAATTTGAGGAAGGGTGAAGAAGTTATGGATCCAAGTGGGTGATTGGGTTGTTGTACGTAAGAGTGAGTGGGTTCGTAAAGGTGAAAGTAAATACTTAGGACCCTTTCAGGTTACGGATGTGAAATGTAATGTTGTGAAGTTAAATGATGGGTCTACTTGGAGTTTAGGAAATATTTGTAAAGTATGTGAACCTTTATTTGAGTAGAGTTTCTTTGACATGTAATTCTCATTGTTTTATTCTCAAATCTTAGAGTTCATATTCTAAGACTGATTGTACCATTCTTATTTCTCATTCTATATATGTTATTTAATTTTGTTTTGTGCCATATAAAGGGGGAGGTGTGTAGAGATGTCATGTGATGTCATGGAGACTGTTACCTAGCTATTGTGTAGAATTCTCCCCATGAGGATTCTAGGAGTGAACAGTTGAAGGAGAGCAACAGTGGTTGTGGATGCTGCTCCATGCTGGAGATGCTGTGAAGAATAAATCTACATATAAAGAAACCTGTGAAGGCTCTTCTTTTCAAATACCCAGTAGACATTCCAAACCTTGGTTTAACAGCCACCTTAATGAGGATTGGCGTAAATTAAGGCTTGCCGAGAGATCATAGAGAATCTCTCTCTCCACAACTCACCTCCAGTACTTGAGGTTAATAAGAAGCTCCTATAACAAACTCATCTGTAGCTCCCAAGCAGAATACTTTAGGATGCAACTGGACAATACCAAAAACAGACCTAAAACGCTTTTTGAAATCATCAAACACCAAGGTACTGGCAGGTTTAGCCACCACTCCGAAGATAGGTTGTTACTCTCTAGTGGTTTCTCTGCTCATTTTATTGATAAGACGAGGAAGATTGAATCAGAACTACTACTTGCCTTTCAACTGCCACTTAGCCAGGACCAACGCAGTCTCCTACCAATGCTTCCCATTATGAGGTCCTCTCACACTGATTTTGCTACAAACAAATAAAGCTACATGGAATACTTTCAAACTTCCAGATGAAATTGAGATACTCAAAACAATGTTTTCGATAAAATCCTCCAACTACTTTAAAGATCCTCTGCCCGCCAAACTCATCAAAGAGGAATGTATGATAGAATTCCGCATGCGTTTTTCAGGCATGCCTTAGGAACTACATCATTTGTACAAATACGTCTTTGGCACGCATTTGTTCTGCACGCAAGTCGTTTTAACGACTTGCCTTAGGGGGGCGCTGGATATTGGAATTGTTTAATTTACTATTCCAACTCCAGTCTTGGCAACAGTAGGGAAGGTGTTGGACTTTAATTCCAACACCACTCCACCATTGCGACCCCCTAATGCAAGTCGTTGTAATGACTTGTGTGCAGAATGATTGCGTGCTAAAGACGCATTTGTTCTGCTACCAGCACTGTGAAAGCACAGCATGGTTGGGGCTTCATCCTAAAGGACGTTTCCCATCAAAGAGCTTTGATCTTCAATTCTCCTACTTTGGTCTAAGCTTGTCAGTGCATCTCTCTCCTAGGGCACGATTCTTGATTGCCTAAAGATAGGACAGGTTACCCCAATCCCCAAAAAAACAAATGCAGACTTGTCAGACCTGAATAAGTTCCATCCAATTACTAACACCATGACACTAGCAAAACTACCAGAGAAATGCGTACAACTCTGCAACCACATTGAGCAGTTACAGCTTCTTGACCACTGCCAATCTGGCTTCAGAACTGGTCATAACACAGAAACAGCTCTAACACACATTGTAGATGATGCCTGAGACTACTTGATCAGAATGAACCTTGCCTGCTTATTCTCCTGAATCTCTCCTCTGTGTTTGCTATGGTCAAACATGACAACATGATTGACCTGTTGGAGAAAAGGATGGGTTTATCTGGTCCTGTCTTAAGCTGGTTCTCCTTGTTCCTTCACAATAAAGCTCAATGTATTAAAGTTAATCAAACCCTGTCAGATATTACTCCAGTCTCGATTGGAGTACCTCAAGGATCCACAATTTCACTCACGCTATTCAACTTGTTCATGGAACCTCTTACTGAAATTCTAAAACAATCAAACATACATTACCACTTGTATGCGGATGATACACAATTATACTTGAAAGTTTCCTTACCTGAAGAAATAAAATCTCCTAACCACCCCCTACTTAAAACCCAACAATGGTTAACCCACAATCACCTTTTGCTAAACACACTCAAGACATAATTTCTCCTGATCGCCCCCCACAATCTTTCTGGCCTCTTAGATGAACGGCTCAAACAACTTACAGCGCTCAACTGCGACCCACATGTTGTTGATTCCATTAGATCATTCGGCATAACATTGGACAAAAACCTGAATATGCAAGACCACATCAGTGTAACCACCAGAGGAGCCAATTACCAACTGAATACACAAGGGAAAATCAAACTCTTCTTGCCCCCAGATGACTTTGTTAGCTGTCCAATCCCTAATCATCTTCCGACTATCCTACGGGAGTGCCACCCTTGCAGGATTACCCAAAGCTAGGCTGGCTCCCTTAAGGGCCACTCTGAACTCAGCTGCTAGGCTCATACCGGATCCAGTAAACGTGACCATATTGCAGCAGATCTAAAACATCTCAAATGGCTCCCAATTGGAATCAAGGATCCAGTTCAAGGCAGCCTGCATGACTCATAAGGCTCTTCATCATAACACTCACGTCTACCTGGCAAAAAAACTTGAACTATCAGGTGGGAGTCGTTCCCTTGGAAGTTCTGACTTTCTATTTCTAAAGCCTTAGAAGTTCAATGAAAAGAAAACTTATAACCGCTCCTTTTCTGGACTTGCCCCAAGAATATAGAACGCAATACCTCCGGAAACCACATCTAACCCCTTGACTACCTCCTTCAAAAAGGAATTTAAACTGCTATTGCTCATTAGATATTCTCAACAGTAGACCTGAAGTCACTCATAGTGACTATTCTTCCTGTATACATTTCTGGATCTTTAATTTACATAGAATCTACTAAGTCATTTACTACATTGTATATACATTGTTTTCTTTGCTTATTCCTTTTCGCTTTATATGTGCTAACATGTTTGCTCATTGTACAACATCTGTCTATACCTATATCCGTTTATTGATTGTTTTTAGCTTGTTTCTGATATTTGAACAGCGCTCTGATACCCAGACGGGTCATGATCACGCTATATAAGATTCCTAAAATAAATAAATAAAAATAAGTGGCAGATCAGTACAAAATAATCCATCACCAAGACAAAAAGTAAAAAAACATATAAGTAGCTGTTTGCCACCTCAGGTGCATGAAATACAGTATTAAACTGTTAAAAATAAAACAAAAAATGCGGCGAAGCGCTTCGGTCTAACATGCGTTTAATACAAAAACAGCAAGCAGCGCAGCAAATAATTAAGATTGATTGCCATTTAAATGACCTGAGCCCTCACTAGAAAAGGGTCAGTTGAAACCTAATGCTAAAGTACATGAATGTTAGTACAGTATACATATGTTTTCTCTGAATACAAGTCTATGGAACCTAATCACGCAGATCAAGAGTAGCTAACTAGTCAATCGCGTTCTACGGAATCTGACCCAGGCAGAGACCCTGTAGTGCAAATATTAGCTGTTCTCGGACTCTTTTCCAGTTTCTCCACTTTTTTCATTTCCTTTAGAGTTACAGCTTAGCAGTGCTTCTTTTGAGGAGCTAAGTACTTCTGCAATAGCTGTCTCGGTGTTTCCACCTATGTTGCAACACTCTATGGTTCATGGTTTCCATTTTGCCTTTCACTGTGGTCTCTTCAGTCGGTGCGTTTACTACTTTACTATGGAGACATCCTATTGACGGCAACAGAGCACCACTGTGGCTGATTTTTCTTCTGCAGGAAGGTGTAGTTCTTCTTGGGATTCATCAATTCTCGATTGTATCGGCCGTCACTGGGGGACAAACTCAGAGATCGCCCTGGGTGGCAAAAGCTCGAGCTATGCCACTGTTCTTAAGAAGGTTAAGCCATCATGAAAAGCCCCAATATATTTGCAACCCACTTATTCTTCTGTGATTTGCACAACTTAAGCAGTGCCCCTCTGAAGACTGGAGCTTCCAAAGATGACTTCCTGGAGCAGCCTTTATAGTGCATATCGGCTAGCCCCACCCACAGACTGATTATTTAAATAAAAGCTAATTTTTCAGTTGGTCAAGTGGCATTTCTGTGCATAAAGAAAGAGTGGGATGGCCCAAACGTTTCAGGTTTACTAGTGTTATGCGCCTGCTTGGCATAAGCAAATGAGACACACCACACAGCGGCAACATATTTTTGTAAATTATAGTTGATTTACAATTACCCGCATTTAAAATACAAATAGAATAAATAGATACCCCAAATGAAGAAATAATTACTGTCGAGCTATAAATTCAGGTTCAAAGTTTCAAGAAATGTCCTTAACACAAGCCAGCCAAAACAGCTGAAGGCTAGAGTGGGCTTCCTAAAGCTGGATTCTGGGGTCACTGCTCAAAATAAACCATGCACACTCTATTATCGCTATATTGCATAATATCACTATTTTAAAAGGTTATAGTTAGAGAGGAATGTTTTGCTCAGCGTCTTTCTAATGATTTCAGTTTTAAAGGTCTCTCTGTGCCAAAGCATCCAGAGAAAATAGCTCTGGTCTTGGAAAGAAGCATAGCTACTCAAAGCAAACTTTGGAGTGAACAGCTCTGTTTTCTTTCTCTTGAACTATAAATCTCTACTTTGGAAACTAAAGAGCATTTGCAGAGTTACTGATAAGTTCTGTGGCTTTAATCGTGAGCCCCACAATGTGTTCTGCCTTTCTTTGACCCCTTGATCAGCACATGCCAGGATCTCAGGAAATTCTGTCTGAATGAGGCTTGTTTTGTTTATTTTGAAGACCTCTTGGTTCAACTTTTTGGAAAGGAGCCTACGTAAATTTCATGTTTCATTTGCACCATGTGATGGGGAGAGAACTTGCAAGAACGCAAGGAGCATTTTACTTGCTAAACTAACTTAAGAAGCCAGAAGTTGTATGCTGGCTGAAAGGGGAGTAGTTTGTCACTGGCGCTCCTAATGACTAGACATGGAGCAAGAGCAGGAGGTGGGTGGGTCTAAGGAGTCTTGTAAGGTAATAGGTGTTGACAGAATTGTGCTGAATGTATAGAGTAGATACAACAGGGCTAAAAGCTATGAATGAATTGAAAGGGAGGGGGGTAATAGAGGCGTGAGACCAAGAGCACTGCGCGAGTGAGGGTAAAGCTGAAAACAGTTCATCTCTGTGAAAAGGGACCCAGGCAAACTGATAGACCTGCACATCTTCTGTCAGGGTCTGTGCCTTTGGGCTTATCCACAGTTGTATGTACAAATGGTGGCCTAAAGCTTGAGGTCTAACATAGTGTCATGAAGGAGTTGGACATGAGCCATGAGGTGACATAACACTTTTTATTTTCCACAAAAGACTGTATGTTGTTGCCCTTAAAGCTGTAGTGCATTTTAGAACAAGTATTCCCCACTGATCCCTGTTTATGTAAATACTTAACCAAAACTGAAGAGCATTATTGTAGCCTCAACAACCTTTCAGGGGGAGGATAACAGCATTTATCACTCATTCACATCACACACACACATACCAAAGCAATAGATTGCCCTGGTGGTGCTTTAGCTGTAGTACCATTAGGGCAAATTATTGCATTAGTGTTAAAAAGTGGAGCACATGGCAGGAAAACTTTATGTCAGCCAAAGGGTGTTCATCCTGTGTGTGACACTGTAGTGCAGATTAGTGTAAGCATGGCATACTAATCCTGCTTTTTCCAAAGCAATATCTAAATAGAAGTGAAAAGCCCTGCTCTGGCATTTTTGTTGGATAAATTATCTTTCAGCAAAGGAATTACTATGTATATTCATAATTCTCCACATGTATATAAGGACGTCCAAGTCCACTGCTTTTGAGGCAGCAAAATTAGAAACCTTATATGTGGATGTCATTTAGTCCTCAACGGGGGTCGTTTACCCCTTGCGATCTCTGGCTCTGCATTTGCGACCCCTGGCCTCAGAGGTGGCAAAATCAGTGCCAGGAACAGAGGAGCAGCCCGTCCTTGTGGACATTGGTCGGGGCTCCAATCTCCTGTTATTTGTCTTTTTTTTAAATTATACTAATAGTTAATAATATATTATGAATAATATATTATTCATTATCAATATTATATGATTCAATATTTGTGGGAAAACATTGAGTACAATTAGCTGGAATATGACCCTCCCTGGCAGCTAAGGTAAGCAAAACCTGCTTTTAAATGTATGTTGTGTGCATGCATACAGGTGAAAGTGTGTTTCTGTGAGAAGGAGTGCGTGTATGTGTGATTGTGTGTGTATATGTGTAAGCATGTGTGAGTGAGTGAAGAATAAAGGTCAAATGGCGTGTGATGTCACTTCCGCTACCCCTGGCATTTTGATGAATTGACTGACGTTATGCCAAGCCATCTTCAATGAGGCATTATCACTTCAGGCTGTGACATTACATTTGCCATTCAAGCATGTATTTTTATGTAAATATGTTCATTAGGCCTGCTTGCTTATCTGTCACCTTGTGATCTGCCTTCAATTCCAGTCAATCTCTATACCTGCTTCTTTTTCTCAACTATTTCTGTTTTACTGGTTTTACCTTTCTAGTTCCACTGCTCCCACTCTCTCTCAAGTATTGCCTCTTTCATTTCGCTACTTATATGTCATCTTTCTTTCTCTCTCGCCTTTCTATCCCAGTTTACTATCTTGTTTTCTATCTTCTTTTTTCCTTTGGCCCTCTCGATCCACTCCTCTCCTGTGGCCCCCTTCATACCTCAACTCTTCTCTTTCTATTTCCACACAGCGTGCTTCTAAATAGGCCCATATTCATGTCCTCTATCTTGCTCTTCCCATTTTTCTGTTAAAACCTTCTCACGCCCCTTGTTTCTCCCTTCTTAAATATATGCTCCAACTCTCTTCTGTTCTCCCCTTCTCTACCCAAAAAATGATTCTTTCTCCTGTTCATCAATGTACTCCTTCATTTCATTACATTCTTTTTCTAGCTTCAATTCTTTACTCTCTCTTTCACTACTGTTATCATACCCCAATCACTCCTTCTACACCGGTATTGTCCTCTTTTTCCATGCTGTAGCATCTTGTCCTACCCTCTTTTTTTCCAGCAGTGACTTCCCACCTTGAGCCATCCTCTGCCCAGCTCTCCCCACCACCAGTCTGAGTCTCTTTATTTTAATACTAATTGTAATAATCAATAGAAGTTTCTCAGTAAGAAATATTTTGTTTTAAAAATGACAAAAATCCAAAGGAAGCTCCTGCAACATACTACAAATAAAGTAATGATCAAATCACAAAGTGATCCATCATATAGCAAATTCATGTAGAGTAAAACCTGGTGCCCCCCATCCCGAGACCATACCCGACATTACTAGAATTGAATGTGAACAGGAAGAGGCAAATAATGTTAAGACATGTTAAAGCAAATAGACGCAGCCAGACTCAACTTGGACAAGGTCCTGTTGCCTGGGAGCAGAAACTCTTTGTACTAGTTATGACATGCCAGTCTACTAGCAGGACACATTTATTCTCATATCTCACCAGGCCATCCTTGCCTGCAGGTTGTGTTGTCTCTACAGCTATTCCCTGGCTCTGCTCTTCTCTTTGAAAAAGTTTGAATCAGTCAGTGCTTAATTTGTAAAACACATAAGTGTCAGGGCTCATGTCAGGAGGCCACTTCAGCTCGCACCACACATTGCTGCTATGCTGTCAATGATTGTAACAACACAACTACTAGTCATCACACTCCTACAAGTGTGACAATTTGGACTATTCCAGGCCCCCAAAGCTATAAGAATAACTTGAGCAGCAAGTAATAGTCATTTGTAATGTATATTGAATTAAAAATTAACAGTTTTTGTGGTCATCTCTAAAATAGCCAGACAGCGCCACCTTGAGGCAGACTGTCACAATTGCCGGTGTTGACAATTAAGTGCAGGTGCTGAGCACTGGAAACCACCTGCTCAAATTAAGCCCTGGAATCAGCATAACCAGATCTCTGTTCATCATTACTTTCAGCTGTCAAAGTACCAGATAAAAGAGCTGCATTGTAAATCAGCCAGATCATTCCAACCAATGAAAACCCAACATTTCCATGGAAGACGAAGGTGACAAAGGTTTGTAGAGACGTTCGAAATGCTGAATGATGCATCAAAGCAGCTATGGAAACAGCAGCTTGCTCCACCAGTATACTTTGGGTCGGGGTCTCCAACATTTTCTGTAATGAGAGCTACTACTTATGATCAATAAAAAATCATCCTGAGCTACCAATATGATTAGTGTTGCATGCCTTTACGTGGGTAATACATAATAGCCATGGATTAAATGTCCCTAGCACCAAGGTAATAATATTAGTAATAAACCCCCCCCCACCAATGCCACAAGACTTATCACTCAAATATCAGCTTTAAATATATTTTGGAAATTCCACCATCAGCTTATCAGTTAGGAAAATACACACATTTTTGTTTCAAATAAATATTTTTCAGTTTTTATATAAGTATAATAATTCAGTCAACCAAAAGTTTCCAATTGAGTAGGCTGGACTGGACACAGGACAGCTACCTCTAGGTAGCTGGAGAGGTACCAATAGCTCATGAGCTACTCGTTGGAGAAGCCTGCTCTGGGTTGTAAACAGTGCATCCCTCATAGGACATGTCGGCAGTGCTGTTGAAAAGGAAAGATTGCCTTGCATAAGCAGGTGTTGTAAGAAGCACTGAACCCATGTGCATGAAGATCTCACCTCTGCAGCTTGTTACAGCTACAGATGGCTGTAAATAGCTTGTAAAACAGCATCGTAATGTAATAAAATGCAACCATGTTAGTATTGACAGTAAATGTGATAGCTGGATCTGAATCTCGTTGCAAAAGAGTCAATGGTAAAATGTCATTGATGAATCCGTCAAAAATGAACCTATTTGGACGATGAGCCTCTCTCGCAAAAAATATCTGTTAGAATTGGGGGTCTCTAGTTGGCACAGGTAGGTACTTGTGACAAATAGGGACCCTCGCCTCTAGTCAGGGTAAAGGGGTACACTCCTAAAATAACCCCTGCTCACCCCCTTGGTAGCTTGGCACGAGCAGACAGGCTTATCTCAGAGGCAGTGTGTAAAGCATTTGTGAACACATACAGTAATCTAGGGACACACTACAGATGGACACCACACAAGGTTTATATCAAAAATAAGTATTCTTTATATAGTTTTAACACAAGACCATAACGACAAAAATCCACAATACTGTACTTAAAAATGGTAGTTTTAGCTTAGTTCAGTTCAGTTCTTACGATGCGACACTTTAAGTCAATGTACCTTACGATGCGGGACGCTTCCACAACAAGCAATGTTGCAGCGATGGAAATGCGACAAAGTTCTGGTGCAAAGAAATAAAGACGTCAAGTTCTTCCTGATGCGGCACGCTTCTCCGAGGTTGCGGAAGTCTCGACTCGATGCGTCAGCTACAGCGGCGACACCCTTGTTCAGCGATGCGACGACAGCGGCTTTGGCGGCGACCCTCTTCTCCGACGTGGCGAGACGCTTCCGCTCGATGCGACAACTGCAGCGGCGACACCCTTGTTTCGTGATGCGACGGCAGCAGCTCCGACGGCGGCACGCTTCTCCGTGGATGCGAGGCGCTTCTCTTGATGCGGTGCAATGCGACAGCTACAGCGGCGACACCCTCCTTCGGAGTTGCGGCGGCAGCGGCTGCGGCGGCGACACGCTTCTTCCTCGATGCGAGACTCTTCTCTTGATGCGGTGCAATGCGACAGCTACAGCGGCGACACCCTCCTTCGGAGTTGCGGCGGCAGCAGCAGCGACGGCGACACGCTTCCTCTTCGTTGCGGGACGCTTCTCTCGATGCGGTGCAATACGACAGCTACAGCGGCGACACCCTCCTTCGGAGTTGCGACGGCAGCAGCAGCGGCGGCGACACGCTTCTTCCTCTTGAGTCGCGCTTTCAGCTCCTTGCGACACGCAGTCCCTTCAGAAGGCCCAAAACAGCAGCAGGCACTTCCAAAGGATTCTTGGGGAGCTGGTGGTTGAAGTCTGTTGTCCCTGAGACTTCAGCAGGAGGCAAGCTCTTTTCTCAAGCCCTTGGAGATACTTTACAAGTTGAATAAAAGTGCACACAAAGTCCTTTCTCCTTCCTTTGGCAGTCAGGCAACCACTGCAGGCAGATCCCTCTAGCTTAGGGATAGTCTTCTCCTCAGTTCCTTCTTGGTTCCGCTCCTCAGCAAAGGTTTCTTCTTGTTTTCCCAAAGTGATCTAATTTCCTAGGGGTCTGGGTCCCCTTTTTATACACAGTTTTCCTTTGTTCTCTGAAGGCAGAGAGGCCTCTGCCCAGCCCAAAACCAGTTCTGGTCAGTCCTGGAGCACTTTGTTTTTCTGTCTCCTTCTTTCCTTTCAGAATGTGGGGCAGGGTGCTCAGCCGCCCGGCAGGAGGTGGAGCCAGCATTGTGGAAGGCAGGCACAGCCCTATTCAGACCCAGGTGCAACTCCTCCCTCCACTCTGGATGCAGATCTTTCTATTCAGCCCTGTGCTGACTCACCCTGTCTCCTGTAGCCACCCCCAGCCCCTGTCACTCAATCTCCAGACAAGGAATACACAACCTAGCAGAGGCAGGCTTGGAAGTTTAGGCAAGAAAATACCCACTTTCTAAAAGTGGTATTTTCAAACACAGAATGTTAAAACCAACTTCACTAAAAGATGTATTTTATCATTCTGAGTTCAGGCATACTAAATTCGTTTTTCTACCATGTTCCCTGGGTCAGTTCTGACTATAAGGTGTAATAGTCAGTCTGCCCATTCTGGCCTATGGGGAGCAGGTAGCCTTGCAATAGTGAAAAACGAAAATGGCTGTAATTCACTATTAGGACATGCCACACACACCAGGGCATGTCCTACCTTGTACTTACAATGCACCCTGCCCTAGGGCCTACTTTAGGGGTGACCAACATGCAGTAAAGGGAAGGTTTAGGGACTGGTAAGTGGGTGTACTCACCAAGTCGACATGGCAGCCCTAGGCTGCACACAGGCTCTGAGATGGCAGGCCTGAGACACATTTTACAAGCCGCTTCTGTGGGTGGCACAACCAGTGCTGCAAGCCCACCAGCGGCATTGGATTTACAAGCCCTGGGCACACTCAGTGCACTGTACTAGGGACTGACAAGTAAACCAATCATCCAATCATAGAGTCACTAATCCATAACACAATTTACAATAGGGAGAGCATATGCACTTTAGCACTGATCAGCAGTGGTAAAGTGCCCAGAATCATAAAACAGCCAACAACAGGTCAGAAAAAATATAGGAGGAAGGCAAAAAGTTTAGGGATGACCCTGCAAAAAAAGGGCCAAGTCCAACACAACCCCCTTCCAGCCAAAAACGCAGGGAGACCAATCACTACCCTGATGGGCTTCCCTGCTTTGGGCGATAGAACCTGGACCCTGGCCCACAACAGCAGGGGCATATTCCAGTTCTACGCCAATCTGAACCTATTGGAATCACTCTGTCCATACTCTCAGGGCCCACCAAGCTAACCCATGGGGAACCCTTCTCCTCAACTGTGGACACCACCTGTGCAGCACCTAACCTTAGCTTGCTCACAGGTGTGTCCCAACAGACAGACAGTACCCACATGGCCAACACAGAGGTGTGGCCTAGTCCACCCCGGGGTGTGACTTCTGTCCCCTCCCAGGGGCAACTCTGTCCACCAGGACAGCAAGCCACAGTGGCCACTGACAGCCGTCAGTGATGAGAGCCAGGCCCCAGGCCTTTCATGGCTCTCCAACCTCTGTGGTGTCAGAGAGCGGGGGCAGTAGCCCCAGGTGCCTGGCACCCTTTGTCCACTCTCCCAACCGTCAGGTCAGGTATGACATCCTGACACTGACCCACCAGCCCCGGGCCTGTAACCGGCGGCTGGACAGGAGACTGGGGTGGGCTCTCCCACACCCGGTCCTCCTCCTTGGGGCTCTGTACCCTCCCACCTGGAGCGGTACCCCCTTCTAGAATTGTCAGGGCACCTGTGGTAGGGGTCCTGCACAATTCGCCCACCAGTTCAGGGGTTCTATCCTGCAACTGGGAACCCAGCTTAGGGTCTGTACCCTTAGACTGGGCAGAGGTCAGGGGTGAGGCTGTCCTCTCCCTGCCTCCCTCAGTGGGGCCCTGCACCCTCCCACCTGGAGTGGTGCCCCCAGAAGACAAACTGGTAGGGGCACTGTTAGCAGCTGCCCCTTCCTCCAGGTCAGGGGGACACCCTGAACCTGGCCCTCCAACCCAGGGTCTGAACCCTTAGGCTGGACCTGTGCCTGGCAACCCAGGACTTCCGGGAGGGTACACCAACCCCCAAGGGAAACACACTCCTCTAGAGTTGTGTAATAATCTGCCTGGCGCACCAGGACTTCCTGGGGAGCACGCATGCCCCCAGAGGGTAACACATCTCTCATGTGTTGTGTGACAGTCCGCCTGGCGCAGATCTCCCGACCCCTGTCCATCTGACAGCGCGGGAAGATCCCCCAGGACAGAAGTGGTGTTACCATGGTCATTCACTGGTGACTCAGCCCTTCTGGCTGGTCCCTGACCCACTGGTTCTTCCACTGGGGACTCTCTCCCCCTCTCACCCCTCACTCTGGACTTCTGCACCCTCCCAACTGGAGCGGCACTGCCAGACACCAGAAACACTGGAGCTCCATTTACAGACGCTCCAGGTTCTCTAGACACTAGGAGATCCTCCTCAACAGGCGGCCCATCAGGACAGCCTAGGCTCCCCTACCTGGTGTTCCCTTGAAGAACCATCCAGGCTCTGAGACTGGGTTTCGGGCACCTTGGGACACGCAGCCCCACACTCACTCCTTCTCCACTGAGACAGGACGTGAGTCCCTACACCCCTCCCATTACCACGGGACCTAGCTGGGCTACACTGAACCTCTCCCACCACTCTGGGTTGGAAGACACCTGAGCCACTCCTCTTAGGGTCACTCCCCAATGCCTCTTCAGACCCTCTGGAATCCACCAAAGGTCTGCCTCCAATGTGAGCTCCCTGAGGTCAGAGAACTCACACTCCAACAGGTGTTGGCATAGCTCTGGAAAACAGGGACTTACAATATGCTCTCCCCAAATTGGATCACACAGTCCCCCACAGGGATTAACCAAACTATCCTTCACCTCACCATCCAGTGCCTCACACACGTACTCCACACCACTCTCCTGAGACTGGCAAGACAGTATCTGACTGTCTCTGTCACTCAACCCACACTCTTCTGGGCGGTCTTCACACTCACATACCAGGACTTCAACCATGGGGGAACCCCTCTCCCTGCCCCTCTCATCTAGAGTCAGTAGAGTGTCCCTCCCACCACTAGGACCATGAATCCCTGTGTCAGTTTCCCTATTCCTCTCAGGGACACTGCACACTACTGGAGCTACCTCATGTCCTTGAACCTCCTGGTGTATGTTAACCCCCTCCAAGTCAGGCGCCACATCTCTGGGTGTGTGCACTACTCTCTCAGCACTGAATAACTTAATTTTGCTGCCACCATCTGAGCTGGACTCCACCTCCAACTCAGCAAAGCTCACTTCCTGAGCTGCCCAAATTTCTTCTTCTTGGGCTAAGGCCCTCTGAGCCTCATCAATCTCTCTCAGTTCTTCATCAATCTCTTTCAGCTTCTGCTCATGAGCCAGAAGCCAGCTATCTTTTCTGTTTCTCCCTCACTTTTAGAGAATTCCTCCTCCTCAGACTCAACTGGTAGTGTTGCCTTCCAGCGGGGTAACTCATACTGAAATAGGGATGCCTCTAGATCCTCCCTGGACCTTCTCTTCACAGGCAGCCCTCTTTCCTTGCAAAACACACGTAGCTCCTTCATTGTGTAGATAAACATGTGCCAGAAGTTGAGTTCCATTTTGCAACAACTAACCAGAGTCATGGTATCAAAAATACCTCCAGGAGGACACCATAAAACAGAAAAACAGTATGTGAGTCGCGTTTGGTCTGCACTCACTAGTAGTGTTCACCAATCACTGTACATGAGTCACAAATGCAAGTCCAGAATCCTCACCGCTGACCACCAATGTTAGAATTGGGGGTCTCTAGTTGGCACAGGTAGGTACTTGTGACAAATAGGGACCCTCGCCTCTAGTCAGGGTAAAGGGGTACACTCCTAAAATAACCCCTGCTCACCCCCTTGGTAGCTTGGCACGAGCAGACAGGCTTATCTCAGAGGCAGTGTGTAAAGCATTTGTGAACACATACAGTAATCTAGGGACACACTACAGATGGACACCACACAAGGTTTATATCAAAAATAAGTATTCTTTATATAGTTTTAACACAAGACCATAACGACAAAAATCCACAATACTGTACTTAAAAATGGTAGTTTTAGCTTAGTTCAGTTCAGTTCTTACGATGCGACACTTTAAGTCAATGTACCTTACGATGCGGGACGCTTCCACAACAAGCAATGTTGCAGCGATGGAAATGCGACAAAGTTCTGGTGCAAAGAAATAAAGACGTCAAGTTCTTCCTGATGCGGCACGCTTCTCCGAGGTTGCGAGAAGTCTCGACTCGATGCGTCAGCTACAGCGGCGACACCCTTGTTCAGCGATGCGACGACAGCGGCTTTGGCGGCGACCCTCTTCTCCGACGTGGCGAGACGCTTCCGCTCGATGCGACAACTGCAGCGGCGACACCCTTGTTTCGTGATGCGGCGGCAGCAGCTCCGACGGCGGCACGCTTCTCCGTGGATGCGGGCGCTTCTCTTGATGCGGTGCAATGCGACAGCTACAGCGGCGACACCCTCCTTCGGAGTTGCGGCGGCAGCGGCTGCGGCGGCGACACGCTTCTTCCTCGATGCGAGACTCTTCTCTTGATGCGGTGCAATGCGACAGCTACAGCGGCGACACCCTCCTTCGGAGTTGCGACGGCAGCAGCAGCGGCGGCGACACGCTTCCTCTTCGTTGCGGGACGCTTCTCTCGATGCGGTGCAATCACGACAGCTACAGCGGCGACACCCTCCTTCGGAGTTGCGGCGGCAGCAGCAGCGACGGCGACACGCTTCTTCCTCTTGAGTCGCGCTTTCAGCTCCTTGCGACACGCAGTCCCTTCAGAAGGCCCAAAACAGCAGCAGGCACTTCCAAAGGATTCTTGGGGAGCTGGTGGTTGAAGTCTGTTGTCCCTGAGACTTCAGCAGGAGGCAAGCTCTTTTCTCAAGCCCTTGGAGATACTTTACAAGTTGAATAAAAGTGCACACAAAGTCCTTTCTCCTTCCTTTGGCAGTCAGGCAACCACTGCAGGCAGATCCCTCTAGCTTAGGGATAGTCTTCTCCTCAGTTCCTTCTTGGTTCCGCTCCTCAGCAAAGGTTTCTTCTTGTTTTCCCAAAGTGATCTAATTTCCTAGGGGTCTGGGTCCCCTTTTTATACACAGTTTTCCTTTGTTCTCTGAAGGCAGAGAGGCCTCTGCCCAGCCCAAAACCAGTTCTGGTCAGTCCTGGAGCACTTTGTTTTTCTGTCTCCTTCTTTCCTTTCAGAATGTGGGGCAGGGTGCTCAGCCGCCCGGCAGGAGGTGGAGCCAGCATTGTGGAAGGCAGGCACAGCCCTATTCAGACCCAGGTGCAACTCCTCCCTCCACTCTGGATGCAGATCTTTCTATTCAGCCCTGTGCTGACTCACCCTGTCTCCTGTAGCCACCCCCAGCCCCTGTCACTCAATCTCCAGACAAGGAATACACAACCTAGCAGAGGCAGGCTTGGAAGTTTAGGCAAGAAAATACCCACTTTCTAAAAGTGGTATTTTCAAACACAGAAATGTTAAAACCAACTTCACTAAAAGATGTATTTTATCATTCTGAGTTCAGGCATACTAAATTCGTTTTTCTACCATGTTCCCTGGGTCAGTTCTGACTATAAGGTGTAATAGTCAGTCTGCCCATTCTGGCCTATGGGGAGCAGGTAGCCTTGCAATAGTGAAAAACGAAAATGGCTGTAATTCACTATTAGGACATGCCACACACACCAGGGCATGTCCTACCTTGTACTTACAATGCACCCTGCCCTAGGGCCTACTTTAGGGGTGACCAACATGCAGTAAAGGGAAGGTTTAGGGACTGGTAAGTGGGTGTACTCACCAAGTCGACATGGCAGCCCTAGGCTGCACACAGGCTCTGAGATGGCAGGCCTGAGACACATTTTACAAGCCGCTTCTGTGGGTGGCACAACCAGTGCTGCAAGCCCACCAGCGGCATTGGATTTACAAGCCCTGGGCACACTCAGTGCACTGTACTAGGGACTGACAAGTAAACCAATCATCCAATCATAGAGTCACTAATCCATAACACAATTTACAATAGGGAGAGCATATGCACTTTAGCACTGATCAGCAGTGGTAAAGTGCCCAGAGTCATAAAACAGCCAACAACAGGTCAGAAAAAATATAGGAGGAAGGCAAAAAGTTTAGGGATGACCCTGCAAAAAAAAGGGCCAAGTCCAACAATATCCAACTGTTGTTATTTGGAGGAGTGAACCTCCCCACCTAAATGCCACTCAATAAGTCAACCATCTGTTCCTGTTCGTCCTGGGTCTTACTCGTCTGTAAGTCTGGATGCAGCCGAAGCAGGAGCTGCATTTCTTTTGGTGTGGGATATCTCAAAACTTTAAATCTCAGGTCACCTCACCTCACAGCTAGCATGAAATCCACTGCTAGGGAGCAGAGAGCAGTTTCATTCCTCAGCAAAAACACACAGGCAGGGTTGGCCTTGGGCATGGGCTAGACCCAGGTCGAGGGTGCTTAGCTTTGTGGGAGCACACAATGAGCGGACCCAACTGCCTGCTTTTATTTTTTTATTGCAGGCATCCAGAGCAGTTCCATTTTCTCTATAAATCTTCCCACTCTCTTTGTTTATCTCATTCCTTTACCCTGACTCTCCTCCCCTCTACCTCTCATTCATGCCCCACCTATGACCTCACAAGGAAGAGGCCCTTTGTCAAGTCTTTTGATTTCCATCACTTACTAAAGATACCCAAAGGAGTGATGAACAAAATGGTTGGGCCCCCCCTGCAGAATGTGATGAAGGGGCCCTGAGTTTTCCATATAACCCAGATATTCATTGACCTTGGGCAGATTGGGGCCTCCTGTTGGGTTGGGGCCCACAGTGCCATAGGGGCCTCAGGGGTCTGCATTACTCCCCTGCCAAAGGAGTCCCCCTCTAAGGCACCTCAAGGATCCTATCTCCTCCAGCAGAAAGTAAAACAGCAGGCGCGCACCGTAGTTCAAGCCGATGACATGCCCATGACAATGTGATATCATGATGGGGAACACTGAAGCTATTCAAAGGAAGTGGCTAAGGCAGGTCACAGAATGTGAGCCTATAATGGCATGCTAAGAACGGCCCTGGGTCCTAATTCAAGATTTTGCTTCAGTGGGCTTGGTGTGTCTGTGCAATCAGCACACATTAATCACTGCTCCTCTGAACTCAATGACACAAGAGGTGCCTTGCAGCTTCTGAGTTAATTTGAAGCCGACCAGCCTCACTGCCCCCTTCGATGTGTAAGGTTTTGGGCCCCACGCACCATAGCGGCTGGTGGGACCTCTGTTATGCACTTGACCCAACCTACAGTACCACACAAGAATGCCAACACAGACCCATCAAACCCAAGACAATATGCGTTGAAGCTACTAATGTTATTATCCTCTAACAGTTAGGCCATACATACCTATATTCTTCATGCTGATCATTCATTCATTGATCTGGATAATGCATGGAGTTAATGTTTGTCCCAACTTCCGGACGGGCTCACTTTTGGGGAAATCTGTAATAGGCAGCCTGTTACTGAAAGCCCGATGTCCTAAGTAGAGGACTTACATCATACAGTACTGCAACTTGCTTGGGGACACTTTATGTCCATTGTCAGCCAAATGGTTCAATAAGGCAATAGTATCAGTTTTACATGCGAGTATTTAAAGCAGCCAAGAGGTTGTCTATATACTGAACCAAAACAGAATTGCAGGGCATGATCAGAGACTCCAGATTCTTCTTCAAGATCTGGTTGAAAATGGAAAGACTCTCCGTATACCCTTGTTGGACATGGCACCATGTTAAAACTAGATTCCCCAGCCAAAAAGCAAACAAACATTGGCTATCTTCATGCAGGGAAATGGAGAAAATGGCCTGGCAAAGATCAATAACAGTGAACCATTCAGCCTCACATGGAATCTAATACAGTATCACAGATGGATTTGGTACCACGGGCCAACAAGGGACCACTATGTTTTTAATTTTACGAAGATCCTGTACTATGCGGTGCTTACCGCTTGACTTCTGCTAGCCTATAATAGATGAGTTACATGGACTCCCAAGGGTCTCTTTCAGAATACCTTGCTCAATCATAGTCTCGATCACAGGTGTAATTCCAACAACTGTCTCGGGTGTCAGGTTATACTGTGGGGTTCTCAGATATTCAACATTTGGCTTAACTTGGATACGGACTGGCTCAACTCCTTTGATGAGTCCAATGTCCTTTCCAGAAAAGTCCCAAACTAGGTCTCTCACTGTGTCTCTGAGATCTAACGGTAAGTCTTCTACCGTCAGCATAGGAAACAATGAGACGTGCACATTTTGATTTGCCAATTTGAAGGCCATATCCTCATCATTCATCTGAACCTCAAAACCCCTTGGTGTGCAATAGACACTGCAATTTAACTTTCACAGCAGATCATGTCCTAACAGACACACAGTTTGCATTCTGGTTAAATCGAATGTTATTTACAGTTTGCAAAAAAAGTGAATGACAGTCTTTGTAGAAGAGTCAGGGAGCATTTCAGTCTGTAGGGAAGAGGTCTGCACTGGCTGAAATGTGGAGGTCCGGAGGTGAGCACTCCGGATGGTATAGAATGGAGGTTTGTTAGGGCCCAGCTGCTTGCAAAAGGTCAGTACCTCCGCTGG
Organism: Calotriton arnoldi; assembly: GCA_963921515.1. Taxonomy (NCBI): domain Eukaryota; kingdom Metazoa; phylum Chordata; class Amphibia; order Caudata; family Salamandridae; genus Calotriton; species Calotriton arnoldi. The sequence goes on from CAWUFW010002941.1 coordinate 73,789, forward strand.
AGTGACAAAGAACCGAGCCTTGCTGTCCACGACCACCCGGAGCCTCGCTGGGAATAACATGCCATATTTAAGTCCCTGCTTGCAAGGCAGGGCTTTTGCGCTGTTGAACTTTCGCTGTGCCTCCTGGAAGCAAGTGTAAAGTTGGGATAAAATGAGATCGTGGTGCCCTGATAGTGCAATGGATCCTGCTCACAGGCTAGATGACACACAGTGTCGCGTTCCCTGTAATTAAGCAAACGAGCCACAATGGGGTGAGGGGGGCCCCCAGAGGGGGATGGGGACCCAGAAATCTGTGGCTCTTTCCACCACAAACGAAGACATGAAATGTTGGGTGCCAAATAGATCAGAGAGCAATCTCTCCACAAAGTGGTCCAGGCGCAGACCTCGGACGAGGATGAGTAGAGGGTATGGAGGAACGGGGGGAGGGCCCAGCGAGGCTCAGTAGCCTCTGGCCTCAGGCTCACCCACTGCCCCTGTCGCTGCAGGGCCTCCGACGCAAGGCTAGGCCTCTCACACCTGTCCCGTATTTCCGGCAGTAGGATGAACTGACGGCGGGTCTGCAACCAGCATAATTCAGCTCCGCCAGTTCGGGGGGAGGGTTGAGCATCTCGACCCTCCGATGGTAAAAGATCCCTTTGGAGTGTGGTAACCCAGAGGATGAGGGCTATCGGCACCGGGGCTTCACAGCCGTGCGGTCATTACAGTGGACAGCGTGGCCACGCCCCCGAATCTTGTAATGCTTGGAATCCTATCGGGGCTCCTGTACCTCCGCAGCTAAGACTGGCCAGCTCAGGACAAGGGCCAAAGTAGGAGAAAAGACTGATTGCGTTGTTAATTTCTGAAGTTTCATAAGCCATCCATGAATAATAGGTAATAATTAAGTAGTTGACTTGTGCAGGTTTCTGACCACGAATGGATCTTTAATTTTAGTTGCCTCATTGGGAGGTCATTGGGAATGAAATGTTGTTCTTTGCCTAGAGTTTGAAATGCTCTGTGTCCTAGCCAGAGCCTCACACGTGCCATTTCGCGGTCACGATGATAACACACACATTATGTGGGATTATTTGTTCCAACTTTTTCAGGGAACTGGCAAAAACATTCTGCGCTCAACAGTGTTCTGATACTGCAATTGTATGCAGTCAGTAAAATCAGATTGCATTAAAGAACTCCAATTTCCAATTCTCTGTGGCAATCTTACAAAAAAAAGAAAAAACTCAACTAATAATTTAGAAAGACGAGTCTTCTAATGTCGAGTCACGTGACGACCTCTGGCATGTCTTCTGTGTCTTACTGCCAGAAAATGTGCGCGCTGTTATGGATCGCCGCGGCCTGGTCTCGGTTCAATGTCAGTGTGTGTCAAGTCAGATACAAATCTATTTTTCACAGTCCGTAGGCGCGGCCATCTGGCGTCCTGTGACGGCATGTCCTCCCGTGGTGTAGCTCCTTGACTTCTGCCGTAATATAAATGGACGCTTTGTCATCTGGTATGGGTTCTTGCCACATAACCGTGGCTGAGCTGCTGCCGCTTTCGCGCTCGGTGTGATGTGGCGACGGTTCAGCGAGAATTCTGGATCACCTTCAGTTGTGTTTCCATGTTCCCTGGTTCCTAGAATCGCCTCATCTAACCCTCTTTCCAGGAACTGGCAGTGTTAATCTCTTAGCACAAGCAAAGATGCCTTCTACTGGCTGGGTTAAGGGACATAATTCACAGTCTGAATCCTCTCCAAGAATATTCTCTTGTTGGGTCGTTTCCAGAACTATTTCCTTCAGCTCAGAACTTTTATCCACGTTTCATCATGGCCAGAACCCTTTTAATTCTGCCAGTGGAAATCCTGATTTTTTTTTTTTTAAATCTATTAAACCACAGGCCTATCTTTCCATGAATACAGTATTTCCCATGCCATTTTTGATTGGGCACATCCTATGGTAAAAAGGACTTTTTTTGAGAATTGAAGTCCTCCAGACCTGGCGCAGAGGAAGCACCTTCACCTAAATCTTAACCCTCACAATGCACCGCCAAGGGGCACAAAAGGATTGCGCTTCACTCATGGAAGAGCCCGGTGTATGGCTGGAGAGTGGCTGGATGGAGGCGAACAGCACTACAGTGTCCATGCCCTTGTTTCGCCGGCCGAGTATGACGCTGGCCTGGTGGACACTTCATCGAGCCCTTCTGCACCCAAAAGACTTGAGGAGTGTCACAGGATCCTCGACCCCCTCCTAAGGGAAAAAGAGAGCAGTGTGCATGCACTTGGACTGTTTGTATTTTCATAAGGGAGAAAGGAATTCACAAATCCGTTTAAGGCATAGGTAGGAATTGGCAAATGGCACATGCCTACTGGGACAAATGTGTGAATTTTATAAAGCCATAAATTTGCACACAGGAAATATCACAAACCTGCCCATGCTGTATTTCAACGGATTTTAAGAATTTGGCCTATAAATGTACCTGATAATATAAAAATGGTTTTACAATTAAATTTCAAATATGTGTCTCGATGATTTCAGAAATATTTGCTGGTGATGGGACATGTGCAGCATTTTAGATCCGTTTCTTTTGATTGTTTGCAAACGTAAGACATGCAGCATATAGGACAGAGATTCAATTTCCAGTAGCGTTTCCCCAGGGGCGATTCAACTGCTGAAAATGTCTGGGCTTGACCTAAAAGGGGTATGCTCTAATCCCAATAAAATAACTCAACAGCTTTATCGTCTCTTTCTGAGATGTGTGTGTCTCCTGCAAGTCACACGTTCTTATACCAGAAAGATAGCCCGGTGGGCCAATGCGCTATCCGTTTCTAACCCCTAAAAGGTTGCTCAGTGCTGAGCCACAGTGCTATGCAAGTGGCAAACCGGGTGCTATAGAAGGGTTAAATACGAATAAGAGAAACAAAGGTTCCAAATTCAGCAGATTAACTCACCGGTTAATGCTCGTACTTTGCATGCACGGTACAAGTCACATTGCAATCTAAAAAAATACAGCACAGTTTTGTTCACCTTCCTACAGTTGTAACTAAGTGCAACAAATTATACCTACCTATAACCCCTTACCAAAAGCATTCCAAATATGGCCGACCCTTCTCTACCCCTTTCCTGTAGTTTTGCATTCAAAAGGGGCCCACACTTGAGGGCCAAACGATTACATACGTGAGTGACCCCCGACACATATACCTGTATTCCAAGCATCCTGTGTGGTCTTAAGTCTGCCAGAGGCTTTTACCCTGTGTAGGTTGTAACACAGGCACAAACCCCAGACCCAGCCCAAATCCAAAGGAGACAGTTTAGGGTTCCCTTTCCCCATGCCACAATACCAGCATGCCTACTGATTGCATGTCAGTGCTATAAAGTGCACATGTGTGACTACCCCTAACATCAACACTTCTTCATCAGAATGAACCCCTCGACCTCCACATTTAAAAAGTCAAAGGATTGCTCCTAAATAGCTACCTGCAACAGTAATCCTGTAACCATACAAACTAACTTTAATTGCCTTACAGCATACCTACTATTCAATGTGCATCTGGGGTAACCACTTATGCGTCTATTAATGTTTGCAATGTGCATCTGGGGTAACCACTTATGCGTCTATTAATGTTTGCAATGTGCATCTGGGGTAACCACTTATGCGTCTATTAATGTTTGCAATGTGCATCTGGGGTAACCACTTATGCGTCTATTAATGTTTGCAATGTGCATCTGGGGTAACCACTTATGCGTCTATTAATGTTTGCAATGTGCATCTGGTGTATCCGCTTATGTCTTTTATTTTCTCCTGTACCAGCTTAACCTACCTGCTTCGTTGTACAGCTCTCTGATATCCTGGCGGGTCTTGCTCGCGCTATGTAATACTTTTCAAATAAAATAAAAATAAATAACACTAAAATATAAGTGGGATAATACAGGGTAAACTGACAGCCAAGCTAATGTCCCACTTTTAGGTCTGGTGTCCTATATGTACTACTTCCAGGGGCTTGCAGCTCCCCCCCTTCAACCGTTCGTCTGTTGATGTGTTTGCTGCATCTTTCACCTTTTTAGGTCTCGGCTAGGCAGCGCATGCGCTGTCTCGTTGAGAGATGCTGTATACAGTATAGTGGGGGAAGGTCCGCCCACTTTCCAGCCTTTTTTTTGATTGGCTTGCATAATATTTTGTGCATTCTGATTAGTTGTTCACTTGGTAATCCCGCCTCCTGACGGGCATGGCGTCATTTTTGTTCTTCCGAGGCTATCAGCCCCTTTACTTTCAAAAACCGTTTTCTTCCCATGCCTCAACCTGTTCCCTCCCGCAGTCCAATTTTTTTTTTACCACAACCAGCCCCCCACCCCCTCCCATTAGTGCCTTCTTTAATTCCCGCACTTCCATTTAAAATGCAATAGGGCTCTCGTAAATACGAGTCCTATTGCATTTTCAATGCTTGTTTGTTTTTTGATTGGTGGCTGACTTTGCACTCTTTGTCTCGCATGCGCGCAATGCCTTACATCGTACGCATGCGTGACAAAACAGTGGCGTTTTCCCAAACCACTGTGGGAGGCAGAGACAGCACAAGCAGCGGACTGCCTGCCCAGTCACCGGTCGGCGCTCTCGGAGCACCTGCACCCTTCGCAACAACCCCTGCCAGCAGTGAATTACAACCGCGTGAGCACAGTAGATTTCAGTAATAAGATTGTCGGAATAGCACAATGTTGTGGTGTAAGATAGCTCGGGCACCCCTGACGTTTGCTGTGGGTCATTTAATCTTACGGTCTTTAAAAGGTGCGCCCGTGTCACTGTGCTGATTAATGGCCCCCGGAGGAGAGCACCGCAGTGTTGGCCTAGCATGTTATGGTTTATTAAATGACCCGTTTTTTTCTTAATTGATGGCGTGTATTACCACTATGTCAATGTAGTGCAGAATGAGAATTAGTCCGCAAATAAAAACACAACATCGTTTTTGGCAAGGCCACATGAATCTATCCTGAAGAGGCAGGGTTGGCAGCTCTGCCCGACATGAAATTTCCGCGTAAAACTCCGCGGTGCCAGCTGCAAGTGACACGCTATGTCATTGTGCCTTGTTTACCTACTTACTGCCCTATTAAAAAACAGTCTTGCGGGATGCGCCTCGACGCTGCCCGCGGCCCTGTCTTCCGGAGTGGGCCCCCTTTTCTCTTCTCTGTGTGTTTTGAAAGTGTCTAGAAGACCGCAGGGCCGAATGCAGCACTAAACCTGATCTACAAGGCAGGAAGTAGCGTGGTACAATCCAGGTGAAAAAAAGGGTAGACTACGTGAACTAACAAACAGCACATCTTCATGCCATTCGCCTTGAGCTGTCGGTAGTCATACATAAGTATTGTGTGTAGTGTATTATTAGCAGACACACGTACATATAACACTTGTCAGTAGCTGTATGCAGACAAGCACAGTTAAGCACACCTACATTTTTTTAATAGGCTACTGTGAAGGGTGCCGCAACATGTGGTTACCTTGATTCGTGCACTATCACTCCATACTTTAAAGTGTCACACTGTGTAGTAGCTTACTGCAGTTAGATAAAGGACTGGAGACAGACAGAGGGACGGAGCCGGGAGGGTATACTCTCATACTTTTTCCAGTCTTTTTTGATAGTAACGGGCGTTGATAGTGTTCGGCACACTCCTGTTTTAGAAGTTAAGGGACGGAAGGGACGGGGTGTACAGCATTCGTCAGGTGTGTGTGGGGCAGTCTTGGACACGTTTTTCCGCATACACACAATCAGAGAATGTGCATGAGCACCTTGTTTGAGTAAGTCCTGGCAGAGAGTGCACGGACCTATGCTATCCTCTTTCACCCACTTACTGCCCTATTAAACAGAGTTTAGCGAGATGCGCCTGGACGCTGCTTGCGGCCCTGTTTCCTGGAGTAGGCCCCCTCTCCTCTCTCGCTCCCTCCATCAGGACGGCGTGCCTGCTTCAGAGACACCGCGCTTTCTGAGCGCCATTAATCATACAGTAAACCATGTTGGAGTGCATAACAACTAATGGTTAAAATGTCCATTATTTACAGAACAGTAATAAATACAGAGGGGAAGAGAAAGGTGAAGGCAAAAGCCTACCAAAGTGCATATCTGCTAAGCCTGGCTTAGTATTTATAAGTTATGTTAAGATGGCATCATAAGTACGGCCGGAAAATAAAAGAAAATATAAATAGCTGTAAGTTTAAAAACAGTGCTTTGGCGACTGATGGAACTTAGTGACAAACGGAAATGCTGCTACTCTGGCGCAGGAGCTTGCATTCCTGCTGGAAGAGGTGCGCCCTGAGGGCCCTGTTGATGTCCTGGTGTATAAGTGGTGTCTGGTATTGCGTTAATTGTAATAAAAATAAAAAACATTGTTTGTGTTGTATTACTTGTACCCTATAGATATGTGTGATATTTGCGTAAAACAAGCGTGTAGTTGTGCAATATACGATATACTATTTGTCTAGTATATGTTTTGCAGGCTGCAGTATTAATATAGGTGGTGTGTGCGGGACTGGTTTTCACTGGTAAGTAGTTATTTAATAGTCTATGTGAGACATGTTTAATTGCTACTGTCCAGGGGTATGGGAGTTGTTTGTTGAATAAAGTGTGAAGTGCTATAACTGTGAAGGGAGCTCCTATTAGTAACGTAATGAATAGAGAGGTCACATTTTACATTCTGGACGCTTCTTATGTATTTTTTTGAGGAAAGCTTGCATTTTCCTATAAAAGCTGTGCTGACAGGTGTTGGCGGAGAATAGAGAGTCAAGTAATAGAGAGACTACACTGAACAGTCTTGAGAGAGTACTTTTGACTGTGCGGAGGAGATTTAAAGTGCCGCGGCTCACGTTCACTTCTGCTACAAAGCAGTCGCCCCCCATCTGTTTGTCTACACTGTCGGCGAGTCTCCGATTATCATGAGGCCATTCCCCAGGCAGGGCACATACAGAGCTCACCTGTGCTGCCTCTCTTCATCTTGGTACGATATCTAGCCACTTCCTTAATCTCCATTTAAATACCCCTAGGATTTGAAATCAGTTCAATGCCTGCACACTTTTACTATTGATGGGCATCCTTTTTGAAAAGACATCACTCAGCCGCCTTTCTCTTGGGTGCTTTGTTTAATTCAGTTGGCTTCTTTTGATTTGATTACTTACTTCCCCTATTGTAATACTTAAAAGCATTTTGGTCTCCGTGCTATGATTGGTTCACTTGTGTCCTTTATTACTTACATTGCTTGCATTCAGCGAAAAATATATGTTTTTAATTTATGCAGTTCAAGGGAGTGCTTGTGTTTTCTTGTTCACTCCGCATTTTGCTGCCCCCTTTGCTTAACTCCCATAACGCCATTCCCTGTCCTAGTTCTTGTGTTGCTTTTGCTGCCCCACCCATCCCTTCCTTGCTCTCATGACCCTCTACAACTGTTTTCATTTTTTTGCCTGGTGTACTACAGTCAGACATCCATCTTAACATGGGGTTTTACCCATTTAAAATTGGCTGCCTGTGAATGCGCAACTGGCACCAAGAAATGCATTTGTAATATCTGAACACACCCATTCACCGATGCCCACTGTCGATGCACACACATCATCCTCTGCCATCTTTGAATGGGGTTGTTGCACGCTTGGACCTACATCATTTCTATGCCGCGCAGGCCATGAACCAAACCCGCTCCCAGGGGAAGTCTGTGTTTAAAGGGACCGGAGGGTTTTAAAGGGCCTGGGGCATCTCTTCTATTGGGAGCAGCGTGTAAACCTCCCCTTGCACCCGAGCAGTTGCAGCCAGGCTGTGGCCTTAGAGACAAGGGAGGGAGAACGGTGGCTCCTGGCCCCTCAGGTGCTGCTCCGCATTTAATGCAAAGCTTAAGCTGTTAAAACTATAAACGCAGGGGCCCGGAGCCGTTCTCAGGAGCCTGGTGCTGGTTCTGCCAAATGTCCGCATTCACTTACACCGAGACAGCCTCGTCTTAATCCCATTTCGGGGCTCTTTCTTCCACCTGCCCTTCCTGTCTATCTTACTCACTGCTGGTTCTTTTTCATCCCTGCTTTCTCCCTTTCTCCAATATTTCTCTTCCTCCTTCTTTTCCCCCCTTTGCTTCCTTTCTCATTCTTGTTCTTGGTCAAAATCTGAGGGTTAAAAATAAGTGCGGGTCACCAAACGTCAATGCATGCACCTAACTACCGGCACAAATTAAGCAGTGTTTTTATGAACGAACAGCCCACTTCATGCAGTTTCTCACAGCACTTTTAATTAAAGGGCATGCGACGTAAGTGATCTGATTGGCTTCTGAGACCCACCATCCATCCCCCGCCCGTTCCACAGTCTGCAAGATGATGAATGCCCCCTTTCTTGTATAGCGCTGCTGGGTCGGCGCTTTGTTATAGAAGCAGTACAAACATGCATACCCGAGCGTGCTGTCCTGAGTGCCCTCCCCAAAATCCGGCACAATAATTAAAAAAAAAAATGATAATAGGAACAACAATGGTAATAATAATGACAAAGATAAGGACGATGGCAATCATAATTGCGATTTAGATAGTTTTTTGTTGCACACACACGCTCCATGGGGGAAGGTGCCTCGCCCTGCAATGGTTATGATTGAGCAGCCACTCGAGGTGCCAGATCGCTGCCACTGCACCTCATTGCAAGGGAGCGACAGCATCTCTGTTGCCATGGTTAATGTGCAAGCATCTCCCGAGTGGTTCTCTGTACAGTGCGCTGACACCTTCCTGGTAGAGTTATGTTTAATAAAACAGGCAAAATAAACACGCTGATTGTACTGTCAACACAGTTCTGACACATAGGTACCATTGACTATTTCTGAACAATGCTTGCATTATCTTTCACAATTCTTCCAAACAGGGAAACGCGTGCATTACTATTGCATGCTTCGGTGAAGACGCGCACTGCTTGCGCAATGGTTCTGTCTTTCTCCCCTTCACTAGTGGGTGTGATACCAGGTTTTGAAGCAGAGAGAAAAAAAAGTCAATGTTCAGTTGTGTGTGTTTGTATGTGCTGAGCCCCTGGAACAGAAATGCAATGCAGGGGTTGCAGCTAATGGCACATAGTGATTTAGTAGTGGTTTGTGGGAGATATCAGTGTTTTGGGATCAGATTATTGAACTTTCTAAATCATGTTATTTGAATTGCTGCTGTGAATTGGTTTATGAGTGATGTGAAGTATTTTTATATTTTCTGCTACTTTTATGGTCTTTGACCGAAATAAAGTTTTCAAATGAAATTAAATGAATTAGGTTGTGTCTCAACGATTAAATACCCAGCCTCTGATCAGAGAGGGTGTTATGCTTAAAGTTTAACGTGACAATTAAGGTGTGGTGATTGATGCAGAGACATTGAAAGGCAATGCCAACTGGCAGGACACAATCACACAGAAAGTAACTGTTTCAGCACCCAGGCTAATGTGCTGCATAGCTAAATACATATACGGTCCCAAAGGCGAGACCGATTGCATTGCAAATGCTTGTTCTTCTGCCTGTGAGAAAGGGTCAGCCCACTTCAGCATTCTGACCATTCACAATGAGCACATCCTTACAAAAGTGTTTCCCTTCAGTGCCAGGGACTACTACAGCAAAGTATGTTTTCTGAAACCCAAAATATATTTTGCTTGATACTAGTGTTTTTTTTGTGTGTGACGTTCCAACAGCTCCCCCAACAATCCAATGTTTACATAAACCTTCACTAAACAAAGCAAGCATTGACAAAGTCAAAATGCAGGCAGCCAAAGCCTGACATATTGGCTTTGCCATTGCTTGTTTGCAACAGAGTATTATCAAAATTGCTGACACTAAGGTCAGCCACAACATTAGGCAATTCTAATCTTTTATCCCCTGTCCAGACTACTACTATAGTCAGCAAAGTGAATGGTAGACCAATACCAGCAGCATCAGTATTAAAAACTTACTTTTTTTTTTTGTTAGAGTTTGCAGAGCGCACAGCTACCCCCAATGGGGGTGTCCCGGCGCTGAGGCAGTCGACTGAATAACAGGTGCGGGGGGAAACTAGGAGATGGTGAAGAACCAGGTTTTAAGGGCACAACGGAAAGTTAATTCAGTCTCCGATATGCGGATGGAGAGTGGAAGGGCATTCCAGAGTTTGGCGGTCCTAACCGCGAAGGCTCTGCCGCCTGTCCTCGCCTTACAAAAGCGGGGAATGACGAGGAGACGCAGTTGGTTGGATCTCAGGGCCCGGTCGTGATGGTAATGCTGGAGTCTGTCTCTCAGATACGCCGGGCCCAGTCCCCTGGGGGCTCTGAATGCCAAGGTGAGTGCCTTGAATTCTATGCACCGGATCACAGGTAGCCGATGAAGGTTTCTCCGGTGGGGAGTGATAGAGTGGCAGAAGGGTATCTTGCAAATCAATCTGGCAGCGGCGTTCTGGATTATTTTCAGTCTACGAGTCAGATAAGCGGGGAGACCCAGATAGAGACTGTTAGCGTAGTCCAAGTGTTTATTTATTTATTTATAGGTTTTGTAGAGCGCCTAAATCACCCCAGAAGGGGTATCTCTGCGCTGCGGCAATGCTACGAGAAGGCAGACGGGACAGGTTAGAACAGAGCGGTCTTGAGAAGCTTTCTAAACTGGAGATAATCGGGGCATTGTCTCAGGTGGATGGGGAGCTGATTCCAATAAAGGGGAGCAAGGTAGGAGAAAGCTTTCCCGCCCAACCTTGATTTCCTGACTTGAGGGACCTGGAGAAGAGATTTGGTTCCAGAGCGGAGGGTCCTGGAAGGGACATAGTGATTAAATTTCTCAGCAAGGTAGGAGGGGCCATTGTTATACAAGGCCTTGTGAACAGTGCAGCAGGTTTTAAACTTAATACGCTTGCGCACCGGGAGCCAGTGAAGCTGTTGGAGGAGAGGAAGGGAGGCAGTTCTAGGGGGGGCATTCAGTACAAGGCGCGCCGCGGTGTTCTGGACTACTTGCAACCTGCACAACGAGGACTCATTAACTGAGAACAGGAGGGCATTGCAATAATCTAAGCGGCTTAGTACCATTGTCTGGATAAGGGTTTTACGTGCGGATTCTGGGAGGAAAGGAAAAACTCGCCGTAACAGACCCAGCACATGAAAGCAGGAGCCAGCGGTATAGGCTGCATGCTCCTTCATGGTCAGTGACTGATCTAGGCGGATGCCCAGATTCTTAACAAGAGTCTTAGGTGCAGGAGGAGCACCAAGATCCACCGGCCACCAATCCAGTGTCCACACCAAAGGTGCCTCTCCGAAGAGCATAATCTCGGTCTTCCCTACATTGAATTGGAGAAAATAACTCCTCATCCAATTGGAAATAGCTGTCATTCCAGAAGAGAAGGTAGACTGAACTGAAGGAGTGAATTTGTTGAATGAAAAGAGAAGCTGAGTGTCGTCAGCGTATGAAATAGGAGTGAAACCACAGGTCCTAAGGAGGTTGGCCAGGGGAGCGACATATATGTTGAACAAGGTGGGGCTCAAACATGAGCCCTGTGGCACTCCCTTGGTCAGCTCCAGGGACATTGATCGGAAAGGGCCTAGGTTAATAGTCTGAGAGCGGGAGGAAAGAAAGCTCGTCATCCACTGAAGGGTTGGTGTGATGTAATTAGTGCATGGACTACTGTTCTTCGACACTCCAAAGGCAGGAAGTGGAGGAATTTCCGCATAGTACGTAACTTCCCAAAGCATGAGGAAAAGACTTGCCTAATTTGGGATTTACAGGAGAGTTCATTGTCGAATCTGAACCCCAGGTTTCTCACCGAGTCAACAGGCTTAGGGGGAGGATTCAGCTCCTGTGGCCACCAGAGCACAGAGAGGGGAGGGGACTTTTGGTTGAAGAAAAGTACCTCAGTTTTATCTGAGTTCAGCTTGAGACAGTTCAGTGTCATCCAGGCTGAGATGTTACTCAGACACCTTCTGAAGTTGGCAAAGGCCGCTTCCGATTGATCTTTAAAGGAGAACATCAGTTGGGTGTCATCCGCGTAGGAGATCACCCTCACCCCACAGGATTCCACAAGAGCCGCCAGAGGTGAGAGGTAGGTGTTAAAAAGGAGAGGACTCAATGCGGATCCCTGGGGAACCCCACACAGCAGGGGTTTCTCAGAAGAGATGAAAGGGCGGAGAAAGACTTGTTATGACCGGTTTTCCAGAAAGGACTGGATCCAGGACAAGGCCGTGCCCTGAATGCCCAGGCCTCTCAATCTTTCCAGGAGAATGGAGTGGGCAACCGTGTAGAGAGCCGCGGACAGGTCGAGTAGCACAAGCATAGCTGCTTTGCTCTGGTCGACAGTCTCGCGGACACTCTTGGATACTTCAAGGAGGGCGGTCTCCGTGCTATAGCCGGCTCTGAAGCCGGATTGGGAGTCATGGAATTGATTCCTAGATTCCAGATGATTGGAAAGTTGCTCTTGGATTATTTGTTCAAGAATTTTCGTCGGTGCCGGAAGCAGGGAGATGGGTCTGAAGTTTTTGTATTCTGCGGGGTCGGCATCCGGTTTTTTGAGGATCAGCAGGAGGTATGCCTGTTTTCACACTGCTGGGAAAATACCTGAGCTCAGGGAGGTGTTCCAGATCTGATTTAGCGATGCGTTAATACATGGTGCCAAGAGTTTTAAAAACTGGGCCGGGCAGGGATCGCCCGGCGACCCAGATTTACAAATAAATAGTTTTTGCAAGGAAGCATCAAAAGAGAGAGGGCGGAATTTGGTCAGCGCATCATTATTGTCGAGCGAGACAGTGGACTCTAAAGGTAGTCTGGGTGGAAGTGAAGGTGGTATAGATAGCTTGGATTTTGTCTTGGAAAAAGTCAGACAGTCCCTTACAAAGGGAGGCGGTGGGGAGTACTGTGCTGGCGGTGGCATCAGGTTTAGTAAAATCTTGGACAATTTTGACGAGTATTTTCGCTGAATTTCCAGCTAATCTGATCTTATTAGAGAGAGTCCCTCATAGTGTTGCGCTTGAATTTGTGAAAATATTTTAAGGCTTTGCTGTATGCCAGCTTGGCAGCGGGGTCGTAGGATTGTCTCCAGAAGCGCTCCAATTTTTTACAGCGACTTTTCTCCACACGGAGTTCAGGGGAGAACCATGGGGCTGATGGTCTCTTCCTAGTGGAAGTGACTGATCTGAGGGGGGCAACAGTGTCTAAGGCCTTAGACATCCAGCTGTTAAAGTTTACATTACAAAGGCTATATAGTGAGGAATGTAACATCTAGAAGAGGTAACTCACTGCTTCATAACCTTCCAGACGACACATTAAGGGCATCCTACATGCAACAGCAAGTCTCATCCAGGGCCTGAAGAAATATGAGCATATCATACCCATTGTGATTGAACTTCATTAGCTCCCTTTGCTGGCCTGCACCATCTTCAAAACCAGCTGCATCAATTACAAACCCATTATGACTAGCACCCTGGCTTATCTCGCAGACAAGCTCACTATCTCCAGTGGTTCTCGGCACACCAACAGCCAGGACACCATTATACAACAGACTAAGAGGTATAAAAAGAAAAAAACAAGACAGCAGGCCTTTTCCATCTATTTGCCCAGGATGTGGAACAACATCCCTGTATCCATCAGGACCGCACCTACGCTGTTACAATTTAAGAAAAAGTTGCCCTTTTAATTTTTGAATGAAAAATACTTGACAATGCATTAACTGTCCTCAAACCAGCTACCTTGTCTACCACTTGTTGACTATATGTTTGTCTTTGACCGTGTACAGCTCTCCACTGCCTTTTGACTAGGTGCACGCTATAGAAATTCCATATATATATATATATACATACATGCATACGTACATGCCGCTAGCCAACAGAGACTACATACTATGACTGCTTCTTGTCATCTCACAATTACAAACAGATATGGGATGATAGTAACAAAGACTTGAAACAACATGTCTCAGAGAGGACAACCCAGTGAGTTGACTTTTTGATTGTCTTTGTCCCTGTACAGCAGTCCGCTGGTTTGCCCTGTAGAAAAACTCATCTCCATTGCTCTGCCTTCGTCAGTTATTCATGTCTTCAATTTAGGAGCCATTTTCCTTCTCATGACCTTGTAAAATCGTACTTCCGTGGACTCTTCATCACACTTATTTAGAGGTATTTGACTTATGTTTTCTTTCAAAGTGAAATTGTGAACTTCACAGGCTTTGAAGAAAATCCAGCAGATTGTCTTTGCCCCACTCATTGCAACTGATTCTTTGAAACCATGAGGGCGCAAATCCTTTTTCGCTCCCCAGGGCTCCCAAATTCCAAAAGCCCGGCAACTGCCTGGACAAGGCTGCTAGAGGTGCAGAAATGCTGCCTCTTCGTGTTTACTTATTCTTGGCTGTATCGATCTGGTCCTATAGTGTGCAACCTCCTGCGGTGCGAGAGCAGCCTTTTGAATTTGAAGTGGTCGAGCCATATCCCCGGCCCAAGACTCATCCCACACCTTATTGTTCTTCTTTTGGTCATGGGTAACTTGTCCTCTCTGCTTTTGGTTGGGAATACTGCACGGAAAAAATGGTGTAAATCCAACATTTGGATCTCTGCATATATTGACCTTTAGCTACCCAGGCCTGCTGTTACTCTTTACTCAACCATACCTGTGTCCTCGAAAGTAGCTGTTTCCAACCACATGAGTGTATTAGAAATGCCCGGCAAATCATCAATCAATCAATCAGGATTTATAAAGTGCGGCTAATCACCCAATAGGGTATCCAGACGCTTGCAGGTCCCGGAGCAAATACATGAAGAGCGTGGTCTAGGCATCTCTCCTTCCTATGAGCCACCTGTATTTTTTATTAACTCCTTGATTTTTATCCCAGTAAGACTTTCAATAAATGATGCAGCTGAAGCAATAATAAAGATCCAACCTACACAGATGCCTTGAAATTCCTCCCTAAAGGTGTAGTGCAAATGCCACCCCGTAGCTTGAGTTTAATGTCGGCGTCATATGTGAGTAGGCAGTATTGTGTTGTAGTTTGTACTCTCTCTCATTGAACACCCCAAGGAAGAGTATATTGAGACAATGGCTTGATTTTAAAATGAGTTTTCGTTTAACCTGTTTTTCTATGGAGCAAATGTGTCCCAGGCGGAATCAGGATGGTTTGCAAGATTTGGGTAAGGATATATCCCTGAGTAAGATATAGAAGAATTAAGAGAGGAACCTTTAAGTGAAACTTAGTTGCTCAAACTGTTGGTTTTCTATTCACAAAATACAAATGCTAATTTGGAGAATGAGAATTTGCAGATTTTTAAAAAGCCAAATCCATTTACTCATGCCAAGAAGTCTGCACGAGATTTCTATATGTGTAAGACTTCTTCAGAGGAGGAAAACATGATGAAACTTGATAATGGGAGAACCGTACAGCCTCTTGTGCTCACCTACAAAGGCAACATTTTTCAGATATTAACCAAAGTTAACAAAAGGAAAACTACTCCTGCAAACTCAGGGGTAAGTGTGCTTCTAGGTCGAGAAAGGAAGGAGATGCTTTTTCCACATGGAAACATTTTCCCCCAGTGGTGAAACAAAGAAAAAAAGGTTTCATATGAGAATGCACATTTAGAGTATAGTCCATCAATGCCATTGTCGGCCTAGTGGGCAGAGTGAAAGAATATATGTGATTCTTTAGAAGTGTTTATCAGATTCCCATGAGTCATCCAAGGATTTCATGACATGAAACCAGACCGAAATAAGGGTCACTGTAAGTCCTGCAAGTGGGCCACAAACCTGATACTCGGTCAGACTCGCCACCTGACCATGACTGAAGGATTAGGTTAGAATTTCCATGACCTCAGGGTCTGTTTTCCAACCACGTCTCTCTGTGATGATGTCCAGTCACACTGTCAGTGCTGTGCTAAGCACATCTGTGGGCTTGTTAATTGGTTTAGCAGCCCCTGCCGCATTGCACTGTGGGTTTCCCCTCATTCCTTAGCAATGAATGTGTTTGTATTTCCAAAGACTTTAGATGGCAGACAATTTAACAATTTTAAAGGCAGCTATCTCCCAATTTCCTGCTAATAGATTTAAAACAGAATGGCCTCTTTAATCATAGCGTGCTGTCAAACCTTTAAATCCAGTATTTAATGTGACTTGGGAATATTTCTTGAGCCCCCCTTTAAACTGTAAACTAAGATGTGTTCACATGTATTCACTCAATGATATATGTAATATATGTAGGCTGGAGGAACATTAGATGTATATGTTTTCCAATCACTACATCTGAGATGTGTATGTGCAGCACCTACTATTTGAGATGTTGCTTCTACAATAAAGATGTTCTTCGTTATGCACTGGTCTGTTCCTTAAAACTAAGTCAGTGCTATGAAAAATAACTAAACATATTTGGGATCATGTACCCCCAGCTATACATTCTAAGACTATTGCACGAGACCAAAAACCAAATGCCTTTATAAGAGCATGGAACTTTGAGGTGAGTTACAATGGTTGTGTGACGGAACCACACATGCGTTTACCAAGCATGCCGGTTCTATGCGGTCTTAACCATGCATATGCCTTTACCACGCATGCCTTTACAACGAAATATGCGTTGTTAAGGCATGTATGGCAAAGACATATGCATGGTTAAGACTTTTCAGGTAAGTGCTACCCCCTGACCCCTGACCCCTTCCCCCGACCTAAAACCTAAAACTGCCCCCTCCCTCCTGCAAACCAACCCTGTCCCCCTCGAGCCCTAAAAACTTCCCTGCCCCAGCCCTAAAACTACCCAGCCCTCCCCTAAGCCCTAAAAACTACCCTGCCCCCATAACCCTAAAAAATATCCCGATCCCTGCCTCCCACCCTGAGCTCTAAAACGGCCTCCCAAACCCCAGCCCTGAGACCTAAAACTAACCCCCTCCCTCCTGAAAACCAATTCCCTCCCCCGAGCCCTAAAAACTTCCTTGCCCCTCCAAAAGCTCTAAAAACTACCCTGCTCTCCCCTAAGCCCTAAAAACTACCCTGACCCCCCGAGACCTAAAAATGTCCCCAACCCCCTCAGCCCTGAAAACAACCCAACCCCCCCAGCCCTGAAAACTACCCCCAACCCTTAAAAATAAAAAAAAAGCCACAACCCCACTTACCTCACCACTTCCTGCCTCCTCTCCTGATCCTTCCTGCTTCCGCCCAGTCCGGGCAGCAGCTAGACCGTGCACTGCCTTAACCATGCACATGTGTGGTTAAGGCATATGCGTGGTTAAAGCAAGCGTGGTAGAGCTTGCAATATTGGAACTTGCGTGGCTCTGCATGCGTTGTTCCGACCGTTTCCCATTACAATATCCTTATAAAGTACATATTTGAGCGTATTTTACTCTATATAATTCATTCTCCCATTAGGGAAATGCAAGTCAAGGGCGCAGGGCCTCTTTCCTGAAGGTCTATGTCTCCACCATGCAAGGCATCTCTCAGAGAGTATATTGCCCTGCCAATTGAGGGCCTCTCTGAGGGCCCTCATCTCTGAGGGCCTCTCATGCTTCCTTGCAAAACTTCTCTGAGAGTGTCTGCAGGCCCATCAGCGAGGGGCTGCGATGTCGCCCCGTGAAGCATCTCTGAGTGTGCTGCAAGGCGCCTCTGTGAGGGTCTGCAGAGCTGTTCTGCAAGGCCTCTCTGTGAGTGCCTTGGGCCTGATAGGGCCGAATTCCGTATCCTAATTTTATCTAATGCTGTCTGGTCGATGGTCTTTATTGCCTGCTAAGAAGTGTGAAGGGAAGGAAACAATTTACAAGTTATACCCTTCCCCTCCCATTGGTCCAAATAACTTCGGATTCCAGATGTAAGTTTTGGTTAATTTATTACAAAGCCAAGAACAATAGAATATAGACACACCTCAGAATTAAGGTGTAAAGATACATAAAAACTAATACAGAGCCCAATCTACGAATATAGTTCATACGGCACAATAGGCAAAGAACAATGAATTCCAAAATAAGAACACAGCTGAGTATAGACACTGTGTCCAATTCTCTTTTCATTTGTATTTCCAAATTACAGAATAATCTGTCCCTACTCTACCTCTAAAGTGGCATCCCTTACTAATTTTCCCAGGAAGATCTCCCAAAAGGTGTCAGCATGTGTTGACTTCCTAAGAAGTGCACTCACGTCAAATGGGTCAAGTAGCGTAAAGCCACAGAGCTCGTTCTAAGATGCTCTCCTTCCTCAGTCCAATCCAGAAGTCCTGCAAATCTGTCCCTGTGCCTAATACAAAAAGACAAAATTACACCCCTAACGGGTCACATGGTACATTATTCCGTGAACACCTCCTTGAGTAACTTTCCACAGGGTCCAATTAATTCCTCAGTCTTGTCTGTCGACCTTGGTTCCCAAGTTTCACCAGGCACGGAAGGTGTCCTCCCTTCTCCCTGTCCGAGCTCTTCAAAGGCATTCCGTTCCTCCCATGTATCTCCTTAAATCTAAAATAACGAGGTAAAATTCCTGCACCTGCAGTAGGGGTGAAAAGAAAACTTTCTACACACATCATTTTTAATTAGCTCCTAACCTTAAGAGCAAGCGAGGAGAAACGAAACCTTTAGAAACGAAAGTTAGGCCTACAATTCTGGCTAACCTAAGAACGTTCTTTTAATGCGCACTCGTTATACAGGTCTTTATTTGAATTTTATAACATTGGATACATTTGATTTACACATTAATCATTATATACGTGCACAATTACATGTTTTCTCTAAATACGTGCAAAATACTAATCAATCCTTTAAAAGTGTCAAGATTTCATTCTACAGACCTTAACATGAGAATACATAAACTTCGTTTTGATATACACAAAGTTCAGTCAAACATTGAATATATATGAGTGCATTTCGTACATGAATATAATGCACCCCTTACACATTTCAGAGCGTTGAGCACTCTATCAGTTCCCCCCTCTGATTACAAGTGTCATCAACACAATACCTTCTCCTGCTATGTTCTCCTTGCAGAAAAGACCGACCTAAACAGAAGTTGTAGCCTGCCTTCCCTGCCTGAACTTCTCCAGATTCTTGAGATTCTGATAGTGACTGTCCGGCAGTCTTTCCATCTGCCTTCCTCGTCTCCTAAGGGAACTCTCATCCTGTTTTGCCTTATGCAATTTAAAAGCTCTAAAAGCACCCCACAATATAATGATACCAAGCACGACTATTATGATAGGTTTCAAAATGTAACCAACAATTCCTTGTCCCAAACTTCCAAACCAACTTCCAACCCTTCCAAACCCTTGGCCAATTTTATCCCAAATCCCGTTTGTTGCCAAATCATGTATGTCGTGATGTATCTCAGTGATATTACTTATATACCTCCTTAAATCCTTGCTATTGTCCTGTATAGAAGTACAGCACTGTTGAACCCTCAGCAATTTACAGACTCCGCCCTCTTTTGCCAATAAAACATCTAAAGGAAGACGGTTCTGAAGCACCATGGGGCACATGCATCAAGCTAGGCAATTGCGATTCCTTAATAGCGATTATTAAGGAATCGGTATTAAGGAATCACAATTGCCTATGCATGTAGGTTTTGCAAAAATATTTGCGATTCCTACAAATTCCTTAATTGCGAATCGCAAATTGCGATTCGCAATTAAGGAATGCCTTTACATTCATTCCTATGGGCCTAGAGGCCCATAGGAATGAATGGGAAGCCATTTGCAATTTGCGAGTACCAAATAGGTACTCGCAAATTGCGAATGCAATTTGAAGGGTGCTAGGGGGCCTTAAAGGCCACCCTGCTGCACCCCCAAATTTGTCATCTGGGCTCATGTGGCGCACACATATGCCGTAAGGGCATATGTGTGCGCCCATGTCACTTTGAAAAATGCACTTTTGTGCATTTTTCAAAGTTTTGCAAATTACCATCAAGTTCAGATTGATGGTAATTTGCGACTCCTATTAGCGAAATCGCTATGTTTTTCAGTTTAGTGCATTGCATTTAAGGAATAGCAATTTGCGATTCCTTAAATGCAATCATAATTAAGTAATCGTAATTGTGCGATTCCTTAAATTGCGATTTTTGCATTTGGGATGATGCATCCCAAATGCAAAAATACAGGTCGCAAAGGGGCAGATTCTGCGAATCTGCCCGTTTGCGACCCGATTTTCGGATGATGCATGGGGCCCCATAGCCCTTATAGAGACCATCTCCCCATCAACAAGCAATAAAGCTTGTGCCGTATTCACTGACAATTTGTCCACTAATGTTGACAACCTTCTAATCTTTACATCATTCAGAACCACTCCTAAGCTGGGTATCATTGCACTAAACACATCTCCAATAATTTCTCCTGCACTCATGTCACGTTTCTCTCTATGCAATCGTTTCCCTTCTAGCGGCCACAAATCCTTCACATGAAATATTTTAGGAAATACCACGGCTAAATAACATGTTCTGTACCAAGTTGGCGGCAGTCGAACATATACATTTCTTCCACACACGAAATACACATTAGGCACTATGGTCAATTTATCCAACAGCGCCTTCTTTATTGACTCTTCAATCAAGAAAATATGCTCACATTCACTCTCTCCTACAAATATTTTATCATAATATGTCTGTGGTTGTCTGATACATAATTTCCCTCTTTGCTGCAAATCTAAAGCTATCGGACCAGAACTTCCCCTTGCCTTATGATCTAGCTCCTCTTGGGTCCATGGGATCACCTCATGCTTGGGGTCAGGCCTAAATAACGTCTGTCTGTGCCTATCCTCTATTTGGTCCACAAATTTCTTTTCTATATCTGATAACATACAGGTCAAGTTGTGTCTATGGGCATATGCTGTGTCGAGAGTTACTGTGGGCACAACATACTTGGACATCCTCTCTTCCTTTTTATAATAATCATATTTGTTCAAATATTTTAGTACGGGAACTTCTAAAATAGCACTACATCATAATTAGAGAAATAGTACTCAAAATGTGCTTTGCTATAAAACATACTCAGCAGCACGCTACACGTGATGCCATAAGTCAGAGGCAAGTGATGATACCTAATACCCTCCTCTACCGATGCTGGCAATTGCATACACACATAGCAATCCTTCTCTTCCATCGTGTCCACATATTCGTACAACAATCTTGCGTACGCATTCAGAGTAAAGTCACCCTTAGAAAGGTCTACATGCAATAGACAACTAGTTTCTCTTATCATCTCCTCATCTGACTCTGATGCACCTTCCCTTATGTCTGGAGTACAAGGTGTAGATGTTCCCGGTCCCCCCCCCTCCTCCACGACATTGGACTCTACAGATGTGATAATCACCACCGTGATAACTACGATCACCCCCACTATGAGTGTGCCTATCATGCATTTCTGCTTGCGGTTCGAATTTCCAAGCTCCATTGTAAATCAGTTCTTCAACTTTATGCAGGAATGAAACGACAAAAGTCTTTCCTTTTCTTCTTAAGGGTTTTGCACACAAAGTTCTTATTGAATTCTTTTGGAATGACTAGAGTTTTTCTGCGTTCTGTTGACAATGACAATTTAGAGTCCCTGAATAGCCATCCCTATCCCTCTTTCTTCTTCTATTGATAAGTCCCTAAATGTATTCTTCTTCCACTCGGGCCTAAGTTATCTTCTGTTCAGAGCAATGTTCATTTTTCTTTTTTTTCTTTTATTTTTCCCTTTCCCAGTTCAGTTTTCATCATAAACCATATCAGTGCCTAGAGTATCAACAACGAGTTCAAAGATTTCCATACGAAACGCTGCCAATTCTTGAACTGTAGGTTGACAACCAAACGTTGGAAATGTAAGTTGATTTAGGATCAGGAGTCTCAGTCCACTCAGCCTTGGAGGATTAGGTACTGTGAGCGTCAAGAGTCCGAGAGCCTCGACTCCTGGGACCAACAGTTCAATCTCAACAATCAGAGTGTTCTCCTCGCATCTCACTCTCCCGGACCTCACTCTCCCGGACCTCCCCGGTCTCTGCATCTGTAGCTAGGTATATCCACTCTGGAGCGGCATACCTCCGGCACGGCACTCGCTCTCTCTTTGATCTTCTCAGGCCTTCTTGATTTGTTTCTGTCTCACTTTGCTCAGATTCAGAAGTTTCAGAGATGGGCGTTAGATTCTTCTCCGATGTGAGCCTTAGATTCAGTCTCTCTTTTTGCACTGGCCACCCTTCACTTCCAGCTTCAGTTTTCTTCCCCACTTTGATGACTTGTCCTACTACTGTCTGATCAGCTGGATCTGACTCTGCCTCAACACCAACGTTCACGTCGCTCTGGATGTCTGTGCCGGGATCTAATACAGCGTGATCCCCTTCGACTCGACCCCGTGAACAGTCTGCTTCAGTAGAAACCCTCACAGCTTGATCTGTCCCCTCCTTCGAGTTTCTGTTCTCAGATATGTGTCTTTGATCGAGGGGAGCTGTTTCCTCCAATGGTTCTGGAACTCTACGAGTATGTGAGGCGTGGATCCAGTTCAGCAAGCCTCCACACTTCACAGCTGTGCTGGTAACCAAGATCACCTGGTAGGGCCCACGCCAGCGTGCATCAAGGCAACTCTTCCTCATGTGCTTTCTGACCAACACCAAGTCCCCCGGGCTTAAGTCATGCAGGAGTTCTCTCGAGGTAGAAGCAGTCGCAGCCGCGACCTGGTGAGACACAGAATTAACCACATCAGCCAACCCTTTGCAATAATCAAGAACCAAATCATCGGTGATGCTTATCAAGGCTGCCACTGGCACTGCAGGCAAACGCATCGCCCTCCCCATCAATATCTCATGGGGGGATAATCCTGTTCTCCTATCCGGAGTGCTACGCAAACTCATCAGCACCAAGGGCAGCGCATCTGGCCATTTTAAAGACGTTGACGAGCAAACTTTCGCCACTCTCATCTTGATAGTCCCATTGATCTGTTCCACTAGACCAGATGCCTCCGGCCTGTAACTACAATGCAGTTTCTGATCCACTTGCAAGGCCCCACACAATAATTTCATGATTTCACTATGGAAGTGAGTTCCTCTGTCCGATTCCAATGAGGTCGGAAATCCGAACCGTGGGATAACCTCTCTAAGTAACAATTTTGCCACTGTGAGACTGTCACATCGTCTTGTCGGATACGCTTCTACCCATCGTGAAAACACACACACCACCACCAAAACGTATCTCAATCCATTACACCTGGGCATCTCAATAAAGTCTAACTGCATCTGATTGAAAGGACCTCCTGATCTTCCAATGTGACTCAAGGTAACCACAGTCTTCTTTCCTGCATTCATCTGCTGACACGTAACACACCTATGACACACTGCCTCTGCGTTCACACGGAAACATGGATTGAACCATGTCTGACGAAACACCCTCACCATGGCATCTCTTCCAAGGTGCACTGCTCCATGTATATGCCTCGCCATAGGACTCAATAAACAATTGGGTAACACTGTTCTCTCATCTGTTGACACCCAAATGCCATCACCTCTCTTCTCACTGCCTGCTCTAACCCATGATGCTTCTTCTTTCTCAGAAACCTCCACTTGGAGTCTCCTAATCTCATCACAAGTATCGGCTAAAGCCAACATCATGCTGAGCTCGGTCCTTTCTGTGCTCTCTCCCACATATTCTCCATTAAAGATACAAGCATGTATTGCACAAAAACGAGCCACTTCGTCAGCATAGCGGTTTCCCTTGGTGACAAAATCCTCCCCTCTCCCGTGTGCTGCACATTTCACCACTGCTATTTCCTTCAGTTTCTGTAATGCTTCTAACAGTTGTCTCACATATTCCCCATTCCTTATGGGAGATCCTGATGACGTTAAGAACCCCCTCTGTGACCATAACTGCCCAAAGTTGTGAACTACTCCAAACCCATACTGGCTGTCCATGAAGATAGTCACTCGGACTTGGTCAGAAACGAGACATGCGCGTATTAGGGCAATAATTTCGGCAACTTGTGCGGAGTATACTCCTTGTAAACAAGCAGCTTCCACAACTCCAGAGATAGTGCAAACAGCAAAAGCTGCTCTCAACCGACCTTCATTGTCTCTTAGGCATGAACCATCAACAAAAAGGACTAGATCAGATTCAGGTAAGGGTTCATCGAGAATGTCGGGTCTGGGCTTGGTAGAAAGCTCAGTCACATCTAGGCAATCATGCTCCTCACAAACTTCACCTTCTACAGGTGGGTATGGCATTAATGTCGCAGGATTCAACATAGAACATCTTTTCACAGTCACATTTTCAGATGCTAGTATCACTTGCTCATACTTGGTGAGCCTGTTGTTAGTCAGGTACTGTGTTTTGGTTCTCGTCATCAAGAGTTCCACTGAGTGTGGCACATATACTGTAAGGGGATGACCCATCACAATACTTTCACACCTCTCAATGCTGACACCTGTTGCAGCAACGGATCTGAGACATCCGGGCAACGCAGAAGCCACTGAATCTAATGTAGCTGAAAAATAGGCCACTGGTCTACGGGCACCCCCATGTGACTGAGTTAATACTGCCAATGCGCACCCATCCCTCTCATGACAGAAAAGTGAAAACGCTTTGTTATAATCAGGCATTCCAAGAGCTGGAGCACGACATAAGCTTTCCCTTAACTCTCGGAAGGCCTTCAAGCAATCGTCATCCCATGGTACCGGATCACTTATATCCTTTTGTGTTACCTTAACAAGGGCTTTGCCTGCAAAAAAAAGTTTGGGATCCACTGTCGACAATAGCCGACCATTCCCAAAAACATTAGGACTTCCTTCTGCTTTTTGGGAGTACCCATTTGCAAAATCGCCTCCATGCGATCTGGTGACACCTTTCTTTTTCCCTTTTCAATCCGATGTCCCAAATACTGAACCTCAGACAAACAGTACTGAAGTTTACCTGGGGACACCTTGTGTCCATTCTCTGCAAGATGATTCAACAAAGCCACAGTGTCTATTCTGCAAGCATCTTCCGTCTCCGAAGCGACCAGAAGATCGTCTATATATTGGACAAGAACAGAATTTTGTGGCATTATCAGACTCTCAAGATTCTTTTTCAGAATTTGATTGAAAATAGACAGACTTTCTGTATACCCTTGTGGGATACGACACCATGCTAACACACGGTTCTCCAGCCGGAAAGCAAACAAAAATTAGCTCTCCTCATGGAGAGGTATCGAAAAGAATGCTTTTCTATGACCGTAAACCATTCGGCTTCACAGGGTATTTGAAACAAAATTACAGCTGGATTCGGTACCACAGGACAACATGGAATTACAATCTCATTAACCCGTCGCAAGTCCTGTACTATTCTATACTTGCCGCTAGGTTTCTGCAACCCCATTATAGGTGAATTACAGGGGCTTCCTCTTATCTCCTTCAGTATGCCTTGAGCAATCATATATTCAATTACTGGTGTTATTCCCGCCACTGTCTCTGATGATAACTTATATTGTAGCGTCCTTGGGAATTCGGCATTCGGCTTAACCTGTACTTTTACTGGCTCAACTCCTCGAATCAAACCTATCTCTTCTCCTGTGAAATCCCACAACACGGGATTTACAGAGTCCCTCAAATCCATCGGTAATTCCTCCCTTGTCAATACAATGAACATCTCTGCACACAAATTCTGACTTGCCACCTTAAAGGCAGCATCGTCGTCAAAGGTCTGTAGTTCCACCCCCCTTGGAGTACAATAGATGGTACAATTTAGTTTGCACAAGAGGTCACGTCCTAATAGACAAACCGGACTCGAGTCACACACCACAAATTGGTGTCGGTCCTGGAAAGTTCCTATTGTCACAGGTAACTCATTGGTAAGAGGATTTGTCATCTTCTGATTAGTGACTCCTACCACCTGGATCGATTGTCCAGAGAGGGACAAATTGGGGACTTCTGCTGACCTTACAGTAGATCGGGCTGCGCCCGTGTCAATCAAAAAGGTGATCGGATGACCATTAACATCACCCTCAACAAATGGTCCCCTCTGATCTACCTCTAGGACTGCTACTAAGGTGTAGTCCTCCTCCCCCCTCTCATGCTCTCCCTGTGTTGTGTTCTGATCATAGCTGTCAACCAATTCAATGAAAGGCATTTGTTGATACACATAATTTCCTGCAGTAATCCTTGGGGGTTGAGGCACCTGCACCTGAGGTTCTGAACCTCCCCCATACATGGACCTATTCTATTTATTTCTATTTGAAAAATGTATAAAGCGCGACAGCTGCCCCGGCCAAGAGGCATCCCGGCGCTAAACAGCAAATAGGAGACCACAGCGCAAAGGGAAAGCCAGGAGACCTACACAGTGGGAAAGAGAAAAGTTTTAATAGCTTTCCTAAATTCGAAGAAGTTACTGAGGCCGCGAATATAGAGAGGCAGTGAGTTCCAGAGAATAGCTGCTCTATACCGGAAGGAACGCCCTCCAGCCCGGGTCCTCCTGACCCGAGGGACCACTGGTAAATGTTGGCCCATGGAGCGAAGCTGACGGGAGGGGACATAAAAGGATAGCAAATCCGTCAGAATGTTGGGGGAGGCGGCCTTCAAGATTTTAAAGGCTAAACAGAGAGCCTTGAACTCAATCCGTTGAGCTACAGGCAGCCAGTGGAGGCGGCGGATTGTATTAGCCACCGTGCAGACTCTACGCAGACCCAGAAGAGATCTTGCTGCGGCGTTCTGAACTCTCTGTAGCCTGAGTACTTCTGCCTTGTTAGCCCCCAGATACAGAGAGTTCGCGTAATCAAACCTCGATATAATCAGGGCCTGAATAATAATCTGTCTGGTCGGGGCATCAAAGAAGCCCAAAATAGGTTTGAGACCGCGCAGCAAACCAAAGCAGGTACCCTCCACCTTCTTCGTTTGGGTCTGGAAATTGAGAGAGGCGTCCATCCAAACCCCCAAGTTCTTCACCACCTGTTTAGGAGGGGGGGGGGGGTGCCTAAATTCGTGGGCCACCAATGCTCATTCCATAACCCGTGATCCCTACCCACCAGCAACACCTCTGACTTGCTGGCATCTAGTCACAGTACTTAGTCCATCAGATACCTGCACAGTTTCCTCATTTTGTATTTGATTGGCAGGATTTGAACGACACTTGCGCTTCCAATGCCCGATTTTGTGACAATAATGACAGGCAGTGTTTCTCCTTGGATTGACCCATTCTCCTCCTGTCCCTGTATCCATTCCTCGTCCTCTTCCCTGCCCTGGGTGACCTGTCATATTTTGTCCCATTCCTCGACCGCTTCCTGGCCGTCGACCCATTGTGCCTCCGTTCCCCTGCATTTGGTCTGTTCTTTCGGCATTCCTCAACTGCACCACCATCAACTTATCCTTCGTTTTCTTATATGCAGTCTCTACCTGATCACTACAATACTTGGCATAACGCAGAATTTCGTCCACTGACTTATTCTGCCAGCATATCAAATGCTGTTGAATCATCAAACTTATTTCAGCTCTCAATCCCAACACAAATTTCGAGACAAACTGTCCCATATCTTTTTGTTCAAGGGCGTCTAGGCCACTGTGCTGTTTAAAAGCCAATAAGAGTCTCTCATAATAATCATGCACTGACTCTTTCGGCTCTTGAGTGGTACGATCAATCTTGAGCCAATCAATAGTTCGAGGGGCTACCTTGGACTGGAGCCATGTAATTGCCTGTTCATATTTTTTCATCACTTCCGCAGAAGGTCCATGATTCACGGGATCTCTAGCTGGTTCTGAAGTGGGCCATTCAATTGCAATTTTGCATGCCGCTCACAAATCCTCCGGAACCACAATGTCAAACAAGGTGTTCAAATCTATCCACAGAACCTTAGAAATCTTCACAAACCGGTCAATTTGTTTGTACCACTCCGCAGGCTTTTCCCTCAGCCGAGGGAAATCATTTGTAAAAGAAGCTAAATCACCCCTGCTCCAAGGCACATGAACGTATCCTCCATTCTGTACTTCCCATAACGGGAAGTTGCCTACCCTCTCCGGCCGCCCTCCGGGTGGCGGAGTATCTCCTATTCCTTTCTGAACATTCTTTTTCTTGGACCACTTCTCTTCCCACCGATCTAATCCTCTCGATGCCCTCATTGCTATGACTAATTCTCGAATGTGTGCTTTCAGTCCCACTATTCTCTTTTCCTCCAACTCCTGATCTGTATAGTTTAACCTGTGATTTCCCTGTAACATTTTTGTTTTCGTCAAATCCACATTGTACTTCCGCGCCAGCTGAACCAATGCCTCATGTATTCTTTTCGCCTTTCTAGTAACATCCTTAGCCACAAACTGCAATTCATCTGGCTCATACAAATCTATTCTTTCCAGCGGTAGGTTTCCATCGATCACCTCATCCACTTCTGCCTTTAATTTCAGCACATCCAACAATTTTGCCTTCACTGCGACTTCAATCCTTTCTCCATTTGTCACATTACAAGGTCCTTCTCTATCACAACTTCGACTTCTCCAACCCTCTTCCGTCCCTTCAACTTGGGTCCTGGGCCGGCCTTCCCTCTCACAACTCTGACTCCTCCATCGACTTTCCAATCCCACACTCGAGACACCAGGCCGTGTTCTAAACACCTCTTGTCTCATTCCTGTTTCAGCTGGACTCCTCATACTTTCCCGTACTGGTGGAACCCACATTCGTATTTCTGACCTAGAATTCGCCAATGCTCCTGTTCGTCTCACTTCTGATCCTGTACTCACCCTTGAAGGATCTGCCATTGCTACCAACGGGGTACTAGTCTCCACAGGCCCCAAGGGCACACTTGTTCCCATAGTAAGACTCCCTCCAGAGATAGTATCTTCACTTCCTCCTGTTTGTTGTTGCCTCCCACTATCTCACACACTCGGATTGTATATTGAGACTACGGGTCCAATGGTAACCGGCACCATAAGGGCTTCTGGCAACCGTATGTCACAATTAGTTCTTCTCATTTCAGTATTTTCAAGTTCTGATCCTAAAGAGATTCTTCCCACCACTCTTGAACTTACTCCTGTTGGATCCGTTCCCACTCCTTCTGGGCTTCCCTCTACCATTTCTCGCTTTCTCTCTCCAGACTGAAGATCGTAAGGTGGAGGACGCTCTGCCAACAGTCTATCCAACAGACTGTCATCCGTATCGCTGTCTTCTCCTGTGTTTAATGTCTTTGCACTAGCTCCCTGTAGGAGCAATGGATACAATCTCTCTCCCTCTATGGTATCTACCCTCCATCTCTTTAACTGTGCATCCCACCTGGCATCCTGATACGACTTCATTGCTCTGCGCATCCTCCCCTGCGAATTTTCCCTTCGCCTAGCTTGTGCTGCCCGCATCCATGCATCTAATGCCTCAAATTGTGTGGGTCTAGGCGGGGGTTTTAATGAAGACACCATCCCTCTCAATTGATACAACACATCCATCCGGAATGACCCATACCGTGGGAAAGCCAATTCTCCTTCCTTTTCTGTAATTTTATTCCAATTTTGAAGCCACACTATGGTATGCAATCCTACATTCGTTGCCATATAATGTGCCGGGGTATCCTCTGGCGGGGCTTCTTCCCCAACCCGAGTTACTACACCTGAATCCCCTCTACATAGGTCTCGCAATACCTTAAAGCATCTCATTTTGAACTCAGTTGTTACAAAACACAATTTTCTTCTTTCCAAATTTTCCACCGAGACCCCTCCAATCCCAGCGCGGCGTTACACCAACCGGCCTATCACAGCGCGGCACCCTCTGACGTCACCGTTCCCTCTCCGCAGCGGTTCACCCTCCTTTGTAATTTCACCTCATACATTCGCTCTCGCATTCACACAACCAAGTAACTGATCACCCTAAAGTTACTAAACCAAGTAACTACCTATCAGGCAGTCACAGTAACTTACAGTTACATAAACCAAGTAATCGTCTGTCTCCTAAAAGATCGATAGTATACACCCACTTAAGAACATTTACATTCCGTGACCCACGACCTGCATTAGTCACGCGAATCGCTGTAGTCCACCCCTGGCTTTAGGTTTTCCACTCGCGACTCTATAAAATCCACTCACACAAAGTTCCCTACCCCAAGTGAGCCGTCGATAGCGCTCCACGACACCCACGTTAATGATCAGACAATTACAGCCAAGTGGTGCCTTTTACACCACAAACCTATCCCGGGATCTTGGACTACCCTTGAGTCCGTTTTCCAAAAACCTCCAGGTCCGCATGTGTTCGAACCAGTAAACCAATAACCTCACGTTCGCACGACTATCATTCCAACTCCGCAAGACATCACACCATGAATTTACCGCAATCTAACACACACAACACTATTCATACTCACGCTACCACTGTCTCCGCTGCCCCATCAGCTTCCGCCGATCTCCGTCAACGCCCACTGTCCTCTGCTCTCAGTCATGGGCTCTCCTTTGGGCTCTGTAAGTCTAATTCTGTTCTGAATTTTCTAAAATATCCCCTCACTTCTAGAGGCAACCATCTTCGTTTGCTACCAATTGATAGGGCCGAATTCCGTATCCTAATTTTATCTAATGCTGTCTGGTCGATGGTCTTTATTGCCTGCTAAGAAGTGTGGAGGGAAGGAAACAATTTACAAGTTATACCCTTCCCCTCCCATTGGTCCAAATAACTTCGGATTCCAGATGTAAGTTTTGGTTAATTTATTACAAAGCCAAGAACAATAGAATATAGACACACCTCAGAATTAAGGTGTAAAGATACATAAAAACTAATACAGAGCCCAATCTACGAATATAGTTCATACGGCACAATAGGCAAAGAACAATGAATTCCAAAATAAGAACACAGCTGAGTATAGACACTGTGTCCAATTCTCTTTTCATTTGTATTTCCAAATTGCAGAATAATCTGTCCCTACTCTACCTCTAAAGTGGCATCCCTTACTAATTTCCCCAGGAAGATCTCCCAAAAGGTGTCAGCACGTGTTGACTTCCTAAGAAGTGCACTCAAGTCAAATCGGTCAAGTAGCGTAAAGCCACTGAGCTCGTTCTAAGATGCTCTCCTTCCTCAGTCCAATCCAGAAGTCCTGCAAATCTGTCCCTGTGCCTAATACAAAAAGACAAAATTACACCCCTAACGGGTCACATGGTACATTATTCCGTGAACACCTCCTTGAGTAACTTTCCACAGGGTCCAATTAATTCCTCAGTCTTGTCTGTCGACTTTGGTTCCCAAGTTTCACCAGGCACGGAAGGTGTCCTCCCTTCTCGCTGTCCGAGCTCTTCAAAGGCATTCCGTTCCTCCCATCTATCTCCTTAAATCTAAAATAACGAGGTCAAATTCCTGCACCTGCAGTAGGGGTGAAAAGAAAACTTTCTACACACATAATTTTTAATTAGCTCCTAACCTTAAGAGCAAGCGAGGAGAAACGAAACCTTTAGAAACGAAAGTTAGGCCTACAATTCTGGCTAACCTAAGAACGTTCTTTTAATGCGCACTCGTTATACAGGTCTTTATATGAATTTTATAACATTGGATACATTTGATTTACATATTAATCATTATATACGTGCACAATTACATGTTTTCTCTAAATACGTGCAAAATACTAATCAATCCTTTAAAAGTGTCAAGATTTCATTCTACAGACCTTAACATGAGAATACATAAACTTCGTTTTGATATACACAAAGTTCAGTCAAAAATTGAATATATATGAGTGCATTTCGTACATGAATATAATGCACCCCTTACACATTTCAGAGCGTTGAGCGCTCTATCAGGCCCCACATGAGAGCCATCTCGGTCTGAGGGCCTAGGGTGCTGCCATCCAAGGCCCCTCTGTACAGCCGACAGCACTGGCAAGTGAGGCCTTAAAAGCACCACCATATTGCCCAGCTCCTTCTACATGCCGTGTGAAGCTGCAGAGTAAAAGAGAGGGGAAATCTTTTAGCAGCTACATTACAAGTTGCTTGTAGTATGTCATTCCAAGCTGCTAGTGGCATATTTTCTTGCTACAGGTGAACTCTCCTATTACAGAATCTGTGACACCAGTTCTGTAGGTATATGGTTAAGTCTCTGTTTCCATTGAAAAACGGTTTCTTTGTTTGTAACTTTGGCACCATTTAACACATTTTTCCAATCAGATAGTTTACGTGGATACTCGGCATGTCAATTATCTTACAGATCCATCCAGGGGAAACAATAAAGAGGCGGTCATAAAAGTTGCGTTTCCCAATTTAACACCCATCTGAATATTTCCTCTCAACTACAGCAAAAAAATAAAAGTGCATGGCTTGCCAGTCTCACCTTTTGCGATACAAACTGTGAATTATACGCTACGCTACTTCCACCTAAGTCCCGACCGAAGGATATTTGGAACCCACTCAAAACATATTTACAGACCTTGGCACTTGGCTCCCCGGCGCTCACTCCAGATGGTATAGTGCCGACAGGTGTGGGTTGAGCGGGCTGGATAGGCCGATGCCTTATTGATATAGTATCAGTCACTTGGGCGATGGGTGCTTGCTTGGCTATGGTGGGTTTGGGGTCTGGATCACCAGGTAAACGTGTGAAGGTCATTTATTGACTTTAGAGCTGTTTTTCCAATTTCTTTTGCTTTGACATGTGACTAATCATGATAATGTCATGTGAGTGGAATGGTTACCAATTTTCTTACAGGAACGAATGCAACAGTAATATTGACTGTATATGTTGGAATAATGATAAATAAAGTTTTTTTTTTAAAACTACAGCAAAAAATGCTAAACATAGTGTTGGACTTGGCCCTTATTGTCCTAAAATTTTTCGCTTTTCCCCCTAGCCTTTTTACTGACATGGTGTGTCTGAACTGAAAATAATACATGCTGTGCAATGGTGTATGCACCTTTATTTCCACCATTGTAGAAATGCACCTTTGTAAAATGTTACTTTTAAAATGGACGCCCTTCCTGTCTGCACATGTGCCGCCTGTCTGAGGTGAGTTGGCAGTCTAGTTGTCTGTTTCCCAGCACCCCCAGCTTTTGGAGGGAAGCCTGGCACCCAGGGTGCTCTACACCTCCCCCTAAACCAGTTGGGACCGGTTTCCCAGGGAACCTTCCAGAAGCTTCCAGCCCTTTCTGGTAGGTGGGGTGAGGGGGGCTGTGCCTCCATGTGCTCAGACGGAGCGTGGACTAGATTGAGAGGGGACACTCTGCCAGGAGGAACCGCTACATTGGGCCTGTGTGCTGGCCCCTGTGCCCATCTGCAACCCTCCGCTGTCCACAGGGCCAGTGAGAGCCCTTTACTGGAGTGAAGACTGCTGTGTCAGGAGGAGTGCCACTTTATGGGAGATGACTGCTTCTAGGAGCTGCTGTCCTGTTCTGATGAGTACCCACTGCCTGCTGATCTTGCCCAGTATTGCCTGCCTGCTCTCCTGCCGTCCTAAGCCCAGCACCTGGTGAGCACTATATCTTACTGCCAGCTGCCTGCTGCCTAGCACCCTGTGAGCACGTGGTCTGCCCAGGAGAAGAGAGGAGCTGATGCCTGCAGCGCTGTGCTGCTAAAGCGCTATAACTTGTGCCACAGGGGAAGAGGAGCGCTGCAACTTTATTTTGTGGGACTTAGCGCTACAACCTTATTCCTGCACCAGGAGAGCGCTGCCTCCAGCCCTGCCCAGGAGAAGAAGGTGCGTGGGTCCTGCAGCGCTGGGCTGCCGGAGTGCCATATTTGCATTGACTGTGCTCTGCTTGCTGCGAGAGCGCTATAACTGTGCCCAGCAGAAGAGGAGCGCTACATTTGAAGTGACTGACCATCCCTGCCTGCTGGCTAGCGCCTGGAGAAGAAGAGCGCTTTATCTTATTGCCCAGGAGGTGAGGAGCTGACATCTGCAGCGCTGTGCTGCGAGAGCGCTATATTTCCAGTGACTGTGCCTTCCTGCCTGCTCCCTAGCGCCTCGGGAGGGCTATATTTCATTGCCAGTGAAGGGGAGCGCTACCACTTTATGGTGTGGGACCTAGCGCTTTGTGGGCGCTACAACTTAATTTCAGCCCAAGAACTTTCCTGCCGCCTAGCGCCTCGTGAGCGCTATATGTAAATTGCCCAGGAGGAGTCCTGCGGCGGAGGGGGCCCGAGGCACATTGTTGGTGCCTGCCCCTCCACGCTGCTGACGAGGAGAAGGCTCCGCTGAGGGTGAAGCCAGGAGAGGTCCCAGAAGCGGGACCTGTCGGGGCACATTGCCGGTGCCCGGAGACTGCAAAGACATCCAGAGAGGCCCCAGACTGCCGGTGAGTGGGGCTCAGTCATCCTGTGGTTGGGGGGTGTGTCGGGGCACATTGTCGGTGCCCGCCCCCGGTGCCAGTATTCTTTGGAGGGCATTGGTTGTGTTTAGAGTCCCATAGGAGGGGGGCTCCAACGTGCCCAGTACTTGTTTCCTCCCTCAGCTGCACGAAAGAGGCATTTTGGGAAATGCTAGAGTCCCAGAAGAGGGGCTCCACAGTGCCAGTGTTCTTGTGGGCAGATTCCTGTTAGAACCCGGAGTGGGGCTCCCATCGCTGCATTGTTGGTGCCAGTGCTTGTTGGGCTTACCCAGCTACCCCGCAGGACAGGGGGCAGCTGCCACGCATTGGGGGCATTGGATTACCCAGAAGGGAAAGAGAGAGGAGTGAGGGACTCTCCTACCCTAGCGCTTTGCGCACCTTTGTTTTCGCCGCCCTTGCAGCCAACCCTGACTGAGTGGGACATAGGGCATTTGAGCCCCAGAGAGAGGCCAGTTGGCCTGGGGCCAGTCTCAGTGTTGTGCCCCCGACTGGGGCGAACTGCGGTTATGCTGGCGAGGCCTATTGCCCCATATGATTTATGGCATAATATGGTTGCATAATGCATTTGTACCTAGGATGCTACTTAAAGCTTTTCCCTCAGGTTTGCAGTGCTGATGGTAGGCCTATTGGGCTTCTGCGGAGGAGGAGCCACATGCTAAATGTGTTTCTATGCCCTATGTTCACATGTTTTATGCCCCAGGCTCAGGATGTGCCTAGTGTGCTTTTATACCTAATGCTAATGATAATGTTTTCCCCCGCAGGCTTATATCGTTGGAGTCCTGCCTAATGTTGCATCTATGCTTATGATTATGCCAATGCTAATGGGCATGTTTAATGTGATGTTCACAGGTCTATGCCTACTGTGGTTGTTCCGGCCTAATGCTCTATGTTACTGATAATGTTTTTCCCCTAAGGCTGACTGCTGATGGTTTTGCATTCAATGTTAATGCTTTTTCCCCAATGCCAGACGACGTCTTTATGCCTCAGGTGACGCCTCATGGCCTGCAAGCATGTTTTCCTTTCAGGTCTGATGCCAATGTGTCCTAATGCTGATGGACTTTACATTTATTCCTTCTTTGTCCTTGTGATGATTACGGCAGCGGCACGATTGGCCCTGCCTTGTAAATAGTCCCCATGCAAATTGCTACCCAGTGCCGGTTGGCACCATTTATATGCAACTGTGATTACATTCTGACGTGTTTATGTCACAACACACAAGTTATTTTCACATCACCTGGTGTGGTCTCTTTTTGTAGTGTGCCTGGTGTGTCGCCTGTGAGTGTGCTGCGCAGATGCTTTACACATTTCCTCCGGAGTTTGGCCCGCCCGCTCTGCACCACGCTACCCGTTTTTAACACATAGCCACACCAAACATGGCATACATCTAAATGGTGACTAAAAGGTGTGCATTTCAATAGGTTTTGAGAGATTTTCATTGCAAACATATTTTGGATGGACTTGGAAGTCTTAATGAGCAGAAATGACGAGGAGATGTGGCCTATCGGCCAGAGTTGTCGATTTTATAACTGGGGAGACAGGTTCGTTCGAGTCCCGGCATCGGCTAAATAACTTGTGATTCTGGTCAAATAATCACTTAATCTCCCTATGCCTAAAAAAAAAGAAAGATGACCTTGTGTAATGTCATTTGGTGCTCATGTAAAGTGTTCTGATGCCTTTGGGCCAAGTAAACACTGTATACAAATGCAAAAAGCAAAGATAAATACTGTTCCAGGGTTGTGATTGGCTGGTAGCAACTGAATTGTTTTTTGTTGTAGCTGCCATTACAGAATGCCAATCACTGAAGCCTGAGTCCTGTAACAAAGTGTTATTCATGGTATAAATTAACAAGTGCCACATCCCCTGACACCAGAGAGGATGTAGACGGTCCTAAACATAAAAGCATATTTTTCACGCAGGATTTGCAGATCCAATTCGGGGTCCATAGATTCGCGTGCAGATAAATGACTTTAAAAAAGATATTTCTTCTAAATTCTGTGCACAAGGATGGTGCACAGTGAGCACAATGGACATGAGGGCAGATGCAAGGCCTGCACCCTGAGTCCACAGTGAACAAAAGCTGTGTGCACTTGTGCCGGACCTGGTGGTTTAAGTACAGCCCATTCACTGTGGCCAAAGACTGCTGTGCACATTTGGAGGCAGTGAGCAGCATGAATTGGCTGCATGGTGGGTTGAGTTCAGGGCTTTCATCCAGCCTTTGCTGTGAGCAGCAGTGGATGGGCACACTG
The DNA here is from genome assembly GCA_963921515.1 of Calotriton arnoldi. Classification (NCBI taxonomy): domain Eukaryota; kingdom Metazoa; phylum Chordata; class Amphibia; order Caudata; family Salamandridae; genus Calotriton; species Calotriton arnoldi. The sequence goes on from CAWUFW010002941.1 coordinate 110,093, forward strand.
TGGTTTGTACAACGGGGGCTGGCTAGTGCACCTCGCCAGTCCTTACTATGCATTGCCAAGGGCTATACGAGCAGGATATGCGAGTAGAAATAGTGAAGTATCAAAAGGTGTGAGTAGGATGTAAAGAGCATCAAAAATCCACTGACAAAAACTCCAAGGGTAAGTTATGGTTTCTTCGGCTCATACGATATCAACATGTGTTAAAAAAACCTGGTGCAATTCACTGAAAAAAACCACAGTAAAAGTGAGATTACAGTTACGAAACAAAATCCTAAATCCACTGAAATTGGCCAGTTATGGTTAGCTAAGCAAATCATAACTTACACTACTGCATTCACTCCTGACCTCACACATGATGTAACAGAGAGCAATCCAATATGGAGGACCTCACTGGTGACATCACATATCCGCTCATCGCTGGCATCATCATCGACGACGTCACTATGGATGCCTGATCATTTCTGTTCTTGTGTGTATGTGTATACTATGTGTTGAGTACATAAGTAGGCGTGGCCCTGTAGGCTGGAGGCCCCTCAATGTTTGTCCAACCCTAAGATGGTGGTTTGTACAAGAAAGGGGGTGGGCTCAATTCAGGCCATTGGCAGAGAGCACAGAATCCATGTAGCATATAAACAGCATCCAACTACTCATCACTCTCTTATACGTTGTGTAATGGACTACCGGCCTCTATTCAAAGGTTCAAAAAGAAATCCTTTCTTTCGAGAAGTCTGCTAGTGTCGTTTCTGCTCATGTCACACTCGGATTCCTACCTGAGCTGCCCCGAGTCTCTAGTGGCATATATCCAAAAGTAAATTTAAAGAAAAGAATCAAAATGATACATTTGCATTTATTTACGAACATCACTGTAACAGAAACTAAGGGGCATATTATCAAGAAACGGCGTTAAAATTATCACCGCTTTAGCGGCAGAAAACTGCCGCTAAAGCGACGATAATGGGCTTGATAATATGCCCTTGAGAATTCCAATAGAAGTCCATGTTCTGGTGTGAACATGGGCTTCTATTGGAATTCTCAATGGCATATTATCAAGCCCATTATCGCCGCTTTAGCAGCAGTTTTCTGCCGCTAAAGCGGCGATAATTTTAACGCCTTTCTTGATAATATGGCCCTTAATATTTTCATTAATTTCCGTAAGTTTTCTTTTAGATATATGTCGGTTGAGACTTGGTGTCCAAGTTCAAATGCGGGGGATAAGCGGACCGTCACCCAGTTACCTCAGGCATGCAAAATCCAATAGGTGTTAAGAAAACAAGCATTTTCAATGCAATAGGTCTCGCTTTTGCGAGCGTTTAAGCGATTGCCATTGTAAATGACAATTCCTTTTATTTATGTGTTTTGAACCCAACACGCATGTAAAAGGCATTGTTATTTTAATGCCAATAGCTCAAACTCTCACAAATGCAAGAGCCCTTTTTGTTGGCTGCGCCCCTTTCTTTAGACACTGCTCTCTGTATTCAGGTTACAGTGAGCAGCGTCTAAACAAAGGGGCACGGACAATATTAAAGTGAAAGCGCATATGGTACGCTTTCACACAAAGCAAAAACAAAATAATTAATATAGAAACGTTCTACAGCGTGGCCGCTGCAATGAAAGCAGCCCGCGCTATTAATTAATAAAATAAATAAGTGCAGCCAATAATGTGAAATCGTCCGCCTGTAAAATAAATAATTAAATAAGAGCAGCCGCTAAACTGAAAGCAGACCGCGCCGTAAATTAAATAGTTCAATAAGCGCAGCCGCTATAGTTAAAGCAGACCGTGTAGTAATTTAAATAAATACAGTAGACAAAGCGTGTGGCGTGCTGCGATGTTGTGGGTGGAATAGGGGTAGAACATTAAAGAAAATAGTGCTCACCGACATATATAGCAGACCATGTAACAACACCAGTAAAAGGTCCATTCGTTATGGGAAGTAACAAATGCAGACAAGGCGGTACCAAGGAGGGACTAACAAGCCTAATAACGACTCGGAAGCCAGCGCTTATGAAGGACAATGACACAAGCCAATTAAAAATATGAGCGGGAGTGGGCGTGGCTTCAAATCCATACTCAATTACTGCATGCCTCGCAGCAGCGCATGCACTGCCCAGGCTCGACCGAAAAAGTACAACTGAGCAGAACTTGCCATTTTGGAAAATCTCATTTTGAGGCTGCAATAGATGCAGAAGCATGTAGGAGTTTCCTCCACAGCATTCTTCTGGGGATAGCTTGGGCACAACAGCAGTCCCAAGTCCCGGAGAAAGGAACAGAAAAGATAGTGTTTTCAGGGGAGTTTGTGTAGGTCTCCTCATTCAGGTCATTGTTGCATGAGGAGAGTGTGCACCAATCACATGCATAACAAAACTTGAGGGGGCCCCCCTGCAAGGTACATGGAGGGGCCCCGTTCTGGAATTAATTCGGAGCTCTCAGGCCAGAGTACTGTGCTGAAGGGGCCACCTGCAGCTCGGGGGCCCGCCCGCCCGCACTGCGGGGTCTGCGGGGGCCTGTGTTACGCCACTGGCACCAATAGCAAAAATATTTTTTCTGAAAAAGAAATAGGCGGGCTGTTGCCTAATGAATAAACAGACTTGACAGGTTCTCATCAGCTCTCGCCAGGTCTTAACTGAAGGAGAATGAGCACAAAAAAAAGGAAACTTGGAAATAGGGTACCCACCCCATTCCTTTTCACAGACATGACTTTCAGAAGGTACATTTAGTCCAAGGGAAAGGCGCTCCTTTCAGTCTAATAAAAGTTTGAGCACCACACACAATTCCTTTCTCCTTTTGAGAATTTTATCAGGAGGTCAGTAGACCACCTGACTGCAAGGTATGGTCGGCCTACCCTGTTCTGGAAGACTCTCATGAGATCTCGACTCTAGATGCCAATCAAGAGCAAGCAGCTAGTCCTAACTCTCGGATTATGTACAGCTCAAGGTGAGATCAAGAATTTCCTGCATCCTCCATGAAGCCATGAAGCCTTACAGCTGTAGCTAAGTCATTGTGCTCTTCTGTGGATGGTTTTTCTCTGTTCAGGAAGCCACAGAGCTGTAGCTTAGTTTTCTCTTTTGAGGATGGTTATTCTCTGTCCAGGAGGCAATAGATAGTTGTTCTTTGTCCAGGAAGCCTTAGGGCTGTAGCTTAGTCATTGTGCTCTTCAGTGAATGGTTGTTCTCTATCTAGAAAGCCATAGAGCTGTAACTTAGTCATTGTTCTCTATAGCAGATGGATGTTTTTGCCCAGGAAGCAATAGGGCTGTAGCTTAGTCATTGTGCTCTTCGGTGAATGGTTGTTCTCTATCCAGGAAACCATTGAGCTGTAGCTTAGTCACTGTGCTTTTCTGCAGATGGTCGTTCCTGGTTTGTGTGTACTGTACAGGAGTGCATGGATCCTTACATAGTATAGCAGGCAGTCTCTTGAGCCACTCTTAGGCCTACCTTGGATGAGTGAAACAAATCAAGGTTCCATTCTGTGGGCAGCATCTCCAGCCCTGCTGGCCTTCCCAAAGCCAGTCTAAGAAAACTTTGTGGTTTAATAGTGATCAATGCATTCCATAGGTACCACAATGAAGGATGTGCCACTGTAGGTGCTCAGGCCCCCTCGTTTGGGGCGTCACTTACACCGTGTAAGATGTTTTTGTAAAATAATTCCACAGGTGGTTGTGCATTGCACGTCTACAGGTCAAGTGTATAGAGAATTTCGCCACCTTATGTGTTCACAAGAAATACAACTACACGTTTCTTGCACAGGTCATGTCATCAGAACCCTGAAATTATATTAATAGAATTTATAACACATTACTTTAAAAATTACTAGGCTTTAATTTACAGGAATTGCATCATTTATTTGAATTATATGTTTGAAGCTCCTATTTTTGTGCAGTACCAAATATATAATCATAAAACAAGGCAATGAACAATGTACACAAAGAAAGGTGCAAGAATTCAAGAGAGCGGTGTAAATGGTGGACAAGGTGAAGAGGCCTTAGTTGAAAGACGGAAATGGAAAAGGTGAAAAATGGAAACAAAGGGATGGAAGAGACAAAAAAATGAGCAGAAAAACGTAAGAAGAAAATAGGTCAAAAGGAGTTAAGACCCATTTATGAAGTGAAGTCTGAATGAATGACTATTCAAGCTGAGAAAGAGGGGCCTGGGACCACTGGGGCCTAATAGTGTGCTACTAATGCGTGAATACAGGCCAAGCGTCTTTGCACCGCAGTCTATCTAGAATTACACTCAACATAAATTAATTCAAAAATTTGATTCCTCGGTATTTGTCTGAAGTTTAATGAGGAAATAAAGAGAAACAGAGTCAGTCCTGCTTGAAGGGAGGGTAAAGCAGCAGGGGCCCAGGCTTCGAAGGCCCTTGCAGACCCTTCAGCCTGAAGTAGGCCGCTTTAGTCAGCTGGTTTAAGAGGCGCTCTCATAGGGAGCTCATTAGCGGAAAGTACAAGGCAAGTGGTCGCTCGCGCTCCACTTCAGCGGCCCTCAGGTCCAACCCTTGGAATCCGCGTTCCACCATTCTGCACCAACGGGGACTGATGTTAGCGCTCTGGTGAAATGCAACAAATGTCTGAATGGAAACAAGTTTGCAATGTGCCCTTCTTGGGACGCCTGGTGGAATTTTTTAGGATCCATATGCATTAGGGCTTGGTTGTGGTTATGGGTACTTTTTAGATTGGGTCATGGTTGCGTGGTATCCCAGAAAGAAGGTTTTTTTTGTACCCCTCTACAAACCATTGTGCACCAAGGAACGACTGGCTGAGAAAAGAAAAGGCATTGGCACGGACAACACAGAATTAAGGGGATTGAGGGCAAAGTACATTTTTTTGAGCATGTATTTTGTTTTCTTTGCTAAGTCCCTGTTGTGTAAAATAGTATTGTTCTCCCGTCCTCCTACAGAGCAGGGCACACTGCTTGGCCAGGATGTCAGTATGTCTGGCCGCAGTTTGTGAGGGTCTATGGACTATTGCCATAGGAATCTGAGTTTTAATGAATCCTCGACTTTGAGAAGGTGTTTAATCTCTCTGCGTGTCTCCTAAAGTTGCTGCACAACCCATTGTCTACAGGTTCTAAGGGGGAATTAGCCACATTAGACTAAGACTTTGCAAACGTTTCACACACAGATTTGTGGTCCTTCGATAGCCTGGAAGCTATTGCCTTTTCACCCTCGTGCACGTGCGCGTAAACGGGCATAGAGATTTCTACTGTGGGAAAGTCTCAAGCTGGCCAAGTCATTGCATTCGTGGCCACAAAAGCAGAGAAAAGGATTCCCCATACCCTCAAACATTGTGAACTTCATTAGAGGGAACTATTTACACTGATCCAGCAGTGCTTTGACGACATAAGACGAACCTTCTGAACCTAGAACAGTAGTCGTGAAAGTGGGTTTAGTCACACCTGTCCCGTCATCTCACATCTTCTAGACCCACTTGTGTACAATTTCAACTTGTTCTTTTCCCATTATTTCACACGGAATATATGTCTTTCTACTTCTTTGTACTGCGCTCCTTTGCTTCCCAGCTTGACCTTTGTAATACAAATACCAATACATACAGAGGGCTTAGGTCAAGTGTGCACATATTGGTACCATGATACAATTTAGGAAAGATTTGAAGACTCGCCTCTTTAAACAACAGTGCATCACAATGCAGTAACCGTCCACAAGTCCTATCAGTCACCAACTTTAAGCTTGCCTTTGCCCATGTACACTGCACTGCTGCCTTTTGCTAAGATCGCGGTATAGAAATACCATGTACATACATACGTTTGTTATGACTTGCCTAGAGACATCTTTAGTGACTCACCAGACTCGTGTAACAAAATACATTTTGAGTACAAAATACCTACATGTACATAGTGGGGCTTTGGATCAGCCCTCTTTGTCCATAGGTCTGTTTTTGCTTACATCCACCATGGAATACAGTATGTGGCGAAGCATCAGCTCACTTCAGCCATTGGTTCTCTTGCACTCAGTGACGGTGTTTCATCTAATCACAGGCTTGCCTGCCTAAAAACAAATGTTCTTCAGCACCAAAGCTGGTTGGGCCAATAGTTTACTTTTCCAAAGGTGTTCTCTTTCCATTCTATACACTTTTTCATTTTTTTTGGTCATCCTTGTGTGTCTAAAATATGTCTTCATGTTACAGTAGATTTAAACCAATAGTACCTTTTCTTTGCATCAGTAAGAATCATATTTTCTTGTGATGTGTATTCATACTGAAGTGTTTCTATATCTGTTCTATGTACACCTTTTACGAAATGCCCATATTGTTCTATTTTAATTTATATATGATTTGTTAATCTAAAATTTAATTTCAGATATATGGCTGCTACATCTATATGACAGTGTAGGAAAGTAGAATCTGCTTCTTATGGTTACCCCCACTTTTTGCTTGATGTTGCACTGTTTTTGACTAGTCTGACTGTTTCAGTTTATTTCTTTTTATTTTGCAGAGTTACTTAAAACCAATGCAATACATGCGAAAAATAAAACCATGTGTAAAATATTAATTCGCAATAATAAAATTTCAGCATAGTTAAAATAAAAAACGCTTCTGTTACTTACAAGTTAAAAAATACAGATTTAAACATGCTCGAGCAGCCAATATGAGTTGACCGGTCCTTGCAGCGATTGTTACTACCCCGTAAAAATAGATAATCCAAAATCTCCTTTACCCCAAAACAGCTTTAGTGGCAGATTGGCATTTTTGCTCTGGCCGCTTCAAGAAATCTGACTAGTCTGGAGTTCAATTGAGGTGATGATGGATCGAAGCAAGCCAAAACTGCTTGCCTCCTTGTCCGAATTCCCCTTTGATTTAAGAGGATTTTTGGCAGTTGCCTCCTTTCTTGAAGCATCTCTGTGCAAGAGCAAATGGTGTGGATGATGTCGCCCTGGCCGTTTTTACACAAATTGCAAGATGTAAAAGTCTGCACCCTCTTCCATGGTGGAAGATGCTGTGTGCATGGTATCACTCCGAGTCGTAGCTTTAGGAATTTTAATTTCTGTGCTTTTGGATAGCCCAGGTTAAAATATGGTTGCGGGGCTAGAATCTTATAAGAATTCAGCGTCATCCAGGCATGTGTTCTGGATGAAAAAGCAGCTTTATCCCCCACCAGTGACTGTTTTTTCAGCGACTTCCAGACTAGTTTCTTCATAGTTAAATGATGGCACTGTGTATTCCATAGGGGCAATAGACCTGTGTTTGCCAGTGCCTCCTGAAGATACAATCTTGCAGGTGAATTCTCCCTCTGTTGGAGATCTTGCCACAGGAGGTGGTTTAGTGAATTAGGGGTTGATGTTCTGATTTTGTTCCAACAGTTGATGTATGCTCCATATCTGGCCCAGGTTTGCTTTAACAGGCCAAACTCCAGTCTAAGTTGCGCCGGGGAGGTGTAGTTCGGGAGGCTAAACATAGTTCTGTATGCTTTTACAAGTGTTTTATCCAAAAGATTGATATCTCTTCCTCGCAGAGCTTCGCTACCATAGGTGATTGTGGGTAGAATTTTAGCCCGTGCTACTGTTAGGAGAGGGCTCAGCGTGGGGCCCATTAGTTTGGCAGATAAACTTTTCATGGTTATGGCAAGGATCATCCCTCTCCTTTTGATCTCTTCTTGTTGGCGGGTAAATGATCCTTCTTTATCGAAGTAGACACCCAGGTAATTATAAGACTCCACTGATTCAATATGTGTGCTGCCCAGGTGCCATAGGTACCTCTTTTTTCGTTTGCTGTTAATTGTCATCGTCCTGGTTTTGTTTAGGTTTATTGTCAGGCTGTTTTCTTCTGCGTAGACCTGCAGTCTGTTAAGAAGATGTTGCAAGCCAACTACCGTATGGCTAAGCAGGACTACGTCGTCCGCTTATAGTAAGTTGGACAAGGTGGTGTCCCCCAGTCTGGGAGCGTGGGAGTTACATGTATTAAGTGTCTGTGGTAAGTCTGCCATGAATAAGTTAAATAAAATAGGTGCCAACACGCAGCCCTGTTTAAGTCCTTTCGTTGTTTTAATTTTTCTTGACAGATGAGACCCTGATCCTAATTTTACCTGTACCCAGGTGTCGGTGTGTAAAAGCATTATCATTGATAAAAGGGTGTTTGGAATACCCCATCTGGCTAGCTTATTCCACAGTTTTGGCCTCTCCACGTTGTCAAATGCGGCACTGAAGTCGATAAAACAGACATGCAGCTGTGTTTTCCTCAATTTTGTTGTATCCATTATCAGAGAGAGTGCCAGGATGTTAGAAATCGTGCCAGAGTTTTTTCGGAATCCTGTCTGATTTAGCGGGATTATATCATTATTACTAGTCTGACTGGGATCCTGCTTAACAGGATCCCAGTCTATCTGCTTTCTCCTCTAAATTGTCACACATGTACTTTCGTACACTCCAGATTGGATACTGGGGTACCCTTATAAGTCCCTAGTATATGGTACCCACGTTCCCAGGGCATAGATACCCCAGAGGCCTCCCATGGGCTGAAGCATGTATTATGCCACCCATGAGAGGCCATGCAAAATGGAACTCCAGGTCTGCTACAGCAGCCTGTGTAAGTTGGTGCTTGCACCACTTACTTTAGATATATGTTCACTATATCTATAGGTCACTACACTTAAAACTTATGTAACCCCTATAGCAGGCCTTATCAATCCTGAAGGCAGGGTGCTGGGTTTTTAGTGAGAGGGTACCCCTGCATGAGCAGAGCCTCTCTGCAGCCTTCGGAGACCATTCTCCCGGGTTGTCTGTGACTCTGCCGGACATATAGGTAGAGGTGCATTATAACCTCGCGGTAAATGCTATCTCGAAAACGGCTGCATAGAAGCATATCGTGTTTGGTATCAAACCCCTTGGAATCATACCTCCACACCGGAGGAATGATTCCACCCTTCTGAAGCGAGCTTCGTGGGGTCACTGCTCTATCCGGTGCCAGCCTTCTCGACCCGGTCAGCACAAAATGGATGCTGCCGACCAGAGACACACTTCTGCCCTCCTGCTGCTGAGCCAAGCTCGAGCAGAGGAAGGCAGCACAATAGGCATCCTGTCACAGGGAGGTGTGACCACCTCCCAGACAGGATTTAGTGTATTGGGGCTGGGTGGGAGCACTCTGAGAGTGCCTGAAAGTCTGCACCCGGGGCACATTCGGTGTCCCTGTGCATAGTCCAGCTCAAACCAGTTCTGGGAGCCATTGGCTCCTGCTCTGGCGCGAAACTGGACAAAGGACATGGGTGTAACCACCCCTCTGTCCTGACCCTCCCCTAGGAGGAGCGCGGCACCCACGCTTTACTTTTAATTTTAATGTTAAAAGTAAAGCGCCGGTGCCGCAATTGTAGCAAAAGTAAAGAAATAGATTATTTTTCTATTTCTTTACTTTTGCTATAATCACGGCACCTGCGCTTAAAGTAAAGCGCGGGTGCCGCGATTATAGCAAAAGTAAAGAAATCGAAAAATAATCTATTTGTTTACTTTGCTATAATCATGGCACCGCGCTTTACTTTAACGTTAAAAGTAAAGCGCGGGTGCCGCGATTATAGCAAAAGTAAACAAATAGAAACAAGCATTGGCACGGCCGCGCGGCCGCAAAGCCGCGAAAGTGAAAGTGATCACGATCGCGATGCACTTAATGACCCGTGACGGAGGAAATACAGATGGCGGCTGCGCGCGTGCACGCTTGCGTGAACGCAAGCTGGTCGCCAGCAAAAGCCACTGCTGTTTGCACTTCCAAAACCCGCTTACTAAAACTCTCGCCCAGGGCAGCGCTAAGCGCTGGCTCAGGCGAGACCTAAAAATGTCTTGGAGGGCTACCACTGTAATTTATTTATACATTGTGCAGAACATCACAGCAAATACTATGAGGTGGGTTTAATTTGAAGAGGGTATAATGGCTTATTAGTTCTTGCCTACTAGACAGCGCATGTACTGTCTGTTGCAAGACTTGTTGATCGATTACAGTGGGCTTAGAGCCTTCCCATTGCTCACCATTGGTTGGCTTCATTGTCACTCTCATTCGCTTTCTTCTTATTCCTTAGCATGTGTGGGCTTTCCTTCCTCGTCTTGTGTATGTCCCACCCCTATGCATGGGCTCATTACTGTGTCCTTACACTGGTTGCTTTTTCAGGCGCTACTTTTTTCCTTTTGTTTAAGCATGCCACGAAAGTGTATGTGTTTTCCAGCTGTCTCCCTCAAGTGCTCCTCTTTCCCTCACTGTTCTGCTCTTTCTCACCCATGAGGTTCTCACCCGGCCCCTCTGTGACGCTTTTATCCTCATGTGCAATCCTGCTTGCATATTTCTCCTCCTTCCCAGCTGCACTTTGTTTTCTCCCTCCACCCTCTGTGCTGCTCTCCCTTTTGCCCATTTGCTCCGCCCGCACCAGGAGCGACCCTTGCAGGTAAGAGCGGTGGGGCCGGATTGGGGGGGAATCGACAGACGACCACGAGGGAAAATTATATTAATAATTCATTTTCCCTCGTCGTCATCTGTCAAAATCCCCCCTCTTACCTGCACAGGCCGCTGCTGGCCTGCACCCTCCATGTTGCATCCCCATACCTGCACCCTCTCTGTTTCTGCTGGCCTGTGTGCTGCTTCAGCCCTAATCGTGTTGTTTTTGCACCCTCTTGACTGTGGTGCTTCACCCACCTGCTTTCCCTCATGTTGCGTCTGTGGCCTTGCCCGTGTTGTTTCCCCCACCCGCTTTCTAAAAATAACAAATACTTTTGCATTTTCATCTTTTTATTTCCTGATCGTACTTGGGGACCCAAATAAAAAGTAAAAATAAAGGGGCCCAACATTTTATAGGCCTGCACTTAAAAAATAACACTGTAGGCTTTTATTTTCTTATTTAGCCTTACTGCATAGCGCCTGGAATGCTGTAGAGCATGGCTAAAATGTTTATGCAAGTCAATTGATCCCAAAGGCAAGACCTGTTGGCTTTGCCAAGGCTTGTTTTTGATATCTTGTGACCCTAGTTGGTTTATTGCATGCTACGTTTGTCTTATAATTAGTGTTTTCCATATTGCAAGAGGTCCTAGCGTGTAGATAAATCCCGTGCTAGCAGTTTGGTTTTTAACATTGTATATTTTCATCATTATCAAGCAGCTGAAGATTATTTATATGAGAATTAAAGTATTACATTCTAAAGATGTTTATGGTAAAGCAAATGGGAAAAGGGATATATAAAATTGGGGATACAAATAAAACAGGTGCATGCTGGGTTTTCATCATAATTTCAAGTAGGCCTTCCAGGAACGCACCCACTCTGCTCTGTTGATCTAATGAGTGGGGTTGGGGAGAGTGGGGTGAGGTGAGGTGGGGCTGTCCAGTAGCGTCTGCTACCAGACCCGGGTGGTGTGGAGACGATGAAAGAAGAAGAAAAAAAACACTTACCTGTAACGACCGGCCTCGCCGCTCCTTCGTCCTCCGTCATCTTCCTTCTTCCTGCAGTCCTGGCCGGCAGCAGGAAGCACCCGGGCTCCCAAGCCCCTCTGAGCCAATAACAATGCTGCAATGCAGTGTTGTGATTGGTCTGAGCGCTGTGGTTCGATGCTCAGACGGGGAATTGGAGGCTTTGCATGTTCCTCACCAGGCAGTGTAATGCAGTCTGGTGGGGAATATGCAAAGTGCTCAGGACTGTTTGGCCAGCCCAAGAGGGCCGGCCAAGCAGTTGTGCCCACTTAGGGAGTGTAAACTACTCCTCCCCCTGTTCTGGCCAGCCCCACCCCGAGAGCCACTGACTGAAATAGGAAAACTACAGTGATATTAAGGATAGTTATTCTCATTTTATTTTTCCTTTTGTTTAGTGAGATGACACTCCTCCGCCTTAGCGGTGGAGCCGCCACTGGGGCTGTGCCAAGTCCGCTGGCTTTTCTGTCTGTACTACTTGTCCCAGGATAGAAAACGTTGCATTCGGTCAAAGAATTCTCTCCTTCCCACATCACCTCTCTGCCCACAAAACGCAGATTGACGTAGAGAATGGACCTTCCTGCACTTGTCCACTATTCTGGCCAGTCTAACTGACCAGTGTTTTGACCAATCCTAGGGCCCGAAATATCCTGTTTGAAATTCCTGATAACCAACCTTACCTCATTAACTTCTTTTGAGGCATATAGCCACCAAATTGTACCCATTAACCTTTTATTCATATATAATCATGGCCTCCACACAAATCAAGAAGCAGTGACTCACAGCTTCATGATAAGTAGGAGTGTCGTGAGCTGTTGCCTGAAAGAACAGAGGGACAAAGTCAGCAAAACGAGGACCCACCCTGCAGCCAGTGCATTTTTCCTGGTTCAGTATTTCTGGTACCAGCTACTCCTGGGTGACTGGTGCACATTAGAACACAGGAGCCCAAAGTGTACTGGCTGCCTAGATGTGGGTGTTTGTAGCTAATAAAATAGGACTTGCTAAAATAGATTTTCTTTTTCAGGCTTGTTATTCTTCAAGTTCATTTAAAATGGTGTCTATGGTTTTTTGGTCGCTTGCCATCATGTTCAGGGATTTTACCCAAATTCAGCCAAAGCAGTGCCAACCCCAGAGTGACAGACAGTCCTTTTAGCCAGCCCTGGACAGGCATTTTGTTTCAGCGGGCATTTCCCTGGTGGGATGGAGCCCTTGGAGGCCTAGTTTGAAAACACAGAGCCACTCCTGGGCAGGGGGAGGCTTCGAGGTAGAGAGAGAAAGAACAAGAGGGAGAGGAAAGGTAGAGAGAAAATGATCAGAGAAGTAGAGAGAGAATGGATGGATGGAAAGAGAGAGGTTGTGTGAGGAGACGAAGGGTGCAGAGCAGTTTTGAGCATTTTTGGCAGAGCTGCTTTTGGGTCCCGAGCCCAGCCCTGCCATTAAGGGGGGATCACCCTATTTTCAACATTGTCTTAATGGCCTAGAGAGATTTTATTTTTTTGGAGTCCAAGAAAAACCCCTGAGGTTTTGTAGGTGCACCATTTTTCTTCCAGTTCCTGCCTCGCTGCATTAATGGAGAAACCAGTTAGTTTCCCAACTGGACTCCTTTTGAGAATGGACCCAGTGCTCGTGACATCCAGCTGAGAGCTCCTGCAGAGAACTAGCCTTATGCTACTTTTTGGATTCGCATTTCATCCTAATGTAGAGGATGGCTCTAGAAACGGAGTCACTGCGGAGGAACAAAGACTTTGCAGTCCAGCTGGTCAGACTCAACAAGAGAAGCTGCTGAGTGACTAGAGTCGGAGAACCTAAAGTTGGGCCTTCCTGGATTGCAAGTGTGGTGTGCCTTAATTAACTGCTACGAGTCTGTCAGACAACATCTCTGACCCATGGAGGGTCTATATCTCTCAGTTGCTAACCTCAGGGGACATTGAGGGTGATCATCTCAATATCTGCCCTTTCAGTAGTGTCCCATTAGCTGCAGCTGGTCATCCTGATTTCAGCATCACCATAACTGATTCTCTAGATCTCCTGGTCTTAATTCCCAGTTTCAAGTCACTACAAGTTAAGCACTTGGGACCAGTGCATGGCCAGCCAACCAAATGTTGACCTCAAATTCATTTTTCCATGATACAGACCCCTGAAGTTTGTCACTCTTGTTGTGGGTGCCTCCCTTTTCTTCAATCAACCTGTTCCTTTGCATTGAAGGAGAAACCAGTTAGATTACCAGCTGGCCTGCTCTTGAGTGTGTACCTGAACCCCAACAGCTGGATCCTCTTTCCTCTGTTAAATCAAAACAGTGCTACACTGGCTTTTAGCACCCTCAATAGCTTTTAGAACTTGGGGTTGACTCTTGTTTCAGTCGGCGTGGTGGGATTTTGGGTCAACAAGATGTTCAGGGAATCACACAAAAGGCTTTCTCACAGAGCTGTGATAAGTGTTTTGTTAAAGGCATTAGATCTTGGACGTCACTAAATCCCTCTTTAAGAGTGGCCTGTTAACTATGATGGGCCTATAATTGAAGTTACTGGTTCCAGCCGAGTTATAATAAGTTATGTGGGAACACCACATTTTGGGGCTATTTTACCTGGAATGTTCCCCTGCTGAAAGACACAAAGTCTAAGGGTGTAATAGCAGGAACGCAGGACTCAGCAGGGAATCACGTAATTCCCCATAATCACACAATACCCAATATTTCCATACCTCTGGAATTATCAGCACCCATCATAATGATAATTGCAAGGGGAGGACCTGAGGGGAGAAATCATGGGTTTTATATTGGGCCACTTGTAATGTGGTCCTAAGTCTTTAAAGCAGGGAGGTCCAGAATAGGGGCTCTTGCATGGCATGCCATTAAATGCTGATTGAAGTGGTTTTAGGACTCAGGTAATCTCCTTTGACTGGCTTGATATTTCTTGATAAGCATGCTATTGATACTTTCCTAAAGACTGGTGCTGTTTTGAGTGATGCTTCTTGTGGGTGAGATATTAATTTATATTGCAGAATTTATAGAGCTATATAGCGCTTCACACCACTGGTGAGGATTCAAAGCTCTCCAATAAAGAAGACCTTTTGATATTCTGAAAGCACTTGAGTGCCAAATTGAATCAGCCGATCCTGGGTCTAAACACATGAATAAACTCATGTTGTGTTAGATACACATAGTTCCTGGGTTTTTTCTATATAACATAACAGGTGTATTTGTAAAGCGCACAATTACCCTTAGGTGTCCTGGCGCTGAATAACAGATGTTTATTGTTACCCAACTCAATGGTACTCATTTTATCGACCTCAGATGGATGAAAGGCTGAGTGGACCCGCTGGGATTTGAACCTGTGACCATGAGGTTGAACACAGGCCCCTGCAGTGGCTGCTTTAGTCCACTGAGCCACCAGACCCGGCTCATATCATACAGCCTTTGTTTACAAGCTTATACACAGATATTTCCAGCATTTGTATTTTTCTTTAAAATGCATGTTGAGTGGATAAAGTATGCATAGATTTATACATGCATCAGTTTGTGATTGGAAATTTGTGACCTTTTGTCTCAATGGTTAGTGCTTCGAGCCCAGTCTCACTCTGTTTACCCACACACATTTTTCACAGAAGTCCTATTCTGGTGTCATTGGCTATTCCTAGCTGAAAAGGGCATGTGGCCAAGTAGCTGGTTGTGAGTCAGTGATATGTGGAGCATTGCTCTCTTACCTACAGAGCAACGCCCACAACCCATGCACTTTGGTCTGTGGATGTGACAAGAGCTGTACTTTTATTCCATATTATTTATGGTATTTAGAGACTTCAGCCTTAGTCCGACGGGCAGGGGACTATCTATGATAATCTTCAGACCTTGGACTAGTTAGAACGAAGGGAACACTACAGTAGAAAGAGTCAGGAAAGGTGTGTTTTTCCATTTCTGTGGAATGCCAGGAGATTTTGGATTATTCTCTGGTTCCATAGTCTGGTGGCTAGTCAAGAGAAGACCTGTTTTGTGATGCTTGTGTGCAGGCTGGAAGGACTGAGCCCAGCTTCAGCTTCAGCCTCTGCATTCATACATTACCTCACTTTAAAATCCCCATTGTGGTCCTGCCTGCAGTTCCTTTACCTACCCTACAAACTTTATTGACATCACTGGAGTCAAAGTCCCCGGAAGACTTCTGCCTTCCAACACCACAGCATGGCGAGGCTGCAGAAGTCCCCACCAGGATCTCAAAAGGTTTCATATTTTAGGATGGCCTGGAGATAGAGTACGGCCTACTTTGCAAATCTGTGGAGCTGTTGAAAACAGGATGAGCTGCTGCGTACCTACAATGGATCGAAGTTGTGGTTACTGCAGTAAGACCCACCTTTCCCTCTGGGCTTCCCATTATTGTGGAGCTCCTCTGCCTCCATCTGACTCTTGTTTCACAGAAATGGAGATTCTGGTTTCTAATAAGGGCTCCATTGCCTATTTGGCTGAAAAAAGTCGTGGCTGCTCTTTAATCATTGAACTTAAAGTCGGGGATTTAACAGGCACATGCATCAAAGCTTTTTGCGATCGCAAACGGTGCGATTCGCAAAAATCGGCCGTTTGCGATCGCAAAATTAGCTTTTGCGATGCATCAAAGGTCAAGGCCCTCGCAATTTGAGAATTCGCAATTAATTGCGAGTTCTCAAATTGCGATTGCATTTAAGGAATCGCAAATTGAGATTCCTTAAATGCAATGCATTAAAGTAAAATAATTAGCGATTTCGCTAATAGGGGCGCAAATTACCATGAAGTTGAACTTCATGGTAATTTGCAAAACTTGAAAAATGCACTAAAGTGCATTTTTCAAAGTTCCATTTACACACACACATGCCCTTGGGGCATGTGTGTGTGCAAGATGTACTCATATGCAGTTTTCAGGGGTGCAACAGGGTGTCCTTCTGACACCCTGGCACCTTGAAATGCATTCTCAATTTGCGATTCTCTAATTGAGAATCGCAAATTGAGAATGTCTTCCCATTCATTCCTATGGAGGTATTCCTTAATTGCCACTCGCAATTTGCGAGTCGCAATTAAGGAATGTTTAGAAATCGCAATTTTTTAAGCGATTTCTACATGCATAGGCTTTTGCGATTCCTTAATTGCGATTCCTTAAAAATCGCAGTTAAGAAATCGCAAACTCCAACATTGATGCATGTGCCAGTAAATGCCTTGATGGCCAGCTCAGCCTTCCATCCTGCCAATACTGTTTAAATTGAGTACTATTAAATGGTGTAATAATGCAATAAAAGATTTACTGTGCCTAGAAGCAGCAGCCATGAACTGCTATATAAAAGACTGTAATTCTTATATGCAAAACTAAATAATGTAGATCTATTGCGGCTAGCATTTCCTGTAAACTGTCGTTGTGATACATATGAGCTTGTTTAAAACTAGTCCATGCAGCATCATTTTCCAAGAGCATAGCAATCATTTCAGCAAGGCTTTTGAAGGGAAGGACTTTAAAAGCCAGGGATCAAACAGAACTTAAAAGCATTTCAAAAGGTAAAAAAATATATGTTATCTGCAAATGTTTAGAGGTGGTTAGGCCACCACTGCAGTCAGCCCTCTGTTTGATCCCCGGCCCTGGAACAATCACTAAAGGGCCGGTTCTGCTACACAGTTCAACACCCACCTTGCTCTCTTCCTCACACAAAATGTACAAAACAGGCCTTACATAAAGTCATCGCCCTTTGATTACAATAGTGTTTCATTGTCTGATCAATTCCTCCATCAAGGAATCATTCTTTTCTGTTTTTTATTACATGAGTAGAAAAACGTGGTGAAAAATCACTTTGCGCTTGTGTTTCAAAAAGTAATATTTACTGATTAAAGCTTGTTTCACATAATTTTTCACAATTCATTTTTTTCCTTTTCGCCCTAGTGGAAAAGAATTCTCAATATATTTGGCCAGGCCAAAATCAGTTTACTTCATTCAAGCAGGAACAATTTTCAAAACTGATTTTCTGTATTTTTCCACAGGTGGGAAGTGTGTGATAGGGCTCTTGCAATGCACCAGAGGTTTAGGAATGCAAAATATGCTTTAAATAAATGACAGGAGGTGTAGTGAGCACTAAACCTAAATAAACTTTCTGCCGGACTGGACAGTGTGTTCTTGAAAGAGCATGCAGGTAAGGGAGTTGTTGTGTTTGTGAAGTATGCATATTAAGGACACTTCAGTTTGAAAAGGTTAAGGGGTCGATTCCGATTCGGGCCGGAAATCTCTCCGACCGAGCCGGACCCGGAGAGATTTCCGACCGAATCGGACCCGTGCAGTCCGACCGAACGAGTACGATGCGTCCGTATATTATCGGACACGAGTCGGTCGGACTCCCATTGAACTCAATGGGAGCCGGTCGCACAACGCGTACGCGGGCTCCCATTGCCTCAATGGGTGCGAGGCGGACAAGGCGCCCCCTACAGCGAGTACGCCGCGAGCGCTCGCGGCGTACACGCACAGGTAGGGGGACCCTTGGGTCCCCCTGTGTGCGCCTCGCACGGGTACGCGTACAGGGGGTCCGACACGGACCCCCAAAGTACGGCTCCGACAGCGAGTTCGAGTCGGACGGCGCGAGTCGGTCGGAGCGGTCGAGGTGCGCATCGTACTTACCCGGCCGGAAAACGTCTCCATTGCGCGGTGCGAATCGGGTCCGAGCGAGTCGGTCGGAGCGGTTCGAGTCCGAGCGAGTCGGTCGGAGCAGTCGGGACGCCCGGACGAGTCGGTCGGTGAATTCGCATCGTACTCGCTCGGCCGGACCCGCGTACGGTTCGGTCGGGAAACAGGCTTTCGCATGGCTTTTTTCCCGACCGAATGGTATTGGGTGCGCCTCCGACCGAGATCGGAATCGGCCCCTAAGTGTTTTAAGACTGCTTGAACTGTGAATAAGCAGATTTAAGTTTCACTCAAGTCTAATTCATAGTCTTTAAATGAATGTAGAAATTCACACACAATCAGGTAACCTGTTAAAAGAGAACCATGACGTAAAGACCAATTCATTTCTGAGGTGCGTTCCAGCTTTTTCAGGCAAAATTTATTCCCACTATTATTAGGAGGAGCAGCAAAAACAATTTTTTTTATAGATTTTTGTAGGGGTGGTTAGAAAGGGATTTTTCCCCAGGAAAACGTTGTCCCTGGAAAATTCTACATGCAAATTCACATTTTGCAAATGATGCACAATGTGGATGAATCAATATTAGCCATTGTAATATTACTGAAAATCTACAATTATCGCACATTTAGAGGACTAGAGATGTTGGCAAAACCTCAAAAACTGGAAATTTAATTTAAATGCTAGATTTGATTGCCACTTTAACTCTCTTTAGTAAAGCTGCATAATTTGTTTATTTATTTGGGGATTTTTTTATAGTGAGGACCAAGGTCAAACGAGCAATTGAGTATTTTCCAGAAAATATTTATTTTGCAGCAGGAGCATTCACACACAATGTGTGATACATTGACCAGTGTGGTGTGCAAGGACATGTTGGGATGAGGGCAGTGTAAGGTGGGGATGAGGAGTGAAAACATGTATTTGGGACTATGTTAGAGAGCAAAGTGTTCAGTTACATTTTACATATCTACTTAACATAAATATACAGTTTGAAGCACTGAGACATGCAGGGCCCGATTCACTAACTGCAACTTGTAGTATGTAAAGTAGTACTACAGTAGTACTATTTACTTGCTACAAAATGCAATTCCCAAGCTAGGAATGAAGCCCTCCGCCTCCACCTCTCTTATATTTTTTATGAAGAGATCTCCACACATGTAAGTTTACTGCCTAGTAGTAAATGTGGGAGGGATCTGGGGAGTGGAGTGAAAATTGTGACTATCTATTGCAAAATGGGAGGGACAAGGGGAAATGTAAGGAGG
The DNA here is from genome assembly GCA_963921515.1 of Calotriton arnoldi. NCBI lineage: Eukaryota > Metazoa > Chordata > Amphibia > Caudata > Salamandridae > Calotriton > Calotriton arnoldi. The sequence goes on from CAWUFW010002941.1 coordinate 129,348, forward strand.
GGGTTTATGGAGGGACAGGCTACTACAAACACACTGCCACAAAAATACATAGCTTAACACCTGGTGGCCCACTCCTACAGACCACGCAAGCAACCTCGGCATCATCCTCGACTCCTCCCTCTCCATGAACCGCCAGATCAACGCCGTCACCTCCACTAGCTTCAACTTCCTGCGCATCCTCCGCAAAACCTTCAAGTGGATCCCCCCCTGACTGCAGAAAGACTGTCACCCACGCACTCATAACCAGCAGACTGGAATACGGCAATGCTCTGTACGCCGGAATCAACAGATCTCTGCTACATAGACTCCAGACCATCCAGAACGCCGCGGCCAGACTCGTCCTCGGAACACCGTGTCACGAACACATGACCCAACACCGGCGAAACCTCCACTGGCTCCCCGTCGAGAAAAGGGTCACCTTCAAACTTCTCACCCACGCCTACAAATCTCTTTACAACATCGGACCCAAATACCTCAACGAGAGAGTATCCTTCCACGTGCCCAAGAGGAACCTCTGCTCCGCCGACCTCGCCCTGGCAGAGGTCCCCCGCATCCGCAGAAACAGTACAGGCGGGAGAGCCTTCTCCTACATCGCTGCCAAGACCTGGAACAAGCTCCCCATGAACATCAGACGCTCCCCAACCCTGCACACCTTCAGGAAAGACCTCAAGACCTGGCTCTTCGACTGATCTGGAGCAGCCCCCCCCCCCTCCAGCGCCTTGAGACCCTCTCGGGTGAGTAGCGCGCTTTATAAACCCCTGATTGATTGATTGAATGTTGCAAAATTATATATAATTATTTTAAAATGTCTTATTTTTTAAAAATATAATAATAAATTCAATTTAAAAATTACATGAAATTACAATTTTAAACTTAAAAAAAAATCATTTATTTTCATTCAACACAACTTTTGACAAAATTGAATTAATATTTAATAAAAATGTTACTATCGGAGGAGATTTCTTAAAATAAATGTTAGCAAGTAAATCTACCCACAGGTGTAAATCTACATTTGAAAATGGTGAATAGCACAAAAGTGTAGATTTACACCTCGGTGTAGGAGTGGATTTACATGATAACATTTACACATGTAAATTTACTTTAGTGAATAGGCTCCAAAGTGTTTGGCTCTAAAGCACATTTTTGGTTCTGTGTTAAAATTAAGATTAGAATTAAGGTCTACAGGCTTCACAACAGCAATTAAGCTACTGAACCTACAACTTTCAATGTTATGCAACTTGGCTAACCAACTAACATCATTGAAGGGGACAGGTTAAAAGGTGGAGTATGTTTACTGTAGACGCATACAGATTTTCATGAAAAATACAAGAAAGTATGGGCTAGGACCGCCACTGGTAGTAAGTAAGCACTGTATCTACCACCAAACTCCTCCCAACTGTAGATGCTACAATAAAGTTATGATGAAACATTATATACCTAAAAGATAATGAATTGGAGGTTGGGGGAGAGTGGAGGTATATGATAACGACAAACGTAATTGTTTAACGTGGCATAACAAAGATTTAGCAAATGTCTTGTTATCATGTTCAAGTGATAATTGGAATATGAGCCTTAAACCTATGTTTTGAGACGCAATGGTACATATGTTACATTGGGCGTGGACTAGATGTGTATTGCAAAGTCTTAATAATTTGTAGCTAAGACTTCATTGCTAAATTAGCAGAGTTTTGTAGAAGATATTGTGAAAGGAGTGAAGCTTTCTTTAAAGTGTAAAGTTATAGGAAAACTTCTTGTATTCTGAGACATTGGATTTTAGGGCAGTTTTATTCTTCCAATGTTTGTAATCTAGACAGTCTGTGACTTAACCTCATGTTTAGCGAAGGTAGACTACAACTCCCACAGTACAAAGGGGTTGATAAGTGACAGCCAAGAATGGAACATGGTGATACTGATTAATCTTCTGATAACCTTACTAAAGTAGGAAGAATAATTTTTTTTTTTTTTGCATTGTAGTTTTGTGAAAACTGGTGAAATTATGAAATGTGTTGTTAACAACTTTACAATATGTTGACACATCGTCTATTAGTGCTGAATACCTAAAGAAAGCAAAGTAGTATCTCTCCTTTATTGTTTCCCCATGTCCTATGGCAGAACAGCTTCTTTCTTGTCAAGTACCATATTACCATGATATTTGGAACTCTTTCCAAGTGTAGCTTTGGATGTTTTGGCCCTGCTTAGAAAGAGGTTGGTCACCTTTTCATATTCATTTTAAGGTTAGATCGCTCCATGTCTACGACAGCACCCTATTCCAGGCCTGATTTTCCTTCAATAAAGTACTGTAATCTAGAATCTTAAACCAACAGGTTCAGGTGAGATGAGCCATAACTACAACTACCAGAATGCAGTGAAATCTTAAATGAAAGCTCTGGACTGGAACGTGCCACTGATCACACTGGATCATCATATGCTAATGATGTTTATCCTATCTATCGTGTGTGTGTGTGTGTGTGTGTACGTGTTTATTCTAGTCTTTTTTTTGTACCTGTGTATTAAAGTTCTAGTGTACATGTGCTGTCCATCACTGACTATGTTAGTGCTTCGTTACACTGGTCATGAGTCTGTGTGTCCTATGTATGAAAAAATCAGATATGGTTACTCAACAAATTGATAGCTATGTGAAGTGAATGATGTGACACCCCACCAATTATCTCAATACCGGACAGTTCCCAGAAAAGGACAGCAAGAAGTCCTGTCCTGTGCTACAGCAAAGGTCTCTAGTCCAGAAGCAAGCAGGGAGTGAGAAAGAGCAGGGGCTGCAGACATGTTGAGTTCATCTGCCCTGTTAACTATGTATGGCCCTTGTCCATTGACTGGTATGGAGCAATAAGCCTCGTGAGATGTTGCTGTCAAGGAATAGCCCTCGGCTAATACCAAGGAGAAGATGCATTGGAGAGAAGAAGAAACGAGGACTAAAGGGAACTTCAGCACCAAGACAGCTTAGCTGTGTACAAAGGACAGTCATGGATATCGACTTTGATAACGTCCTTCGTTCTCCTTCACCTCCATAGAAGAAGAGTTCGGAAGTTGAGTACTGAGAAGGCTCTGATATAAAAAGATAAAAGAGGAGGAAAAGGTTCACCTAAATAATTGAATGTGACGTGCATTCTCCTCATTCTTCTCATTTACTGTGACTGTACCTGTTGGGATGGGACTATCCCCTGCATGGTGAACAGGTATTTTCCCCTGTCCTGAGTGTCCGACTGCATGTAAAACTGCTCTGCTGACTTCTTGTTTGGCTCTGGTGTCATACTAATCTAGTGTGTGTGCAGAGGCATAGTCTTGTCACTGGTAATAGAAGGTCCAGAACCTATTCTTTGAACAGGAGGAGGGTGCAAAGCCTGCAATTACGGTGGACATAGGACTACTGCCCATGTCGCGGGCAAGTCACATAAAGTGTTTGTGGCAGCATACGATCAAATCAAATCAAACAGCATTTGTAAAGCGCAGCACTGTCACCCCTAGGGGTATCTGGGCGCTGTTTCTCTGTCGAAGAGCCAGGTCTTGAGTATATTTCTGAAGTCTGCCAGCGAGTGGGCTGTACAGAGCTGGAGGGGAAGGTCGTTCCAGGTCTTGGCAGCACTGTAGGCGAAGGAGCGGCCACTGCTGCTGCTGCGACGGATGCAAAGAGTGTGTGTGAGGGCAAGTGATGAGGAGCGCAAGTGTCTAGCGGGTTGGTGGAACTTCAGTCGATGGTTGAGGCACGCAGGTCCTAGATTGTAGAGGGCTTTGTAGGCATGCATGAGAGACTGGAACTACCATCTTTCCTGGATGGGGAGCGAGTGGAGGTCTCTCAGGTGGGGGGGCATGTGGGTTCGTTTGGAGAGGTCCAGGATGAGTTTGGCTGCAGCATTCTGTATGGCCTGGAGTCTTCTGAGGAGCTGGGTGGGGATTCCGGCATAGAGGGCATTGCCGTAGTCGAGTTTTGCTTTGTGTGTGAACCCCACACTCCTTCTGCTGACATTTCATGTGCATATCAAGTGTGTGTATGTGCAATGGGTGTACTTCAGTGTGAGTACTAAGACCATTGGGATTCAATTTGGATGGCCTCTGTTCTAGCATGGCGCAAGATGGAGGATGAGTATGGCCTCCTCAATCAGCGGAGGTGATTTGCCTGCATTCCTGAAGTTTGAAGGTAAAGTTCCAGATACTGAAGTTAGGGAGAATGGAAGCAGGGATGCCTTTAGAAATATGAGAAACTTGTTAACAAGGGGCTGCTGATGAGTTACTTTTGAGCACTGTCATTTGGTAGATGGTAGGGATAAGATGTAGGACTGCAGTGTCTGTTTTTCTGTTCCTGATTACTGCTGCAAGAAGGCTGATGACGGTCAGATGCAGAGATCTCACACTCAATTGAGGCTTGTTTTGGGAACTCTTTCTTGGAAACAGTAACATTACTACCTGCTGTGAGAGCCATCACCGTGCACAAAGTCTGTGCCTGAGAAACAGCTAAGAAATGCCATCTCAAAGGGAACCACTCCAAACTGTTTCTGAAGCTTGAGATAGTAGATCCATGTCCCCTGTTTGTAAGAGGAGAATTAAATTAGGATCCAAACAGCCAACTTTGTTCCATTTCCAAGTTCTTCTTGATCAAGGGAGGGAGGGAGTGTTTTGTAGTGTATTCGAAGTACTGTGTGGCTAGGGCTGGTGTCTGCATGACAGCCAGTTTCTCAGAAGTGAAGGGACATCATTTCAAATCTGCTGCTTCCTGGCAAATCTTAGGATCTGTGTAAGCACCTAGAAGCCTTTCTGCTGCTCGAAGAGGGAAAGAGAGTAGCTGGCCCTGTAGTAAGAAACAACAGTCCAAGAGGAGATGCCCAGCATGTTCCCAGCATGTAGAACACCCAGACGTACTTACAGGGAGGGGAGCACATACTCACCTGAGTTTTAAGGGTACCCTATTCTCCCGGTGCAGTTCTTGCTATGAGCTGCATAAGAAGTTGTAGAGTAAATTGCCATTTTGCTGCCCAGTATTTCCTCCGCCAGTCCGGAATGCCTCATGCTGCAACTACTAGAGGTGTCCATCTACGAGGAGCTACTGCATAGGCCTAAAAGTCACAACTGCCAAAGACAAGCATCCACCTGCATTGGTTCCAGAGGCAGTATAAGACAAATGCAAGCCTGCATCAGCTCACAGGTCATGACTGCCTACGAGCCAACAGTGCTTGCCGTTCCACCCCAGTGCTCCAAGGAGGTGTGAGACTGTCGTCCATACTTCCTCATCACCAATGCCGACATGTGGATATGCGAAGTTGCTGACCTCACAAGTCTACACCACTGGTTCACCACGCCATTTGATCAGGTAAAGCGGGGCTCCCCCCACACCACTGTGAGACTATGCCTAATATGGGCAGAGAGGAAGCTTGCTGCTAGCATGCTAACCTTCATCAATATGAACGTGTTGGGACATAAAGACTATTGGACTAATCTACAAGGTAGCTTTTGGGGTAATTGAAAGTGATCTACACCTACACGAATATCTTCAACCAAGATACCTTAAGCAGGGGATCTATTCCAAGAGATTTGGGGGCGGTGGGGTGGGCTCCATCTAGGTTATCACTATACATCAGAGGGAGGGAGGCAACAGTATTTCTGAAACACCTTTAGAGGGCTGTAGCATTTCATTTAGCTGTACTTTCTTTTAACTTGGAAAGTAACAAACCCTCTGTGCTTTTAATTTTGAGTAACTTCAAGTTTGAGTAACCACCTCACACATCAATTCGAGCATTATCTTCACTTTGATTTAAGCTTCTTACTCTCATGTTGTGGGGCAAATGAATAAAAAAACTTTGTAGTGTGTAATTCATAGGGCCAAAGTAATGCAGGAATGTTTGCATCTTTAGGCCTTTGTGACTTTGTTCTACTTGGGCAAACTATCATTACATTTCCACATTTCTCATTACATAAATGGTGGTCAGTGATGGTCAATGTATCCTCTGTGTTGGGTCTGACTGTGGTGTCATCTTAGTTGAGTATGTGAAGTTTACAGGCTGGTAGGACCTGAATGATTTGGGTATTCCAGTAGTGTGTAAAGAGTGCTCTAAGGAACTGATTGAGGAGGAATTGCTGCAGTGTATAAAGAATAAGATAGTTTTTCTATTTCAATCTGAAACTTTCCTTGGATGTGTCTTGACCAGGAGCATCTTACTGTATATAGTGTCTCTTGGAGTGCTGTGTTGCAGGGGGTGTGACCAGATTAACATGGCTGAGTCCTACAGCCAGAATCTACCATTGGATGGACTCCACGAACCCCAAAATTGGAAGTGGCTGAGAAAGGGGTTCATCGTTACACCACAGACAATGCTCAAATAAAATAAAGAACCAAAGACAAGTCTGACACTGATGTCCAAAAGACATTGGCACGGGTTACCAGCATCCCAGTCTGCCTCATCCCCGCAGCCGGTCTTGGCCTTGAGCTCGATGCTCGATTTCAGGGAGCAGATGGGCTGTGCTGCATCTGTCGCTGCTCCTCTCTGACACCACCCATTTTTAATATGGTGGCTGCCAGTCATAGTACCGAAGTAAAGGTGAAAGCTCACTCTCACATAAAACAACGGAAAAACCCAGAATCATCAAAGTAGACAGTAACTCGGATCAAACGGATCACAACAATCAGCACTGGGACAAATATGATGCAAGAACGTTGGTCATACAAGAAGCTAGGACTGCTATGGATCGATGCAGTGGTAATAGAGATTAACGTATTGAGAACTGAATAATGCAAACTAGCAACATGAGTCTCTGAAACAGAAATCAAAATATCTGAAGTGGCTCTGGAGCTAACTGAAATGAAGAAAATACAAGCTCTACAAGAAAGGGCCAGATCACTGGAGTTTAAGGCAGAAGACATGGAGGGATTGGGAGAATGTCAGGACAATGGGATTACCAGAGAAAGCAGAAAGCACATCCATGAACACTTTCCAGGAAGAATGGCTTAATACAGCGCAGAGCATTGAAGGCTTCTTGAAAATCTCTGCAATAGAAAGGACTCACATGGCACTGATTTCCCCTCTTCCTCCTGGTGGCAGACCAGGCCAAATAACTGCTAGGCTACTGAACCACAGAGTCAGGGACTTAATATTACAGAAGGTGAGGCAATATGACTTACTCACACATGAAAATACCAGAGTTCAAGTGTTCCCGGACTACAGATTAGTGGTGCAAAATGCCTCGAAATTAAAAGAAGGCAGAGAAGAGTGAGGATCAAATAAATGCTACTCTTCCTAGCTAAGCTCAAAATACTATATTTAATGATGCATCCTCGTCCAGTGACTACATAGATGCTTTTGCCGACAAATGTGGGCACAAGGAAGAGGATTATGGGAAAGGGTGTGGGAAAGAAGAATGGTCCAAGCCCAAGAAGAAAAAACATCACAGGAACCAGCCCCAAACCAGCAAGGCCCAGATAGCTGCAAGTAAATCAGCACTATTAAGCTCTCAACAAGTAATTAGGGGCTGTCTTCTGAGAGCCCAGTCCCCGAGTCATGTGCTTCGGAAGATTGATTATTCAGCACTTCTTGGTGTTTGTTTCAATGTTCCCCTAATTACTTGTTGAGAGCTTAATAGTGCTGATTTACTTGCAGCTATCTGGGTCTTGCTGGTTTTGGGCTGGTTCCTGTGATGTTTTTTCTTATTGGGCTTGGACCATTCTTCTTTCCCACACCGTTTCCCATAATCCTCTTCCCAAAATATTGAGTATGTCCGTACCTTATTCCATATGTATGGAAATTCAATAAACAGATTAAACAAAAAAATGAAGTCTTTTGACCCTGCACAAAATTACTCTGGACACCCACAGAGACCTGCCATATCTTCACAACAGTTCTGTAGTATTTGCTGCACTCGTAGATGTGGCAAACATTTCACCAACCTTCTTTCATATGGCACCCGTACACCTCCGTTCTTTGTCAAGTGTTGACTAGAGCATTAGGATGGTTAGTTTCTGCAAACTGCTGAGATCACCAAAGAGTCTGGAGTGGACTATTTCTCAGAAAGTGGGTCTCGCGATCTGGAGCTCAGTACTTCTTTTCCAGTCTTTATTTGTATAATTTAGCTGAGGCTTGTCTTGGTGATGGCTAGAGAAAGCCTAGGACCAATGCAAAGAGGAAATGCTAAACATGTGCAGGGTTAAAGTTTTGAACGTGATTGACGTCTAAAGTTGTGGCACCATGCTTGATATTTTAAGCTTGGTTATTCATGATATAATTAAATGAATTATCAGATGTGGGTGAAGATCTTAACAGAATAGATCCAGGAAAGGTCAGAGAATAAACATTGTAGTGGAATTTTGAACTGGTATTAGGGTGCCTTCTGGGAAGATATCAAACTCCACAAGACTGAAATGGGCCAGGGGGAGATTCTTATTCTTGAAGATCGTCTATGATGTGCTCCTCATTTTTCAGAATGTTGACCCTTGAGATCCAGGCCTCCAGATGATGCTCAGAGAAGAGTCATGATGAAGTGCAAGTACATATTGCTGATGATCCTTAGCATGATATGAAGTTTCCAGAAACATTGGTGCATCTTCTGGAGTGCTTGAAGTGAAGTCTCTTGATGTCAGTATCTGTGATTCTGATTGGTGAAATGCAGCTCAGTTTTCATGGAAGACCTATAACGTCAAGTATGCCACGATAAGAAACACGTCCCTGGAAGGCCATTTAATATTGTGACCCTAAACTCAGAAAAGTGATGATGCCAAGCCTTTAAGTGAGAGTTAGTCCTATAAGGTAAGAGGACAGCGATTCTCTCCCAACCATCCTTTTGCCCACTGTTTCTTTTCTAGGTTGGGACACTGACCAAGAGACAAGTTCCCTCTTTTTTGAAGGAGAGTAAGAGCTACTCATGGGAATCCCCTCCTTTTCCCTTATACTGCTGTATGGCATTTTCTGAAAAATGCGACACACTGCTGCAGTGCGACTGAAAAACTGAGCAAAATGTAAGATCATCTTTCTAAGAATTTCTCTTACTGCATTCGGGTCAATTGTCAAGAGAACCAGCATGGTGGCTTGGAAAGTAGATGAGGAATAATATGTAAGGTGTAAGTACAAGAAAAACAACCCTATACAACACCAAAAGGGATCAAGTGAAGTGATCAAAGTGTTTAAAACATTTGTTCCTAACTGAAAACGCGAAAAGGTAAAAGACAAGTGTTCAGGTATCCTTGCTACACTGAGCAGAAAATTGAAATGATGGAATACTGTGTCTGCAACACATTGTCAAATTCAGAAGCAGGCCATTACACTTAAAGTTACACTGACAAATCCCTTTTTTTTTTTTTGTTCAAAAGGTTTTCTTATTAGGTTTTCAACAGACAAATCAAAACAAGGCAAAACAAAAGAAGGGAAAACAAATGCCATACAGAGTTGTAGCCAGAAACCTAGTGTTCAGACAACATGTGCAGAGTCCGATGACTCTCTATAAATTCTCTCATGATAAGGAAACAAACAGACTGCAAGGCAAAAACAATATAGAATATACATAGTACTGCAAATATACAAAATAAACCAGAACGAAAATTATAAAGTGGTTCACTGAGGGACCTCATGCCATCCAATATTAGGAACAGTTTCCAACGGTCAAGTATAGGGGGATTACAACCAGAGAATAACACATTTACCGGTGACAAGCATGTGTAGGCGCTTGGATGGTCCATCTTGAAGAGCATAAGGTTACAAAGATATAAAGTGGGCACACAGATTATGGGAAAGTGAGAGGTTCAGGGAGGTTTTGTCATAGAGAAGTGTCCAGAGATGACCATACCCTGTTATTTTGAGGTTTCCATGGGGAGTTCTGAAGAGAAATATTATCTGCACCTCTTAAGAAAGAGATCCAGTGGAGCCAGGCCTTAAAGGAGGAGGCAGCTGTATTTTTCCAGTTGGCTAGTATCAATTTACATGCCAATGTCAGTAAAATGTCCACTAGAAATCTATCATTCTGTGTTTGGATTGGAGGATCTAGAAATCCTTGAATTAGTGATAGAAAGTCTTTGTTAAGGCGGACTCCACAGATAGTGTAGATGAAGTCAAACACACTGTCCCAAAAGGAGGAAACCTTGCTGCAGTAGAATAGAACATGACAGAGGTCCCCTGTAGCAGCATTACAGTTCCAACATAGAGGGTTATCTTTAAGAGTCATTTTGTGAAGCCTTGACGGAGTCCAAAATTATCTATGCAGAAGCCAATATTTAGTCTGGGAGAGCGCAGGGGAGATCTTGTGGGAAACTACTGAGTTCCAAATAGGTTCCCAGTTATCCTATGGTTCCATGGTTATTCCATTTTTCTAATACAGCTTTCATGGAGGATGTGGATTTAGGTAATAAGAGGTGATAGAACTTAGAGGCTTGGTGGCCTGATTTGTTAAAGGCCATTATTGTCTTGATCATGGAGGGATCTTTACCAGGGGGGCTTAATTTGGACAGGCTTGCTTTGAGCTTAAGAAAGTCATAAAAGTCAATGTCTGAGAGGTTGTAGTGCTGTTTAAATTCTCTGAAGGAGAGAGGCGCACTCAAGGAGCCCAGATGACTTGGAAAGTGGATGCCTTTTGATGCCCACGATTTCCAGAATATGGATTCCCCTTTGATTTTGATCTTTGTGCTGTTCCATAGCGATATCATGTTGGAACGAATGAGAGGGGTCTCTAAAAGTTGATCAATTTTTGTCAGAGCTCTTTTTGTATTGGACATAATGTATTTTCCAGAGGTAAAGGGTAATATGTTACTGGATAAAAGCGCAATAGGGTGAAGTACACCAAGTAATTCTTTTTCAACTAGTAGCCAGGAGGGAGTGTAATCAGGGGTTGCGGAATGCCAAAAAGAGCCTTGTCTGGCTAGGAAGGCGGTTTGGTATTTTTTTAAATCTGCCACGTTAACACCGCCTAGGTGGACAGGTAAACGTAATTTCTTGAGAGAAATTCTCGCGCGTTTGTTTTGCCATAGGAATTTTGTTAAAACTTTGTCCAGCTTGAGATGGAACTCCTCCGATAGGACAAGGGGTAGCATACTGATCAGATAGTTGACAATTGGTGTGATCATCATTTTGATGGTCTCGATACGACCCCGCCAAGTGATAAATTTGGGATTCCAGCCCTCCAACAGAGCTTCAATTTTTTTGAGTGTTAGTTTTTCATTGTGGCGGAGCGATTCTAACAAGTCCGCATTGAATTCTAGACCAAGGTATTTAATGTAGTGGGGTTGCCAAGCTAGACCTGTGAATTTGAACAGATCACTAGTACAAAGGTTATTCAGACCCATGATTTCACACTTGTCTTTATTACGTTTATATCCGGACACCCGGGCATAATCCTCTATTGATTTTAGTAAGGCCGGGATTGAGTACCACTCATAATAGGGGCCCAATTCACTGGAGTCCGATGGACTTGGATTGACAGAAACAATTGGGGTTTTGGGAATATTAAGAGATGAAGCAATAATTAAACGTTTTGTCCACACTCAGTCAACACTGTGCTTAATGCACACTGGCAACAGAGAGGGCAAACAAAGTTTAAAAAACACTGCTGCTCTCTTTTGGTAGACAAAATGGTTATTGCTGCTGGTGTGCACGATTTTAAGGACAGATGTGAGGCCGTAGTAATCAGAGTTTCAATGCGTGACTGTCTTGGTAATGTGCGTGACGAATGGCAGCTGTGTTTCAGAAGGGTCCCACCAGGCTCATGTTCATTGAGGAACTGGCATTAAAAAGAACTTTGGAAAAAAAAGTCATAATGAGTCTGTTGTTGTGACAGTCGTGCTTATTAAAACACGCAAAAAAAGACTTACTATGATGAATGTGCATATGTGTCTCACTTTAAACAACCGTTTTCATGCAAAAGACATTTCATAAAGTGATTTTACATAGTGCGCTCCCAAAGTGCAAATCGCCGCCCCTCTCCCCCCCACGAAACGACTCCCAAGACGACAGACAACTGCAATTAGTGTGGTTTAACCAAGGGTGTAGCCTTTTATTCACATAGTCACATCACATCAGTGAGGAATGATAACCATAGTTAAGCATTCATTATTGTTATGAGAATACAGGCCGTAAGATCGGCCAAAGATATTATTGTTATGAGAATACAGGATGTAAGATCAGCAAAACAGCTCAAAGATTGTGAAAGCAATAAAAGAGTTGGCAACACTTAGGAATGCAAAAGTGCCAGCAGGCCCCTTTTCCATATCCATCGCCCACAACCTCAACCAAGGGCACCCGGGGCATAACTTAGTGACAACTTCCCTTCCAACGCTCAGAGGGATGGGCAATACCCGCAGTTCCACATACACCAGGGCACCACATAGCACTCTGTCCCTGCCGGGGTACCTGTCACCAGGCAAAATCCCCAAAATGTTTAACTCCAGGCCTCCTGGGGTAGGGCAGAAAGGTCCAAGACCACCAGCAGCTCAGTTTCCATGCCTGCCTGCCCAGTGCCCGCACAAAACAACACCCCTTCAAGGTGTAAGTTCTGTAAATCAGTCCAAATTTTGGGTAGCCCCCCCTTTTTCTGCTGCAAGAAATTCCGCCAATTCCTTCTTCCTCCAGGAGTGGGTGAGTGGGTGGGTGTTTACTGCGGAATGCTGGCTGGTGAGCGTTGGAGAGAAAAAGAGGTCGATCCCTCACCTCGTGATGCCTTATATGCTGTCATCCTGGGCGCCTTCAGATGACGTCACTGGTGACCCTCTTCCTGGCAAAACAGACAAGCACTTTGACTGCTGCCCGTGGAGCGATAAGGGCGCCCCACTGCTATTTGCGGGGGGCACCTTGTCAATAGCAGCACTTCGGTAGTTTTAAAGAAAGTGCAATAACATATGTTTTGCTTTGATAAATATGCGTTATGAATCAAAATATATTTAGTGATACTATTAATTTATTATTTTTGTTATAAGATTTCCTGAGCGGGGAAAGCAGCTACACTGGCATCTAAACTATTTCACAAAAAAGAAACACTTTTGCAATAAAATGAAGGGGGAAAAATACTCGTATTGGTAATAGAATAATAGAAATGCAAATAACATGAGAGGTAAATGTGGAAGACGAATAAAGGTTGCAAACGTTTTAAGGAGAAGTATGACCAATCAGCAAGCTATTTATGTACATATAGTTTAAATTGTATTTCTTGTTTTTGTATAGTGCGGACGCCCCGTATCGTTATTTCCTCAGCTGGTTGCCCTGCTCAGATCCTTGGTGCGAGGTGCATATTCAGTTTACAGCAGTGGCCGCTCTTATCTGATCTCAGATGTCCACAGAGTCTGAAGGTGTCCACAGTGGCTGTAATGCAGCTCATTCGGTGAGGTGAAACGATAGTGTGACTGTAAAAAAAGCAGCATATTTGCAGAACACTTTAGTCAACAGAGGCACGGATACGTATTCGGGGGCAGTCCCACCGCTCTGCCACCTTTCACCAGGCACCAAGGGATCCTTCCCTCTGCGAACTCCACTCAAAGACCTCTGAGACATGAGCATCTCAGCTCGACACAGGCAACAAAGCAGTGCTTGATATGGGGTGCCTCTCCAGCACCCCTTTTGGGGAACAGAAGAGAGAAAAGCAGAAAAGAGAAGAAGGGAAAAATAGGAAAGCAGTGACAAAGGGAGAAAGAAGAGATGAAAAAGACCCTGAAAGATGGAAATAGAAAGACAGAAAGTGTAGGGTAGGCCAAGGAAGAATCATGAGGTGAAATCAAGACTATGCAGCCTTGTTTTTCAGCACCCCTGGCATTTGGCAGTGCCAGTGGGGTCCCCCAAGAAAAACCTTGGGCCCTGTTCTTTTTTAACATTAAAGGAGCTGCACGGAATAATCCATACCTCCCACTTTCACACCATGAACAACATTTCCTCAAGTAACCTTCCAATCCTCCTTAGAAGACAATCCTTGCAAAGCCACAGAGTACCATAACTTGGTGCTGCATAACTGCAAGGAATTGGTGAAGCAGGACACCGCATGCATCTCTTCTGTGACACACGAACAAGAAATACTTACAAAATCTTACAATTGGAGCGGCCCGTGCAGGTAAGAGCGGTGGGGCGGTGAGACGGGTTGGAGGGGATTCGACAGACGGCCATGAGGAAAAATTAGAAAAAATAATTAATTTTCCCTTGTGGTCGTCTGTCGAAATCCCTCCTTACCCGGCTCCACCGCCTCACCGCTCTTACCTGCATGGGCTGCAGCTGTCTTCCAAGCACGTCAGCTCACCCGATACACGGTAATCCAGAGCATATGCAACCAACTTACATTGTGGTTGGAATCAGCTACATTGTGCTTTACTTCATGTTAACCTAACATTCAACTTTTGAGGTTGCATTTCTCCCGTGAGCACAAGTTTTGAGTCTAGGTCTGTACCAGTGTTGAACATTCCCATCCCGTTTTCTCTTTCAATCATTTTCCCTTCATTCCCCTACATTCTTATATAACAATCATCTACTGTTATCCTAAGTTTGTCACATACTGTCTTGCTTGCTATTGTTTTCCAAGTTGGACTTCTTTCCTCTGGCTCATGGTGATAGTTGATCGTCTTTTGAACGTTGTAGTACCAGCGCTTCCCATGCCTGTGCTGTATCTGTGTCCCTGCTTTCTACCTTATGTTCTGATTGTATTTATTTTTACTTCTGCCTATTTCACCTTTTCAGTTTTCCTGCTAGATAGTGTGGGGAAGTTGGGGACCTCCATTACCTTCATATGGGTACATTTTCTAGCAGTAGTCCCAAGTCTACAAGTCAACACTTTGACTCATCTAGCTCTTGGCATGATTTCCAAAAGGCAGGGTGTCTGGATATTCATATTCCTTCTGCCTTTTAATTAAGCCCATTAATGTAGATGTCCTCCAGCTGTTATATTACGCTTCTAATTGGCCTCTACAGCTGCATTTTCTACCTGTTCCCAATTAAGCCAGTTATCCTCTAGAGTTTCATTCATTCCAGTATTCCAGCTCAGATGCAGCCTGTTCTAGCTCAAAAATATGTCCGTGTTGTAGACCATATTCTGCCCTGAGATCAGCAAATGCCCGCAGTTTCCCGGCTTCGTAAATCTCACCTGGCTTGGTAATATTTGCTTCTAACCAGACTCACATCCTGACTACCCTCCCTGTTTTTTGTATCTTCCCCACGTGATTTTCATTTTTTGGGTGTATTTTCACTAACAGAGTGATCAACATAGGTAATTTTTGCTGCTTATACATCATGCCTGAATTCTCCATGTCCAGCAGCCTGGCTTTTAGTGCCCTTTCTACCATATTGGCCTTCAGGGAGAGGGAGTCTACCATCCATTTGGTAACCCACTGTAGTTAGGCCACCAAATAACTCCTTGGAAGGTCTAGTACAAGACTGGACTACGGTAACATTCTTTATCTGGAGGCCAATAAGGAGGTGACTCGTAGGTTGCAGATGGTTCAGAACTCTGCTGCAAGACTTCTTTGCTGGGTTCCTAGAGCTATCTCTGTTTCCAGTCACCTGCGGGACCTGCACTGGCTCAGGGTTGAGAACCGTATTAAGTTCAAAGCCCTGAGCTACATGTTTAAAATCAAAACAGGTGTGGCCCCTCAGTATCTGCAGTCTCTGGTTTGTCCCTATGTGCCTCCTCGTTGCCTTCGCTCATCTACCCAAGGGAAATTCATTGTGCCTAGAGTCAAACTATCCCGGATGGGTGGACGATCGTTTGCATACCTCGGTCCCTCCTTATGGAACTCCCTCCCCACCTCAATTCGGAATGAAACGGTGTATATTCAATTCCGCAAATCCTTAAAAACCTGGCTCTTCATACAATAAATTTTAAGCTGCTATCCATTCCAAGATCTGGTCGGCGCCGGGAAACTCTTTTTCGGTAGCTGTTGCGCCTTACAAATTTAATTAATAATAATAATAATAATAATAGTATGCCTAGGCCTCCTTCTAATGATGGTTGCAGTGATTGTTGTAATGCTGCTCTCCTATTCCTTTCCCCCATACGAGGTCAGTTTTCAGCATAATCCCTGTAAACATTCTCTCATGATTAAAAGTCTTCTACTTTATTTAAAACAAATATCTGAAACTTCATTGGCCAACATGTGTTCTGCGACTATACATTTTACGAAATGTTGCTTCTACCGGACCTTTTAGTTGTCAAGAATACAGTTCCTATTATAATGTAAATGCACATACAGTAAACCAACAAATGCACCCAAAGCAGACAAAGTGTAGGAAAAAAAATTTGAGCGAGAAAATTAAGATTTTTGACAATATCTTCACTATCCGTAACGCCAATTTTTGCTCAAATATTTATTATCAGTATTGCACATAGTGATGATTAGTGACTCTCTAGTGAATTCAGGTATTGCCCCTATTACTTGTGTTGTTTCATAGAGTTTAAGTACTTTGGGGAAGAGTTGGTCTATGCAAGTTGTGTAAAAATGAGCTGGTAAACCATCTGTTACCAGCGTTTTGCCTGGGCTCCATGCTGATGTAGGATTCTTGATGTCTATCACTGTAGTGGTTCCTCCAATATTTCTCTGTCCTCTTGTAAAAGCTGGGGCAGCCACCTCTTCCAGAAATTGATTTATGTCTTACTCTGCTATAACATGTTTGGGAGCATATAGCTGGTCATTGTAAGTTCTGAAAATGTCATTGATGTATGATTGTTTAGGTTTGATTGGCCCTTTCTGCCCTGTTAGTGCAGTTAATGGTCATCTGTCTGTCTCAGTTTTGATCAGTTGCTTCTCTCGTCTCCCCCTTCATGTATTATATTTGCATATTCCCCTATAAGGCAGGCATCTCATTTGTTCCATTTTGTCTGCAAATTACAGCTTTTTAGTATTCAAAAGTTCAGATTTCCTAAATGTATTATTTTATTTTGCTTTTCAAATGTTCTTAACCTGGTCTCTGTATTTAGTAGCTCTCTGTGTAGCACTATTTTTGACCCCATATGTTGTTTTCAAACACATTTCCTTAACTTCTACCTTGAATGTTTTCCATGTTATCCTAACATTTTCAGCTGCTTCTTTTTTTATTTTTAGAGTTTTATATAGCGCGAACTAGACCCGAGAAATCGGGTATCAGAGCGCTTTACATGAGCACCAGTTGCGTTACATGAGGACACATTCATTTTTGTTAGGCACGGGGAGATTAAGTGATTTGCCCAGAATCACAGGATGTTGAGTGACGTTTCCGAGACTAGAACCCGGTTCCCCTGCTTCGAGGTCGAGCGCTCTAGCCCTAAGGCTACATCCTCTCCCCTTCTTCATTATCAATAAAATATTTTGTTATAACTTTCTTAATAATGGTTCTAAAGGGAACGGTTAATAATGCAAAAAGTTGTAATCTCCATGTCGGTAAGGGAGTTGGTGTCCTGTCACGTGTCATTGTGTAGAGCAGTGGTGTGTGATCTGATATTGTTTTGAATAGGTGTTATATCTTTTTCACCACTCCGTTCAAATGTGTGGAGGTCCAGTATCATATTTGATCCAATCTTGTTTCAAGGTTGTGTGTGAGTGAGAAGAAAGGGTACTCTTGTATGTGGTGAGTGTCCATTCAAGTGTCTCTTAAATTCAAATTTACTTTCCAATTTTTAAACTCTTCTGCCACCTTAGCATTTGGTGTTCCTGGTAAAGAAGAGTAGTATCTATACATTGCTGGATACATTATGCAGTTGAAATTCCCTCTGTATATCTGGTATCTGAACTTCTGTTGGAAGTGTTGGCTAAATCTTATGTAGACAATTGATGGCCGATATATATTGTGCGTGTAGCCTGACTAGTTACAGGGGTTCTCCATCTAATTTCCCTTTGATCTATAAATATCTACCTTTTGTGTCAACTTTGTGTCAACTTTATGGGCTATGGGTTGGAATGGCATCAAGGTTTGATACGAATTTATAACTCCCCAGTGTACTCTGAAAGAGTGCTGTATACGTGACCTCTCCAGTTCTTTTCATTTTTGGTAATTACTTTCCTCTTCATGTTGGGTTCCTGCAGCATTGCTAAGAGGATACCTCTAAGTTTCAGGTACATGTGCCTCTTGTCTGGAGTGGCCATCCCCCTTCCATTCCAAGTTATTATAATATATTTATTTCCCTGGACTATGGGTTACTTTCAGACAAGTTTTAAAAAAAACATTTGGAGGATTGCCCTTCTGCCATATGGTCTGGAATTCCATGTTTTATTATATGGGTTGTGGACTTGTGTGCACTGTGACCTACTTCCTATGCCCTTCTGTAATGTTTTTCCTTTTGACCAGGGGCATAACAAAACTTACTTTAACTATTCTTTACCCATTAACACCCTCATTTACAGTTGATTCCGCTTCTTCCACTCATGTAACCTCTGCATAGTTCAGACGCATTGTCAGAGTTGAAATATAAGGAAAAAGTAAAGCAGAGCGGAGGCCTCGGGCCAGTCACCTTTAAATGAGCTTTATCATGCGGATCAGTTCTAGTTTCCTTTGTAAGTAATATGTTGCAGATTGAGTTTACGTCTCTTCTTTTGCTCCCCTTTTGGATAAATGTTTAGTAAATGTTAATGCAGAACCAGTTGGCATCAGCAATATTCAAAGTATCCGTCGTGTTGCATCAGTGTATAAACAAATGTTAGCTACCTCAGCCATATCCATGCAGTATGATAATATACATGTGATACAACAATGATATAATGAGGTTCAGGACTCGTTACTATTTCCATATATAAGCATTGTACAATTATCTATTTTACACCAGACGGGATTCCATCTTCTTGTTTCTAATGACTCCTTCCGGTTATGCCGTGTCGTCATGGCTAATGATCAATTTGCCAGATATATAACAATGAAACTATTAACAACAAATCAGGAGGAACAAGGGAAGGAATAGGAGGGGAGGAGACAATCCGTATCCACTACAATAATGCCAATTACACAATCTTGTCTGCATCAATCACAATATCATATTTCTACATATAGGTCCATTGTACGTAACACTCGATGCATGTTTCAGATCAACTTAGTAACAATTCCCTCTGCAACCTATGTGTAGGCTAGATTAGCTGACGCTAGGAACATCAGGAGGGTCATCCGCAGTTAGAGCTACTTGAAGCGCCGTCAGGATCATATTCCAGGCTGCTGAAATGGGATATTTACGAAGCCCCAGCGTGTCCTCACTCAGCAGTGAGGCCGCCTTAGCCTTGGCCCAGTTTAGCATTGAATTAGCCCAGGCTTTAAGTGATGGGGGATCAACTGCTTTCCATCGGCGCGTGACAAGCCTTTTGGCCACCACTAACCCCAAGTCTAAGAATTTGGAGGAGGCCTTTTGTTCCTTGTTTCTGGCAAATATCCCTGTTATGCAGGCCACCCACGTATTTGGCAGTGTCCTATCTGTACTTGTGTTTAATAATCGTATCACCCCAAACCAATAGCTTTGCAATCTGGGGCATGACCACAACATATGGAGGAGATTGGGATCCACCAGTTTGCAACGCGGACAGCAAGTATCCACCCTGTTAAAATACTTATTGATTTTATCTGGGGGTAGATACGCTCTATGGATTATGTAAAATTGGTTCAGCCTAAATCTTGCATTTCTGGGAACTTGTCTAGGGCTTTCCAGCAACATACCCCATTCTTTGGGTGTGCTGGGTTGTGCCAAGTCTGCCTCCCATCTGTTACGCAGGGATGCTAAATCAGTTAAAGTGTGTTCATGGAGAGATTCTGCAAACCATTTTATGAGATGTCGACCCGTACCCATCACGTGTATATACTGCATCAGGAGATGTGTCGAGGGTTTCTGCGAGATGTAACCCCAGTGACGTGTCAATGTGGTTATCCAGGAGGCGTGGTTTAGGAATTGCCCCGGCGGGACAACCTCCTCTTCCATAAAAAGAGAGGAAAGGCCGCAGCGCGCCCTCCACATATAGGTCACCCAGTGTGTGTATATCAACGTCCTGCCAGTCTATAAGTTCCGACGTACTAACTCTTCCCCTCCCTTCCAGCATTCCTAGAATCGATATCGTGGGGGCATATGGTGTAACATGTCTTGTGAGATGTAGAGCTCTACGGAGGCATTTCTGGGCTATCTGCACCAGAAGAGGAAGAGATATATGTGACCTGGTACATGGGTGAAAGATAAACAGGAGCCTATCCAGTGTGTACGGGGGCCGATATTCCACCGTATCAGTAAGCTGGAGTTCCCCCAAACACCTCGCCAACCATTGTATGTGGGACGCCAAATAATAATGTTCCATGTTGGGCAAAGCTAACCCACCCTGTGCCTGGGGTGAGTACAGTTTAGCAAGCGCCATCCTACAGCGCGTATTGTTCCATATGAGGTCTCTCATCATCCCTTCCAGTGGCCAAAAAAATGGCGCCGGTAGATTAGCAAAATAATATAGCAGTCTGGGTAGCATCACCATTTTGAAAAGCGCTACCTTACCTGCAACCGAGAGGTTGAGCGTTTTCCAGAATTCGATTTGGGATCTCAGAGCTGTGATCGCCCTGGATAGGTTACCATCTTTGAGTTCCTGATACGTGTGGTAAATTCGAACACCTAAATATCGAAACACCACCGGTTGCCAAGCCACTAAAGCACCGTCCACAATCAGCTGAGGGGCATCTGTGTTAGGAGTGAAGGGAAATAGACATTATTTCCCCCAATTTACACCCAGTCCTGATACTGTGGCAAATAGTTTAAGAGTGTTGAGTATGATCAGGGGTACCACCTGCAAATCCCTAATATACAGCAAGATATCATCTGCGTAAAGCGAAATGGAGGAGTCTCTTCACCCAGCTGTACACCCCAGTGCTCAGCTGATTGGCGCAGCGCCATAGCCAGTAGCTCAATGGCTAGGGAGAATATTAATGGGGAAAGGGGCACCCCTGCCTAGTTCCTCTCCCTATCAGTATGGGCTTTAAGAATAAGGTTCCTAAACGGACTCGTACGGTAGGTGCTTCATACAGTAGTTTAACTAGGCTAAAGAAATGAGGCCCAAACCCAAAGTGTCACAACACCGCAAACATATACTGCCATTCCACTGTGTGGAAGGCTTTCTCTAGATCCAGAACCAGACAACCTGCTGCTGGCCAAGTCGCTGAAACGCTGCGCATTACCCGAAAAAAGCCTACGACTATTAAGGGAGGTATTTCGGGCCGGGACAAAGCCATTCTGATCCTGATGAACCAGATGCAGAATAACAGGGGCCAGTCGGCCGCCAGGACTCCCACCAATATCTTGTAGTCCCCATTTAGCAGCATCAGAGGTAGGTAGGCGCTTGTGTGCATAGGGTCCCTGTCTGGCTTTGGGAGGGTGATCAGAGTGGCCTCAGTCATAGAGGCGGGAAGGGAGACACCCTCTAATGCTTCCGTGTATACCCCCAATAGCTGCGGACCTAAGAGATCGGCATATGTCTTATAAAATTCATGAGGAAAGCCATCTGGTCCTGGGACTGTGCCAGATGGCAGTGCTCGCATTGTGCCTCTCACTTCCTCCAATGTAAGCAGGATATCCAGTTCCCTGCGCTGCTCTGGTGTGAGAGTGGGAAAGGTGAGACCATCCAGGAATGAGTGTATGTTGTTGTAGGGACGTTTAAGGCAGATCTATATAAGTGAGTGAAGTGCGTGGTCAGTTTGCTGTGAATCTCATGCTGCGTATATTTAAGTCCGCCGTCCGGAGACCGAAGTGCAGTAGTAGGTCGTATGACCTGTTCTTGCCTGATCAACCAGGCCAATAAGGCCCCAGATCGATCAGCTTTAGCATGTGCTGTCGCTGAATGCGCCGCATAATTCAAACACCTTTGGCGCTCTAGGAGTTCCGTGTGTTTTTTACGTGCCTCTAACAGCGACGCAGAGTCTGAAGCGTCATCTACTGCTCGAAACTCTAAAGCTAGTAAATCCTTTTCCACTGCAAGCATATTTGCCTCCTCAAACCACAACCCAAATCCAGACACTGCCCACGTATTGTAACCTTCATGGCAGCCCACTCCACTATGTTGGACGAAGCTGTCCCCGTGTTATGTATGAAGCATTCTCTGAGGGCTCCCCTATTGTGTCTCTAAAGAGCAGGTCCTCCAGCGTCGGCGGCTGTAACCGCTACATAGGAATGTTAGGAGTCCCGCTTTCCCATGCCAGTGTAACGTAGTGTGGGTTATAGTCAGGATGTGTACAACCCCGGTAGTCCGAGCCCGTTACATATGGGAGTAGGGAGGGTGAGCTGAGGAACCTGTCTAATCGTACGTGTAGACCATGAGGCACGGAGTAGAAGGAATATATCCGCGCTCCGGGATTCCGATGCCTCCAGACATCAACCAAACCCCACCCATGCACCCACCTGCCTAGTATCGTAGAGTTGACCGTGGCCGCCGTGTTTTTAAGCGGAGGAAAGGATCTATCCAACTCTGTGTCCATAACGCTATTAAAATCCCGTCCGATCAGCCATGGCAAATCGCACCGTTTATGCAATACTTGGGAGAGTGATCTAAAAAACGAACCTTGGTCTGTATTAGGGGCATATATATTACCAAGCAAAATATAACACCATCCAGCCTGCCCTTAAAAAACAAATATCTGCCGTCTTTATCGACAGATACCTCCTCCGTTGTAAAGGGTGTGCCTGGGCAGACCCAGATTCAGGCCCCCACGCAAATAGTGAATAGTCAGTAGCATACACCTTACCCCTCCATTTTCACTATAGTCTGACCGTTTCTGCGCTGTTTAAATGTGACTCTTGCAGGAGAGCAGTGCGCACATTGTGTCTCTTAAGGTAGGAGTAGACCGCATATCTGCGAGCCGGTGTGCGGAGACCCCTCACATTCCAGGTAAGTATTGTATGATCTGTCATGACATTACGTTATGTGAAAATAGAATGGAACCCGACCTGTGCCTGCAATCAAGTCCGCAATTTGGCAGAACGCTATATCGTCACCCATTCCCCTTAAAGGAACCTCCAAGACTAAAAGGGAAGATGAACGAGTCAACATTACTTTAGGGAAACTTTACTAGGGCGGCCCCCCAGAAACAAGAGGTGCTGCCCAAACCCTGACGAGGCGAAAAACTATCTGTTTAACCAACTGATTCCTGTATAAGGAAAAAACGTAAGGGGGTGTAAGGCCTTACAAGGCGTGCCACTCTGTGACCCCCAAATGTCTCATAGCTGTGCACCTAAGGATTTAGACATTTGTAAAAGCCTGTGAGCACCATGTGTAGTCCTGAATGCAATGTCAGTTGTGCAAACCCCCTCGCATAATTAACAATACAATAATGTCAGCACCAAGTGTTCTTGAGCTGCATTTCTGTAATTAGTTCATGATATCTTCACTCTGCCCCCAGCCGTTATACGATACCATCAGAAGTCTGTGGCATGACATCAGGCATCTGCAGCGATACTACGTCCGATAGTCCAGCTGCCGACGAACCCTCATCCTCCGAGGAGTGAGCCGGGGTTCCCTCCCTACTGACCGTTTCTGCAGCCTCCGCTATCCACTCCACTTCACGAACCCCCAACTGTCTCTCCTGTCTGATTAGATTCTGGTCAGGCACCACTAAATAAAAGTCCGGGGTTCCGCCTCTTGGACCACCGTCGACGATTCCTCCTTATTCCGCTCATGTCGCCTCTGCCATTGGCTGTCATGCCTGTTGGTCTGGGACCGGAAAACTGGCCCGTGGTTTCGAGCCAGTGCCAAGTGTCTTGTGGTGTTTCAAAAAATCTTGTCCTACCATCAGAGACCACTCAGAGTTTTGCTGGATAAAGCAATGAATATACAATGTTCAGTTGGCGAAGCTTTTGTTTGACTGGAAGGAACGACCCCCGTTGGCGCTGGATCTTGAGGGTATAGTCCGGGAAGAAGAGGACCTTAACATTGTCAAACTTGACTTCTGCTAGCTTCCTGGCTTCACGCAGGATCATGTCTCTATCCCTGAAGTGTAGTAGTTTAAAGATGAGTGGGCACGCCCCAGTGCCCGGCGCAGGCCGTCTGCCTGGTATGCGGTGTGCTCGTTCTATGGTGAAGAGGGAGAAAAGGAGGAGGAGGGAAGAATCTCCTTGAGCCATCATTCCAAAAAGGCAACTGCATCCTGACCTTCCGCCCCTTCCGGCAGCCCAATCAGGCAGACATTATTTCTCCTGGAGCGGCCTTCCACATCCTCTATTCTATCTTCCAGATATCTGATTCTAGCCTCATGCGTATTTTGCTGCTTCTCTAGGAAATCAGTAACCGGCTTCTGTTCTGCGACATCCCGTTCCACTGCAGTAACTCGCTCCGCTACTTTCCGGTGATACGCATGCAGTAACGTAAGATCTAGCGCAACTTTATCTATTTTGGATTCCATAGACTCCCTAGTTCATTCTTTAGCAAGCAATATGGCACCTAAACGGTCAACTGGGGGGTCCTGCTGTGCAATTGGTTGCATCTGATCCATGTCTGCCGGGCCTGTCACTTGCGAGGAGGTCCTTGACCCAGTCCCTTTAGTGCGGCCCATCGGTCCAGCCAATTTCTCCAGTGTTCACCAGAAGCCGCGACATTCCCAGCAAAACAGGGCAGTATAGTTGGGGAGTCTTCCCGGTTCACTGTGCTGTATTTTAAGGGCAGAGTCAGTAGAAGGGGCCCCTACAGTTTCGCCCCACTCAGAGTTAGACGTCGTAGTTCTGGCCTTATCGTCCAGCTGTAGTACCATCTACTGCTCGTCTGCAGAACCCGCACCTATGACGGATGGGCACCTGCTGCTTCTCCAAGCCTGGCCCCTGTAACACTGGGTCCCACTGTCAATCTCTGCCTCCTCTCTAGGCCCACCGGGTATCTCCTGTAGCTGCCATGATCTACTCTGGCGAGATCCGAGCTAATCAACGCCGATGCCCCGCACAGTTCGCGCTACGCCACACAGTCTGTCTCTTCCCTTACTGGGCGGTGCCAGTTGTGCTCCCTGACCCCTCACAGAGGCTGGCCCCATGCAGGGTCAAAAGACTTCATGGAGGTCGAGAAAATGTACAGTTCACACAGGGCCTTACTGAATTACTCAGTGGCGTAGTAATTTACTCCCATTATTTTCTGTTAAAAATGAAGGATACATTTTTTATTTATTCTTACTATGAATACTAAAAGAAGTGGTTACTAAAAGAAAAGTTCATCTCCCAGGATTGTAAAATGTGGAAGAAGAGGCTTCAATCAGATCACTTAGGAAAGATCATGAATGTGTCAACAACGATGAAACTCTTGCAGAAACATCTGAATAGTGAGTGGCCACATTGAGAGGCTTCCAATTTTCTGTTAAAAACATTAGATGGCTATCTTCATCGCTTACATCAATTCCATTCTAAGATATTACTTTTAACTAATCCAGTGGTATAGGATTTTCAGGAAATGTTAGAGATCCTTCCAAGTAAGTCTTCAGTTTACTCCCCAAGAGGTAAGATTGATGCTGTACTTTGAAGAATTCAGATTAATGACGTGCAGAGCAGCCACATGGAAATCAGCTCATATTATGAGATGCTAATACCTATCTTCTAACTCCACTACAGGCGCACAAATATGCCAGGCCTTTCTGCAAAACTATTTAATTAACATGTGATACATTGATGTCTGCAATGCCGCTATTATACCATGTGTCTAATTTTCGTATTGCAGCTAAAATGTGATATCACTCTCCCCTAAAACACGGCATCACTACTCTAATGTAATAATCTATTGGGGTTGAGTTGTGACCATCCAGAACCTGCTGCCACAGCCATCAAACAGATTAAAATGCAGGTCTCTGAGCTGAATTACAACTATTTGTAAACAATGAAAGAGGTAACTAACTAGCTTTTCAGCTAAACTAAGAGTGCCCCAACAATTCAATGCAATTATCTGATCAGAAGGTATTCATATTAGTATCTTTATTTATTGCCTTGCTGGAGATAATTACAGGCAAGCAGGAATTAATGTACACATGTTTCTTTATGTGGCCTTCAGCAGGAGCAACAAAGATCTGCCCTTTACCACGCCTTCTGAACTGCAGTCGATTTGGAAAGTGATAATAACTTTACAAAAATATTTTATGGGAGGCAATATAAAACGTACATTGGTGTGTTTATTTTCACACTGTAGATTACGCCTTTATTTAACATATCTCCAGTCACAACATCCCACTTACAGGATGGTCAAAAAAACAACAGAAGGCTGGTGGCACAGTGATGGTGTGACTATATATTATAAGGAATAAAATATCCCAAGCTGTATTTGATTAGGTTATTACATGTCACCATGAGTTACATGACCTTGTTGTCTTAGAGAGGGCATCATCAATCAGTATGCCCAGATTTCGTACTGCCTTTTTGGGGGTGGGGTCTGGCCCCTGTTCAAGTGGCCACCAGGCATCAGACTAAAAGGAGGGAGCTTTTCCAAAAGGCAAGATTTCAGTCTTTCCTGTAATTAGTTGAAGGCAATTGGACGACATCCATAGGGCTATTTTTTCCATATAATCCCTGAAACTGATCTTAGTGGATTCAGGATTTTTCCCCATGGTGATAATAAGTTGCATGTCATCTGCATATGAGATGACTTTGAACCCACAAGATCTTATCACTTGTGCTAGGGGGGTCACATAGATATTAAAAAGGGTGGGGCTCAAAGATGAGCCTTGCGGTACCCCCTGTCCAGGGGCATAGTTTGAGGATTAAAAAGGTCTAGCTGCACCAAATAGGTCTGACCCCTTTAGACATTTTTTAGCTAACCCAGTGCTTTTCAGCTGACACCAATCTGCTCCAGTCTTTTAACTAGGATAGTATAAGAGATGGTGTAGAATGCCGTCGATAGATCTAGTAATACCAGCATGGCTGGGTGGCCTTCATCCAGAGAGAGTTAAATGGTATCCAAGACATCCACCAATGCAGTTTCTGTACTGGGGGACACCTGGAAATCAGACTGGGAAGGGTCTAGCAGAGAGTGTGCTTCCAAGAAGGACATTAACTGTTTGTTAACTACAGTCTCCAAAATGTTGCAGAGAAAAGGAAGAAGTGGTATTGGTCTGTAATTAGTAAGGTCTAAAAATCTGCTGTGGGTTTCTTTAAAATGGGTGTCACATGCGCTGCTTTCCATTTTGTAGGAATCGTTTCAGTATTCAGGGAGCGATTGAACAGGTCCGTAATGGTGGGAAAGAGTGCTGGAGCAAAAGTCACCATAATGTACAGAGGAGCAGAATCCTCAGGAGAGACTGATTTTATCTTGTTTATCAGGACCAGGAGTTGCTCAGGGGAGACTGCATCAAAAGATTCCAGGAGAATGGGATGTTTACATGATGAAGAGGCTGGTGAGACCAGCGTTTCTTGTGTGAGATCGTTTGACTAAGTCTCATACATGTTTGGGATTTTTTTCTTCAAAATGATTGCCAAGGTCCTCACAAAGAGACTGGGATGCTGGGATAGATGAGACACATGCTGAAGGCTTAGTAAACTCGTTTAAAATCTTACATAATTCATTTGTCGAGTTTCTGGCATTGTTAATTCTATCCACTATATGGGACTTCCCAGTTATTCTGATATTTCTATGATAGGTGCCTAAGGCTGCTTTATAATTAAGCTTGTCTGCATCGGTTTTAGTGGTAGGCCACTTGCATTCCAACTTCCTCCAGGCTGTTGATTCTGCCTTTAGGGATTCTGAAGACCAGGAGGATATGGCTTTCTGAGTTCTGGGGTGGCTAAGTTTTTCGGGAACAATAACGTCCAGTGCCTAGTTAAATGCAACCTCAAATTCCTTCAGTGCAAGATTAATATCTACATGAGCAGTTGGAGAGGTAGAGGTGAAATGTGGAGTAAAGGACTGAAGAGACACCTTTCTCCAAGGTTCGACCTTTCGAGGTACTACAGTCTTAAGGTCCAAGGATTCTCCGAAATAGAGATGAAAATTGATAGGAAAATGGTCTGTCCAAATCTGAGGCGCGGGGGATCGGTCTGTTAGTTAGGAGAGTTTGTGAATATGAAATCTAATGTGTGCCCAGCTATATGTGTTGTGCCTGATACTTTTTGAAAGAGGCCTAATGATTCTAGGTCAGAGAGCAGACATGAGGTATCAGGGTCAGAAACCAGCTCTGCGTGATAGTTAAACTTCCCTATTAGCATGAATTTATCTTATGCCAAAATATGTGGTGCCACATATTCGATTAGTTTATTACTGAAATCTGTTTTTGGACCTGGAGGGTGGTATACTAGTGCACCCCTTACAGATTACCTTTGATAGAATTTCCATTTTGAAAATACACAACTCTCCCCAATCTGTTAGAAGCGAGACCATTAGAGAGACTTTTAATGGTTCGCGGAAGGCGATAGCCGCCCCACCACCCGTTTTGGACTCTCTATCTTGTCTAACTAGACTCGACTCCAGGGGTAAAGCAATCAAGATACATGGAAGGGCTGATGAATGGAGGCATGTTTCTGGTATAGAACAGATATCTGGTTTTTCAGAGGTCAAAAGGTCCCAAAGTTCCAAGTCATGTTGGGGATAGAGTGGGAGTTGCAGTAAAGACCACGTAGCTGGGTCTTTGTCAAATTTTGAGATATCAGTGATGCTGTTTCTGTAACCTGGGGAGGGCTGCCTATATTGTGCACTCCCCTAACTGACAGGTATTTTTATTACTAGGAAGCTCCAGTCTTTCCTGGGGAGTAGAGAGTGAACATGTAAAATTACAGGTTCTGCAGATATAGGGGCTCTCATGTTCTAACAACAGTAACAAAGTACATAATGTGCTAGGAGTTCTAGAAAGGATCCTATTTTCTCTAATACTTTTAAAGTATATGCTAGCATATGATAATATAGGCAATGTGCTACCATTATGAGAAAAAGAAGCAGCATTTCTCGCGGCCGGCGGCGGTTGGGCGCAGACGGGCTTGCCTTTGGGGCGCCTGTGGCGCATCCACGCCAGGACTCCTCTTAAGTAGGCCTCAGCTCCAGTGACCAAAGGGAAGGCTACGGAAGACTAGACTGCCAACCGCCCTGTAAAATGGCAGCCACAGTCTTCTTACCGAGCCGCAAAGTGTGTGGACTATTTCCCTCCGTACAATCCGTGACGGACCCGGGAAGCAGCAATGTGCAAACTTACAAACTAACACGATAGAGAGCAGTGCGGGCAGGCAAACATTATAGCAGTAATCTGTGCAATCAGTGAATAAAGTGCCTTAGTACTAAATTGGTCCTCAACGTCAGTTATGCTGATCTAAAAACAGTACTTAAAACATTCTGACAAGATTAGTCAAAAATGACCTTGAGAGTGTTGCACATCCGTACCAGGACTCCTCTTTTTTTTATTTTTTTTATTAGCATTTTCATTAAATACAACATAATACAACTACAAAGAACTTGCCAGTTGCAGTGTCATTAATCAATAACTATGATATACGCACATGCCATACGATACTATAAGGATACAGATGTCAGTCACATTTTGTCTGCCAATTAATAATATACCTGTCTTCAATTTCACCATAAGTTCGGGGGAAATCTTGGGATTGCCCCTACAGTCCCACACTCACACATCCGATCACCTTCATCCGCTACTATATATAGCATCCTCCACCTCTTTCCTGCAAGATCTCTCAGGGCCCACCCAGTCCCTCCTCAAGTATTACAATATCGGTTCCCTCAGCGTCGGGGCTCGCTGACCTTGTGGTTGCCCATTGTACATATGGTTCCCAAATGTCTCGAGGTCGGGAGGTAAGTGGCATCAGCTCCCAGAATATTCCCAGTTGCGTGTGCCCATATGCAACATCCGCCAGCCAGCCCTTAATCGTGGGTATGCGTTTCCTCCCCAGTTTAATGCCACTCTCCTTTTAGCAAACAGGAAGAGCAATGCATGTAGTTTACGTGATTTGGGTGGAGTATTTTTAACATAGCCAAGTATGCCCAATACAGGAGATGGGGCATCCGACCTGTCAACAATTTGGTTCACCGATGTGAAAACTTCCGACCAGTATTGTGTGAGCGACGGACATGACCATGCCATGTGTAGAAAAGAAGCAGGGGAAAACCCACACCTCCAGCAGTCATCCCTTTCTCTAAGTCCCATCTTGCGTAAATTGTTGGGGGTCCTGTATACTCTGTGTAAGTATTTGAAATGTATCAAGCGCAATCTAGAATTAGGCGAAAGTTCTGTAAGTTGCCCACAGCAGAACTCCCATTGGTCTTCAGTTAATGGCTCTGGCAGGTCGTCATTCCAGTGCTGTAGGGATTTTGGCTCAATCACTGGCGCCGTGGTCTGCATTTGTCTGTATAGTCTGGTTACCAACCTGCGGGGGGATGGAGACCCCACTAGGCTCTCCAATGCAGGGAAGATCGGGGGCCGACGGAAATCTTCATTTAGGGCCTTGCACGCTGTACGCAGCCTATGATACAAGAACATTTCCGAAAATGGCACAGTGCCACCCTCCTCTGCCACCGGGGGGACAGGAATATGCCGTCAGGGTATAAGTCCGCGAACGTATAGAGATGCAGCTTTCGCTCCAGGGATCTACCAATCCTCTCCTCTATACATGGGAGTAGTGGACTATGTGGCAGTGACAGTGATGGAGCATATATCAACGGGACTCTCGCCCTCTTCCGTAGTTCCTCCCACACCCATCGTAGCATGCCAGCGGGATCTATGGTCCCTCTGGGGCGTCCCGCCTTCGCGCAGATGGCCACCTTTAGAGGCATAGGCGCAATTATATCTTGCTCCACTGCCACATGTGGCTAGAACGGGGTTGGATGTACCCAAAAATGTAAATATTGGGCTTGAGCACAGAGCGCATACAGGACCATGTCCGGGGTGCCCAATCCCCCTTGGCGCAGAGGCAGGGTCAATATGTCCCAAGAGACTCTGGCCTGACCGCCCGCCCGCCCAGGCCAAGGCCACCAGATGAGATCTGAGAGTCCTGAAGAATTGCGTTGTGAGCGGAATTGGAATGTTTGCGAACAAGTACAGAAATTTGGGCAATATAACCATCTTAGCCAGAGCCAATCTCCCCGTCAACGACAGAGGTAGCCGTGCCCATATCTTAACTTTTTCCTCCAGCCACATGACCGCCCTCCCAAAGTTGAGACTCCAAATTTCTTGAACGTCCCGACTCAACCATATGCCCAAGTATTTCACCGCCCCTGCTTCCCATTTCAGGGGGTATTCGGAGATGATCTGGGGAGTGGTGTCCGTCAGAGGGAAAATCACCGATTTTGACCAATTAACCGAAACCCCAGATAATCCACCAAACCGGACGAATTCACGCAAAACCGGGTCCAGATTGATCTCCGGATTCACGAGATAGAGTGTCACGTCATCTGCGTAAAGCGATATAAGTAGGCTTCTAGAGCTAAACCCTAGCCCCCGCGCCGTGTGGTGTTGCTCTTACGCGGGCCGCAAGCGGCTCCATTGCTATGGCACACAATAATGGGGACAAGGGGCAGCCTTGTCTTGTGCCTCTGGAGATAGAAAAGGGCTCAGAGATGAGTCCATTGACCCTTATCCTGGCACTTGGTAGAGTGTACAACAATCGGATTTTACTAATGAAGAACGGGCTGAAACCCATACGTTCCAATACAGCAAATAAATATGGCCACTCGAGAGTGTTGAATGCCTTTGTGGCATCCAGAAACACTGCCGCAGCATGAACTGTCGGGTTTAAGTAGTGTAGAATGGAGAACACTGTCCTTAGATTGTGTGCAGTCGATCTGCCCGGGATAAACCCTGATTGATCAGGGAGCGCTATCATAGGGAGTAGTGGCTGTAGCCGGTTAGCCAACAATTTAGCAAGAATTTTTACATCTACATTTAATAGCGAGAGAGGTCTATAGGAATCCATCTCATCTTCCGATTTACCGGGCTTTAACAGTGTAATAATCATGGCTTCTCGCATAGTGCGGGGCAATATTCCCTCCCCCAACGCCTCCTCATATACTGCCAGTAGTCTGGGCGCCAATTCTGTAGCATAAGTTTTGTAAAAGGCCGTGGTCAGGCCATCAGGACCCGGAGCCTTGTCGAGAGGCAAGCTCTTTATGACCTGGGCGACATCTTCCGTTGTTATTGGAAGATCCATATATTCTCTGTGAGTGTCATTAAACCAAGCTAACGCTATGGAATCCAGAAATGACTCAATTCCCTCCGGACATGTCACCTGGGTGGCAGTGTATAGGCTGGAATAAAACCCGTTAAAAGCGCTCAGAATTCCCCCCTGATCTCTTATTATGGTGTCTGGTGCGGCACGTATCTCATGAATGTGGGTCTGGGATTTCGGCGATCTAATCATGCCTGCCAATGTTCGCCCTGGCCTCTCCTCCTCTCCATACCTCCTGGCTTCTGCATATTTGCCTAGAAATTTCACCTCCCGTTGCGCCTCCTCAGTATAGTCGAGCAGTTTAGTTTTCAATGCTCCAGAGATTTCCAGCTCCCCTGTTTCGTAAAATTGTGTCTCAAGGCGTTTAATGTCGGCCTCTATGGATGCTATCGTGTGTCTTATGGCCTTCAACACCCCCGCCTGGCGGGCGATGCTTTGGCCTCTTATTACCACTTTAAATGCCTCCCAAAGTGAGGCTTCAGTATCAACCGACCCCATGTTTAACTCAAAATACTCCGTGATATCTGTCCGGATCTCCTCTTTGAAGACTTCATCTAAGAGAGCGTGAGGTGGGAGCCGCCAAGAGAATGCACGCCTCGTCAGTTTGGGAATTCTCAATTTTAAAAGACAAGGGGCATGATCAGACAGGGATCGCGGCACATGCTCCACAGCCACCGTCCAAGTTGCCACATCCCTAGACACCAACCAGTAGTCCAAACGGGACCACGCATTGCGATGCTCAGAGATACAGGTTCCCTCCTTTAGTGAAGGGTGTCTATTGCGCCATACATCAACTAGCCCACCATCAGCCATGATCGCCTTCAGGGCAGAGGAAGCCGCGGGGTGTAAAGATCGAGCAGCCCCCCTTCTGTCAAGCACATCGTACAGGATAGCATTGAAGTCTCCTCCCCACAGGATCGTACTGCATCCAGTCGCCCTGATCTTTGACCAAACATTAGTAAAAAAGTCGGGGGAATCTACATTGGGGCCATATACAGCAACAACAACGATGGACACACCACACAGGGATCCCTGTATTAGAACGTACCTGCCGTCTGGGTCTATGCTTGTGAGCTCCTCCCGCCAGTCTAACCCCTGTTTAATTAATACAGCCACCCCGCGAGCATAGTTGGAGTATATAGCAGAATACACATGGCCCCACCTTCTATGTTTAAGCTTCTGAGCCGGCGATGCATTCAGATGTGTCTCTTGTAACAGGCAAATGTCGATATTATGGCGCACCAAGTAGGCATGCACCAATCGCGACTTCCTACCATCATTTAACCCCCGAACATTCCATGTTAGGCAATTTAAAACATTGCCAGACATTTGTGTGCTAGCTATTTGCAATTATCTTCATGACTCGCAGCAACGTGACCCTTTTCCAGCTAATACGGCAGTGACTAAATACCACTTTACATTTATACTGGCATTGCATAACCAAACGAGTCCCCCTCTTCCACCCACCACCCACTCCAACCCCCCAAATGGGTTGTAGATAACCCATCCCAATAATAAAAAACTCTAAACCAAAAGATACTGAAATCGGGAACCTTCCCATGGGGGCGTAACAATGCCGGCGAACTTCCTTGCATCATACAAGGTGGCCGGGATAACTGCAGACGTTCCAATGCACCCAGTACTCTGTCTCTTTAGAGATAGTGGGAGATAGTGTGTCAATATAGTGTTCGTCCTGACAGTCTGACCTTTGTAGCAATGTTCAAAAAGGCAAAATAAAAAAAAAGGGTATAAAAATGCAATAATAACAGTGCAGCCCAGATAAAACTTTCTTATATACGATACCCAAGTCAATCATTGTCACTCAAATGACCACTCGTCGCCTCTGTACCCTCCTGCCGCTTATGATTCTTCTTTCCACCTGCATGCTTGGCGAATTTCAAAGCGGATTTTGCATCATCAAAGAAGTGGGCAGTGCCATCGAAGGAGACCTTGAGCTTGGCCGGGTACAGCAGGGAATACGGGATCTGCGCTTGGAGAAGAATCCGCTTCGCCGGTAGGAACTCCCGCCTCGCCGCCTGCACCGCTGGCGTGAAATCCGGATAGAATGAAATCTTGTTGCCCTTGTGTGCAATCTGCCCCATTTCCTGGCCTTCCTCAAGATCATATCTCGGTCTTGGTAATTCAAAATTTTCGCGATGATTGGCCTCGGCGGTGCTCCAACAGGGGGTTTTTGACTCAGCGATCTGTGCGCTCTCTCAACCACAAATACTGCTGATAAATGCGGGTCAAATATTTCGTGCAGCATATCTGTAATGTACGTTTCCATTTTAGAGAAGGCGGTCGTCTCCGGAACTCCCATTACGCGGAGGTTGTTGCGTCTTGACCTGGCCTCCAAATCATCATTTTTGGCCCGTATGACCCCCCAGCAGTTTGTCCATATGTAGTAATTGTTCCTTGGTTTCCACCTGGTACTCATGGAGCTCAGTTTGTCTGTTTTCCAATGCATCGAGGCGTGTCTCATGCGTGGACACCTGCGTCTTGACAGAGTCCAGTTGCGTCGTGAGCGTGTCCAACTTAGTATCTATGTTTCAGAGACTGGATCTCATCTCCAGCATTAGTGTCCTCAGATCCTCCCCCTGGTCTTGTATGTGCGGATCACGCGGGCCTTCCGTCTGTGTTTCTGGCTCCGAGTCAGTGTGTCTGGTGTTGCGTTTGGTTTCAAAAGCCAGTTTCGGCTGTTTAGGGTCTTGCTTACCCATTTTTCCCCAGTGTATTTAAGTACTGGTTCAGAGTCGGCCGGCAGTACAGGCCCAGGAATGCTCTATGGATAACACGCTGATCCGTCCTCTGTTCCCAGGGCGGCGATGCGAATGTCCCACGCGCCAGCACCCCCTCTCGCAGCTTCGGCTCCCCCACACCTCCACACGTGTGGTGACTCTGTTAGGTAGGCCTCCAGGCGAGCAGTCAGGATCTCACATCCCCAGTAGTTTCACGGCACGCGTTATGCCTCCACTCGGGGTCCAACGACTGCAGCTATTCGCACCCGACCTCACCCACTTCGAAGATAAGGAGCTGGGCTGCGAAATACTGGTTCTCCAGCCGTAACCTACCCCTGATCAGTGTCTCTCCACAGCTGCCTCAATTCGGCAGGGTCGTTCGCACAGAACCGCGGCAATCAGATATCAGAGGCCGCTGATCAAATGTGGTGCACCGTCCTATGTACTTCAGGGACTACAATCCCCCCTGTCCACCAAGGATTCACTCCCAGCTGGCAGAGAAGATAAACAGCTGCAATGGGGGGGGGGCGCCACATATGCACCGTCCTCGAAGTGGGAGCAGTCCGAGTGCAACAGGGTCTATCACCCGATGGCAGTTGTGGTCATACACCTCTACACCACAAAATGGCGGTTATGGATTTCACTTCAACCGCCTATTACCGCCAGCTCAAGAGGGCCGAACCGCAGGCAAAGCCAGGGGGGGAGGCTCCGCTCCCCCTGTGCAATTTAATCCGCAGTTCCAGAGGTTACCCCGCACCTGGCCGCGTTGGCGCGAAGGAGCGACCCGCTCGGTCCCCCCGGCCCGCAAAAGGTCCGCCCTCTCAGGCCCGGCCACACCGCAAATTCTTCGCAGCCTCCGCTGCCAGCAAACACGTCCCCGATTCCACTAGCTCCTCCTTATCGATCAGGGTGCCGTCTGCAAACCCCCTCCGTTCCGTACCTGCAGCTCCGCCGTTCCAATTTGGCCTCAATCTCGGCAACAGGCGGGCAAATCAGCTTCCGTTTACTCGAGGCCCATGCTCACCCGGCAGCCACGGGCTCGATTTTTGCTTGCCCCAGCAGCGACGCAGCACAACCTCTCATCCGCTCCCCGTCTCCGCTCCGCCGTCCAGTGCTCGGTCTCGGAGGCGATCAGAGCGCCGATAACTTCACCGAGTTCTCCTCACATTGGCAGCTTATCATGCAGGTGATCTGGGCAGCAATTGGCCGTCCGACGTGCAGGATTATTAAAGGATTTCGTCCCGACCGGCGGAGCACGCTCAAGAAGCGGCCATTCCGCTTCGCAGCAGGCCACGCCCCCCACCAGGACTCCTCTTAAGTAGCCCTCAGCTCCAGTGACTGAAGGGAAGGCTACCTTATAAGAGAATTGAGCCAGTGGCCTCATTTTCTGTGTTCTCTGTATTGTCACAGAACTCACCATTGACCTGTAATATCTTTATAATTTGCAGTAGGGTGCACCATATCCCATATCTATTGTTGTATATCATTTTCTCAGTAGACCGTTTTACAAAGCAACTATTTCTGTCAGCGGTCAACTGCTGTGATACCATTGTAGTTGTGTTGCTGCTGCTGCTTTGCTGGGTCATAGAATTTTTAATAAAATGTGTTACTAGTACAAAGGCTACAGATTCTGGTTTTATTGACCTTGAAAAGCTCAGTTGGCCCTGCAGCATTTTTACTTCTACTCTGCAGATAACACACAGATCTCAGTAGGAGGAGTTTAACTCAACAAACTATGTTGGCGGTATTGATATGCACGTAATAGAGACTGACGCAGTCTTGTGTGTTGGTGACCCTAAAAGAAGGCACATGGAAACATTATTATAATTTACATACAATTTTACCTGAAACTGAACAAAATGATCTTGTTCTATTTTTCCTGTATATAAATAAGAAAAAATGTACTAGAGACATGTTTGTATATTCGAATAATTCAAAATATAAAGAGGCAAATCCGTTTGCTCCATTACTTATTACACAACAATCAAAGTTGAATTAAAGTGAACCTATGTTTCTTGAAAGGCTTGTGTAGTTTTGTTTGTTTTGGGTTTTTTAGAGAAGTTCATGTTTGTACTGATTAGGATGATGCCTACTTTGGCTTGGACCATCAAGTGGACATCATGACGAAAACCGAAAGCAACATCTCTTTTAGGCCGAAACACCTTAGACACAGTTTGGGCTCATGCCTAAAAACTGCTTGTATTTGTAGCAGACAATGTGAGTGGGATTAAAGGCTCAGGTTCAGTGGAGAAGTAGTACAGGTATGTGTTGAATTACCTTTTGATGCAATGATGCTCTATTACTTTAATTTTGAAGTTTTACATAATGCAGGCCACGTAAGATTGAACACTGCAATTTGCAATGAAGAAGGCAGTCATGCAAAGGACCATTTTAAACCAAAACATATAAGAGTAAACATTTAACAACAATAAAGTGTTGAAGAACAGATAAATATATACTGTGAAAACCTTATCGTAAAACCAAACTGTAAGGTTATAGTGCAGTGGTCAGAAGGTTATTTGCACGTCAGATTTTTCATAACGTTATTTTAAAACTGTAAGAAAGTGTTAATAAGCCTCCTCTGCTGTTTAGGTAAGGATGCAATCACATGGGAAGAATGCCCCCCTCTTTGAGTCCCACATCTACTAGAAACTCTTTCCTCCCATCCTTTGAGGCATATATGAAGGTGAAAAGTGGTGTCACACATAGATGGCAATAGGAAAATTCAATAAGGTTTTGAAACCTATTAAACTTCTTAACTGCAATCCTTGTAAAATAATGTTTCTAACGTTTTCGTGCAGTCTAGCTGCTTGTAGCACAAGAATGGCATAACTTCTCTGTAGAGGATATGGCATTGGAACCAGAGCTGCAGACTTTGGAACTGTGGAACCAGGTTGGAGTCCCAGCGCCTGCTGATCATCTTGTGATTCTGGCCAAATCACTTAATCTCCCAGTGCCTACAAAAAATGTATCTGACCCTGTGTGAAGTAACCAGTGCTCCTGTAAAGCTCTCCAATACCCTTGGCCAAGTTTGCTCTCTATAGAACTGCAAACATATAATAGTACATAACAGCGGAGTTGTGTCACCACAGTGGCTGCTGCCTGAAGCAGCAGAGGAGTGAAAAGCTACTTCTTATTAAGCCTGGGCGTAGTTCGCGAAGTAGCGCTACGCGAAGCTACGCAAAGTGCAGTTCGCACTACGCGAGCTATGCGTAGCACTACGCGAACTGCGTAGTGCACTGTTCGCAATGATTGCACAGTGCCGGATGCTTGTCCGCACTGTGCAATCATTGAAAACGGCATCTTGCACAGTGCGAGCTGTCTTTTACTGCCGCTCAAGTAGATTTTTACTCGAGCGGCAGCTTTCTCAACGCGGACTGGTAGTTTCTCGTCGCGAGCATACGCGACCACTTGCAATGAGAAACCTGACCTCCCCGCGTTGAGAATCTCGCCGGGAGGTTTATTTTCCACGCTCGCGATCATCAACTTGATGTTGCTGATCGCGAACGAGGAAAAAGTCTCGCCGGGATGTCATTTTGCTTGCTCGCAGTCGCCAACTTGACGTTGAGGACCGCGAGCAAGCAAAAAATGACCGCTGCACTACGCTACGCGTGTTTGCACTGTGCTACGTGCAATTCGCGTTGTGCGAAGTAGCGCAAACTTCGCAAACTACGCGAGCGTAGCATAGTGCTTTGCCCAGGGTTACTTCTTATAAATGGGGGGAGAGGGGGTAACTTTTCAAACTCCTTCTGTCCTGAAAATCCACAACCCTTAGGTGTTTAGGGCAAGATGTCTCAATTTTCAACTTTAAGGTTTCATTTCAGACGAGCAGATGCCTATTTTCATTTTGCCAGTGTTTTTTTTAACACAAAAATGCTTTTACTACTGACTTATGTTAAATTGCTTAGGAGTGTGTGTTTGCAAAGAATTACACATTGCTTATTGATGCGTTTTCTTACAATATAGATTCCACATTTATTATACATTATCTGAATGATACGAAATATAATACCACCCAATATAGCTTGTGAGGATATTGCAAGTCACCTTGGTCGTCCATATAAAGGAATTATTTAGTGATGAAATACCTTGATTACAATGTGCATAAATTGTGGTAGGTGACACATTGACCCATTTATTATTTTTGCTAACACTATTTTTGTGATGCTCATTGTGTTTATTATTATTATGACCGAAATTCAATTAATTATAATAAAATACTAATATTGACATTGATAGGCCGGAATTACTATTTTGTTTTGCGAAACACGGTATCAAAACAATCACAGTTCGTGGAATTTTTAGGCCAAAAAAAGCCCACACATCAGAAAATTATTCGACAATTTTGTGTTTTCGTGTGTGAACTTTTCAACTTTTCATGTTCCTTCACGAACTGCCATAAAACATGGATAGTTTCACAAAACGTCCCCATAGCAATGAAGGGTCAGTTGTATTCAGAGACACATCACAAATAGTGGGCTAAAATTGTGCACGAAGTCTTTGCACACTGTTTGTAATTTTACGATGCAACCTATGAACTGACAGGTCACTTTG
Source organism: Calotriton arnoldi (assembly GCA_963921515.1). NCBI lineage: Eukaryota > Metazoa > Chordata > Amphibia > Caudata > Salamandridae > Calotriton > Calotriton arnoldi. The sequence goes on from CAWUFW010002941.1 coordinate 168,614, forward strand.
CAATATTCCCATTTGCAGAAGGCCACAGAATTGTGGGTGTAAACTTATGATCCACTTCATTGCGAATCGCAATTGCTATTCTGAATGAGTCGCAAAACACCTTTTACGACCTAGAGAGTCTTTTCTCAGTCACAAAAGAGTCATGCCACGTAGCAAGATGATATTTAGCAGTTGCAAACCCTGTGATGTGCGACTGAAAAATGCTTTAGCAGGTCTGGGCCAAAATAACAATATTCTTTGGAATTTTGTGATGACAGAACTGGTGTGCAAAAACTGTGGCAAATCTGTTCCAACTGCAAAATTCTTTCTTAGGCGGAGTTTGCATATTTTGCATTTTAGTAGAAAATGTTACCCAGTCTTGTTGAATGGAAATATTAATGCTAGAAATGTAGCTCTATTAATATTTCCTGTTAGTAAAATCACTCTGACCACTGAGGCTGATATCATAATATTAAGCGGTCTGGGAACCAGGGGTATTATGAACCTGTTTGACAGCCCCTCTTTCTTTGGACTCCCAGCAGTTGGCTTTGATCACCGGTGTGATCTCTGGCTTGTAACAGGAGCCAGTCCCTTGCTGGTGCCAGTGGCATATGCAGTCCAGGCCGGGCTCAGAGGGCGAAAGGCCAGGCACAGAGCGCTGGCAGATAGGTTACCAGAGCAGGAGTGTATAGCCAAGGTCACGCGAGAGTAGCCAGGCCTCAGCTGGGTCAATAAGTGTCAGGCCCGAAAACAATGGTCCTATGAACAAAATCAATCAAGTGGGGCGTTAGAGCCCGGTGTCCCCTCGGAGCAAATCTATCACTCTTTACTCCTTGCACTTTCATCCTTCTCACCCGCCTCATCCACTCTTTTTTCCAATATTTGTATTACTTTCTTAAAGGGGTGGTGGCCACAGTTTCACTACATACCAGCCTGCCGCCTTGTCAAATAAACCCAGTCGTGCCTGTTCCTGTGCAAATATGAGGAAGGGAGTGTTCGCCTGTGTTAACATTTTGAAGAATGCTAATTCGAGCTATTTGCTGCAACACAAATAATCTCCGCGCCCGCCGCCATCTTGTACGAACCCCGGACGGCTGAATAAATGCTTTTGCTAAATTGGGCGCTCCGTTGTGCAGTTCAGAATGGGTCCCTCTGGGCTAATTGGTACATTCCTCTTGTGTGATGTCCTTGGAGAAGTTCTGCAGGCCCCTCTCCTCGCTGAAAGCCGTATTCAGTGAAGAATTGTTCCCATGTTTGCTGCTTTGTCAAACATTGGTAGAGGAGCCGAAGGGGGGGTATGGCGGTGGGAGGGGGGGGGGGAGGGGGGGATGGAGGGTGGGGGGCTGTTATTGCTAGAGATCTGGAGGAGGCCTGCAGCTAAATTGGTACGTCAGAATAATTAATCCCTGAATCTCCTTTCTTGAAACAGACAAAGAAATGCAGTTTTTTTTTTACAATGTGCCTTTCTAATCATAAATGTACACTGTAAGCTTCCATTCCAATATTTAGAGTCTGAGCCAGGGCTTAATTTGTAAGAGAATGTGTGCTGGTACCCAAAATTCTGCTCAGACGCCCGCGCAGGTATCTGTGCGCACCAAAAACTGAGTTTGCGTGGTCTTCAATCCACTTCTAGCCTCTTTAATCCACCACCAGACACTCCCTGCCATTTTATCTCACTCCTACAGGTTTCTGCTCTCTCCCTCTAGATGGGTTTTCCATCTTTCTCTTCATCTTTCTTTCTGCTTTGTCTGATATTCCCTGTCAGTAAATGTCTAATGCAGAAAAATAAGTGCTTATCCCCAAAATAATTTCCTGGGGCTCCCAGCGGTAACCACCGGCTCAAATTAAGCACTGGTGTGAGTGTGAGCATGCTCTTGTGGTCTAACATTAACTACCACTGTCAGTCTGGTGCGGTCTTTTTCATCCCACCATCGACCAGCCTGCAAAATAAGCCTATCAAGACCTCACTTCACTGAAGGAGCTTCCAGAAGGCTGGGCAGAAGCTAGCCAGTTGACCTCATTACCACAGCCAGTCTAGAAGGGGCACAGTAACCCGCCACTGGCTAACCTGAAAATCACCCTAATATCCTCCTTCACCACATATGTAGCCCGTAACCTTTCTGCCACACCTACTCCTGAAAGGTCTCTAGTTTCCCTAGTAGCATCAGTCTTATTTTCTGAAATTCTTCTCTGGCTGTATGAAGACAAGAGCCCCTTATGTTGGTGCTGTGAGGGCCTGTAAGGTCCTTAGGCAAAAACTCCTTCTTCTCGAGCCTTCTTTTTTCACCCACCGTCCATCAAGTAGACAACAGGTTCAGCCCATTCCCAGCACCCAATACCATCTACACCATCTAACGCACTTACAGTCACCGCATTGACTCGCATCACCTCACACATAGTCAACCCAAGCAGCCTCAAACCACTTGCCACCTCACTCCCTAAAGATCAAGGATAGACACTAAAATTCAGACTGATCATCAATCTCTCTATATTACAGCACATAGCTGACCCAATCACAACACACAACCTTGCGGCTCAAAGAGACCCGGTTTGCCTTACCTCAGCATGCATCATTGACATTCTGGCTCATCTAGTGTGTACCCCAAGCAAATCAACCAACCCAACAGGTCAGCAGAAGGCACTGCAATCATTCACGGAATGTAGCCCGTCACACTCCAACGGCAGCCAGAGCTCAAGTTCTTGAAACTCTTCTCCTGAGAATTCCACCTATCACTAGCCCAGACCATCACATTCCACTTCAATCTTAGGCTTCCAAGAAGCAGTTTCACGTTCTCCTCTGAGACCTCCAACCTTATTACAGAAGCAACAAAGAGTTATTCCAACAGCATCTTTCTCAGGGATTTAATCGCATAGATTATAGACTGATCAAACCATTAAAAAGCACAACTTCAACATACTTGGAACCAACATCATCAGACAGTTTGTCTGACTTCAGCCACTCAGTGGAGGTGATAAACACACCAATAGAATGAGCTACCGGCCCGGCATAGCTCTGTGCAACCTGCAGAAAGCTCATCACAGAATCTAAGGCATCATGCTATGCCAACTTTGTCAACACAGCTTCAGCAGATGCCAAACCCTCTTCAAGGCCATCAAGTACTGTGTCAACCACACTTAGAGCGCACCACCAGAAACAGCATGAGAAGCACAGCCTCACCAGCAAGACCTTTGTGTAAATGACATCATAAAACACACAGACAAGACAGACGTACAACCTATCTTGATATTACTCCTTAACACCGTAGGTGGTCACATATCTGGAATATCCTTACTGAAGATCTTGCAAGATTCTTTGTCCTGTTAAGCCAAATTCGCCCAGTCTCCTATTGTTTTTTTTGTTTGTTTGTTATTGAACAGGTCTTGAAATCGAATTGAGAGCTTGGCCTAGTAGTGGTCAGATTGGAGCACTGTACTGACACATATTTTTTTTGTTGAGGAGACCACATACAAATAAGTGTGGCTGCACTGTGTATGATTGGCAGAAGCGAACAGCTGTCCCTCTCATTAATAACTTATTGAGCTCAATGCAACACTTGTGGAGCTGCAGCATAAGACAGAAATAGAGAAATGTATGTAAGGTCACCAGGTGTGCAGTGCAAACACCCTTGGACCTATTCACATAGGCATTGTGGAGTGCAAAAGCGAGTACTCCTGCAGCACTCTTTTACATACGTTTACATTTATTTGTGAATTGGCCCCACAACATAAAAAATGGGAACATTCAGGGATTATTCATACGTAATTCGTACAAACAGAGGACTGTGACCTCTTTGCACTTTTACTACTAGTAAGTTCAATGTTTAGGGACCAATTCATAAAGATATATAAAAGAGTACTCCTGGAGTGCTGCTTAATACTTTTGGAATTGTCCCCAAGAAATCCGTGCATGACCAAGAAGCATAGTGCAGCAAATGGCGGCATAACTTGCCTCATGAGCTCCTTTATTCCAATGTTCAACTCAAAATGACAGATCCACACTAAGAAGTGAGCCATTTTGAAATAAAATGTTGAGCCCCCAGCAATACAGCATCGTTCAGACAGGGACGCCAGACATTTAATGCTTGTAAAACAGACCAGCTGTATATACCCATGAGCCATTGCAGTCCTGCTCAGTGTCACTGCAGCCCTCTGCCTGTCAAAAGCTCCCAGAGAGGTCACACGTGCGGTGCAGTGCAGCAATAAACACATCAGCCCTCAGAGCAGACCGGACCGAACAGCACCATCCCTCATGCTGATAACAGGAGGGGCTGGGGGGGGGAGGTTACGGCAGGCATCTCTGGAGTGCCACGTTTTATCCATCCGAGCCGTCTCCAAACCACTGACGAGCAGGCTCTCAGTGTCTGAAGTGCAACTGTCCAAGTCTGCAGATGTAAGCTGCCCCTGCCATCTGATCTGGGGTCAGGCAGAGCCACAGACCTTTCTGGACGCCTATTAGTGACCCCATGGCCTCTGCTGCTGCAGACTTTGTACTTGAATCTCTTTTGTACAGCCAGGTCTGGTTTTGTGTTTAGAGTACCCGTGTCTGCTGAATGGGCGGATTTTCACGTTTTAATCCCACCAAAGACACAGAATGGCACAGTTCACTTACAGTGATATAATGGAAAACATACTGTTATTACTAATACAGTGTTATCCATACTCGATTAGTTTTATTTGCAAAGTTTTATATAGCGCTGGCTAGACCCGTAGGTATCAGAGCGCTTTACATGAGGATCAGCAAGTTAAAGATTACATAATTACTTCAGTTACAGATTCCAAGTATAGACATAAGAGAAAGAGTTATCACGTCACACTGCTTAATACATATTCATATATTTACATCCACTTTCTCTGTTTTTGTTTATTTTGTATACTGCTAAATACTATTTTAAAAGCGTATGTTCTTTATTTTATGTATGCACAAAGAAAATGACGCATGCTGTTTTATTGAGTGCTCACTGCACAAACGGGTTTAGTCAAAAAACTGATGGATTAGCCTGCAAGCTATCAGAAATGAGCGTCGGAATATCTATCTTCCTTTTGTGATCCGTTGATGGATAGATTTGTATGCAGAAGCACAGGCTTTGTAGCTGATACATGGACATGTATTTATTAATGTATGTATTTATTTATTCAATTATTAATTTAAATTATGTATTTATTTGTCCTATAGAGCTCTACATCTTACCTTTTGACAAATTTCGCACCTTGCAGGCATGTTGAGGTACAGTATAGTTGCTCTTTGGAAAGTCTCTTATGCAACCCCAGACGTTAAGTCATCTTATACATGATTCTGTTAGTGAGTGGTGTTTTATTTTTTTCTTTCTTTTAAAAAATATTATTTTATTGGTTGTAACAAATAAGTAAAACACATCATTGGTGTCTCTACACCTCGAAAAATTGAAATGAGACATAATCGCTACCAAGGGTGTTCTTTGGTCTTCGCTACTAGGTTGATCTCTGGTTATGAGGTTTACTTATGTTTTAAATTTCTTGTGCTTGCCCTACTTTTTTGATGCAATCTCACCAGGCCAACCTCTTGGGCGTATGTCTCGCTACTATCAGTTTAATCACTACAAGAGGTGGGTCTAAATGGGTATTTCTGTAAAGAAACAGTAGTGTATGTGACTGTGTGAAACCATGCTACTGAATGAAATACCTTATTCACAAATAGTTTAGCCAATTTTCAGTCATGGCAGTGGTAGGTGGTCACCTCTGGTGGGCAGGGGACACTAGATTACAAGCAATAAATGACATTCTATTGCCAATGAGGTGGTAACAAAATGTCTTCTCTTCAATAATGACATTAGTGTGCCGAGGAAACCATATATAAGAGCAGGGGATGTACGAAGAAATGGAAAAAGATTTGGGGACCATGGCGAAAGTACAGGGAGGGGGAGGGGGGTTGGAAGAGTAACCATGCAACTGTTCATTCCAATTGTGTACTGCTGTACTATTTTTTGCTGATCACCACGATGTTATCTTTTAGTCTGATTGTTGCTCACTGATCATTGTGACTTAGTACTACTGGCTATGTTAAATAAATAAACAGAATAAAAAATAAAAAAATAATAAAAAAAATAATGACATTAGTCTGGGCACTAACTCTGCGTTTACCACGAGCTTCATGAAATATATGGCAAGGAGCAATGAGCTACCAAAAGGAATGTTGATGCCTTCTCCCCATATAGCTCCTAATATTGGGAGTAGCCTCATCTAGTGCTCCCGATTTTCACAGGAATGTGAAGGCTGAGGCAATGAAAGGCAAAGGGAGTTGGTCAAGCGAGCAAGACAATATGACAGCAGAAGTCTCCCAGATGCAGTGCAACAATTTTACAACTAGACCATGCGCAACAATAGTGAGTTTTTTATGATTTTCCACCAGTGGTACTTGGTCATTAATGCCGGTGGTAAAACACCACCTCTTACAGAACACAAAGATACTTCTACTCCTTGGGATGAGCCCGATTAAAAGTGGGAGTGTTTGAGGTTTAACTTCAGCATGTGAAGTTAGTGAACTTTGACTATGCTTCATTCAAAAAGTTTGCAGAGTTAACAATTTCACCCAATTTTGCTGTGGACATAAGTTTTTCTCCTATTTTAGGCATTGCCTACAATACACTTTTAGCTGTCTGTTATGGCAGACCTATTGTGAACAATACCAATACTTAGCATAGGTTTTGGGTCATCCCACTGTTTACCATTGGTTGGTTTTCTTGTCAGTTTCATTTGCTTGCTTTTCATTTGATGCCTTTTCTTCCTCTTCTTGTGTTTGTGCCTCCACTGCTGCAGTTTCTTTCCCATATCTTTGATTGGATGATCTATATCATTTCACATCTCCACAGTAGGAAATTACTATTATAATTTTTTCTTTCAGCATTCCATGGGTGTATTTGTGTTTTCTTGTTCTGTTTCCCATGTGCTGCTTCTGCCCCCCGGCCACCATCCCTCCATGTGCTCTTCATATTGTTTTCCACAAAGCTGGTCCATTGTTCACCTGCACCTCCTCTTTTTGCTTTTATTTATTTATTTTTGTTAAACCCTCCCATCCCCATCCCTGCTCCACCATTGCTCCCCATCCCCTGCCTATTGCATTCTTTAACAGCAACAAAAATTGTAGGGCACTGCAGCTGCAATTTGGTGCGGGTGCTCCTTTCTAAATAAGGATGTTTTGCATATTTTTAACATTCTGTTAATTTACTGCTTTTCGATGGATGTATGCCGCCTTTGCATAGTAATTCAAAAAGACAGAAATGGAAGCACTATAGCATGTATGTGCACGTGTGATGAGACACGCGCCTGTATGCACCATAGCCTGGGTTTCTTTTGTTGCTGATGCTGAACACCATTAGCAAAGCCAAAAGGGGAGACCTATTGACTTTGGCAATTCAAAAACTTCACAAAGTAGTGAGGGAAAGACATTTGCACCCTCAGGTCCACCGTTCATATTCTGCTGACAGTACCGTCATTACTGCCAGCCATACTTATATTACTAAAAGTAACCCCGATTACAAAATGAAATATTGCTCAAATTGTTTTTTTAAAAATTACTGACAAATAACGTTGCCTATAGGGTGTTTTTTAAAAGCCTGCAAAGAGCATCGCAGGCCATGCGTGATTAGCATCTCCAGCATGCAAAACATCCCCACTGTTGAAAAGCAAAACGTTTACATCTGTTAACCCAAGGTTTGCTTCATTAGTGGTCCTGTTGGAGGGTCCATTTTTACATGAGCAATCAGCAGATCTGATGAACATTCAGTAAAATGAGTGACTTTCTAATTTCACAAACAAGACCCTTAGAGGGAATGGAACAGGAGCTTGCAAGTTCCACCATCTCACACAGGCACCTCCTTTGGAAACAAGAGGCCTTGAAACATGCTATTACTGTACAGACAAGAGACTCAGAAATGGGTTGGGTATGTCACAGCAAACCATATTTTGTTTACTTACTTGTTTTCAGCAGTGGCCACAGAAGAGTATTTCTTTGTTACTGTGTCCATAGAATAGGACGCTTTTGTGGCCGTGACCTAAATCCGGTGTGAAGATTTCTTTTAACTCCATGAAGGACAAAGGGATCCTGATTGTGCCAACACTGCACTGATACTGGAGAACAGGCGTAGACACTCTCAGGGGGACCGGTGCAAGACAACACCAGCAGATGGTTTGTTTGTCTTGTTTTGTACCCTTTAACTCAGAATTCCTATGGCTGAAATGAGCCTGTCTACTTTGTATAGGGCCAGTTCTTGAGTTGTGAAAGGATAAATGTTGGTGGGCCCAAATGTTTGCTCAGAAGGCGACAGCCGGAGCTACTGAATCTTGGCGTGCTAAAGACCCAGGCTATGTAGTCTTGAATCCACCTCTTGCCTCTTTCATCCACCACCAGACACTGCCTTTTCATACTCTTGTAGGTTCTTTTGCAGCCCTGCTTTCTCTGTTTGTCATAGGTTTTCCGTCTTTCTTGACTTCCTTCCCTTTGTGTGGTTTTATCTCTCTTGCTCTGGGTCAAAGTCCGCTGAGAAAAAATAAGTGTCTGGCCCCAAAAATGAGTGCCATGGGCCCTACCTGCAACCACCAGCTCAAATTAAGCATTGCATAGGACACAGAAGAAAACTGCTCTTCACAGGACCATATGAACTACAAAACATACAGCTTCTCCTTTAAAATCTAACTACATTTAGGCAAACGTGACCAGAAAAAGACATACTAGCGGAGAATTGTTCAAACTAGGAGTAAACCTCCAAAAGTTAAAAAACTCATGCTGGCCTAAAGATGATAAATATATGTAACTTATAATTATTCACGACCGCTCGGTTAGGGGCTGGTCTCAAAGCTAGGTCGATTATACCATACACAAAAAGCTTCATCTGTAATTGCGAAATGCAATCTGCAAACAGGAGGTGCAAAGCTTACAGACTGTGGGAGATGAATTTCTCTCACTGGTAAATTTAGGAAAGGAGTGGGCATATAGGAGGGTCTAACAGAGGGAAAGTGTGGTGATTATGGGGAATGCTGGGAACATCTACATGCACTGTCATTTAGACAGTGTCAGAAGTGTGTAAACGTTGAATTAACTGAGCAGTAAAGAGATCACTGCAGTTTATACAATTTTCTTATTTAGAAGTGTTGAGGCATTCCCACATTTCAAGTTGAGTAATACTGCATTTATAATTCCATATTAGGACATTGGAATGTTGGGAGCTCCATTGAAGACAATGGAGTGCACCGGTTTTCTAATGGCTGGTAAAAGCCCGGAGCTTCAACATTCCAATGTTGTCCTTCACAACAACCATCTTGTTGAGGATCGCGGTAACCGTAAGATGTTCCGATTCATTTGGCAACATTGTTACCAAAGTAATAGAAGTTGTTTTTTGATACAATCTCTCCAGACGCAAGCCTGCCGGCCGGCCGGCCAGCCAGCAGGTATTTCGTCTTGCAATTGATTTGAAGACACAACGAGATTCATTCCAAATGTGGTCTTAAATTAAATGACGCAAACATAAGGAGACGATGGACGGAGCGCAGAAACTTTTCAGACACTCACCCCCAGTCACAGATCTGGGTTGAATCCATCATCATTCTTTAGCTCACTTCGCCACCTCAGTTCAGACCCACCTATATGCAAATCAGTCTTAACCCTGTGCCTCATGGGAACAGTCCAGCCCGAACTGCCAAGCCAGGTCTTTCCTGAACCGGAAACAAGCATCCTGGGACCGGTTTCTGGGTAACACCCTTCATCAGCCAGGCTAGCTTGAATCCAGTGGCAAAGTGAGCAAGGGACCCACGTCTGGGCGTAGCACTGTTCACCCTAAGTGGGATGGGTATGCCCAGACGTGGGTCCCTTGCTCACTGTGCCACTGGATTCAAGCTAGCCTGGCTGATGAAGGGTAATACCCAGAAACCGGACCCAGGATGCTTGTTTCCGGTCCAGGGAGGACCTGGCTTGGCAGTTCGGTCTGGGCTGTTCCCATGAGGCACAGGGTCAAGACTGATTTGCATATGGCTGGGTCTAAACTGGGGTGGCATGGTGAGCAAAAAAACGATGGATTTAACCCAGATCTCTTGACTGGGGGTGAATGTAGGATTTATTCAGCATTCCGTCCATCATTTGTTTGCGTAGCACTTTAAATTAAACGACAGCATGCAGCGTCCTGACTTTTCTCCTACTCACGCAGCCCATGGATTGGTCTGGACTGTGTTCTTTTACCCCTCTGACATAGGAGCCTATGGGCCCATGTTCATATCGTGATTCCACCAAGTGCTTGGTTGGATATAAGGTCTCTCCCTATGTCCTGAAGAAGACCCCAGTTTAAGGACTTAATTCACCTATGTTTATTGATGGGGTCTAAACGTAGACTGTAATTTATCGCCTGTACTGATTGTGTTGTACAACTTTGATAACAGTAATTGTATTACTGTATCTATGTATTTCCAATGGATTTTGGCCGCATAGGCTATCAGACAGGTCTTGTGTTTTAAAAAACACTGTAAATATATTATATAAACACTCCCATTCCACACTTCTAAACCCTCACAACGAGCACTTCCTTGAGCACTATCCCACCTGGAGCACCTGTGTATAAATATATCTAAGAGGCATGATTATAATGCTGTGATAAAAAAGACTTGAACTTCCAAATTGTTTTTCTGAACTCATTGTATGGGTGATATGATGTTTGTTTACTAAGCTATCCACTGTGACCGCCTGTTAATTGTAACACAAACATTTCCAAGTCATTTGCAAAGCCCCCCCAAAAATGGTCTCAAAACATTTTGGAGTATCGGTGCATTTAAAATGCAAAAAATGTGCCAAACACCCAGGTTTTGTATCTTGCGTGACGGTGCAGCTGTCTCCAAGATAGGTTGTTCCAAGTTGTTTGAAATATACATAGAGTGACTCTACTGAGAGGAGTATAATTCTCCCATTCATGCTATTGGCTATTTTGTGCCTTCCAGTAGGTGCTTCTATAGGAACCTATGGGGACTATTTTACATATGAAAAGCACATTCACTTTATATCACATTCAATTATTTATCTTCTAAATACATTCTGTAAAGAATACAATAAATCTAACCACTTTTTCCTATCATTGGCATCAACGTGCTCAACAGAATTTTGACTTGCCTATGTTTACGTGCATTATGAGCGCATTAGTACCAGACCTAATGGACTTACCAATGCTTGTTATTGGGTTGTCTGTGTGTCTGCATAGTATATGTCCCTTATGCTAGAACACACTCTGCTCTGATTGTTGTGGGCCTGCATGTCACGATGGAACCCTCACAAAAAGCACAAGAAAGGCACTCAACAGCGCTCACAGTACGCAGGTACCATCACTGCCATTGTTGAGATGTTTTGTACACTTTGTAAAATGAAGGCACATTTTGTAGTTGGGATTAAAATGTATGTTTCCTTTATACTTAACAAGAAGAAGCTAGTTGCTTCATGGTGGTTTAAGTCTTCTTTCAAAATTCGACTCCTAATTAAAGTGGACTCAAGCATTGCTTGCTTGAGGTCAGCGTGGTCATCTAGGGGAGATAAGAAGAAGTATTCATGGGCAAACATTAAAACAAATTCCATGACTCGATTGCTGATTGTGTGGAGGAGGAAAGGAGAGGCAGTGGAAAAAAACACAAGATAAGGGCTGCTTGGCGGCTCCATCCGTCATCCCCACTCCCTTCTGCTGATCAGAACATTCAGATTCATACCCAGCCTCTGGCAGCTTTATTGAGGGCATGAACTTGGAGGAGAAGTCCTTAACTAGACTTCTTATCACAGCTTTCACCTCTTGCCTCCAAGATCTCTCCAGAGGTTTGATAAATCTAACTACTCGGGACCATTGATAAATCTACACAAAACGTTGCAAAAACAAGCTTACTTGTATGTATGTATATATGTATGTATGTTTATGTGTGTGTATATATATATATATACACACACACACACACATATATACACACATCCATACACATACTAGAGCTTCGGAATCTGGAATATTTACAAAGAAATATAAAATCCTTTCACTGCCAGTTTGGAAGGTGATTTAACCATCACATGAGCTCCTTAACAATGAATATATCAGTGGCGGCTGCTATGGGGGACTGGTGGTGAGGTGGGCGGGGGGCTAAGGCAGACGGGGGGTGGGGGGTTTAAAAAAAAAAGAAAGAAAATTCCACTTACCTGCCCGCCGCCGCCTCTCCTCCGTTTTTCTTCCATGGACAACGCAGGAACAGGAAGCGCACAGGCTTCCAGAATCCCCTAGCCAGTCACGACGCTGCTAATAGCACCGCCGTGATTGGTCCGAGCGCCGTGGTTCGGCACTCAGATGGGGTTTATGAGTCTGTGCATGTTCTCCACCCAGGCTGTAATACAGCCTGGGTGGAGAACATGCAAAGTGTGCATGACGGTTTGGCCGGCCCAGGACTGCCGGCCAAACCGTCATGCGCACTTACTTGCACATACCACTCCTTCCCCTGCTGGCTGACAGCCCAGCCCCGCCCCTTAAACAAAACTGGGCCAATACGGGAAAAATAAAATGATAATAACGTTGTGTTATCATTTTATTTTTCCTGTGGGGCAACACTCCTCCGCCTTAGCGGAGGAGCCGATGCTGGAATATATGTAATATTCCAGAATAATCACAGGCTACAGCAAAGGGAACTTCCAAAGGAGACCACAAATCCCACAGTGCATCACAACTAAATCACGTTATACGGAGTCAGGGCTTTCCAAATGATGGTTAAATAGTGGAAAGCAAAGACATGCTTTCATCCATGGTCACAACCAAGAGACTTACACATAAGGAAAATAAAAACACTGAAATCATTCCCCGAGTCCCGGCTCCTCAATAAATTGAAGTTTGTGTTTGATAGTTTGGGGGAGGAGACCGCAGTGTAGCACCCGCTAGGAAATGTTGTGCACTGCACGAAAAGCGGATGCTATAAACACTTCGGATATAGATACACATATTTATGTATATACATTACTGAGTCAGCGGTTCCTACTCTGTTGTTGTGGCTAGCTTAGTTTCCATCAGTGATGCCGGTACAGTTTTCAGAGTGGGGGTGCTGTCATCAATGTTACACCACTGAAGTTATAGGGTTTGTGAATAATTCACAAAGAGCAAATATTATCATTTGCGCATCACCAAGTAAAGGGTCTTGATCACATTAAAATCTTTGCATTCATCCCACTTCAGAATTACAAACAAATGTGCTTCATTCGTGCATTTCTAACCACTGATATTTTGAAATGTGTGTAGTTCATTTACAGGTATCTAAATGTTGGTGTGTGTTAGAAAAAAACTGACATCCTACAGCCTTTCCACTCAGTTACTGTACCCCAGCAAGACAGCCACCTAGATCACTATTACAAAATCCTCTCACTTTGCATTCAGAGAAATAAAAGCTAACATCAGTTTGGAATATGCACCAAAATGTCAGCAGAGATAGCCTAACATTTGACCTTCGTCTTTGAACGTGCAGCAAATGTGAAAAGACACTCCTTTATTATTCATGCACCTTCTCAACTTCATCATGGTTATCTTTGGGGGTGTTGCAGCGCCCCTGATCATCCCTGCTTCCAGCACCTATGATTTCCATCGAAAAGATGGGTGTTGGTTTGCTTTTAACTTTGGTGCCATTTGATAAATCTGTACCATACTCTCCAAAACAATTGAACTGGCTTAGTTTTGGCATGCCAAGTTGAATGCAGATCTGTCCTGTGGAAAAAGAGAGGGAAACAAAAGAGTAAAACAAAGGAGGGTTTTCTTCTTTAACGCCTATTGGAAGCTTTGCTCTCTCCTACAAAAAAAGCTAAACCGAACTACACCAAACTTGGAATGAAGCTACAGCTTTACTCAGAGGAGTGACCACATCCTGACAAAAAATAAAGGCCACATAAGGGGCACTGTGAACCCACCCTGATCTCCAGGCCAAGGTGGAGGAACCCTTAAAGGAGCCTAAAGAGTTTAAAAAGGAGTACGAAATGTGTTCAACACACAGGGTTCACAAATTCAGCTCAGAGTTGCAAACTCTGATGGGCCTAGATGTCTACAGACTCAGCCCAAGGTTCACAAACTCTAAGCCTGGTCGCAGATCAATTAATTTAATGACCAATTTTGAACCCCATCTTAGAGTTTGCAATCACTGAGCTGAGTCCTTGACTCTGAGAGTTTGTAATCTCTGAGCTGAGGTTGCAGGTTACGCTTGCCCTTTGGGTGTGCAGTGAGTTTTCAGGCTAAACCTGAAGTCAGTGAAAGCTAGACACTATTTAAAATGTGATCAGTAAACTATTTCCTTGTTATATTTTCTGTTTAGGAGTGGCTTGAGGGAGTCTGATCAGTGCTTTATTTGTACCGGTGGTTGCCAGGGCTCAGCACTGGCACATATTTCTTAACACCAGAAAAATTTTATGACCTTCCACCACATGGTGGTGCTGTTTAAAAAAACAACTCAGAAATTCATGGGAAAAAAACAGTTAAAGTGCAGTTATGATTACAAAACCTAAAAAACACTGAAATTCACTAGTTATTGTTAGTTAAACTAACCATAACGTGCAACCCCTTCATGCACTGCTCATGACTTTACATATGACATCACCGATGAGGAGTTAAATGGCATCATTAATGACATTTGCACTACTGCATTGTATTTTTTCCCCATGTGTTAATTTATGAATTTGTGTAAAATGATTTGTGCTATTACTCTGTAGGTAGCCTTCTTATATTCAAAACATAGTAGGTTGTGAAAGTTTACAGAGTACCATATATGGTGAGGAATGTTGGTTGCTGCCTTTGGAGTCATAAATTAATTGTCTTATGGTTACCACAGGTGGGTCTCTACCTCGCATGGACACAATGTGGCTAGTGAATAACGTATCCAGATGTCCGGCATGGGGAGCACATGATCACTATGTGTGCTAGGTCCTGATTGGCTATGTGTTCATAACTCATGTTGCATCTGACTTTTATGGTGTCCTAGGAATGCGCTTACCCCCTCCAGTCATGTTTGCTTCATTGGGGCAATCTCCCTTGACCCTTTGTAATGTCACTGCGCCTATCTGTAGGGTTGATCAAGAACTTCCTGCCTCAATGTTAGCCTGCCAGCTACGCACCCTCCCACGTGTGACCTATCAATTAGCAATCTCGGGCCTAGGGCTCATGGGCTGCCTGACTACATGTTTGCGAGTCGAGGTTAATTTAGAGTTCACAACAGGCGATTCTGTTAATAAAGCTGATATTTCATTTTCATCAATAAATGCATCGATTTCCATATTAACACCCACCCTCTAGTTGATTCTTCAACTACACTACCTAACTCATGCATTTGGATAGTTACTTTATTTGGGGCCTGTTGTTCCTTAAGGTCACTTTTGACAATAACTTCTTTTCTATTTACCTGCAGTCTTCCCACTTTGATAACTGCGTTTTTACAGCAGGTGATCCCTAATTGTATAACCCCACATACCAATAGTGAAATAACGATAATTGGCAACAGTGATTTACATTAACTGGATATCCATCGTGGGAGCCAGGAGAACCAGTTCGAAAACCACTTCTGCTCAGGGGCACTTCCTTCTTCACGCATGTCTCTTTGCAGATTGTGCAATGCTGGAATGGCAAGTGTCAGTGTTCCATTGTCCATGTCATTCCCTGGAATGAATGTACAGCAGGCGGATTTGATCTTGGCACAGACCCCTCTCTCCATTGCGGTCATTAAGTCAATCAATCATTCAATCAATCAGGAGTTTGTAAATCGCGGCTACTCACCTGTGGTTTTGTGAATCCATGAGTTGGGCGGTGCAAAGTTGTCTGGCAGGTATTTGGAATGAGAGGCGGTGGTTCAGATATGCTGGTCCTGCATCGTGGAGAGCTATGTAGGCATGTGTGAGGAGCTTGAAGGTGATTCTCTTGTTGACTGAGAGCCAGTGGAGTTGACAGAGGTGTTGTGTTATGTGGCTACGGCGGGGGATGTCGAGGACCAGTCTGGCTGCGACGTTTTGTACGTTCTGAAGTTTCCTGAGCTGTTTCTGGGTGACGCCAGCGTAGAGTGCGTTGCCGTAGTCAAGTCTACTGGTGATGAGTGTGTGGGTGACTGTTTTTAGGTCTCGCCTACGCAGCGCGCATGCGCTGCATAGGAAAATAGACCTTTTGCCATCGCTTCGGCTTTTCAGCCAAAAACGTGCACGCGTTCCATTGCCTTCAATGGCAACGCGTGCACGTTTGGCGATTCACTTGCGGGAGCGAGCGGCACCATATGGTAGCAATTATCGCTCCTGGCGCTGCTCGCTCCCGCAAGTGAAACGCTTTCACTTTTTTTTTCTTTTTGCGCGCGCGCACACAACTCGCGGCCGCACGTCTTGCTTGTTGCGCGGCCAATGCTTGTTTAAGTAGTTAATCACTTCCTGCTTTGGCTCCCTCCAGGCTGAGCTCTCGCGCCTCCCCGAGCCTTATTTACTCTCTCCTCCTCGCTGAGGCGCACCGTGGCTGCTTACGGTGCTCGTCGGTAAAGAACCTTCCTCCAATAAAAGTGGCGCCGCTCGTCCCCGGTGGGGGATGTTGGTAATAACTCACGGTCCCGTGGGGTCGGATGCAGCTAAGTGACTGTAATTAACAACACCGCTCCATCTGTTCGCACCAGTGTTCTGGTATTAGTCTTTCGCGGCATCGTTACCAGCTAAAGAATGTTATGCGAAATAATTAGGCTCACGCTGGTACTACATTTATCTGTGCAAAACGTTGCAGTTGGCATCCTTATCTCCTTTCATCTACCTCAGTAAGATGCTTTCTCGTTCTCCTTGCCTGTTTCTCCTCTGTTTGCCTCTGTTTCTCTGCCTGTCCTGCTCACGATTCACTTATTTCCATTCTCTTTCACGCATTTGTTGTTATTATTGTTGTCTGCTATTTGACTTTTTTCTCTGCCTGTTTATGACCGTCTTTCTCGTCCTCTATCTTTCTCTTGCCTGTCTCTGTCTCTCGCTCTCACTCTGCTGCTCGCCTCTTTCTTTGTACATCGCCTGTCTCTCCCCTCATAAAGTTGGTATTAAAAATAGATTTGTAGACCAGCCAGCAGGCTTGCAGTCACAGCCTTTGGTTTATGATGCAATTAGACTGGAAATTGTCGTTTTCGTGTTTTAGACATTATCTGCCACGAAACAACAATCCTAGGGGGTAAGGCTGGTGACAGGGGTAGAGTTTAACATATTTGGCTCGAAACGGCAGAAGCTTTGGTTTTTCAGTTACTAGTATTGTAGTTTGCCTTCCATCGTGCAGTTAATGGTGCATTTCTTTCTACTGGCCGCTCTGAATTCTTCGTCGGCTGTGGTCACCTGACCTGGGTGAAAGGGCTGGCTGCACCTGCTCTTCTCCTGGGAAAGAGGCTGGACTCACTCTTGCATTATATCTTACTTTTGTTGGGAACCGAAGCCCCCCCCTTCCATGCTCCCCCGTGCCTGTTCCCCCACCCTACCTCCACCACTCTCTCCAGGGACCCAGCGCTCTGAAGAGCTGGCTCCTATTCAGTCAGGCGCTATCTGAAAGTGAGCCAGAGGGCTTCACTGAGCCGTATGAAAGCTGCTGGCATACACAGACTAGGCACCAGTTGGGCGAGGCCTAAAGTGTGGGCAGAAAAGCTACTAATTAAGGTCTAATCCCAAAATAATAGTTTATCTTGGGTTAACCGTTCATTAAATCAAATTCAGCTCAAATCAAGGCCGGCGACGCTGAAGGTGACCTCCTATATCTAGGGTCTGGGCAGATCAATGTCTGAAGCACCTCGCCCTGGAGGCTAAGCTGGGAGATGCCAGATGGATGTCAGCTGAAACCTATGGACTACCTACTCGCTACCTGAATCCACTAGAATAAAGCATCATGGCGCAGTAGATTCTGAATGGTTGGGAGCATTAAACAGCTGATCTAAAAAGACATCAAGGGGACCATGGGGGAAGAAAACAGATTAAGTTCGAGCATAAGAAGCAAACTGATGGGCTTGGAATTTTTATACAAGTGTACTTATACCTAGTATAGAAGCTTTTCATGATGTGCAACTTCGGGAGTCGCAAGTGATGAATTAATAGTAGGCAGAAATGCCCTTCATATAGTTGAAGAGTGCTGTTAGGTGTGTGACTCGTCCGCCCCATGTCTGATTTGTGTGATGTTCGATCTAATGTGTTCTCTGTGTTTGCGATGCCTGGATGTGCAAGATATTCTTCCTTATGTGTTCTTTTATTGATTTGTGCATGATGTTACCAGGTGGCAGGGGCTGTTGGACTCCTTCATCATAGTCCATCATTCTGTAGTTTGTGAAAGCCTGGAGTTTATTTAACGTTTTCTGTTAGATGCATGTGTGTGGTGAATCGTGGTAATAGCCATATATTAGGAATATCCATGCTGGGCTGAACATAGGGAAGTTTATAGAAAATTAATGTATTCTGTTTAACACGTGCTGGTGGATATTCTGTAAGAACAATGCACTGAAGGTAAACCTCACATTACCTACATGCACAGATTAGCAGAGACCCATAATTGAATATGTATAGTAAATAACTTACTCGCCCTATTCATGGAGAAATGGCAGATGTGATGAGGCTTTGGTGCTGGTGTCTACAAATGTTCTAAGGCCATTTCTATAGAAGACTGCTGCAAAGTTTGTGTTATGGTGAGAAAGATCTGGGAAATTGAAAGGTCGATTGCAACGCAATAGGCATATGTCCTTGGTTTTGCACTCCATGGCGAGTGACAGAAGCTGAATGGCCCTAGAAAGTTTGACAAGCATATATGGGTAAAAGGGAGACTGTGGGGCATTTTAAGAGTGAGGTGGGAGAGGGGGAATATGAGCACATAGATGGATCAGAGTTGTGTGGTGTCTAAAAGCCACAGTCACCCTAGTCCCCTCTGAAAGATTAAAAAGTTCACATCAGCTGCGAATGCTACATCTCAATAGAGCAAACCCATTCAGCATATAGCTTCATCTAAACTCCACACCACAACAAAGAACTCTGTCGGAACAATACAGCCCTTCTGGATGAAGAGGGCACAACGAGGTTCCACACGGGCAACCCTCTCTCCCAGCACTGTCATGCCAGAGGCTACAGAACATGTTATCCCATTCTAAACCAGACAAGAAGCAAGCGAGTCTGGAGGGGCAATGCTGATTGTGACCCAAAATCACTAAGAGACCAGAATGTAACTCTGGGGATGGTAGACTTCCTCACGAAGTGGAGCACACCACCCCACAAGAACACAGGGCAGGCGCAGGTCCACTCGCCGCAAGATGCTGGCCTCCAGTGGAAGAAAGCATGGCACAAAGGTGAGATATGTACACAGAAAAACCGGAATACCGGATACGGAACCTAGCTAAGGTGGTGTTTGACCCCAAGTCAAGTTGAGTTGGAAGGTCTAGTTTCAGACAAGAAA
The DNA here is from genome assembly GCA_963921515.1 of Calotriton arnoldi. Lineage (NCBI taxonomy): Eukaryota > Metazoa > Chordata > Amphibia > Caudata > Salamandridae > Calotriton > Calotriton arnoldi. Next base: position 188,005 of record CAWUFW010002941.1, read on the forward strand.
GATCAATTGCTTTCTTGAGTCCCCTCACTCACCAGGGTTTCCCACTGGTGACATGCTTCATCATTGGGGTCCTCTCAATCCGCTGCGGATTGAGGCGTGCTTCGACTTGCGAGATTACGTAGGAGCACTAATAAGAGACTATGTGTAGTGCAGTGTTAGTGGAGTGGATGGAAATTTAAAAATACCTAGCTAGTGGGCGAAATATTTTATTCTAGCTCCTAGTCGGTATATTAAAAGCAGGGGTACAAGAGAACGATGTAACCATAATGAGTTAAAAGTCTCTATTGTTGGTCAACATGTTTCGAGCCTCCCCACGGGTCTTCCTTAGGACCACACAGGGGCATATGCGGTCTCCAGGGGTACGAGTAGGTGAATCACCGCCAAGGCGTGCTCAACTCAAAGTGTGACTACGAGCCCCTCACCCCCTCCAGACCATGGGGCTATTCTGAACCTCATTTAAAAATACTACGATCCATTGAGTTAAAATCGTATGTATTATAGTGCACACACAGTAGGTGTGGCAGATCACTTACCACTAATCATTTATTTATCTCACTTTTTAGGTCACTTAGGAGTGGAACGCACAGGGCTGGCCCCTGTGTGGTCCTGAGGAAGAGCCGTGGGGAGGCTCGAAACATGTTGACCAACACTAGAGACTTTTAACTCATTATGGTTACATCGTTCTCTTGTACCCCTGCTTTTAATATACCGACTAGGAGCTAGAATAAAATATTTCGCCCAGTGGCTAGGTATTTTTAAATTTCCATCCACTCCACTAACACTGCACTACACATAGTCTCTTATTAGTGCTCCTACGTAATCTCGCAAGTCGAAGCACGCCTCAATCCGCAGCGGATTGAGAGGACCCCAATGATGAAGCATGTCACCAGTGGGAAACCCTGGTGAGTGAGGGGACTCAAGAAAGCAATTGATCTTTCTTGTCTGAAACTAGACCTTCCAACTCAACTTGACTTGGGGTCAAACATCACCTTAGCTAGGTTCCGTATCCGGTATTCCGATTTTTCTGTGTACATGATTAAAAGGAGGGTGGACCTAGCTTAATACCTCTACCTCCCCTGTTTTTGAAGTTTGACAAAGGTGAGATATTCAGTTGTAAAATCTGGGGCTTGGAGGGTTGGGTGGTCTTGGAAGGAGGAGGATTTTCTCAGTATTGCATTACTTTTGAAATGGCGTCATTTGCTTGTCGGCTATCTCAATAGACACTGCTCCCTTTTCCCGTTCAGTGCAGTAATGCACGTTATCAATGGACATAAAACAATGGCAAAGGTGGAGGTCACTTTAAAAGGAAAACCAAACAAAGTAGTAAATAAATAACTCAAGGAAACACTGGACACTCAAGCCGTACGTTTCAGATGCTGTACTCTAAAGTACAGAAGGCTAACCACAGCCCAATAGTCTTGTGGCAGAACCACTGAATGTGGGGTATAGGCGTCGGAGTACTCCAGGATGTGTAGATCCAAAGGTCTTAATAAAACATCTCCTTTGGAAGTTGCTAGTGACCCTCTGCAGTGAGTAGAAACGAGTTGATTAGCAAGCAAGCACAACTTGCCTCAACAAGGTGCTTAAAGGGAAGGAAAATATGAACTTTAACCGAAGCCGCTCTTTAATTGATTACATTTTACAGTTGTTTAATATGTTTGGATGTCGGTTGGCAAGGCTGGAAATAACCAATGGCCCCTGGCCAACTTTACCTTCCATAGTCACATCATTTGACTAGTGTACATTGTTGACATACAATTCAAAAAGAAGGAGCTTACCACCTCATCTACCACAATGGACCCTAAGCTAAAGATAGACTCCATATGCTCTCATTCATAAACTCCCATCGCCAAGCCAAGGTGGATCACAAACTCCTCCTGGGATCCTTTGTAAATGTGGGTGATAAGAGTTACCTGGGCTTGGCAGGCTCTCAGGAAGAGGGCCCACTTCACTACTTCACTGTTCTGCTTGACACAGTTTAGTTGTAGTGTTGCATTAAATCTAAATGCAAAATATTCTAATGGAGGGACAAACATACACCTAAGTTCTCCCCCTCTCCCCCAAAGACTTGCCCTCCCTTCACCAGTCTAGCACGGCTGTACCCTCCATCCAACAAGCTCCTTCCCCTTGCACCATCATCCACTGGTATCCAGAATCTCGAAGGCAGTGAGAAGCCAAAACGAGTCTACGGTCAGCAAAGGAGCTCCTGACCCAAAAGGGCCCCTTATTCCACCTGGAACCTAGATTCTCATTTTAGCTCCCTCAACCTCTAGTGCAGATCGAAACGAACAAGCCAGACTCCCATGATGATCTAGATTGGTGTTAAGGCCGCACCACCTTCCCCATACCACTGCTGCCAGGGAGGCCCCTCTGCCTTCTTCCTACCTGATACAAAAGCAAACACAGCTAATGATAACACCCCTACCTCTGCCAACATTTGGCGCGCCCTTGCTCCTTAACCCACCTGCTAAACATATATGAGGCCCTTATCAAGTATCAAAAGAGCTGGCATACGGCCTCTTATCGTAGCGACCATCAGCAAAGCCGAAAAAAGAGGCTGTGCTGGGATGCCGGGCTAGAATAAAGTGGAAGGATGGAGACACCATTGCTACCCTGCAGCGCTCTTGAGTATAAAACCACTGCAGTAAGAGTCCCACTCTTAGTATTGCAATGAATTCCCCACTATCTTTCTCCCTTACATCCAGCTTCCCAAACACGAAATTACAAAACTGTCGCTACACAATGCCAGTCCATTTAAGGCGTGGCCCATTTGGTCTTACTACCCCAATGCTATTTATGGTGTTATGGTCGACATGCTCACCATTTCGAAACCGTATTGTCAGGACAGCTGGTTATGATCACTTATGGAATTAGGTTTAATTGCAAGATTAACCAGATTTGGAATTCCATTTGTTGACAGTATAATATGATCTATAATGGTATTTGCTCCCCTACCTATAAACATGTGATAACGAGACTTGACACTAACTTAGTCTTCCAGAACGATAAGCAGAGGACAATCATTTTTAACAGAACTGAGAAGAAATTGGGAGATGGAGTAACGGTCTTAATAATTTCCACTGGAAGCAATATAGAGAGAAAATACTTAAACCACCACTAGTCCTCCCAGAACTGGAAGGTGTCACTGCGGTGGCCACTGGAACAAAACCCTTAATGTGAACTTCGTCCACAGCCCAAGTTTCTTGCATGCAGATTATCTGAGCAGATGTCACTAAGGTTTCCCAGTCAAAGGACTGTAACTTACTCCTGAGACCAACCGTATTCCATGAAATAATTTGAATATGATTAGTCACATCAGGGTTATTGTCACAGACCAGGGCGCTGATATTGTTTACTTTGGGGCTATTATGGCAAGAAGAAGCTGAGGACGTTTAGTGTTGACTGGTGGAACCAGGCAAGGGGGGAATCAGGCCAACCTGGGGATTTTCTTAGACCTGTGAGGATCGCAGCAGAAACCAGTGTCAAATTTTGTCCAGTCAAATACTTGCTTTTATGGAAAAAGGAGTATTTATATACCAACACACAGTAAAATATAAAATTCACAAACAATACAGACAATGTTGCACGAAATGCATTGGAATGATTTTCCACTATCGAATTATGAGGAATTCTGAACCTCAGTGTCTGAGTAAAGCCAATTTAGCACTTGTTGAACCTTTGTAAAAATGTCAAGCATGAAATCGTCTGGGTGTAAAGACATGGATTACTATTTGATTACATTTGGAATAAAATGGATAACAAATGGATGAAAATGTTTCAACGTAATTGAAGCGTTTGAATACACATGTTATGTTAGGGGATTTTGAAAGCGCGCATATACCCAAGGGTGTCTTGGCGATATCTGAGAAAGAGCAGGCTAGAATAAAGTGTTTTAAATATTAAATAGCCAAGTTTTGATCTCCTTCCTAAATGCTAGCATAGAAGGAATGGCTCTAATATGTGACGGCAGGCTATTCCACAGCTTGGCTGTACCATAGATGATGCTTCTGCCACCCCAGTGTCCTTTTTAGGTCTCGGCCTGCACCAGCGCTTGCGCTGGTCTGGCCGAGAGTTTTAGTAAGCGGGTTTTGGAAGTGCAAACACTGGCTTTCGGCTGTCGACCAGCTTGAGTTCACGATGGCGTGCACGCGCAGCTGGCATCTGGGTTTCCTATCTCTTCCTCATTTCCTCGTCATGGCTCATTAACTCTCTGGACTCTGATGTTTCAATCGCAGCAGCAGCTCACATTACCAACTCAGGGCCCAGGACTACAGTCACATGAAAAACAACAGCGATTAGCATTGAAATGCAAGCTTTTTTTGTCTAGTTAGAAATATTGCTTCGGTGGGTTGATTTCACCTTATATCGCTATTTGTTTTATATTGGGAGTCACAGCCTAATTACCAGTATTTTTGTCTCTCACTGTTTTTTTTTTTAATATTTATTCGCGCAAAGCACAAAGCTATATTTAAGGTTACTTTTTCCGCGTCACTTCTTCACTCTATTTAAACTCCACACCCCCCACTCTTATTGTCTCTCTCCTTCTCTCTCTCTCCCCTCTCTAATTCTCTCTCTACTTAATTAACTCTCCCCTCTCTATCTTTTTAGGTCTCGCCTACGCAGCGCGCATGCGCTGAATAGAGGAGACCTTTAGCCATCGGTTCCCTTTTTTCCCCAAAAACGTGCACGCGTTCAATTGCCTTCAATGGCAACGCGTGCACGTGTGGCGATTGCCTTGCGGGAGCGAGCGGCAGCGCCATATGGCATCAATTATCGCCGCTGGCTCCCGCAAGGGAATCGGCAGGCCCCCCTCCTGCCGCGCGAGGCGCGCTTTTGCTTGTTTTTTGATAGGCATGGGGAGATTAAGGGATTTGCCCAGGATCACGCCGAGACTCGAACCCAGTTCCAAGGTTAGAGGAGCTGGCCTTTCCCCCATTTGGGTCATACGTTGCATTCTACACAAGTAAAACGAGAGCACGCCAGAAGCTGCTCACCTGTGTGTGAAATTATAACCAATGCAACTCTTGAACACCGTTGAGCAGGCTGGCTCCCTCAAATAACTCCGACAAGAGCCACACGATCGGGCCCTGTGAGGGTCCATTTCCCACAACAGCCATCCCTCAGGGGCAGGCTCCCAGCAGCACTTTCGTGACACCAGGCCAGGGCAACTGCACTCAGTGCACCTACGGACCGAAGTTGCCTTACAGGAGTGGCTCTACTCCCTTGCAGTTAACCCACTAACAGAACCTTCCTGGCTGGTGTCTGTGAGGTTAACTAGGACTTGGGAGGCTCTGGCTGCCTGCATTCTCCTCGTGTTGACGTTTCTGTATCCTGACAGTGTTTCAAAGTACTTTGAAGAAACTGAAAGTTCACATCCTAGCACTATATAAAACACCTCTTCAAACGCCACTGTAAGGTTCGCAGCTCAGACGTCGACATGTCAATACCACAGGGTCGTTTTAGTTGAAAAAGAAAAGCAAACTCTATTATACCTACTTCCCTTCTTAGAAGGAAGTCCATACATGCCAACATTTTAGAAGAGCAAAGTGGGAGTTTAAAGAAAAAAAATCGGGAGAATGGGGCCTTTAATCGGGTTACTGTCATGTATGGGCTTTGCAAGTGTGCTGCTGCAGGATCGGACATTTGAAACGCAAATGCACGTTTTTAGGCCTCGGCCTGCACCAGCGCTTGCGCTGGTCTGGCCGAGAGTTTTAGTAAGCGTGTTTTGGAAGTGCAAACGCACTGGCTTTCGGCTGGCGACCAGCTTGCATTCACGATGGCGTGCACGCGCGCAGCTGAGCTGCCATCTGGGTTTCCTTTCTCTTCCTCATTTCCTCGTCATGGCTCATTAACTCTCTGGACTCTGATGTTTCAATCGCAGCAGCAGCTCACATTACCAACTGACGGCCCTGGACTACAGTCACATGAAAAACAACAGCGATTAGCATTGAAATGCAAGCTTTTTTTTGTCTAGTTAGAAATATTGCTTCGGTGGGTTGATTTCACCTTATATCGCTATTTGTTTTATATTGGGAGTCACAGCCTAATTACCAGTATTTTTGTCTCACTCTGTTTTTTTTTTCTTTATTTATTCGCGCAAAGCACAAAGCTATATTTAAGGTTACTTTTTCCGCGTCACTTCTTCACTCTATTTAAACTCCACACCCCCACTCTTATTGTCTCTCTCCTTCTCTCTCTCTCCCTCTCTAATTCTCTCTCTACTTAATTAACTCTCCCCTCTCTATCTTTTTTAGCCTTTCATTCTTTCTCACCCCTTTATCTGTTTCTCTTTCAAACTCCTTCATTCACTCTCTCTCCCCTTCTTTCTCTCTCTCTATCCCACTCCACTCTTTATTCTATGTACACCCTTTCTCTCTCTTTCTCTCTCACCACCCTCTCTAATTGGGCATTATATCTTCACTCTATCTCTCACTCGGCAACACCACAGCATCACTCAGCATCACCACAGCATCACTCAGCGCAACCACAGCATCAATCAGAGCCAGCACAGCATCAATCAGAGCCAGCACAGCATCACTCAGCACCAACACAACATCTCTCAACGCCATCACAGCATCACTCAACGCCATCACAGCATCTCTCAACGCCATCACAGCATCACTCAACGCCATCACAGCATCACTCAACGCCATCACAGCATCACTCAACGCCATCACAGCATCACTCAACGCCATCACAGCATCACTCAGTGCAACCACAGCATTACTCAGCACAACCACAGCATCTTAGCGCCACAACAGCATCACTCAGCGCCACCACAGCATTACTCAGCAGCACCACAACATCACTCCGCGCCACCACAGCATCACTCAGCACCACCACATCATCACTCAGGGTCAACACTGCATCACTCAGCACCACCACAGGATGACTCAGCACCACCACAGGATGACTCAGCACCACCACAGGATGACTCAGCACCACCACATCATCGCTCAGCACCACCACATCATCGCTCAGCACCACCACATCATCGCTCAGCACCACCACATCATCGCTCAGCACCACCACAGCATCGCTCAGCGCCAGCACAGCATCGCTCAGCGCCACCACAGCATCGCTCAGCGCCACCACAGCATCCCTCAGGGCCACCACAGCATCACTCAGGGCCACCACAGCATCACTCAGGGCCACCAGAGCATCACTAAGGGCCACCAGAGCATCACTCAGGGCCACCAGAGCATCACTCAGGGCCACCAGAGCATCACTCAGGGCCACCAGAGCATCACTCAGCACCACCACAGCATCACTAGGCGCCACAACAATATCACTCGGCGCCACCACAGCATCACTCGGCGCCACAACAGCATCACTCAGCGCCACCACAGCATCACTCAGCGCCGCCACAGCATCGCTCAGCGCTGCCACAGCATCGCTAAGCACCACAACAGCATCACTCGGCACCACCACAGCATCACTCGGCACCACCACAGCATCACTCAGCACCACCACAGCATCACTCGGCACCACAACAGCATCACTCGGCACCACCACAGCATCACTCGGCGCCACCACAGCATCACTCGGCGCCAACACAGCATCACTCAGCGCCACCACAGCATCACTCAGCGCCACCACAGCATCACTCAGCGCCACCACAGCATCACTCAGCGCCACCACAGCTTCACTCAGCGCCACCACAGCTTCACTCAGCGCCACCACAGCATCACAGCATCACCACAGCATCACTCAGCGCCGCCACAGCATCACTCAGCGCTGCCACAGCATCGCTCACCACCACCACAGCATCACTCAGGGCCACCACAGCATCACTCAGCGCCACCACAGCATCACTTAGCGCCACCACAGTATCACTCAGCGCCACCACAGCATCACTCAGTGCCACCAAGCATCACTCAGCGCCACCACAGCATCACTCAGCACCACCACAGCATCACTCAGAACTACCACAGCATCACCACAGCATCACTCAGAACTACCACAGCATCACTCAGTGCCACAACAATATCACTCAGCACCACCACAGCATCACTCAGCACCACCACAGCATCATTCAGCACCACCACAGCATCATTCAGCACCACCACAGCATCATTCAGCACCACCACAGCATCACTCAGGGCCACCACAGCATCACTCAGGGCCACCACAGCATCACTCAGGGCCACCACAGCATCACTCAGCACCACCACAGCATCACTCAGCGCCAAGACAATATCACTCAGCACCACCACAGCATCACTCAGCACCACAGCAGTATCACTCAGCAAGACCTGAGTATCATTCAGCATCACCTCAGCATCGTCTCCACAACAATCACCGCCACCACCACTACCATCTCAGCATCACTCAGCACCACCTCAGCCTGCTCTCGGAATCTGGCATCTGTTGATTCTCCCGTAGCGTCTGGCCGCTGCTAGTGTTATAATACAGGTACTAGTTCCCAACCTTCACCCTCCGATTGTTTATGCCCCCTCAAAAAAAAAGCTTTAACAAACAACCATTGCAATAGGCAGAAACAAGTTGCCAGCATTGCAAGAACAAAAGAAAACTGAGGACATTTTTTATTGTAAATACTTTTTTTAATATGATCGTTCAGTTTTACATAATGCCTTCTTGGTCATATATAAAGTAACAAAAATGCTTCTGACACTTTTTTATTATAACTTTTCAGCATGCTGCACAGCAGCCACACTTCTCTACAGCACAGCTTGAAGACATTGGCAAAGTCAGTAGCTCTGGCTAAACACTTAAAAGGCCCCAAAGGCGAGACCTATTGGCTATGCCAATGCTTGTTTAGCCTTTCATTCTCTCTCACCCCTTTATCTGTTTCTCTTTCAAACTCCTTCATTCACTCTCTCTCCCCTTCTTTCTCTCTCTCTATCCCGCTCCACTCTTTATTCTATGTACACCCTTTCTCTCTCTTTCTCTCTCACCACCCTCTCTAATTGGGCATTATATCTTCACTCTATCTCTCACTCGGCAACACCACAGCATCACTCAGTGCAACCACAGCATCAATCAGAGCCAGCACAGCATCAATCAGAGCCAGCACAGCATCACTCAGCACCAACACAACATCTCTCAACGCCATCACAGCATCACTCAACGCAATCACAGCTTCACTCAACGCAACCACAGCATCACTCAGCGCCACCACAGCATCACTCAGCGCCACCACAGCATCACTCAGCGCCACCACAGCATCACTCAGCGCCACCACAGCATCACTCAGCGTCACCACAGCATCGCTCAGCGCCACCACAGCATCGCTCAGCGCCACCACAGCATCGCTCAGCGCCACCACAGCATCGCTCAGCGCCACCACAGCATCGCTCAGCGGCGCCACAGCATCGCTCAGCACCACCACAGCATCGCTCAGCGCCACCACAGCATCGCTCAGCACCGCCACAGCATCGCTCAGCGCCGCCACTGCATCGCTCAGCGCCGCCACAGCATCGCTCAGCGCCGCCACAGCATCGCTCCGCGCCAAGACAATATCACTCAGCACCACCACAGCATCACTCAGCGCCAAGACAATATCACTCAGCACCACCACAGCATCACTCAGCACCACAGCAGTATCACTCAGCAACACCTGAGTATCATTCAGCATCACCTCAGCATCGTCTCCGCAACAGTCACCACCACCACCACTACCACCTCAGCATCACTCAGCACCACCTCAGCCTGCTCTCGGAATCTGGCATCTGTTGATTCTCCCCTAGCGTCTGGCCGCTGCTAGTGTTATAATACAGGTACTAGTTCCCAACCTTCACCCGCCGATTGTTTATGCCCCTCAAAAAGAAAGCTTTAACAAACAACCATTGCAATAGGCAGAAACAAGTTGCCAGCATTGCAAGAACAAAAGAAAACTGAGGAAATTTTTTATTGTAAATACTTTTTTTAATATGGTCGTTCAGTTTTACATAATGCCTTCTTGGTCATATATAAAGTAACAAAAATGCTTCTGACACTTTTTTATTATAACTTTTCAGCATGCCGCACAGCAGCCACACTTCTCTACAGCACAGCTTGAAGACATTGTCAAAGTCAATAGCTCTGGCTAAACACTTATAAGGCCCCAAAGGCGAGACCTATTGGCTATGCCAATGCTTGTTCTGGATTCTGTGGGGATCCATCTGAAAGTCTTTCGAGGCAGGCGGAGCGTGTGGAAGCAGGATGAGGAGACAGTGTTGTTCTGGTGGTTCATTGTGAGCGAGGAGTCGAGTATGATGCCGAGATTACGTGCGTGGTCCGTGGGAGTTGGAGGGGTTCCAAGTGCGGCAGACCACCAGCAGTCGTCCCAGGCTGAGGGGGCGGGTCCCAGGATAAGTAGTTCGGTCTTGTTCGAGTTGTGTTTGAGGCAGCTGTCTTTCATCCAGGTGTCAACGGCCTTCATCCCGCTGTGAAAGTTGGTTCTGGCGACTGTGGGTTTGTTGGTAAGGAGAGGATCAGCTGGGTGTTGTCGGTATAGGAGACGATGTTGAGTCCTTGGTTTCTGATGATGGCCACGAGGGGGGCCATGTAGATGTTGAAGAGGGTGGGGCTCAGGGAGGAGCCCTGGGGCACTCCGCAGCTAATCTCTGTAGGCTCTGAGAGGAACGGAGGCAATCTGACTCGCTGTGTTCAGCCGGTATGGAAGGAGTTGATCTAGTCCAACGCCTTGACGAGGATGCCGGTGTTGTGGCGTCTCGTGCTTAGGGTGCGATGGGGAACGGTATCAAAGGTGGCTGAGAGGTCCAGTAGGATAAGGGCTGCGGTTTCGCCCTGGTTGAGGATGGAGTGGATGTCGTCAGTGGGGGCGAGAAGTGTTGATTTTGGCGGTGTGGTAATGCTGAGGAAGTCCAGTACATATCGGTGCTGCATCACCATGAGGCAGATTGCTCGCAATTCTTCTTTGATGGAATTGAGGCCGAGCTCAGTGCTGTTCAACATATTGAGCATCTCCCATACTGGGTGATTTGGAGTCAGAGAGCATTAGCTTTTGTCTGCAGGCTCAAGAAGGGTATCGATCCCCTACCCCCAGCCGTGCTTCTGTGAACAGTCTAAACTCTTCTGGAATGTCTTTCTATTGAGCCCAGCCAAAATAGTCTGCTGCTCTTCTCTCATGAGCTTGGTGCAGCAAGGTTGTCTTCTTCCTTAACAGGTGCTGGTACAAGTCTGATAGCTCTTCTCCAGGAATGACCAGGGTTGGGGTGTGCATGGTGACCATGGAACTAGGCATACAAGTCGCATTACCAATAGACATTCATCAGAGTGGAGGTGCCCTATTCCATATCCAGAATATATAAGATCACTCCTCAGTTAACATTTGTGCCCGTCGGAAGCGTTCCTTTTCCTCTGAAACATAAGGAGTACATTGTTAGTTTCTGTACAATCAGGGGTTGTCCTTTCCCTTCTAACCAAGTGTATCCACCCACCTCGGTGTCCCATATTTCCTGGCATGGGGTGGTCATACTGTCGTTAAACCCTCTACCACGCGACCCATTCCCCTTTTTATCCCCGAGCTGGACAGCCCTACACAGGAATTCCCTGTCAGGAGACCACCTGTTGTTTAAGAAGACCACCCCGGTTACACTAAGATCCACTCTCTTATTTGTGCACTGAGTTTAGGGTTTTGCCACCTCCAAAAATCTTTTTATGGAAAATCTCGAGGCCATGTGATATGTTCCCCTATTTGGCCCTTCCTGCACATCCTGTCCAGCTCAGTTTGAATATCAGTGGGTTCAGTCAGGATATATAAAGCTGTTGGGTTGGTGTCATATTGGGTTATGTTTACAACTACCCTGTGTGGTTTTACCTTGTTGGGTTGGATCTTGGCCCTTATTCTACATAGGTAGAGGTGTATAAGACATTTTGCTTTCTTGGGGGCTACTTCTTGGGACAAGTAAAGCCTGTCTGTGCCTACTGCATGTGGGATTAACAAACCTGGCAGATGCTTGGGAGCCGACTGAGGTCATGTGCTGGTACCATGTGTTATGCAAAATGGTGCTGTGCAGTGCATGTGGGATGCTGGTGTTCTGTTTGGTGTAATTGTAGATGACGTATGAGAGATCCCTACACAGGCACTGTGGTAACCTTTTAGTGAATCTCTTTTGACTCTGCAGTTCCTCTGTAGTACTCAAGTGTGGAACTACCCATAGGAGGCAGATCAAACATAGCCATATAAATATACATAACTTGTGTTGCAACACTGCAGTTCAAGGTATGGATCCCCTGGGAGTCATCTGTGCTCCTCCGGTGGCTGTATTTCTTCTGACCAGTCCAAAGGAAATGTTTGCAGTTTTTAGTTCATGGACGCTACGTCATCGAAGGGTTCAACTGCACATCAGAGAGGTGTACTCACATACTTTTTCCCTCCACCTTGAGGGCTGTGGGTGTTGAAAAGACCCAGTAGGGCCCTTCAAACGTAGCCTCTTTCCATTTTCTCACGAAGTTCTGAATGTACACCTCTTGTCCAGGCTGAAGGGTTGGATATGGCAGCTTGGTGTTGGTGCGCTTAGATGGTCTGCGGATAATAACCTAGCAGTTTTAGTTAGTTCTGAAAGATATACATACAATTAGTCTCCCAATGCTTTGGAGTTAGCCTTGCAACTTAACCTGGCCATAGTTTTTGTGATGGGCGTCCCGATCAGTCTACCAGTCGCTAGCTGGTGTGGTGTGAGATGGTGATCGCTGCTATGTGTGTTTCTCAGTGCAAATAAGGCTAGGAGCAGACAGTGCAGTCACTTCTTTTTAAGGGTGACACCAATGTTACTTATTTTATTTTTTAATAAACCATTGAGCTTTTCTACGATGCCGTTACTTTGGATGGTAAGCTGATGCTAATTTATGCACATTTTCTACCAGGGTACAGATGTTGTAGAACATGGTGTTGATAAAGTGTTTCCCATTATCTTATCTGATAAAGTCTAGCACCCCCCATCTGTGTATTACCTCCCTCACCAGGAAGGTTGCTGCTGCTTTGGCATCATAATGCACGCAAGGGCCTCTTCGATGCATCCAGAGTATGGACAAACAACTTCAATCAGATACCTGTAGTTGGTACCTCGATTGATCATGTCAATGAAGTCGATGTGCAGTGCCTTAAAGGGTCCCATTGGTTTAGAGATAGACAGTGCTAAAGCCTTGAGAGTGGGTTTAGGTGAGTACAATTGGCAAACTGTGCACTTGTTTAAGTACATCTTTACTGCTTCCACAACGTTGGGGATAAACCAATCAGTCTGAAGTTTGCCGACATATTTCATTTGCAGTGCGTGCTCTCCATGCCAAAGGAGTCAAGCTAGCCTGGCTGATGAGGGGTGATGCCCCGAAACCGGTCCCAGGATTCTTGTTTCTAGTCCAGGGAGGACCTGGCTGGCAGTTTGGGCTGGACTGCTCCCATGGGGAACAGGGTCAAGACTGTTTTGCATATGGCTGGGTCTGAACTGGAATGGCATGGGGAGCAAAAAACAATGGATTTAGGCCCAGATCTCTGTACTGGGGTGAATGTTTGACACTGTACAGCATTCTGTCCATCAGTTGTTCTTTTTGCATTTGTCACCCGAGTGGGATGGGTAGGCCCAGACATAGGTCCCGTGCTCTCCATGCCACTGGAGTCAAGCTAGCCTGACTGATGAGGGATGATGGCCCGAAACCGGTCCCAGGATGCTTGTTTCCAGTCCAGGGAGGACCTGGCCTGGCAGTTCGGGCTGGACTGTTCCCATGGGGAACAGGGTCAAGACTGATTTGCATATGGCTGGGTCTGAACTGAAATGGCATAGGGAGCAAAAAATCAATGGATTTTGGCGCAGATCTCTGTACTGGGACGTGGTTCCCGTGCTCTCCATGCCACTGGAGTCAAGCAAGCCTGGCTGATGTGGAGTGATGCCCCGAAACCGGTCCCAGGATGCTTATTTCCAGTCCAGGGAGGACCTGGCCTGGCAGTTTGGGCTGGACTGTTGCCATGGGGAACAGGGTGAAGCCTGATTTGCAAATGGCTGGGTCTGAACTGGAATGGCATGGGGAGCAAAACAATGATGGATTTAGCCCCAGATCTCTGTAGTGGGGTGAATGTTTGACATTGTGCAGCATTCTGTCCATCAATTGTTCTTTTTGCATTTGTAACCACGAGTGGGACGGGTATGCCCAGACGTGGGTCCCATGCTCTCCATGACACTGGAGTAAAGCTAGCCTGGCTGATGAGGGGTGATGCCCCGGAACCGGTCCCAGGATGCTTGTTTCCAGTCCAGGGAGGGCCTGGCCTGGCAGTTCAGGCTGGACTGTTCCCATGGGGAACAGGGTCAAGACTGATTTGCATTTGGCTGGGTCTGAACTGGAATGGCATGGCATGGGGAGCAAAAAAACGATGGATTGAGGCCCAGATCTCTGTACTGGGGTGAATGTTTGACATTGTGCAGCATTCTGTCCATCAACTGTTCTTTTTGCATTTGTCACCCTGAGTGGGATGGGTATGCCCAGATGTGGGTCCCGTGCTCTCCATGCCACTGGAGTCAAGCTAGCCTGGCTGATATGGGGTGATGCCCCGAAACTGGTCCCAGGATGCTTGTTTCCAGTCCATGGAGGACCTGGCCTGGCAGTTCGGGCTGGACTGTTCACATGGGGAACAGGGTCATGACTGATTTGCTTATGGCTGGGTCTGAACTGGAATGGCATGGGGAGCAAACTGATGATGGATTTAGGCCCAGATCTCTGTACTGGGGTGAATATTTGGCACTGTGCAGCATTCTGTCCATCAATTGCTCTTTTTGCGGAAGGTGCAATTGGGGCAGTGCTATATTTACTAAGCTGTGAGGCATGACTAGTTTTCCTGTGGGTGAGTGTTGATATATGAAGTCTTGTGCTGACTATGTGCAGCCTCTGGCTTCCCATAACTCCTTCTCCTGTGGTAATGATGTTTCTTGCAATTCTCTTAGATATTATTTTGCAGTTTCTGTGTCAGGTCTGTCCTGAGTGGATTTAATTTCTGCTGTCTGCTGTACAGGGAGTCCTTGTGTCTCCCCGACTGCTCCGTAAGCTGCCTTCTTTGCTATTCGGTCGGCAAGTGCATTTCCCCATGATATAAAGTCCTTAACCCCGGGTATGTGCTGCACTTGTACTACTGCAATGTGTTTAGGTAGGGTCAATGCATTAATTAGTCATTCAAGGAGGTCCTTGTGCATGACCGGGCTGCCGTCCTATTTCAGGAAGCCTCGCCTTTTCCACCTCCCTATGCTTGATTGCACTGTGGTGACGACATATGCTGAGTCCGAGTAAATAGTTACGGTCTTCAATATGCTTTGTGTGAGA
Organism: Calotriton arnoldi; assembly: GCA_963921515.1. NCBI lineage: Eukaryota > Metazoa > Chordata > Amphibia > Caudata > Salamandridae > Calotriton > Calotriton arnoldi. Next base: position 203,278 of record CAWUFW010002941.1, read on the forward strand.
GCTTCAATCAATGCTATTAACTCTCCTGCCTCTGCCGAGAGGTTTGGTAGGAGGGTTAGCTGTGCTGTGACCTGTAGCGTTTTTCGAAGGCATGTGGCTACGAGCTGTCACTGCCTTTGCCCTTGTGTGTTTTGCATAAAGTGTCAGTGGTACCCCATTACTTTGGAAGTGCTTTTATCAACGGCAAAAGCTGCTGCTGCCAGAGCTTGCTCGCACGTGAAGTGACCCTGCATGACCATGTCTAGATGCCCACTGTAATACGCAAGTGGTTTGTGCCCCAATGGGTACTTCTGCATCAAGACTGCTGACATGACTCGCCCATCACTGTGGCTGAATAGGAAGAATTCCTTAATATAGTCAGGTGTCCCTAACACAGGTGAGAGTGTTATCTCGGTTTTGAGTTTACAGAAAGTATCGTGCATTTCGGATGTGCATGTTATTTTCTCGCTACCGGATTTTGCCATTTTCATAGCCTCGAGTAGGAGGGAGGCGATGAGCGTGCTGTAATCAAAAACCCACTGTCGGATGCAATTTCAAAGGCGCAGGAATTTTTGCATGCTCTTTTTAGTTTGTGGAGTTGGCATAGCCCTAATAGATTTCACACCTTGTCAGGTGACCCGTAGACCGGCCCCTGAAATTAGGTGGCCTAAATAGCTAACCTTCTGCTGTACATATTGCACCTTGCCCTTCTCCACCTTCTATCTCTTTTCTGCTAGTGCAGTAAGGAGGGCTATTGTGTCCTGACGACATATTGCTTCAGAGGGACTACATATCAGTATGTCATCTGCATATTGTATCAGGGTGCTATCTGACCGGAAGCAAACGAGATTACTCCGCAGTATTCGATTAAAGATACTTGGGGACTAACAGCACCCTTGTGGCAATCTCCGGAATAGCAGCGGAACCCCCCAAATGTAAATGCGGTCTGGTACTGACTATTGGGGTTTAACAGGATGCTAAATAAATGTGTTTTTTATATCTATTACGGAGAAGTATTTTACATCCGCCAGTATATTTGTTAAGATGATGGAGGGGTCTGGTACTATGGGGATCTCTGGGACCACAATGTCGTTGAGAGGGGTGTAGGTCTTGTACCAAGCACCACATTCACCCTTTACTCTTTCATTCAGGGAAAAGTGGAGTATTACAGGGGAATACTCCCATGTAGAGGACTCCTTCGTCAATTAGAGCCTGATTTGTGGCCGCTATGCCCTCTTCGGCTTCCCTAGAGTGTGTACTGGTGCACTGTGTGTAGGGTAGCACTTTCTCTCAATGTTATTCTCACTGGTTCGGACATATTGATGAGACCCGCGTCATACGGCCCTTTGACCCACAGTTGTGGAGGTACTTTTGACAAGTCCTGCTCCTGGAAGGTCGTCAGCACAGCCATTGGTTACAGGGCCTTATTTTGCAGTTCTACTCTAACCTCTACCATGTCCTCAAACACAACTATTGAAGTTCCTGGGCACTCATCAAACAGCTGGTCATCTGTTACCTCTCTTACACTGAGGCCAGGTGTTAAAAGGATGAATACTCACCTACATCACGTTCGCGTGGTCAGTAGCCAACAAAACCCCATAAGCAGGCCATATTTCCACTGCCTCTAAGCAGAGGAGCACCTCCTCTTGGGTTCCAAGTCATGGTGTCCATCCCAAATACGAATTGGTTGGGCAGTTTCAATCTCTGTCCCAACAATTCCGACTTGTTTGCTACAATTCTTAAGACTGCCTTGGTGAATGCAGTCTTATCGACAGGTGATGCTCTCATTTATGCACCTGTGCTGTGGGGGCTTTGCAATGACATGAGTCTTAGGGGTGAAACCCCAGGAGTGGAGCAGGTCATAGTCCCGTCGTCCGAGAAGTGAATGGTCTATTTCCTCCTCGGCTAACTGGGTGCCCACTGTAACCACACCTTCATCATTGGTCCCCGGGGTACTGGAGCTCCCATCATCTCCCAAACTCACTGAGTCACTATCGATAACCACCACAAACTTTCCTGACACTCGTTTACACTCCGCTGAACCAGTGGGAATGTGTATTTTACCCGCCTTTGAGGTGTCATGTGTCGAGTGTGGTGTTCGGGGAATCGAGCTTTTGGGCACCTTCTCTAGGGGCTTGGGCTACTCTGGAGGCATCTGGGCTCGCTTGCTTTTGGATTTCTCGGACTTAGACTTAACTGTGCTTTATGTGGGGGGCTTGTCGGCTTCTACTATTATTGGGTTTGAATATACTAATGTAGGGGGAACTGGTGTGAGTACATCCCTACCTGCATATGATGGGAGGTGCTGACTCCTTGTTCGCTATCGGCATTGTGGGGTTCTTGGTTTGAACTTCTTTGAAGATGGCCCATAATTCTAACACTGACTCTTATGTCTCTATTTTGACCTGAACATTTGGTCTTTAAATGTGTTTTAATGTGTTCTATTATATTGGTTTCAAATGTTCCCTCCTTAGGCCAGGGAAATGTGTGTGCCTTTGTGTGTAAATGCCACTCTTGGCAAAATGTATTCATTCTCTTAATTTGTTTGGGGAACCTAGTCTCCATATGCTTTAATGGGGAATCCATGACAATTTTAGTAATTTGTATTAATACAATTCAAATGACATTTTTCTAGTTTTTGTATGTCTAATCTTAGGGGCAATCGTACGTGATGCACTCTTTCAAATTACGTACTAGGAACTCAGCGCTTACAATTTTTACATCAAACAGTTCGACAAGCATTTCAATAAGAACAAGATAGAATGCATATGTAGTGTTACAACATAGGGCAAATAAGTGATATGTTAGAATAGCATCTGCACGATCTCAATTTCACACAATACAATTTTCAATTAACAATCAATGCAACATCATCATATACAATAAAGTTCAATAATGTTTGAAATAAAAAATTACTTTGTCAAAAAATGAGTACGTTCTCATATCCTCTATCAAGAGAAGACTAGTGTGGGATACGTTCCTAAGTGAGCGGAATAATCTGCCACTATCCACTTCTAGACAAAGGTGGTAATCCGAATTCAGTCCTGCAATGCCCAGGGTCAAGCCAGATGCACCTCCCACACTCCTTCCACATGCTATAGGTGTTAAGAAACCTCTTTAGTCCTGGGAAAACATTGAACTAAAAAAACTATGAAACTGAGGTGTCAACTCTGCCCAATCAGGATAGCTATGTCACAAAAATCAGCGTACTGGGAGTTATCAAGGGCTCTATTCACCTTAGCTAGCGTCAGCTATTGAACCAAGGTGACTTCCACTGGAACGCCTCCGAGGCCGCCTTACAACTGATTTAGTTAGGTAATATGCCAGACCCTGTCAGTGGCAGGGCACTCAGGTTATCTTTTTACGCTTCTCCCTAATTTACCATACGCCAAATGTTTCAGACTATGTTTTAGGTTCAGCTGTAGTCTCTTACCCTCTGTGACAGCTGCTTCAGGATGGACCTCGGCTCCGGGGATTCAGCAGAACTTACAATTAATTGTGGTGACTGCCCAACTTTCTTGTTGCACAAACGTGAATCTGTCCGTGCGGGGTCTACTTCCTTCGGCTGCAGTCGGGTACGAGGATCCAATCTTCCTAGGGTGGCTCGCCAAAATGTTTCTTGAGTTCAAAATCCTTAAAAATCAGAAGAGAAGAGGCGTTTGGCAAAACAGGAACAGTTTGTTTAATTAAACATTACAGCCGGAAGAACAGTTACAGGCACGAGGTCTAAGGACTGTCTCAATTTACAATCTGTAGGTATCTTTCTTATATACAAAACATAGTAGGTTGTAAAAGTTTCAGGCATACCATATATGGTGAGGAATGTTGGTTGTTGCCTTTGGAATCATAAATTAATTGTCTAATGGTAACCACAGGCGGGTCTCTACCTTGTGTGGACACAATGTGGCCAGTGGATAACGTGTCCAGATGTCCAGCATGGGGAGCACGTGATCACTACATGTGCTAGGTCCTGATTGGCTATGTGTTCCTAACTCATGTTGCATCTGACTTTTATGGTGTTTTAGGGATGTGCGTACCCCCTCCAACGCTGTGTGCTTTATTGATAATGCTGAGAGATTTTCACCACATTTAGGAACTGTTTTAAATTGGGCTTTTATTCTGAATTTGCACTGGGGGGAATCATTGTTACTGTATTTTGAATTTGACCGTTAGCACTTTGAATCGGACCTTACCTGTCCTTTCTGCTCAGCAGTCCGTAGCTTGCCACGCAGGACTAGCTGAGCGCTGATTGGTCAGTGGGACAACCAATCAGCAACCTAGTTGGATGTAGGCTGTGGAAGGGGCTGTTTGCCACGCCTACTTAAGGTGAAGCATGGCGCCTCCGCGCAGCGGGCGCACCAGCAGTGCACCAAAGGCAAGCCCGTCTGCGCCTGTCCGCGTCCGGCCGGGGCCAGGGGCCAGTTACTCTGCCCCTCCCATCATCTACTCCAGGAAAAAACTGCTGGGCTACAACCAAGGGAAAACAAAGCGATACCAAAGGGGATGATGGACGGAGCGTTTGAGCAAATCAAACACTCACCCCCAGTCAACTGATCTGGGTTTAATCCATCATCATTCTTTAGCTCACTCCAGCATCCCAGTTCAGACATGGCCATATGCAAATCAGTCTGACCCTGTGCCTCATGGGAACAGTCCAGCCCGACTGCCAAGCCATGTCTTCCCTGGACCGGAAACAAGCATCCTGGGACCGGTTTCTGGCTATTCAGCCGTCATCAGCCAGGCTAGCTTGAATCCAGTGGCAAAGTGAGCAAGGGACCCACGTCTGGGCATACCCTGCCCACTTAGGGCGAACAAAGCGATACCAAAGGGGATGATGGACGGAGCGTTTGAGTAAATCAAACACTCACCCCCAGTCAACTGATCTGGGTTTAATCCATCATCATTCTTTAGCTCACTCCACCACCCCAGTTCAGACATGGCCATATGCAAATCAGTCTGACCCTGTGCCTCATGGGAACAGTCCAGCCCGAACTGCCAAGCCATGTCTTCCCTGGACCGGAAATAAGCATCCTGGGACCGGTTTCTGGCTATTCAGCCGTCATCAGCCAGGCTAGCTTGAATCCAGTGGCAAAGTGAGCAAGGGACCCACGTCTGGGCATACCCTGCCAACTTAGGGCGAACAAGCGATACCAAAGGGGATGATGGACGGAGCGTTTGAGCAAATCAAACACTCACCCCAGTCAACTGATCTGGGTTTAATCCATCATCATTCTTTAGCTCACTCCACCACCCCAGTTCAGACATGGCCATATGCAATCAGTCTGACCCTGTGCCTCATGGGAACAGTCCAGCCCGAACTGCCAAGCCATGTCTTCCCTGGACCGGAAACAAGCATCCTGGGACCGGTTTCTGGCTATTCAGCCGTCATCAGTCAGGCTAGCTTGAATCCAGTGGCAAAGTGAGCAAGGGACCCACGTCTGGGCATACCCTGCCAACTTAGGGCGAACAAAGCGATACCAAAGGGGATGATGGACGGAGCGTTTGATAGCCTGGCTGATGAGGGTTATGAACCCGAAACCGGACCCAGGATGCTTGTTTCCGGTCCAGGGAAGACATGGCTTGGCAGTTCGGGCTGGACTGTTCCCATGAGGCACAGGGTCAGACTGATTTGCATATGGCCATGTCTGAACTGGGATGGCGGAGTGAGCTAAAGAATGATGATGGATTAAACCCAGATCAGTTGACTGGGGGTGAGTGCTTGCAATGTTCAACACTCCGTCCATCGTCCCCTTTGGTTTTGCTAAGTTCGCCCTAAGTTGGTAGGGTATGCCCAGACGTGGGTCCCTTGCTCACTTTGCCACTGGATTCAAGATAGCCTGGCTGATGAGGGTTATGAACCCGAAACCGGTCCCAGGATGCTTGTTTCCGGTCCAGGGAAGACATGGCTTGGCAGTTCGGGCTGGACTGTTCCCATGAGGCACAGGGTCAGACTGATTTGCATATGGCCATGTCTGAACTGGGGTGGCGGAGTGAGCTAAAGAATGATGATGGATTAAACCCAGATCAGTTGACTGGGGGTGAGTGCTTGCAATGCTCAACACTCCGTCCATCGTCCCCTTTGGTTTTGCTAAGTTCGCCCTAAGTTGGCAGGGTATGCCCAGACGTGGGTCCCTTGCTCACTTTGCCACTGGATTCAAGATAGCCTGGCTGATGAGGGTTATGAACCCGAAACCGGTCCCAGGATGCTTGTTTCCGGTCCAGGGAAGACATGGCTTGGCAGTTCGGGCTGGACTGTTCCCATGAGGCACAGGGTCAGACTGATTTGCATATGGCCATGTCTGAACTGGGGTGGCAGAGTGAGCTAAAGAATGATGATGGATTAAACCCAGATCAGTTGACTGGGGGTGAGTGCTTGCAATGTTCAACACTCCGTCCATCGCCCCCTTTGGTTTTGCTATAACCGAGGGAGGCAGAAGATTGCCCCTCCAACAACAAGAGTATTAAAAGAATTAGGCATACTGATAGCCCCCCAAGTAGTGGTTAGCGAGTTTAGTAAAAACAAAAACAACAATTGATGGACAGAATGCAGAACAATGTCATACATTCACCCCAGTACAGAGATCTGGGCCTAAATCCATCGTTTTTTTGCTCACCATGCCATTCCAGTTTGAACTCAGCCATATGCAAATCAGTCTTGCCCTGTGCCCAATAGGAACAGTCCAGCCCGAATTGCCAGGTCAGGTCTGGAAACAAGCATCCTAGGACCGGTTTCCGGGTTTCACCCCTCATCAGCCAGGATAGCCTGACTCCAGTGGCCTGGAGAGCACGGAACCCACGTCTGGGCATACCCGTCCCACTCAGTGTGACAAATGAAAAAAAGTCTGTTTTGCATATAGCTGTGTCTGAACTGGGGTGGCAGAGTGAGCTAAAGAACGATGATGGATTCAACCCAGATCTGTGACTGGGGGTGAGTGTCTGAAAAGTTTCAGCGCTCCGTCCATCAACTCCTTGTGTTTGCTTTAGCGAGTTTAGTAGCCACCTTAACAAACAACTGACTAAGATAAGTATGAGCCCTACCATGATAACTCATAAGGTATATCAGTCAGAACTCCGGGTGATATACCTGAATACTCGCTTCTTAGTAAAACACCAAGATGAAATTTTCTATCTCCTGGAGTCCCAATCCCCGGACATACTGTTACTAACAGAGACCTGGCTCATGGAGGAGTCCTCGCCGGACATACTCTCGGCAATTCTCAATCAGAATTATATTTTGTTAACTAACAGGACCACAGGGAAGAAGGGGGTGGCGATGCAGTCATTATTAAGAGAAATCATCGATTTGTTAAAATGACTCCTCTAGATTTACCCTTGGTGGAGAATTTAGTCATCCACCTGGAGTCCTCGACTTTGTCCCTTACATTTATACTGTTATATAGGCCTCCTACTTACATGCAGGAATTCTCTCAAGCCCTTGCAGAATCTATTGCAACTCTAATTATAGATAAGGCTAATGTCATTCTGATAGGAGACTTTAATTACTGGGCTAAAGAGGAAAAAGAGGGGCAGCAAGCAAGGGATCTTACCGCAGCCCTTAGCGATTTAAACCTGGCACAACTAGTAAACCTCTCAACTCACATCAAAGGACATATCTTGGATCAGATGTGGACCACTAGATTCCCGGTGAGGGACTTGTGCATAGCCCCATGTGGTTGGTTTGATCATCATCTGATTTCCTTTTCTGTGTCTCTGCCTAATGGGAATAGCCCCCCCACCGGACCGGCCATTATCGCAAGAAATTGGGCTCGGGTCAACCTCACGGCCTTCTGCCAGGAACTAAGAAGGTCCATGCCTGGAACTAAGGAGGATATTGAGGTTTTTGAGCGTGATATCATAAGCTGGCTGAGGGAGGCCAGCAATGGTTATGCTCCACTCCATAAAACTAGACCATCAAGAACACATGAGGATAATAAATGGTTTTCGGACGAACTAAAACTAGCCAAACTAAAACTCCGACAAGCAGAGAGGAAATGGCGGTCTAAGTACTTGCCAGACTGTAGAACCAAGAAAAGCCCACCTCAAGGAGGAGTGGGGGCTTGGCGGTGCGGGAATCTCCCGAGTCTACTCTTACCCTCCTTATATAATAAAGTGGACCCGGAAACCTTCGTCTGCAGAGAGAACCACCTTTATTACAATAGCCCGGCCTATGGAACAGAGTCCCAAGCTAGTCAGAGACAAAACCTAGGAGGCTGCTGCTTTACTCCACAGCGAACAAGCCTTATATACATTTTTATTCCACTCTTTTGGCATTCAGTCCATTGTTCAATCAGGGCGGTGTTTGTAGTTGATGACCTGATCAAGGCTCGGCATTCAGACCATTGTTCAATCAGCTTGACCAAGACTCGGCATTCAGACCATTGTTCAATCAGCTTGATCAAGGCTCGGTCAGTCAGACCATTGTCCAGATGACCTGATCACGGTGTCAAGGATGTTTACCAAGCAGGGAGCAGAAGATGAAAAACAAGCTTGTTTACACAGGGCGTAGGTGTCTCATGGCTTTCTGTTGATGAATTGGCTAACTGCAAAGAACAGGGGGGCTTGGGTATGTGATAGTTTTTTTAAGCGTCAGCAGAAATGGAGGCTGTAGGCAGGGTTTTGTCACGAGATGGCAAGGAATGGAGGAATGTAAGGAAATTAATAGGACCTAGTGAAAACTTATTTTCTTCAGACCCTCCTTTTGCCATTGAGTGGCAAAACATGTTCTTAGGAAATGTCTACCTGCATTAGGTCGCCAATCTCTTGTTGAAGCATTATCCTTACGTTGGTGTCACGTGTACTGACCGGGGAACTTTTAAGGGCCTGTGTACACATAGCACAAAGCATAGGCAAGCACTGAATACACAGGCAGCATGAGATGATGACTGCTATTCCCAAGGCAAAAAATGAGGATCCCCCATCCCCATCTGGAAAGGAGGCCCCAAATCCAGCCCATGAGGGACCAGTCGTCTTGTTGTTGATGAATCTCAGAGGAAAGTTTATGCAGACGTTGGATAGCTTGATAGACCGATGGAGCGTTATCAGGTATGTAAATGCAGCAGCTGGAGCCGATTAGTTTACATACACCACCACGGTCAGCAAGGATGATGTCAAGTACCATTCGATGTTGTAGTGTCATTAGGCGGTCCGCCTGAAGCTCTGCGGTGATGTTGCCCAATGCCCCTGCTGTTTCATTAATGGTTGCCTCCACCACTCGGGTAAGGTGTCGTATGTTGCGGCTGTTGACCATAGGACCCAAGAACGGCAGGAAACCTTTGAAGAAGTCCCCCGCCTCCTGTCCTGCAGTGTCATCGGCCTCAATTACTCCCCTAGGCATACGATGGTGGAGGTGGGGATTGGTCAAGTGATGTGTCCCAACAGCAGTAAAGGTAGGGGGAAGAAGAAAGGCCAAATAACACACACCTGACCAATTTCCTGGAAGCCAGGTATAAGCAGACTGTCCACAAACAAAATAGGTATTTGGAGAAGCGATTAGGAGTGGTGGTGAGGTAATATTCAGTGTACTGATTATTGCGCAGTCACTGACTCCTACCTCCCGGGTCCCCAGTCCTTTTATGCACACCTGGCCATGCGTGTTGATCACATTGAAAGCCTGCAATTTGGTGGGAACTTTGCGTCTGGACCGAAAGCGGGAGAAGATTATTCTACTTGAGGTGTTGAACACAACCATCTCATTGCGTTCAGCACGGGAGATGTTCAAGATGTCAGATGTCGTAGTAGGGCAGAAAGGATTACTGACATTGCCTGTTCTGTTTCGGGTGAAAGTGTCATAAAAATCGCCAATGATGGAGCTCGTTGTTCCATTGATCGTATATGCATCGGTGACGAGCATCCTCCAAGCCAGACAGGACCCAAAAACAGAAAATGGATAGACGAAATAGGGGACAGTGTGTGTCATAGAGTGTGGCATGAGCCCACATACCCAACAGTTCGAGGTATTAATCACAAGCTGATGCTGGTGCAATAATTGTACAAAAGTATTGTTCATGAATTCCAGGCGTCGTGGTAGTTCATGGGGTGACAAGGTGGCGTGGAGATGTTCTGCAGGTGTCGGTGTCGTAGCCAGAGGAGCTGGGGGAGAGGTCAGCAACAGAAACCATCCCACAACCAGCAGGATGAGGAGAGCAAAAGTATAACTATCGTGGAAAGGAAGCATTTATTGTTCAGAAGTTTGACATATTTCTTGTGCGCTTCAGACCCTCGGACCGCTGCCATTTGTGCTCAGCCTGTTGTCACTAGCGGCTGTCTGTGATTGGTGGTTGCTTCACTGGGTGTGGATACTAGGGGGCTTATTTACAAGGCCCTTGCGCCACTTTTGCGTCATTTTTAACATTGGAAAAGTGACGCAAAAGTGGCGCAAGGGGCTTGTAAATCTGCCCCCAAGAGTCCTACGGACTTCCCATTGGTCCAGCATACCAGCACCGGTCTCAGCCGGAGATATCACAGCCCTACAGCCTATTAGACACCAGACAGAGTCAAGGGCCAGCCCCTTTTCTTGGTCTCAAGTTGTAGCGAGTGGAAGAAGGTATGGAGTGGTCTGGAAAGAGAGCTTCTTGTTCCTTCCTCTGATCCTGCAGAGGAGGGATGACTGGACCCCCTAAGATTCGATCAGTTTCGGCTTCCGTAGTGGTGTAATGAAGCTGAGCATCACTGAAAGGGACAAAGGTCGGTACTACTTCTGTGTCGCAATCCGGCAGTCCTTCTTTCACCCATTGGTCGTACGGGAGGGGGAGAGGCACCCTTTTACAATGGGTAGCATGTGTCCAGTTCTTTCTCCCTTCGACTTTTACAGCAGTGCGGGTGGCCAGAAGGACCTGTCGGGGGTGCGACCAGCGGGGCTCCAGACACTTGGTACGCTGAAAATTTCGGATCACCACCCAGTCACCTGGTTGAATGGTGTGACCTGGGCCTTCGCTCTTGTCGGGGATAGCAGCGTGTACCTGATGATAAAGAGTACGAAAAGAATCGGTTAACTGGTACAGGTAGTCAGTCAATACTGGGAACTCAACATCAGACAATTTCTTTGGCCTTGGTACGCCCCATACATTAGCTGGTCTACCGAATACCAATTCGTAGGGAGATAATCCTATCCTTGAGTGGGCAGTCGTCCTTACTGACAAGAGAGCAAGGGGTAGGGCATCTACCCAGGTAACACCTGTTTCCGCCACTATTTTGGCCAATTTTAATTTAAGTACCCCATTGTATTTCTCCACCAATCCGACTGACTGAGGGTGATTAGCAGCATGAAACGTTTGTCTGACACCAAGCCCGGAACACACAAACTGGACCACATTGGCTGTAAAATGTTGGCCATTGTCACTCCAAATCAAACGGGGCAACCCAAATCGGGGAAAGTATTCTTTCAACAAAACTTTGGCCGTTGTAATAGCTGTGCAATCCTTGGTGGGGTAGGCCTCCACCCATCTGCTGAAGGCACAGACCACTACAAGGACATATTTCAAATTTGCACACCTGTCCATGTGGATATAATCCATCTGGATGGCCTCAAAAGGAAACGTAGGTGGGGAGAAGCCACCAGCGGGGGTAACTGTACCTTTTCCTGGATTGTGCATAAGGCAGATCATACATGACTTAACCACTCGGTCAGCATATAGGGGTATTTTTTCATTATACCATGTTGGCTCTAGTAACTTGCATATTCCCTTTGCACTGATATGGGCAGGGCCATGGGCCATAGTGACAACTGGGGGACATGACTGTCTGGTAACATCCATTGCCTCCCTTCGGATATACGCACCCAACATCCCTCTATCTCTTTCTCTGCCAGATGTTCCTCCCATGTGTGCAGTTCTTTTGCAGTGGCATGAGATTGAATCTCGACCACACTCTGACTAGTATTTTCCAACATTCCTCCTTCCACCACCCATCTGGCTGGTCCTGTCACAAACATTCCATCTGATTTACTTAGAGCAGTCTGTCTTGCTGTTTGGTCTGCAAGGGCATTGCCTTCCCCTACATCATCAGTCACTTTCTGGTGGGCTTTACATTTAATCACTGCAACTTTTCTAGGTAATGTCAAGGCGTCTAGAAGTCTGTGTATCAGGGGGCCATGCTGTATTCTAGTCCCATGTGAGGTGAGAACATTTCTTTCTTTCCAGAGTCTACCAAAATTGTGAGCCACCCCAAAGGCGTACTGACTGTCCGTATAGATATTAACAGTCATGTTTTTACTGATTTCACAAGCTCGTGTCAAGGCCATTAATTCAGCCGCTTGGGCCGATGCCTGTGGAATTTGTGCTGTCTCAACTACTGTAACAAGAGTGGTGAGGGCATATGCAGCAGATGTAGTTCCATCCGATCTTTTAAGACATGAACCATCTATGTATAGTGTTCCCTCAGCGTCTGTTAGGGGGGTGTCTTGTAGGTCCACACGACCCTTTGTCTCTTCTTCAGTCCTTAATATGCAGTCATGAGGGTCAGAATTTTTCCCTTGTGTCTCAGTAGGGAGTAATGTAGCTGGGTTTAGAATATTACATCTCCTAATGTCAATGTGACTGGAAAAAAGAGTGAGCTCATAACCTGTAAGTCGTGCACTGGTAAGGTGTTGTGTCTTGGTGTTGCTGAGCAAGGTATCTACTGCATGTGGGACCATTAAGGTCAAGGGTGAAGACATAACAATACCTGCTCTCTGGCGGACCATAAGTGCAGCAGCAGCAGTTGCGCGTAAACATCCAGGGAGGGCTCGGGCTACTGGGTCAAGTGTAGCCGAGAAATAAGCACAAGGGCGATGTTTGTCTCCAAAAATATGAGTTAAGACCGCGCAAGCGCAGCCATGTGTCTCATGGACAAAAAGAAAAAATTGTTTGCCATAGTCTGGGGTGCCTAACACTGGAGCTGTACATAAGGCATCTTTGAGTGTCTGAAAGGCAGCCACATGCTCAGTTGTCCATGGAAAACCTCTTTCTGGCATATCTTTAGTAGTGAGAGCTAAAGAGGTTTGACAATGGCCGAGAAGTTAGGGATCCATTGTCTGCAATAGGAAGTGAGGCCTATAAAGGCACGTACTTGTTTCTGTGTCAAAGGGGGAGGCATGGAGGTAATAAGGGACACTCGGTCAGCGGTAAGTTGTCTTCCCTCCTTCGAGAGGAGGTGGCCGAGGTAGGTCACTTTCTCTCGACAAAATTGCAATTTGTTCAAGGAAACCTTATGATTGTGGGAGGCAAGGTGGTGAAGCAGACGTACTGTTGCTAGTTCACAAAGTGGAGCAGACGTGGCTGCAATTAAGAGGTCATCTACATATTGCAACAGAGTGGCTCCTGCTGGGAGCGTCAGGGAGTCCAACTGATTCTGGAGAGCCTGACTAGATGCTGGGGCTTTCAGTAAAACCTTGGGGGGCGCGGCAGAACCGGAAACTCCACCCTCCAAGGGAGAAACCAAAAAGATGTCTACTGTCCGGATGTATGGGAATGCTGAAAAACGCATTCTTTAGGTCAATAACAGAAAAATGAGTGGCGGTCACTGGGACCATGGTCAAGAGGGCTGTGATATCAGGGACAACGGGATACTGTGAGACCGTAATTTTGTTGAGAGCCCGCAGATCGATGACAAACCGATAAATTTTGGGGGCCGCGGGAGAGGGATCAATACATTTTTTAAGAACTGGAATAATTGGGCTGTTACACTCATTACCACGTGTCTCCTCAACTACTCCCGTCTTCATGAGATCTGATATTATAGATAATAGGGCAGCCTCACCTTCCTGGGGAAGGCGATACTGGCGAAGCCGGGGCAGTTGGGCACCTTGCTGGATACGGACAGTATACGGAGAAATGTCGAGAAGTCCTACATCAGTGTCAGAAGTGGCCCAAAGTGATGAGGGTAAGGCCTGCAGAACGGGAGGGAGGGGTCCAGAGAGGAACATAGTGGCGGAGGAATCTGGTGATATGGTAAGGGACACGCCATCAGGACTACAAGAAATGGTAGCATGTAAAGCCTTTAACAAATCCATACCCAGCAAATTTTCACTATATCCAGTCATGAGAATCAAAGGAGCATCCATATGAGCTGGACCGAGATCCAGCGGGAGAGGCTTAGAGACGGGGTTGGTGACAGGGACCCCAGAAAAACCCACGGAGACATTGAGAGAGCCAGAAAGGGGTGCCTCCGGTATCAAGGTGTGCGCAACCGAGGATCTAGTAGCCCCGGTGTCTAGGAGAAACTTCTTTTTATCCCCTGCAGCTGACATCCGGACATAAGGACCTCCCTGATCCACAGGAATCGGCACTCTTACATTACCCCTTTCCTGGCTTTCCTATGGCTGGTAGAAACCTGTCTCATCGATCTCATCATAATCATCGTTAAAGTATGTCCTAGTGGCCTCATACCCGTTGTCAAATCTGTTAACTGTACCCTGGGGCGGACCCATACGGGGTCGAACATTAGGATCTGGTGCACGCCTCTGCCTAGGAGGTCCCATATTTCCTTCCCTTTGAGTTCGGGGCCTAGTTTTTCCCGACTGAATATTCTGGGCTAATACCGGGCATTCACTAACCCAGTGGCCATAAGCCTTACAGTAGGCACACTGGTCTTTATCAACGGGACCTGCCGAACTGATGGACTTCTGTAAAGGAGACTGAAGGGGGCGCTGGGGCAGCCTCTGGAACTGGTCCGAAGGCGGACCTTGGCCTCTAGCATTTTGTCCTCGGGGTGGATAAGCTTGTTGTAACAAAACTTTCGTTTTAAGGTCCTTGTTCTTCCTAACCTCTTTGTCTTTATTTTCATTCTCTCTATTCTCATGATATTGGGCCATGGCAAGGATGCCTGCCATAGTCTGAGCTGACCACGTACTCTCAACCTTCTTAAGGCGGGCCGAGAGATCCGGTAATAAATTAGATACAAATTTATCAATAAACACTGAGCCCGAGCCAGGGGCTCTAGCGTCCAATCCACTGTGACTTTTGTACTCAGTTTCGAAGCGGTTGAAAAAATCAGCAACAGACTCATCCTTACGTTGTTTACATGCATTTATCTTATCCCAATTAACAGCTATTTCGGGCAAAAGGGTCTTCATGAGTTGCAACAGATGGCCTGGGAGAGCCAGAATAGCCGGATCAGGCTTAGTCCCTCCCTCTCTGTCATTCTCCATCCTCTCAAAGTCGGTCCAGTCACCATGCAAAGCGGCATTATGGTTGGCATGGTGTATTTTGTCCCATATGGCGAGTGGTACTACTGACCCGAATAATAAGTCAATATCCTCTAAGGTAAGGACACCAGAGGAAACAATCTGACCTAATTCCTGATAGTAAAGAGCCGGATTCTTACGGGGATCTGGTAATTGGGATTTCAATTGAAGAACATCCGCTCTTTTCCATGGGACATGCACCCACATCCTACGCCAGTGGGCTGGGGCTGCTCCAACACCCTGGTTATTGGCGAGCACTGCAGGGATAAAGACGGGAGCTGTCTCTCTCATAGGCATAGCTTTGTCATTCGGAGATGGCGGAAAAGCCGTTGTGTCTCTGAACGCAATCATGGTAACAAGGGCTTCATGCATATCATCTCCCTGAACATGACCCTTGGCAATAGTTAGTTTTAAATCAATCAATCCCCGGGTAGTATCTAGGGGTGGGCGGAATTTGCGTAGTCGCGCTACGCAAAGCTCCGCGAAACGGTAAAAAACTCCGCGAGCACGCAAAAGTTCCGCGAACACGCGGAATTGCTTGTTCCGCCTGTTCGCGATGCTTTTTTCCTGTTCGCGAACGCTGTTTGCGTGCTCGGGGAGAAATATCTTGTGAACACGCATTTTGAAAGCGCGAACAAGCAAATAATTCCGCGAAGTCGCGGATTGCGGAATTTTTGGCAATTCCGCGTTCTCCGTTGAACGCGAAATTACCAAAATTCCGCAAATTCCGCTAGCGGAACGGAATTTACCGCCCAGGCCTAATGAACAATGCTTTGTATCTTTTCATTATAAGTGTGCACATATACTCGGCCATGTCTGTTTGTTGTATGGCCGTCCATTGTCTAAACGTTGACCAGATATCTTTAACGCCATAAATATTACCATTATTTACCCAAAATGCACATTGTTTTCGCATAGCGTCCCTTTCACTACTCCCAGCGAGTTCAGCAGACCTCAAAGACTCCTTTCTAGGGGTACCGAAGAATCCAAACAGGGTATTGGGCATAAGGGAGGACCATCTTGTTCGGTCCAGAGTGGCATAAGAGTCACCAACAGGGGTACCAATAGACTGATTATCAAGCAGACGGGAATGTATGGTCGGGGTTGGGTCAATAGGTGGGGCGGTATGAACTGTCGGAGGGAGGGGTGCTGGCAGGATGACGGGAGTCAAAGGATCAGGCAGTGGTACAATGGGTGGGGCAGCCTGAACCACCACTGGTGGGGGTGGAGCGTTAGGAACATTTTGAGGAAGAGCGGGATACATAGGAGCCGGAGCATAGGCAGGAGGTGGACCTTCAAGAATAGCATTCAACAACGAGTCCCCCTCTTCTCCTTCAACCTCAAGGTTCCTGGGAGAACGGGCGGGGAAACATTTTGTCGCCTTAGCCCTATGATGCCTATCTGCCATTTCAACCCCTTCCTGAACCTTATTTTCTAAATGCGCTTTCGCATGATCAGCCATAGACATCCTCTCTTTCTTTTTATTCAACGCTTGCTTTTTTCTCATTTTTTGATCTATTTCTTTCCTCCACAACGCGTTGGCGTCAAACATGGCTTGACGAGACCGTTTGCGGAGCAGCTGCTCCTCCAGGCTCGAAAGGGCCTGGAGATCAAAGGAGCCAAACTGTGGCCACTGTAATTCAACATTGCTTCGTTTCGTATATTTTACCCATAAGGAAGAAAACATGATAGCAGATGGCCCATATTTAACATAAATCTCATAACTTGGAGTTCCTTCTGGAGGAAGCGGGCAGGCTGCCTCCAGAAGGGAGTCCTCTGTACATACGCAACAACATAACTTTCGGAACTTACTACTGACTGGCATATTTTTACTTCAGGCAGACAACAGTGGGAGAAAAATACTCACCTCACTGGCTTGGCTTTTGCAAGAGTCAATACAGACAGAAAACAGAGCACAAGTGGTGGATGATCAGTCCACCCTTACCCGAAAATGTTGTTCTCTTCTGCAGACGTAGGCACGAGTCCAGATCCAGACAGAGACCACACTAAAGGGGGCACCAGTGGGACGCAGTCAGGTGGCCCAGACCGGATGGGGAAGACCGTGTGCAAGATTTCTGGTCTACCGGACTCAAAATGGTCCCTCGGGTAGGGTACCTCCGTCGGACTTCCACCACGGGCCCCCTCACGACCACCGGGCCAGACCTACGTCTCCGTGGTGTCCCTGTTCAGGCGCCATTTGTAGAACCAAGAAAAGCCCACCTCAAGGAGGAGTGGGGGCTTGGCGGTGCGGGAATCACCCGAGTCTACTCTTACCCTCCTTATATAATAAAGTGGACCCGGAAACCTTCGTCTGCAGAGAGAACCACCTTTATTACAATAGCCCGGGCTATGGAACAGAGTCCCAAGCTAGTCAGAGACAAAACCTAGGAGGATGCTGCTTTACTCCACAGCGAACAAGCCTTATATACATTTTTATTCCACTCTTTTGGCATTCAGTCCATTGTTCAATCAGGGCGGTGTTTGTAGTTGATGACCTGATCAAGGCTCGGCATTCAGACCATTGTTCAATCAGCTTGATCAAGACTCGGCATTCAGACCATTGTTCAATCAGCTTGATCAAGGCTCGGTCAGTCAGACCATTGTCCAGATGACCTGATCACGGTGTCAAGGATGTTTACCAAGCAGGGAGCAGAAGATGAAAAACAAGCTTGTTTACACAGGGCGTAGGTGTCTCATGGCTTTCTGTTGATGAATTGGCTAACTGCAAAGAACAGGGGGGCTTGGGTATGTGATAGTTTTTTTTAGCGTCAGCAGAAATGGAGGCTGTAGGCAGGGTTTTGTCACGAGATGGGAAGGAATGGAGGAATGTAAGGAAATTAATAGGACCTAGTGAAAACTTATTTTCTTCAAGACCTTAAAATTAAGTATATTCAACATCTGAATACTTAAAAATCTCTCCTAAGGCAAACCAAAGTGGGCTTTTTTACAAACAAAATCATGAACGCCACTAATAAATCTAAAGAGATATTTAAGATTGTCTCAGACCTATCTAACCCAGACAGAGTTACCCTCTCAGTTACTCCTACTCGAAATCTGTGTGACTCTCTCAACGCCTTCTTTGTGAATAAAATCGAGGTTATTAAAAATAGCATTCCTCCCGGCCCCTTACACAATAACTTGCTATCAGGCGATGGGAATAGCCACACAATCTCTTGCTTCCCTCACATATCGCAAGAAGATCTAGTTAACTTACTGACAAAAGTCAAGTCAGGTTCACCAAACGATATCTGCCCTCCGAAGGTCATGTAGGCTGTTTGTACCTGCTTCGCAGACCTGGTACTGTCACTACTTAACCAGTCCATTGATTCTGGGTGGGTTCCCAGATCGTTTAAGAGAGCGATTATTGTTCCTATCCTAAAGAAAGTGGGAGCAGATCCCACGGATATGAAAAACTTTCACCCGGTCTCCCTCTTGCCATATTTGGCCAAAACTACTTGAGGCTCATGTAGCTCGCCATCTTTGCTCCTTTATAAAAGAGTCAGAGTTCCTGAACTCAAGTCAGGCGGGATTGAGGCCAGCACACTCCACAGAGGCAGTGATTATATCAGTCGTAGATGACATGCGGACGGAAGCTGATAACGGCAATACCCAAGCCTTGGTGTTACTGGACCTGTCTGCGCCTTTTTGACACAGTCAACCCTATTATTTTGGCTGACTGGGTCAGGGCCGCAGGTTTCCAGGATTCAGCTTTGAACTGGATCATTTCTTTTTTGAGTGAGAGATCACAATCGGTTAGGCTACCCCCCTTTGTTTCATCGGAGGTACAACTGAATTGCGGGGTACCACAGGGTTCCTCTCTTTCTCCTCACCTTTTTAATATCTATATCCGTTCCTTAATCAATTCCCTTAAGAACAAGGAAATCAACATTTTTAATTATGCTGATGATATACAATTACTATTCATGATTAACGATAGCCCCACGTCTAGACAACAATTTCAGGACACCATGCTGTTCATCCGGGATTGGATGAACAGTAATCAGTTGAAGTTGAACTCTGACAAAACGGAGATAGTTATCACAAAAAGTAAGGTGGACTATTGTTTCCCCTCATTTTGGCCCAGCGAGATGGGTCCCCCTCCCTCTCCTAAAAAGGCAGTAAAAAGCCTCGGGGTCATCATCGATGAGGATTTATCATTTAAGCAGCGGGTAGGAGCGGTGACCTCGGCAAGCTTCTGCCAACTACGGTGCATAAAAAAGAAATAGCACTAGTCATGTCTAGCATTGACTATGCCACTTCTCTTTACCTGGGTCTTCCTAAAGCCCTGTTGCGCAGACTCCAGCTAACCCAGAACCAGGTCGCGTGGTTGATATATTATTTGCCCAAATATGGCCACATCACCCAAGTGACGAAGGACCTTCACTGGCTGGCAGTCGCACAGAGAACAACGTTCAAGGTGTGCTGTACGGTCTTTAAGGCCTTATATCTGAACTGCCCTGCCTTCGTTAAATCGTGGATCATCAAATATTGCCCCACCAGAGAACTGAGATATTATTTGGTGGTGCCCCCTTGCAAAAAACTTAGGACTGGAGGGCATAGGTTCTCTGTCACTGCCCCTCGAGCATGAAATACTCTGCCGTTGGATCTCAGGTCCACTTCTAACTACACGAGATTTAGACAACTCCTGAAGACATGGCTATTCAAACAGGCTTACCAATAACCACGGAACAAGGTAGTATCAGCAACCCAGTGCCAAGAGACTATCTGGTGAACGTGCGCTCTAGAAATTGCCCTTAACATAACATAACATTGAGAAATCTCCCTTGAACCTTTGTAATGTCGCTGCACCTATCTGTAGGATTGATCAAGTGTTTCCTGCCTGAGCGTTAGCCTGCCAGCTACACACAGCCAGTGACATATCAAACAGCAGGCCTAGGTCTCAGGGCCTGCCTGACTACATAGTTGCGAGTCGAGGTTGATGTAGAGTCACAATGGACGATTCTGTTAATAAAGATAATATTTCATTTTCATTGATAAATGCATCGATTTCCATAATAACAGTTTTGATGGTACCACCGTACCATAGTTTAAGTGTTTGGTGGTTGTGGCAACATGTTGCTTAAGTCATTGGGTGCCCTCTGGGTTATTTTGCATTCGGATCGGCCAGCATGCCTTAGGCACATGTTGTTGCTATTATTTGATCTTCTGACTTTAATGTCTCCACTGCACCATTCCTCAGATTTTAAAATGAGGACTGAAAGTGAATGTCTGCACCAGTGAACATGCTTCTCATGTACCCCAGTCACGTGACTACACCTTGCATTTGAATGTTTTCGTTCTGTAATTAGACTGATGCTTAGCAGCTTAGGAAGGAAGTGGCAAGATCCTCTGTTACAGGCATGGGTGTTACTTGTCTTTGTGGTCTAATGTACATGCTGCCCCATAGTTTCCCAATCAAATGTCATCCAAGATTTCAACAGCGCTCTTCTGACTCCAAAGTGGCCTGAGAAATATTTGTTCATTCGAATAGTTGTTTGCAGCTCTTAAAGCTTTTTTCTTGTCGCCATTTGGGTCTGACTGTCTTTGGCTGCTCCATAATATGTGAACTGGCTGCAAATGTTTATATGAACAGCTTGTAAATTAATTTACAAGGTTCTAGTGAACAGCCCTGTGTAACTTCAGATGTTGGGGAACAAAGTTTGTTGTGATTTCCTGTCATTCTGCCAAGAATAACGGCATCTCTTATGGCCTCGTAAAGTGCTTTGATGAGTACAAGGAGGCTCCTCTGGGCGCTTATCTGTTATGGCGTTCACATTCGGTCTTCTCAAAGCCGTGATCAAATCTTTAATGATCAGAGACAAAAAATCATTTTTTTTTAACAAGCACAGATTTTTCAATCCTCTTCTCTCGAATGCACTCTCATGTTTTCTTTTTCAAGATACGCTTAGCTACAGTTGTCCTATTTTTATCATGTGTTATGGTTCCTCAAATGCTACTGTATCCTACATTCCTCTTTAAAACTATGAAAGGAGGCAGCCTTCTATAGGAAATCAAGATTAAATAGAGGTTAATGTGATTTTTTTTCCCGTCATATGTGTTTTTATTTTCAATAAAGAACCAAAGAAGGGGTCTACACATACACAGCATATGGCCCACAACCCCTGGTAGGGCGGCCGCATTGTTAAGGGGAGGCATGAGAAAAGCAGGTAATGGTTATCAATGCAGGTGTTACACAGCAAGTCGCCTACAACCCATGATGGGCCGGCCGCGTAGTACAAGAGGCACTGCTTAGGAATGTGACGTGGAGGAGCTTCGAGACCCAAATTCAACATGGATAATAAAGAAAAAAAAGAAAAAGGGATAGAGTGAAAAACCTATAGAAAGAGACAGAGAAGGATTAACTGATAGGGAGAGTTAAGAAGACGGAAAAGCTAGGAAAAAGAGAAAGAACTAAGACAGGGGGGCTAAGGACAAATAGAGTGGTACAGGGGGAAGGAGTCGTATTGCTTGTGAAGTCGAATAATGGCGGTCCAGGGTAATATCAAAAAGGAGGAGAGTGGTGGGGTGGGGGGGGAAGGAGTGGGCAAAGGCGTTCAATAGTCGGATCACCGCTCAAGGCACACCATGGTGGGCGAGGGGCAGGGCCAGTGTGGTTATGCAGGTAGTCTGCCAGGTTCGGGTGGCATCACAGCGTCCTCGAAGAGGCGTAGAGCCCGGAGCTTCAGGGGCAGGAGACGCGCATGCTCCATTTTACAAAGATAAGTGACCAGTGGCTGCCATATTTTGGTGAAGCGAGTGTCGTGAGACTGCAAGCGCTTGGCAAATAGTTCCATAGTCACTATGTGCCATAAGCGCGTGAAACAAATGTTGATGGGGGGGGTCTCCGCTTTTTTCCAATACAAAGCAATGAGTTGTTTAGCGGCACCTAGCATGTGGAGGGCGATATGCCAATCGCTACGGGTGAGTGCGCGCAAATTGTTGGGCTTGAGGCCTAGGAGAATTGGAACTGGGGATTCAGGCAGGGGGAATCCAAGCACCACTTTGAAATGACTAAGAACCTCTTTCCAGAATAGGGTCAGGAGTGGACAGGCCCACCAGATATGGATGAAGTCACCTGGGGAGCTCGAGCATCTCCAACACAATGGAGAGGAAGTGGGGAACATCATGTGCAGTCGAGAGGGTGTGTAGTACCACTGCATCATAATCTTGTATGCAGTTTCCCATTGAGAGACGCTGTGATATACCTTCGGAATATCCCGCCACAGGCGACTCCACTGGGCAGGCGCGATTGTAGTGGAGGTTGCTGACTGCCATTGACGTTGATAGGGATGGGGGACTACAGGCGGGGAATGTTGTAAGACCTGATAGGTCCGAGAGATAAGTCCCTTCGAGTCGTCAAAGGAACGCACTAAGCGTTCGAAAGGGATGAATGCTCGGGTGGCGGCCTGCATTGTAGCAGATGTGGATACCCAATGACGAAGCTGTATGTACTGAAGCCTGGCTCCCTCCAGGAGTCAGAACTCCTCCTTGCATTGAGCAAAGGTTTTGAGTGTGCCTCCTATGAACAGATCCCGGATCGTTCTGCAGCCACCCTCCAACCAATTAGAGAATACCTTTGGGTTAACAGCCGGCGGGAATAGCGAGTTTTCAGCAATGGGGGTATGGGGGGAAGGAAAGGTAGTGAGTCCCTTAGAGACGGCTACCTTGTCCCAGACATCCAACACCGTCTTGGTAGGAAGGGCAATGTAAGCACTACGGGAGCGTGCGGTCCGGGGGAGCCAGGGAAGGTCCCAAATGGTTTGTCCAGTTACCGCCCTGTCCATATGGAACCAGACCTTTTCGCTCCCCCTCGCCGCCCACTCAGAGATAAAGCGGAGGTGGGAGGCCCAATAGTACTCTAGTAAGTTGGGACATGCAACCCACCCCTGTCCCGCGGGAGCATGAGAATTTTGTTGGAGAATCGCGGTCTACGCCCGCCCCAGATGAAGTTAGTGATGTCACGCTGAAGACGTTGGATCTGGTGCTGCGGAATGGGAAGACATTGAAATAAATATAACATTTTAGGAAGTACCGACATTTTGATGGCATTCAGGCGGCCCAGCCAGGAGAGGGTGAGAGGTTTCCAAACTCTTAGGTCCTCCAAGACTGACCTCCTGCAATCCCGCCAGTTTGTTTGGGACCATGTGGCAAGTGTGGGGGTCAGTTGAAGTCCCTAGTAGCGAATGGAACTAGTAGCCCACTGGTAGGGGACGAGGGATTGTAGTGTAGGAATCTCCTCCCCGGGGATCGTGAGGTTCAGGGCCCAGAACTTCTCGTGGTTAATTTTGAGACCAGATGCCAATTCAAAGGACCGCAACAAAGAGAGAAGCACCGGGAGAGAGGTGTGCGGACGGGATAGTGTGAGAATAAGGTCGTCTGCAAAGAGAGCCACTTTGTGTTGTTGGCCTCCGAGGGGGATGCCGTGGACATCGGGAGCTTGTCGGATCATCACGGCCAGAGGTTCCGCCACAAGGGCAAACAACAGGGGGGAGAGGGGGCAGCCCTGCCGCGTGCCTCTGTGTATGGAAATGGGGTTCGTGAGTTGGCCATTAACTCGCACTCGAGCCTGTGGGGAGAGATAGGGGGCCATGATCCTGGCTATCATGGACGGGCCAAGCCCAATTTTGTGCAGTACAGCTCGGAGGAAGGTCCAGTCCACTCGGTCGAACGCTTTCTCCGCGTCAAGCGATAGCAAACATGCCGGTATGTTCCAATGATGGGCCTTCCCTACAAGATGAGCAATTCAACGCACATTGTCTGCACCCTGACGATGCCGGATGAAGCCAACCTGGTCCGGTTCTATAAGTCCGGGTAGATGCGGATCAAGTCGCTTGGCCAATATTTTAGTGAATATTTTAAGGTCCGTGTTCAAGAGGGCTATAGGACGGAACGAAGAGCATAGGGTGGGATCCTTGCCCGGTTTGAAATGAGGGCAATCTCTGCAAGCCCCATAGAGGGGGGCAGTCCCGTCATATCGGTAAAAGAGTTAAAAAGTCGCAGTAGGTGGGGCTGGAGCTGTGGCAAGAATAAGCGATAAAAGGACAGGGGAAGGCCATCTGGGCCCGGTGATTTCCCAAGGGGCAGATCATTGAGAGCTCCCGCAAGCTCTTCTTGAGTAAGGGGTTCCTCCAGCTGCTGAGCGTGATATGGACTGATTGGTGCCCAGGAGAAGTTGTCCAGTAGGGCTTGCACTCGGCCTGGAGGTGGCACGTCCTCAGCATAGAGCGCCGAGTAATATGCGTGAAAGGTGTCGCCCTAAGCTGCCTCAGTAGTGGCCCATGTGCCATCACCGGTCTGGACATTGGCTATGTGTGCTTTGGCAGCACGCGTTCGCAGGCGTCTAGCCAGGACCGTACCCACTTTATCCCCCCTTCAAAAAAGCGTTGCTTCAACGCTAGGAGAGCCCGCTCAGCCTTATTAGTGCGAAGGGAGCGAAGTTGGCCTCGGAGGTTCGCTAGGTGTCGTTTGTGCGCAAGTGAGGGGCGCTCCTGATCCTGTCTCTCCAGGGCCTTGATGTCCTTAGAGAGGTTGTTTTCCAGGAGGCGCGCTTCTCGCGCCCGTGCAATTGCGAGAGACGTGATATGGCCCCGGATCGTGGCCTTGAATGCGTCCCACACTACAAGGAAGGGGGTTTCGGGGATGTCATTGGTTGCACAGTAAGACTCAATGGTGGTTCGCAGGCTTGCCACATCAACTGGGTCCCGAAGGATGTGTGGAGGTAGGCGCCAGCGAGGGGTCCGAGGAGCACAGGCAGACGGATCTCTCAGGAGGAGTTCGAGATGAGCATGATCTGAGACAGAAATGTCGGACATGGAGGCCGAGAGCGATTCGCTGACCAAGGCATGGGAGATAAAAATGTGGTCGATGCGCGAGTACGTGCGGTGCACGTGCGAATAATAAGAGTATTCGCGTACGTCAGGGGAGTGGTAGCGCCAAGAGTCTAGTAGGCCAAGGTCCGATAGTTGCCTCCTGAGAGCCGAAGACATAGCCCCTGTCCCGTGACATGAGGCATCGCTGCAATCCATTGCGGCGTCCCATACCATGTTAAAATCTCCCCCTATGATGAGTGAGGGATCTGGCTGTGAGACATGTTCCCGCAAGATCGCCCGAAGATACGAGTCCTGCGCTTGATTAGGCGCATAGATACTACACAGTGTAAAGGAGCGGTGTCCGATCCTGACCCCAGCCTTGACAAAGCGGCCGTCTTGACTACGAAATACCCTAGGTTCCCCCTGCCTGATGCCAGGTCTACAGAGTATCGCCACTCCAGCCGTTTTAGAGGGGGCTGTAGCCCAGAATTGAAGGGGATAGCGAGGGTGGCCCATATGAGGGATATCAGCCTTTATGAGGTGGGTCTCCTGGAGGAGGATGATGTCTGGGTTTTGCTGCAAAAGATAGCGCCATATCTGGTGTCGCTTGTTAGGGGAATTAAGTCCCTTAACATTGAGGGACAGGATCTTCAAGCACGGGGCGGTGGCCATAGTTGTGTCAGAGCTTGAAGCAATCCATTACGCCAATGTGAGGGGCAGAGCGTTGTAGCAGGAGGAAAGGGGAGAGAGATGTCGCTCCAGTTGAGAGGGAAAGATCGTCTTGTGGGATACCCCCACCCGCTATAGAGAGGGATAGAGAAAAGGAAAGAGAAGGAGAGAGGGAGAGAAAAAAGTAAGCAATCAAAATATACAAAACATAACGTTGGCCAACCGGGCCATAGTGTCCTGTCCCAGTCCAGGGACAATCGCGGCCAAAAGGCACAGGTCATCCCGGAGAAGTCACTCTCCCAGGAGCAGGAGGGGGGCGGATCATCCAAGCTTAGAGCGTGACAGCAAGGAGGGCAACCCTGCGCCGCCAGCCCCTAAAGTGTGGAGCTGGGTGCTCGCCGGCCACAGAGCAGGGCACCGACTCGTCGGTTCCAGGCATCAGGTGCGGGCGGTGAATCAAGGTGGAGCAGATAGAGAAGCGTGTCCGTTCGTTCAGGGCGTGGGGGGGCGAGAGCTAGCTGGTGAACGGCTCTCTTCCATGGATCGAATGTGCTGAATGATGTCCTGCTTGGCTTGGGAAGCAGATTGCTCCCCTGGGTGTGAGTGTGAGGATCTCCTGGAGCGGCGTACCTTGGACCAAGTCGGCTTCGCAGGTTCCCGGGCGCGGGAGGATAGGCGTGTTGGACTTAATGGTGGCGTGATGGAGAGGTGCAGAAGTTGCGCTGCTTCCTGGAAGGATCGCACCATCCGGCGTTTGGACTCCCATTGAAAAATGAGCGCGAAAGGGTGGCCCCATTGGTACTGGATGTTTAGGCTCCGCAGCTTATCTGTTATTGGCTTAAAATCTCGGCGTCTGCACAGTGTGGTGGGTGCAAGGTCTTGGAAAACCTGTATGGTGGTACCTTTGTAAGTGAGCTCTGGATTGGAGCATGCCGCTTTGAGAATTGCTTCCTTCTCTGTAAAAAAGTGGACCCGAGTCAGGATGCCAGGGACAAGGCCTGTACGGCTGGGAGGACCCGAGACTCGATGCTCCCGGTCTAGGGCCGGTGGGGAGGCATCATCATCGCCCCAGATGTCATGCAACAGTCTCGCGACAAATGTCATGATGTCTGACCCCTCAGCTCCAGCCGGAATCCCCCTAATACGGAGATTGTTGCGGCGGCTCCGGTTTTCCAATTCCTCTTGCTTTAGTTGTAGAGAGATATGTTGCTCTTCTAGGGTAGCCAGCCGCTGCCAGAGGTGCTCCTGATCCTCCGTTCGGGCATCTACGGTCTTTTCGAGGCCATCCACTCTCTCGCCAAGGTCGGTTACCTCTTTTCTGAGTTCCCGGACACAGGAATGGACCTCTGAGCGCCAGGAGCCAATTTCCGACTTGAGTTCCAGCATGAAGTTGGCCATGAAAGACTGTGTGACCGGCGCTGAGTCTTCCCCCGTCGATGACGCCATTGCACCAGAAGCAGCAGGGCCCGGCTTGTTCCAGAGCGCAGCGACCGGGTTATCCTTCTGGGATGTCGCAGTTTCCTTCCCTGCTTTTGTGCACGTCATCTCCCCTCTAGGCCGAGCGCTCTCCGGTCCCCTGGCAGGGTGGCAGAGTCAAGCGGGGGGATGTTGGAAGCAACCCAAGGGTACCTGGTGCTCCCAGGCGGTAGAGGCGCAAGATTGCAGTGATCGACAACGGCGTGGAGACCGTGTCATAGGGAATGCCAGTCGCTATGCAGCCAAAGTGTAGGGGCCGATGCCGTCGAGGACCACACTGCAAACAAGTTGTAGAGATGTCCCTGGGAGTCGGGGACCGATGTTACTTCACAATGCCCAAAGCAGCGAGCTAAATAGCCATGTTGGGTCCACTAGATGATGAGGAGTGTAGGGACTGCTCACAGCCGGCCAGCGCCGGTCTCCAGGGATGTAGAGGGTGCAAAGAGTATCGCCCCCCGCGTGGTGGATGCTAGCGAGCAGGCCCCCTCAGGCTAGGCCCCATCCACCCGCACCGAGGGCCCCGGGAAGTCGGGTCGCGTAGAGGACTCACCAGCAACAGAGGGATCAGCCACTGAAGGCCCCTCGCCCGCGGGATCCGTCGAACTCCCAGTCGCACAAGGGGCAGTCCGCTGGAGTAGACCTCGGGCAGGTTCGACGCACTGGGGGCATGTGCAGCCAGCGAAGTGTAGTGTCCAGGGGAGGGTGCGCAGGGAGTCAGTCCAGCAAGGCCACAGCGTGCAGGGGCGCCCCCACCCCTACACCTCACCTGTACAGAGCTTCGGTGCTGCAGGAGTCCAGCAAGAAAGCGGCGTGGGCTGGGCGAGGAGGGATATAGGTTCACACAGGCCCACAGATCCACCAGGCTGGGGGGCCGCCACTCCCAGGCCAGGTTACTGTGTAGGCACTGTCAGCTCCTCCGAGGGCCCGTATTCGCCAGGCGCCCCTCAATATCTCCTCTCAGTCTTGCCAACCGACGCCGGGGAGGGCCGCCACCTCAGGGGCTCGTAGTAGCCGCTCTCTGCACCACGTCTGCTCCGGGGGGAGGGTAAGGCCCCGGACGGCAGTCGTTGCAGTCTGGGATGTTGGGGTGTCTTGCAGTTAAGCTGTGCCCCAGGCAGTAGTGAGCCGCAGGCGGGGCCCGTCGCTCACCTCAAGGTATGGGACCTGTCAGCGGGGCCGATGAGGCCAAGCGGCTACACACAGCACTGGATGGGGCCCGGGACCACAATGGACAAGATGGCGGCCTCCGCCGCCTGGTCCGGCCGTTAAGGGCAGAAGGCCCGCCCTCCTTCGCCGGATCGATCCAGGCTGCTGTTTACACACACGGGAGCGCCCCAGCCACTCCGCTGCCCTTGCGACTCGTCAGCGGGGCCGGGGAAGGCAGGCGGCAGCTCACAGCGCTGGCTGAGGCCCGGGACCACCACAGCCAAAATGGCGGTGGCCGCCGCCGGGTCCGACCGATGAGGGCCGGAGGTCTACGCCCCCGCACCAGTCCGAAACGGGCCGCTGTTCGCACTTCTGGAGGTGCCCCAACTGTTCCGCTATCCGCCCACCCCAAGTTGCGGCTCCGATGGGGTCCCAGCTCCGCTTTACAGGCAGCTGAAGGTGGCGGCTTGCGGGAGCTCACACGGCGCACGTCTCACGCCATTCGCGGCGAGACCACGCCCCCGTTAATGTGATTTTTAAAGGTCACTTTTGAAGTGCCTTCAGAGACTGAGCTCTCAGGATGAGCTGTACACCAGACGCTGTCCTTTGGTTTCAACTGCAGTTGACCAGTTCCTCCCGGGTTGACCGAAATCCACTTGAGACACATGGGTTTTTGGATATTAGGCACACCTTCCTGCACATAAACAATCAATGGCGTTTTGCTGTTTCTATGTGTGCTCACAATGCAGCACACATGGAAACAGCAAAAACGAGGAGAGATTAAACATTTTGCCTCGTTTCGCCAGGTTAAGACCAGGTTTTCCCTGGTCTTAATTTTGGCGCTGCCCCATATTTACGCCACCCTTGTAAATATGGGGCAGTGTCAAAATCAATGAGTGTTGCGATGGAACGCGCACCAACAACACCCATTGCTCGCCCCTTTCATGCTGAGTATAGTGTGAAAGGGTGCCGTATTCACAAGGCGGCGTTAAGCCACGTTAATTGGCTTAACGCTGCCTTGTAAATAAGGCAAAGCCCATATCGCCACCAGAACATCACTAAAAGTGACGTTCTGGTGGCGATAGGGGCTTGTAAATATGCCCCTGGGTTACTTAGTAGGCTGCGTGAGATTGGTATTCACGGAACAGCGCTACAATGGCTTGCTGATTTCCTCTCCAATAGGACTTTAACTGCTATTCTGGGCTCCTATAAGTCTCATACTATGATGCTGGACAAGGGGGTATCTCAGGGCTCATGTCTCAGCCCAATGCTTTCTAACATTTATGTTGCCCCCTTGCCAAACTTGTCAGAGCCTTCGGCTTTGATATTATATTGTATGCGGATGGCACACAGCTACTAATCCCCTTTGACAAAAATCTGGTCAAAATGAAAGAATCTTTTTCTGCGGGGATGAAGGCACTAGCTACCTTGATGGCTGAAAACTGCCTCCAGCTAAATGCAGGAAAAACAGAGATGATGCTGTTTGGGAAGGCCCAACCGCTCTGGAAGCCTGACTGGTGGCCCCCAGAACTTGGTATAGTTCCTTCACCAAAACTGGTAGTTAAAAACTTGGGAGTTCGGCTGGATCAATCTCTCACCATAAAAGATCAGGTTTTGTCCACTGTAAGCTTATGCTTCCACATGATGCGTTTGCTCAGAAGAGCATTTCCTCTATTACCACTCACAGCAAGGAAAAGTTTAGTCCAGGCTTTGGTCATCAGTCATTTGGATTATGGTAATGCGCTCTTGACCTCAGCAAATGAGACGTTGCTATCTAAACTACAGGTGGTACAGAACACCGCTGCTCGTCTCATCTTTAATCTCCATTCTGGAGCCGCATAATCCCCTCTTTTGCATGCATTACACTGGTTACCGGTGAGAAACAGAATCATCTTTAAGGTCTGCTTTTTAACCCACAAAGCTCTGTTTGTGGAAGGGCCTAACTATTTATCTTCAAAGCTTATTCGCTATTCCCCTTCAAGACTTTTAAGCTCTTGCGACAAAGCTCTGCTCACTGTTCCAAGGGTTAGAAGTCCTGTTCAAGGGGAAGGTCGTTTTCTTTCCTAGCCCCATTTTACTGGAATAAGCTGCCTCTTCAGATCCGAAACTGCATGGATCATTTCCAATCCAGGAAGACTAGCCTATTCTAACTGTGTTATTTTGTGCCTGTTATCCTGGTATTCGCACCGAGATACCCCTCTTGGGGTGAATCGTGCGTGGTATAAATCAAAATAACAATACGTCATGGGATTGACCCGTCAACAAATGAAGAACCTAGGCACCCATTTCTCTGTACTGATGGCTCCGGCCTGCAGTGACAGACAAACAGTTCTGAGCAATAGGCACAGGAACCTGATTGATAGTGGGCAGGAGAGTGGCAAGCTCAGTGGTGGGACAGCAGGTTGCAGCAGCCCTTAACAGTCCCTGGATGATCCTGAGGCTGGCAGGAGGGAGAGTGAACAGTAAGGATCTTTCTTTCCAGGATACCCTCCAGCAATCTGGTTCCAGGCTCAGGAGCACTCAGGACAGACATAGACCTTCTGTAGAAACTGTTGTCCCTTCTCACAGGTCATCTCAGAAGACTTGAACGTCCCCTCCCCTCACCAGTTCCTCCCTAGAATCAGTGAGCTCCTAAATCCTAATGCCCTTCCTGTCTCAGGCTGATTCCCAAGTCAGCCCAACCTATCCCTGACTTTCTTGGTCCCCTGCCTATTTTGTTACATGATGGTTGCTTCTTTTATTCTTAACAACTTCTGCTTGGATAACCCCTGGGCTTGGGCTAGTTACCAGAAGGAGAGGTGTGGAATAACTTGGACTTTGGAGAGCCTCAGCAGCCTGATATCTTGATCGGGGTTTTGTAGAGGTATGGTTACAGTGCATCAATCCTCTATCTTTCCTTCAAGTACTAGCCTGCCAGTGGCTTCCTCACACCACCACTCTCTAGAGACACCAAATTTCAGAGGAGTTTAAAACTAAGGTATGCCAAACAGTTCAGTCAAGCATGGCCGTAATGTTTACTTGTAGATTTAGCCTAATATTAGACAAATTCAAAAAGAGTTAACAATAAGTTCAGAAATTTAAATTAGTGCATTTAAAAAAAGTGAATGTAATTAGTTTTACTACTTAGGATGAGGAAGGAGCGAGAGAAGGCTCGGAGGAGAGGATGGGTGGGGGTTATGTGAATTACATTATGCATCAGTCATTTAAAATTTTAAATATCCACATTTGTTATTTTTTAAAGATATCGTTGTGCAGTCCTGAACATGATGTTCTTCCTGCTAAAGTACAAATCAGGAAAGTTGGAGAAAATTTCAGAAATAACACTGCGACATGAAAAAAAATCCCTACCCGTGACATTGATAGGGATCTTGCTTTTATAAGTGTGGCAAGGAAGTTAAGACAACACTTTAGCATTGCTTTAATGCCAGGAATTTCACTCAATGAGATCCTGTGCTCAGCGAGCTTGCTGTGCTTAAAAACCTAAACTCTCACAAGAAGTGCCATGGATTAGTAAACCACCAACATCTGTAGTGCGCACCAGCAGAAACCAATTTTTAACAAAATCTAAATGATGCAAAGTAATTTTATAACACAACCACGGTCAAAGGATCTGTGTGCCCTTCAGGCCTGAAGGGACGATGGCTTGTGCGCTGCACTCCTTCTAAATAAACACCAATCGTTTGACAGTGGTTTCCTTGACCTATAGACACACCGATCGTCTGACTGTGGTTGCACTCATTTGTATTGCATGTTTTAGGCACACCGATCCTTTGAAGGTGGTTGTGCTATAAAATGACTGCATCATTTAGATTTTGTTAAATATTACTGCTTGCTGTCACACCCTTCCGACTTTGGTGGTGTTTATTACCTGACACTATTGCATTAGAAGCCTACACAAGGGATTACCATGACATTTGGGTGCTTCAAAAAATCCTTCTCTGTCCTGATGATGACCCGTATATTAGTAATGTAATGGGGTCGAAACGTCAACAGAGATACTACTACACTGCTTTTTAATATGATGTGGAACATTATACTCTGATATAGAGTGGTGTTTTAAAACAATTGCACCCATATCAGCCACGAGTCATGTACATATGCTTTCTGTATAGCACATGCACTCTTTAGTTCACTCACTTCACTTTCACGTTGTGTTTTTGGAGCACTTTACTGCAATACAATGTGTTTTGAAAAGCTATCTTTAGCCTTGCTGTTTTAATTAATTGAATACATTTGATTTGATCCTTTTTCAAATCAATTTAGTGATGGTTATGTATGGTTGCCGAGGAAGTTGAGGCTTACACTTCCCCGTAGGGACCATTGTTTTTCTTTATTCAAACTCATCAACACAGGCGTACTCTCAAAGAGTGCTGTTTACCTGCAAGACACAAAAATACTGCATACAATGCAACACATGCTTAAATAGGCCGCCTAGTGAATGATGTCATAATAGGTTTTACAGTCCAAGCAGACATCATCAAACAATGGTGCATTCCAATACCCATATTGTTGGTGAATGGTGATGATGTAAGATTTGGTAAGAGGGCGTGCTTTTTTTCTGTTCTCTGGGTGACCCCTGTAGATTAAGTTGGAAGATGCTTTCCTAGTTGCTAAGATGGATGGAGTTCTATGGCTTCATTTTTGTTCAGCCCATACATTGCTAACTGAACAAGCTACAGTTGCTCCAATTTGCACAATATCTGGATGCTGTATTTCAGTAGCTCTTGTGATGCCCTACCTTCTCGCATTTGCCTTCTGCATGAATGGAGCCACATAACATCTAACCATCATAAATTGTATATTTCTGAAGACCACATCCTGATTTTGCTTTTTGTAATATTGGCAAATGCCATCTTTCATATAATACAAAAACTGGGGGGGATAGGCCCAAAGGACCAGAACCAGGTAGGGCCGTACTAAATTGAATACAAAAAGGAGAACCTGGCTCCGTTTGGCGTTATGCTCTTATTATTTTTGAGCAACAAACAGACCACTATCTTGTCTGTTTGAATGGAATTTTTATTAAACCATTCCTTTCTTTGCAATTGTTTATATTTACCCAAAAAAAATTAGTTGCATGAGAAGTGAAGAGACGCACATTTTTCAAATTAACATACAAAACATGAAAAATACTTATGACAATTCACAATAGACAGTGCATGAAATACTTATATACAAACACATTTATGTACAAAAACATTGGACTTTTGCATCATAACATCAGAAACTAAAATACTCTTATCGCTATCTTGTTTTTGGGGCCAAACATATGCCCAACACGGGAAAATATTTAGAGTGTGTGCGTGGGGCATACTTATTCAATACAAATCCCTCACTTCACAACAGGTTTATTCAAATTCCTCCGTGTTGAAAAAAAGTGCCGACGCGTTTCAAGACCCAGTCCTGTGGTACCGGGACTTTCATCAGAGCTTCATGTTAATGGTCAGCGATTTCTAAAAAACATAAATGAATGATGCAAGCTCCACATCAGTGAAAACGAAAAATAAACACTACTCTCCTTAAAAATGCTTAATTCAATTTTCTGTACCTGATTGCCTGATTCTCTGACAGAGCTGCTGCTCTGACTCCTATTTGCGTGGTAACCAGAATTTCTCAACGAAAATTACTGCAGTGCGCTTCGTAATTAATGCCGGGGGGGGAATTTCTACAAAACATTAAAATGATTGTGTCTATTTTAGTAATTTTAAATACATGGACATTGGGCAACTCGACGGGACAAGGTTAAAAAGTAAATTTCAAACGTTCCCGGGTTGCTCAGAGGCAGTCGTCTATTTCTGTATTCATTCCATCCCTACAAACGAATGTGGGACATATTACTGAAACCATCAACTTGTTAACGATATTATAAACATGCTAGATTCCAGCATGAAGCGCACTTACTGTTTTTAAGTCTGAGCACATCCATATTCTAAATCCGATATGAACCACAACTTCACTGTCAGCTATGCATTCCCCGTGTGAACACTTCCTGTATTTTTACCCTCTGGATCATGGGAAAATGTTTTGGACTAATCACATTGAAGTTCAGGTCCCATTGTGGTAAAGACCGGAATAGTGCATTCTGGGACATGCAGTTCTGAGCTATACTCTTGAAAGTTCTGTCATCCCATTCAACCCAGTTACTGCGCTGTTAAACTTTAGAATTAGGTAAGCTTCTTTTTGTAGCAACGCGTTGCCGATGTCTATCAGACATTTGGTTGTATCCAGACCGTACAAAACTGTCCACTTGAAGTCTCTTTCACTGTGCAAGTTATCCATGAAGTGTTGTACCATTGGTGCAGTAACCACCTTCTTTTTGATCCTGGAACGATGTTGCGTGATGCGCTGGTTGATCTGCTGATTTGTCTTGCCAATATATAATTTCTCACAGGGGCAAAGTATCGCATAAATAATGTTCTTGGATTTGCAATTCGTGAATTCGGAATGACGCCATTTAATGTCTTTGTGTGAGAACTCAATCCCCTCTATTATGGAGTCACATGCAGCACAAGTCCCGCATTTGTGATGCCCCTCAACTGGTTTTAATTGCCATTGTGTCCTTAGATTTTGTTTGCTTAGCGATGGAAAAATGTCAGCTCTCACAATCTGCTGGCCAATGCTCCTGTTTTTCTTCATGGCAAAGAGTGGTTTCGGGAATGGACACTGCAGGTTTTCCAACAGGTGCCAATTTTTTAACACAATTTGTCTGAATTTGCTGGTATCTGGACTGAAAGTTGTAACACAAACCAATCTTTCCAATGGTGGTTTCATTTTCTTTTGTAGCAAATCATCTCTAGGCGTGTACCACGCTCTTTTTATTGCATGCTTGATTAGTTTCTTAGGATATCCTCGCAAGATCATCTGTTCCTTGAAGATTTCTGCATGCTGTTCATATTCAGATTTTCTTGAGCAGTTTCTCCGTATCCGCAACAGTTGCCCATACGGCAAGTTTTCTTTCAGGCTCCTTGGGTGAGCACTTCTGTGATGTAAAATAGTATTCTTATCAGTAGACTTTCTGTGTAAAGTGGTTGTCAATCTTTTCTCATTGGGGGACACCTCCACGTCAAGGAACGTCAGCCTCGTCCTGCTGGTGTTCAAGCTGAATTTTATGTCCTCATGGCGTGCGTTAAGCCATCCATAAAAGCTTTCTAACTCTTCCTTGGACCCACTCCATAGACACCAAATATCATCTATGTAGTGCTGCCATTGCGCGATTTGTTCTCTAAATGGGTTGTTGTTGAAGATGAATAAAGAGGACTGCCATCTTTGGAGCGAAGAAAATCTGATTATGAACAGCATGCAGAAATCTTCAAGGAACAGATGATCTTGCGAGGATATCCTAAGAAACTACTCAAGCATGCAATAAAAAGAGCGTGGTACACGCCTAGAGATGATTTGCTACAAAAGAAAATGAAACCACCATTGGAAAGATTGGTTTGTGTTACAACTTTCAGTCCAGATACCAACAAATTCAGACAAATTGTGTTAAAAATTGGCACCTGTTGGAAAACCTGGAGTGTCCATTCCCGAAACCACTCTTTGCCATGAAGAAAAACAGGAGCATTGGCCAGAAGATTGTGAGAGCTGACATTTTTCCATCGCTAAGCAAACAAAATCTAAGGACACAATGGCAATTAAAACCAGTTGAGGGGCATCACAAATGCGGGACTTGTGCTGCATGTGACTCCACAATAGAGGTGATTGAGTTCTCACACAAAGACATTAAATGGCATCATTCCGAATTCACGAATTGCAAATCCAAGAACATTATTTATGCGATACTTTGCCCCTGTGAGAAATTATATATTGGCAAGACAAATCAGCAGATCAACCAGCGCATCACGCAACATCGTTCCAGGATCAAAAAGAAGGTGGTTACTGCACCAATGGTACAACACTTCATGGATAACTTGCACAGTGAAAGAGACTTCAAGTGGACAGTTTTGTACGGTCTGGATACAACCAAACGTCTGATAGACATCGGCAACGCGTTGCTACAAAAAGAAGCTTACCTAATTCTAAAGTTTAACAGCACAGTAACTGGGTTGAATGGGATGACAGAACTTTCAAGAGTATAGCCTAGAACTGCATGTCCCAGAATGCACTATTCCAGTCTTTACCACAATGGGACCTGAACTTCAATGTGATTGGTCCAAAACATTTTCCCATGATCCATAGGGTAAAAATACAGGAAGTGTTCACACGGGGAATGCCTAGCTGACAGTGAAGTTGTGGTTCATATCGGATTTAGAATATGGATGTGCTCAGACTTAAAAACAGTAAGTGCGCTTCATGCTGGAATCTAGCATGTTTATAATATCGTTAACAAGTTGATGGTTTCAGTAATATGTCCACATTCGTTTGTAGGGATGGAATGAATACAGAAATAGACGCCTGTCTCTGAGCAACCCGGGAACATTTGAAAGGTACTTTTTAACCTTGTCCCATCGAGTTGCCCAATGTCCATGTATTTAAAATTACTAAAATAGACACAATCATTTTAATGTTTATTACGAAGCGCACTGCAGTAATTTTCGTTGAGAAATTCTGGTTACCACGCAAATAGGAGTCAAAGCAGCAGCTCTGTCAGAGAATCAGGCAATCAGATACAGAAAATTGAATTAAGCATTTTTAAGGAGAGTAGTGTTTATTTTTCGTTTTCACTAATGTGGAGCTTGCATCATTCATTTATGTTTTTTAGAAATCGCTGACCATTAACATGAGCCCTGATGAAAGTCCCGGTACCAGAGGACTGGGTCTTGAAACGCGTCGGCACTTTTTTTCAACACGGAGGAATTTGAATAAACCTGTTGTGACGTGAGGGATTTGTATTAAATAAGTATGCCCCACGCACACACTCTAAATATTTTCCCGTGTTGGGCATATGTTTGGCCCCAAAAACAAGATAGCGATAAGAGTATTTTAGTTTCTGATGTTATGATGCAAAAGTCCAACGTTTTTGTACATAAATGTGTTTGTATGTAAGTATTTCATGCACTGTCTATTGTGAATTGTCATAAGTATTTTTCATGTTTTGTATGTTAATTTGAAAAATGTGTGTCTCTTCACTTCTCATGCTACTAACCTTTTTTGGGTAAATATAAACAATTGCAAAGAAAGGAATGGTTTAATAAAAATTCCATTCAAACAGACAAGATAGTGGTCTGTTTGTTGCTCAAAAATAATAAGAGCATAACGTCAAACGGAGCCAGGTTCTCCTTTTTGTATTCAATCTTTCATATAATAGGCATTTCCTAATGTAGATAGAAAGAAGTCCAAGTGTTTGCATAACAGTGTTCATATTTCTTATATATTACTGCAAAGCTACTGTCTCTTAAAAATGCCTTTTAATGTGGCGCCACTGCCTAGCTATCACATGGAGGACAAAAGAGACCTAAGACCATAGGAATGGTGTCCTCTCCCTCTGTCTGGTTCCTTTGTTTATTTCTCCTGTCAAAAGGGGCTTCATTGTAGCATCTGCGGGTTGGCACACCCAGGGAGTCGGTCATAGGCGGGGTAGGAGTTTATAAGACAATACTACCCTCAAGCAGCCCTCTTTCTTCTCCTAATCACTACAGCGGCCACAGTGGCGGCTGGTGACATTTGAAAGTGGTGAGGCGTAAAGTTATCGTGGTACTGCACTGAGGCGAGCGAGTGTAGCTAGCAAGCCCGACCAACCTACAGGGGGTTTGGGGGGGTTCTCCCCCCAAGAAAATTTTGAAAAAAGAGTGGATAAATGGAGCATTTTTAAGCAAATTTGAGGAAGCAGGAAGGTTGATAAAGCACTTGCAAAAGTGTTATGACAGGATCTGTAACAACATCCTCATATCCATCAACTTCACCCCAACACTGCTGCAATGTATGAAAGATTTGAAGACACACTTCTTCAAAGAATAGTACATCACAATGCAGTAACAAATCACTGGAGGAGCCACTGATTCATGATGCAAGTAATAGAGGAGGAAATGTGTCAGAATGATGGCACACATTTTAATAGACTGAACAAAGTGAATTTTCTTAATCAGCAGAACATGCTAAGCTACAAAAGCGTATTTCTAATGCAATCTGTTGCACCAGCCTTGGCACCAAACCACTTCATGCTCCTTCTACAGATATTAAACAGAAGAGAGGCGCCCTCCGCGGCACTTGATCGAAACAGACTGTGCCCAGGTGCAAACCGCTTTATTACATTTTAGGCAAGATACTCTTTGCAGTCCAAGGAGACTAGACTGTGGCATGTACTCAAGTTGACCATGTGTACTGAGACGGAAATAAAATCTCAAAATGCATCTTTTGTGACATCTTTGTGCACCTACTCCAAGACAGACATAACTTAAGGCAAGCCAGCTTTCAAGATTTTGCTAGACAACTCTTCATACACAAGCATCAGACTTGCATGCTCTTTAGAATGGGCCAGAGTGCCCCCTCATCATTGCCAGGAGCCTACACAGTGAGTCAACCCAGGCAAGGGCTGGTGAGGCGCGGGCAAGGGTGCCACATTTCCACACAACACTGACCTCCGCATCCCCCCGATCAATCACTCCGTGGTTGCCCCTTCTTGGTTTACGTTCTGTCCCTCTGTGTTTAGCGCTCTAAGACCGGCCATACCCATGTCTGGATTTTATATCTGGCCTCCACTCGAAGGACAGCACTCGGTGTCCTTTCCCTCTCCAGACAGCACCCCTGGACTCCAATGCTGGCCCTCTCCTCTCCTGCAGAGTGCTGCGTGGCTGCCGCTCTTTGTTACACCTTCCATCGCTCTGTATGCGGTGCCTGGGGCCCGCGCGTGCTCCTCGAGGCACGAGCTCTCCGTGCTCTGTACCCTTAGCCCCCGCCCAGCACTGCGTTGTCTCTATAGCACTCCATGCCCTACCCCCTCTCTGGCACAGCAGTCCATGCCCGGCCCCTTGTCTCTACACCACTCCATGTCCGCTTCCATGCAGTACGACATTCCATGTCTTAAAATGCTGGTCAAAGTTAAACTTTCAGTTCAAATAAATTAAAAGAGTGAATATTTTGGGGTCGCGTAAAACATGCACTTAGCCAGTAAGAATACCTTGCCCCTCCAATTACAGCCATCAATGTCCCATTCGCAAAGAGATTGGTCCGTGTGGGACAAGGGAAGACCGAAGTGAAAACCATCTGTGTCCCTGCCTACGTCACTGTTGCAGGGGGTAGTGAAAACTGATAAACAGTACACAGAGTTCATTCGCTCCGACAGGTTCCCTGTTTGCACGTCTCATCATTCATTCATTCATCCACAGTGTACGTGGGGGAGTAGAATTCACGTGGGAACGAGCCGTGCAGTATATTAGACTGAGTGCAGTGTACTTCTGTGGATATTACAGTGCGCAGTAGGAGCAGTCGCGGCCGGCAAAACGGGCGGGTGGGTTCATGCGCGGGGGTGAGGGAAGTGGGACGGTCGCGGACGGTAATCTTCAGTATAAAATAAAAAACTTACCTGCTTCCTCCAAGACCACATCTCGCACCGCCGCCTCAGCTCCTGCTTGCTCTGGAGTCCTGGCGCCCTTTTAGGCAGCCTCCCTCCTCCTGCTCCCCTAAGCCAATCACAACGCTGCAATGGCAGCATTGTGATTGGTGAGGCGCAGCGGAGAGCACCCCAGCCGGGCCATTTTCTCTATGTAGGCTGCATGCAGCAGCCTACATAGAGAAAAAGGGGGAGTGCGCATGACTGCTTTGTTCGGCCCTGGGGCCGACCAAACAGTCAGTACCCACAACAGTGGGTAAGTCACTCCCCCCCTGCCCTCGAGCAGGACCGCCCACCCGCCCGCCCCCAACCAGGCACAGAGGCACTTCTGCTTTCTCGCAGTGCGAGAAGCAGAAACATAAATGGTAGTTTTTACTGTTTATGTTTCTGCCTTCTCGCACTGCGAGAAAGCAGTGGGGCGACACCCCCACGCCCCAATGGGGGAGCCGCCACTGAGCGGCCATCACCCATGCTGAGCTCATGCTAAGGTTTGGGTTTTGTATGTAATAAAGAAACCTGCAGCCATTATATAGCCAAAACAGTGGTCCTGTCTTCATCTGTGCTGAGAAAACTAACTGTGCGCACAAACTATAAAGCCATCCAAAGTAGAATACATTTCAGCTCAGGATATTGACAAGATACAATGATTGTGATCCTCTTAAAATAGTGATTTAGTAAAGTCAATGATGTAGCAAACTCATGTCTCAGTGGATACGCTTCTACTCCAGGTCTGCGACATATTCCTGGTGTATCCATCCTTGCTTTCAGTGCAGTGACAGAAGCAAGGCATTCATTTCCAGAAAGAATAGTGTCCCCTACTACAAGAAAAGTGTGGGTCAGGGGGAGAAGCTATGAAGAGAAGTGTTACAAACCATATGCATTTTTACCAATTTGGCCATCTTTGACTTAACTAATCGTGCAGAGGTTGTATGTGATTTCATAGAAAAAACTATTTCATGGAATACCGTTAATGAGAAACCATTTCACCTAAACTGTTTAATGAAAATTTGCAGAATGATTACTATTTTTCATTTCATAGAAACTAATTCATAGAATGCCATTTTTTTTTATTGGCTTCAGGTGCTTTCAATTCGCTGGCTCCTTGCCACACCTAAGACCATCCACACCTGACCCCCTCATCACCACTAAACATCATCTGCACCTACCCCCTAAAAACTCCTCACTATGTGTAAGCCATACCCTTCCCTGACCCCTAAACTCCAACCATCACTGAACCCTAAAACTTCTTTCTACCCCTAACTCCACTCATCCCTGAACTCTAAAAAACCATCACTACACCTAAACTCCGACCATCCCTTAACTCTAAACACTACCCATCCTGAACACCTCAATACCCCTAACCTCCACCCATTCCTGCGCCCTTAAAACCCCTCACCACCCCTAAACTCAACCAATTCCTGAACCCTAAAAATCCTTCACTACCACTCTACTCTACTAATCACTGAACCTTGAAACTCCTCATCAGTCTTAAGCTCTGCTCATCTGTGAACACTAAAAACGTATGAACACCTCTACACTCCACCCATCCCTGAACCCTAAAATCCCCTAACCACCCCTAAACTTCACTCATCTGTGAACCCTAAAACCCCTCTCCAAAACTTCACCTATTCCATATCCCTAAAAACCTCTTCTCACCCCTAAATATCACCCATCCCAGAACCCAAAACACCCTCACTACCCCAAGCTCCACATAGGTTTATTGTAATGTGGGATTTTTCTTTAACATTATCTTTCCTTTAAAAGGTTTCATTTAATTTTCGATTTAATTGTATTTCCTTAAATTTGTCTTTCCTTAAAATTGTTTTTCCATGATTTGCTTACCTCCAAAGCGCTTTCTCAATTTTTGTTTTGCAATTAATTCACATATATCATTGTGCAAGACCTACTGGCTTGTTAAAAAACTAACTTCTATTCTGCTGACCATCACCAATCCCTCCCAACTTGGACCCCACTTTCAGACAACAAGATACATATATTTATTTTAGTTGATGTTTGCAGCGCCCTAGGAGGTTTGTGCCTATTTCTGTTACTGAATAACTGTACAAAGTGCATTGTAAATATAGATTTCATTGGCATACAGAGTCACCGGACCTGATTTACAGAGCCACTTACATGGGTACATTCAGCTTACACATTGAGGTGACTCCAGTAAAAAAAAGAATAAGTGCCAGGGCTCTCGTCAGGAGGCAACTTGCACCAGCCCATATTTTCTGTTGGCGCCGCCTAAAACAGAACCAACTACTAACCATGAAAGTGGGGAGAGGATGTGGCATAATGGTCAGAGCTGCTGACTTTGGAGCTGGGGAACCAGGCTTGAGTCTTGGTGTCAGATTAACATCCTGGGATTCTGGGCAAAATACTTAATCTCCCCGTAAATGAATGTGTCCTTAACTGGTGCTCATAAAAAGCACCGGTGTTGATGATTAAGTGCTGGTGCTGAGCACAGGAATCCACCGGCTCAAATTAAGCACTGGGTGGCTCGTATTATGTGCAAAGACACTTTTATAATCTACAAAATGAGTATTTGAACTCATAAAGGTTTTTTTATGCATAATTGTATCACCAATGTTGTGTAATATTGCATTTGAGTAAATCATTTCCCAGGTTTAGGCATGGGCTTTCCTATGTGGGGGATATCCTGGAACATTTTAGAACACCCACAAACAGGATTTCTGGGTATTTGCAAATCTATCTATTACACAGTCCTAATCTAGAAACTGTCAAAGTTCACTTCTGTCAAGGGCAGATGTATTTGTTTCCAAGTTGGGAATAGGAAGAGAATGTCCCAATTATACAAAATGACAATACAGTGATAGTCATCCAATGACATTTATGCAAATACAGTTGTACACTATGTAGAGTTTGTAATGAAAAATTGTCTCAGCATACTTGAGTGTAAATTCATAATACTTTTACAAGAGAAACCTTGGAAATCTGTATCAATGGATTCCATGAGTGCTCTTGGAAACCATAGTGAATTTCAAAAGAATCATAAACCTGCCTCCAGGTGTTGGAGTAAACCTATATGCCTACTTTCCAAACTCCCATGATTAATCCTCTGCAGAGGCAAGAACTGGATAGCCCACTGACTTTGGAAGAGGTAAAAGGGGCAGTCACACAAACTGCATGCAGAAAGGTACCAGGCACTGATGGGTTCTCAATCGAGTTCTACGCCTATTATCAGACTTTGCTAGCACCAAAATTACTGAAAGTGTACGAGGAGGCTTTTACACAGGGGCATCTTCCACCCTCCATGAGAGAGGCAGTGATAGTTGTGCTTCCTAAACCTGGCTGTGCCCCCCTGAATGTGATGTCTTATCGTCCCCTATCACGACTCAACTTAGATTACAAAGTGCTCGTAAGATCTTGGCTACTCGACTAACGGAGGTGATGGGACACTGGTACACTTATTTATTTATTTATTTTTAAAGTTTTGTATAGCGCGAACATGACCCAAGCGGGTATCAGAGCGCTTTACATACGTGTTGCGGGAGACATAGGTAGATAGCTGTGAGAGAAA
The DNA here is from genome assembly GCA_963921515.1 of Calotriton arnoldi. Classification (NCBI taxonomy): domain Eukaryota; kingdom Metazoa; phylum Chordata; class Amphibia; order Caudata; family Salamandridae; genus Calotriton; species Calotriton arnoldi. The sequence continues at coordinate 246,546 of CAWUFW010002941.1, forward strand.
AGTAGAGCAATTTACATCAGGTATAAAATGACATAGTAGCTGGCAATACTGAGGCCGTATCAAATGTCAGGTAGCAGATTAGTCGGCTAAACAAGGAAGGGGATAAAAGGAGAAAAGCATCTAGTTCAGCGCAGTGTTCATCAGTAGAGCTTTCACTTCCTTCTTGAAGGCAAATGTTGAGGGGATCAGTCTTGTTTCCACAGGTAGGGAGTTCCAGATTCTCGGGGCAATACCAGAGAATGTACGCTTGTAAGTTTTCATCTTTTTAAATTTCTTCGGTTTGAGCAGCAATGTGCTGGTGCTCCTAGAAGGCCGGGAGCCACCCGATAGTTCGAGCTTATTTGTTAGGTAAAGAGGAGTGTTGCAGTGCTCTGTGGGTCATACATGCAATTTTTAGCTGGATCCTTGATTCAAATGGAAGCCAGTTAAGCGATTTGATGTCCGGAGAGATGTGGTTGGTTTTCTTGGAGCCAGTGATGAGCCTAGTCGCGGCATTCAGAGATGCTCTGAGGGGGGCTAAGCTGAGTTTCGGAATTCCGCATAGCGTAGCACTGCCGTATTCTAGTCTTGAGATGACTAGTGCTTGCACCGCAGATTTAAAGTCATCTTGGGGAAGGTAGGGTTTGAGTTTTCTTAGTAAGCTAAGTTGGAAGTTCGCTCCTTTGGTAGATGCTCTGATGTGATCTTGCATGTTTAGGTTCTTATCTAGCACAATTACCAGTGATTTCGTGGAATCAATGATGTGTGGTGTGCAATTGAGAGCAGTGATGTTTCTTAGATATTTCTCAACAGTGCGGGTTTGCCTAGTGGGAGAGATGAGGAGGAATTCCGTTTTAAGGGCGTTTAGTTTGAGGTGGTTGGAGGTTAGCCAATTAAGGGTTTTGTGCAAGGTTTCGTTGAGTGACTTGATATCTTCAGGGGAAGCGATTTTCATATACAGTTGGGTGTCATCCGCATACATGTGGTATTGGATGTTGGATGCTTTGAGGATTACCGTAAGTGGTTCAATGAAAAGGTTGAAGAGTGTGGGGGAGAGCGAGGACCCTTGGGGGACACCCAGAGTGCAGGGACTGGAGTTGGATAGAGTTTGATTGGATTTGATTCTCTGCGTTCTGTTGTTGAGGAACGAGGCAAACCATTTTAGCACAGTGCCAGATAGCCCCATCCTACATTCCAAAAGATTAAGTAGATTGTCGTGTTTGACAGTGTCAAATGCAGATGAGAGATCGAGTAGTATTAATAGGCAGGATTAATTCTGGTCAAGCAAAGTGAGAGCGTCGTCCACTATATGAGTGATGGCTGTTTCAGTGCTGTGGCCAGGACGGAAGCCCGATTGGAATTGGTCGAGAAGTTGGAATTGCTCAATGTGTTTGCGCAGTTGTTCATGTACACATTTCTCAAGGAGTTTTGCCAGTGTAGGGATGTTTGTGATTGGTCGATAGTTATTCAGGTCTTCAGGGTCCGCCATGGGTTTTTTGAGAATAGGGAAAACTAGGCCCGCCTTCAGGCAATCAGGGATCTCACCTTGATGAAGAGAAGCATTGATGATCTTGGACCAGAGCGGGACTAATGATCCTATCATTTCTTTAAAGAATTTGGGGGGGAGGGGATCATTGAAATGATTTGAAGGTTTCAGGGTCGAGAGTATGCTGAAGAAGGCAGTGTCATTGATGGGTGTGAATTGACTCCACGAGGCATTGTTTTTAGGGGAGAGACAGGGAGGCGTAATAGGGGTCGAGGGTAAGGAGGAATCAGGAGAGGGTGAGAGCTCGATCAGGGCAGACTTTAGATCTGATTCGATCTTACTTGCCTTTTCAAGGAAGAAATCAGCAACGCCATCGCAGTTTGGCTGAGGGCAGGAGATGAGAGAAGATTGGAGAGGAGTGTTATTGGATTGTGACTTAATTAACTCGTACTGCTTTTTCGGGCGATTATTGGCTTTGTCAAGTTGGGATTTGAAGAAGGTTGCTTTCGCAGCTCTGATGAGTTTGTTGTATCTACTCCTTTTTAGCCTTAGGGTTTTTAGTAGACCAATGGATGGAGCGGATATCCAAGCACGTTCTGCTAATCTCAGGCTGCGTCTGTCAGTGTTTAGTTTGTCATTGAACCATGGTTTGGAGTCTTTGATGGATTGTCTTTTTAGTTGGAGGGGGGAAGTTGCATTCAGGGCAGACAACATGGAGTTGTTGTAGTGCTCAGTGAGGTCGTGAACATCGGACATGTTTGCAGGCGGGGGTAGGGCGATACTGCAGTGAGATATGAGCTCGTTTACGTTTGTGTTTTGGAGCGTTCTTTTCCAATGTTTTTGTTTTAGTGGTTGTGCTCTTTTGGAGCTCCAGCTTTCTAGGATACGAAAGGTTATATAGTGATGGTCTGACCAGTCACAGGGGAGAATAGATTCGAGCTGAATGGAGTTGGGATTGGAGATGATTAGATCGAGGGTTGAGCCTAGGTTGTGCGTGGGACTGTCGCAGAATTGAGTTGGTCCGAGGTCAGTTAGGAAGTTTTTGAGACTGTTAACCGCCTGGTCATGTGGGTCATTCCAATGGAGATTGAAGACACCAAGGAAGATTTGGGGGCAGTGTCGGCCCTGGTTGGACGAGATGGTTTCCATAGTTTGTTCGATTAGGTGGAGGTTGTCTCCTGGCAGGTGGTAGAAGATGTGTAGGTTGCATAAGGGTCTATGTTTGCTAGTGATGTCAATGCATAGGTATTCACAAGAAGAGAGATTTGCTGACGGGGACTGTTTAGCTGAGAGAGAATTGAGGTAGATACAGGCTATGCCACCTCCCGTTCTCTTGTCTCGATCGAGTCTGATAATGTTGTAGCTTGGAGGGACTAGAATGTCAAGGATGGGACCTGAGGAGTCGGTGAGCCAAGTTTCGGTGAGGATAAGGAGGTCAAGTTCCTGAGCTAGGATGAGGTCGGCCAGGTCCGTGGCATGTTTCACAGCTGGTCTACAGATGAGTAACATGCATTTCAGGTGTGATTTGTGGTTGGTGAGAGAGGGCTGTGTAATGGGGATCTGCATGAGGTTATTAGTGTTTAGGTCATTGGTGTTGAGTCTGGGAGCTCTATGAGGGTTAGATGTGATGCTTTGTATAGCCATTGTGTGGCCTTGCTTGGGATTAGTCACTCGAGTCGCAATTGGCGGGCGGTTTGTGAAGTTCCAGCAGGGCCTAGGATGATTGCTCTACTATACAACAGAGACGGAAATCCTCCACAGGGGACGCTCCCCCTCCCCCTCGGCACCCTTCCCTGGACTCGCCTACCTCCACCCTAGTGAACAGCTTTCCGCCTCCCCTCCACAGGAGCTATGATCCACAATCAGATCCTGCCTCTAAGCTCAATGTAATAAACAGTGAACTCAAAAAACTCAAAAATGACATACACCCTGACCAGAATGGTTTTATACCAAGGAGGAACATGTTCCTCAACTTGAGGCGACTTTTTCACACCATAGACTGGGCAAGACGCATGGGGACGGAGAGATGGGTACCATCCCTAAACATGATGTCCTCTCGTCCTCTATCACTACTCAACTTAGATTGCAAGGTGCTCAGTAAGATCTTGGCTACTCGACTAACGGAGGTGGTGGGACACTGGTACACCCTGACCAGAATAGTTTTATACCAAGGAGGAACATGTTCCTCAACTTGAGGTGACTTTTTCACACCATAGACTGGGCGAGACGCATAGGGACGGAGGGATGGGTGGAAAAGGCATTTGACACCCTTGGGTGGCCTTACCTAATGACGGTTTTGCTGCACATGGGTATAGGTCCGCTCTTTCTCAAATGGGTGGCACTGCTGTATACTAACCCTCTTGCCCTGGTGCGCACAGGGGGAGTAATATTGGACCCGTTTTCCATTGCCTGGGGGACAAGACAGGGGTCTCCATTGTCCCCATTACTGGTCGCTCCGGCGAGGGAACCATTAATGTGTCTGCAGTGGGGCCTGGTAGCACTGTGTCAGCCACAGATCATTTCCCTTCATGTCGGTAACATGCTTGTGCACTTGAGGGGGGACCCTACCATGCTGCCAGGAGACATGTCAATGTTAGAGGACTTTGGAAGTGTGTATGGACTCTGTATTAATTGAGATAAGTTCTGGTTGTTCCCCCTGAAACCGCTATCAGATGATCGAAGGGAGGCGCAGCTGGACATGGAGCCCTGGCAGTTTGTTAATCTGAAAGTACCAGGGAGTCCAGGTGTACCACGAGGAGGCTGCCTTGTTCGAAGGGAACCTAGGAAAGCATTGGCATCCATTCGCTGATTGCTGCCCTTCTGACCCAGCTTACCACTGTCAACAATGGGCAGGATTGCTGTGTCTAAATTGTTGGTATTGCCCAGACTGCTATACTTCTTCGCGGCCATCACAATGGTCCTGAGGAGGTCCTTTCTTCGAGACCTACAGAGTTTGTTGACACAATTATTGTGGGGCAATGGTAGATTTAAAGTGTCTCTCAGAAAACTGTATGCGCCACTGGAGCAGCGTGGTTTAGGTGCCCCGCACTAAGAGCTGTACTATGCGGGGTCTCAGCTGCAATGGCCCATGCGGTGGCTGGCCACACACCACAGCAGAAACAGTCGAGTGTGCTACACAAACTGGGTGGGCGACTCTTCTCCATAGCTTTCTTGATGACACAGCCTCCGAGATGTCAGATGGTATATTGCTGCGAATAGCTATACGCATATGGAGGCACTACGCTTGTGGTAATATGAGGTCCATGCCGTGTGCCCCCAGTCTCCTGCTATGGGCAGTGCCAGAATGCACAGGTTTGCCAGTGATATGCAGGATCCGGGAATGGGAGGTCAACGGATTCGCACATGGGCAGAGGTGATGTCCGATGAGGGAATGCGTACGTTTGAGGAGTTGACATTGGAATAAGGGCTGGGACAAGAGCAGTTTCTGCTCTACTCTGCCCTCAGAGGTGTGATGGGGAGAACGTGGGGTTCTGGCAGGGAGCTCCCCCCACCCCCGCAGGATGCAGCGCTGACCGGGGGGGATTGCTTCAGGGCCATCACTTGCCTCTATGCCGCACTGTGGAGCCACTCTGCAAGGAAGTCTATAACACTGAGAGACTGGTTGAACCTCAGCATCCCAGACAGGGTGTTGTCTCGCTGTTTGCCATCAGTTAGGCAGGTGACTTGAAATTCATGGTTTCGACTGAATCATTTCTATTATCTGCACCATGCATATTTGACACCGAGGAAGATTGGGCAAATATACCCGGGGGTGAAAAGTAGGTGCCCCAGGTGTGTTGTGCATATGATATGGTCGTGTGCAGTGTTGTCTCCCTTCTAGCAGCAGGTCACATAGATGGTGACACAGGTAACAGCCAGGCTGTTTGTTTCCCCTGGACCCGCTGCGGTGCATTCTCGACATAGGAAGTATTACTCAAAAAGAGGGGTCTGGTAAGGTTCCCGAACTTGGCATTGATTTTAGCGATGCGCTGCATAAGTATGGCGTGGAAATCCTCTGTGGCACCACTGCTGCACAGGATCTGAAAGAAATTACAAAGGTTATAAAAAGGAGAAAAAGGGATGGAGCCCCTGGTCAAAACGGCCTACCGGGCGGACTGTTCAAGCAAGACCCTAAGGGGTGGGCTGAGCTGATATCATCTTTGTACACGGAATGCAGAGCTTTGGGAGACGTGCCGGACGCCTGGCGCGGCTCGCTATGGCAGCCAATACACAAGAAGGGAGCAAAAACCGACCCAAAATATTATAGACTTATGCCTTGTTAGATATTGAAGGCAAAGCATACGCCAGCACTTTGCTACAGGAACTAACAGCCTGGATAGAGTACAATGAAATACTACCTTTCTACCAGACTGGATTTCGAAAAGGCTGTTCCACTATAGACAACATCATGGCACTCTTGTTCCTGGCACAACAGGCAAACTCCAGTAAAAACCTGCCAGTATTTGCATGCTTTGTAGCCTATTCGGCCGCCTTCGATGGGGTAAACGGAAGTAAGCTAGGGCATAAATTGTCCAGCTGGAAGATCCCCGGCAAATTACTGAAGGCAATTACATCACTGTACACCAATACTTGGGTGAGAATCAAACTGGCAGGGGATACGGTCACACATAAGTTGTCAACTGACCGAGGCCTAAAGCAGGGCGGTGTTTTAGCACCTACACTCTTCAACCTTTATACGGCAGACTTGGGGAAAGCTATACAAGGAGCAAGCTTGGCAACCCCGAAAATCGGACAGCAACGACTAAACATACTTCAGTATGCTGACGATCTGGTGATCCTCGATCACACCGGAGTAGGTTTGCAAAGAGGGTTGAATGCATTAAACAGCTACAACCAGGAAAACAAACTTGTGGCCAACCCCAGCAAAACGAAAGTCGTGGTGTTTGGTAAATATCTGAAGAAAACAGGCTTAAAGTGAAGGCTGGACAACAATAATATAGCCACAGAAAGAGCATACCACTACTTAGGAGCGTGGCTGAACGACAAAGGCAAGGCAACCTTGCACCAAGCCAAGACGCAAGCCAAAATACAAGCCACCATCTACGCCCTGTGCAAACTTCAAAGTAAACTACACAGCCCTACACCGAAACCCATCATGAGAGTGACAAAATCTAAACTCCTCGCTGTTGCTGGGTATGCACCACAGGCATTCCCAGGAAAGATGGAAAAGATGATGGAAAAAGCCCAGTGCCAGTGTTACAAAAGGCTTTTTAGGCTCCCCAAGTATACACAAAACGCCCTGATTCGGCTCGAATTTGGCCTGGTACAACAAAAATACGAATGCAGGAGCACATTGGTTAAATTTTGGTTCAAGACAGTAAAAGCCCGGAAAGGATCCCTTAAGGAGGCATTGAGAACTATATTTGAGGGGGCAGCGAACCCATGGCAGAAATACTGTATGGAGACAGTGGCTGAGTTGGGCTTATCCACAGCATCCTGGTCCCAAGAAGAACTAAACTACCCTGCAATAAAGAGGGCACTAAATAATCACACCACCCAGATATCAAGGAGTGAAGATATAGCAAGTCTGAAGGCCATCAGAGGGTTGGCCGGCCTAAATACAGCATATGAGTCACACAAAATCCAGCCGTATATGAATAATTCCCTAGGAAGGAAGTGCTTGAAAGAAATTCAATGGGGGCGCCTAGTCTTCCGGCCAATAAAAGAATTGAACCTGGGCTGGAAATCCTTGAACAACATAGTCAGATGCAGGCTGTGCAACTATAGGGCAGAATCGTTGGTACACCTACTGTGCTGCTGCCCTGCATTACTGCAACATCGACGTATACTGTTAAAACCAATGTTCCTAAGGTACAAGACCAGAAAATGCGCTGATGCAGTGGCACTGCTCCAGTCCAGCACGGAGCCCTCGGACCTGGCCAAATTTGGCAAATTTATGAATATGACACGAAGGGCCCTAATCGAAAACAGCACAGAGGAAAAGTGTGCGGTTGCAACTGTCGAGTCTCCGGTAGCAATAGAAGGAAATGAACGGTGATGAGTGCCTTACCGGAAAGAACTTCACGGCACTCATAAGACCCGCAACGAACCAAGTGACAATTTCCCATGAACAGATAAGGAATAGGGACTTTTCTAATATGTAACTTTAAAAAACCAATGATTTTTAGAACAAAACCCACATTTTAGACATGGTATGTCACTGCTGATCAAATGACACTTTTAATTTCTTATATATGATCAGACATCTACTTAGAAAAACTGGAGGCACACTCCGATTATCGCACCCCTTGAAGCAGTAGAGAGTCTGTGTAGATTACCGGGCACTGCAGGGGTGACGTCCACCACACCAGACCATTTATCACACACAGAGATGCAGGGAGGGACACTTCTGGAGATTAAGGGCTGGCAAGGAATATACCACCTGGAGTGACGGGTGCAAGGCGATACTGATATCAGGTGTGACCCAGAGGATACAGGGGGGGGAGGCACAGGGCTAGAAATGCACACACATGATTATGGTTTTTGCTTTTTTTTGTGTTATTTGATGTATTATGTATTTTGAGCTATGATACTGTACCTGACTTCCCTCCTCCGACACGGACTGTGGTTGCTGTATATGATATGTGGATATGTTCTATGTTCTGAAAACCAAATAAACTCATTTTTTTTTAAATGCAGTGTGGAGGCGAGTGGTTGAAGTTAAGAAAATGAAGTGAGAGAAAGATCAGTTTCCCAGGAGGCCTTTAAGGAGGTGGGGGCCCTGGGCAATTGCTCACTTTGCCCATACATTAAAACATCTCAAGTTGGTCGAAATGGGAGTGGGAGTCTTTAGAGCACGTGTCCCTTGCCTCAGGGGAGTCCAGCTACATGTGGACCTGCGACCCCTAACCCTGCATCAGTCCCCCTCAGTTCTCCTCCAAAACAACCAGGCGCTGATTTAAACTCAGTCTCAATCACCCCCTCTGCTTTTTTTTATACATCTTATCTTCCAGTCCAAATCATTTTGTTTCTGCCAATAAAACATAATTCGTGCTTGTAAATCCTCAAGAGAAGAGATACACATTTTTACTTCGCTCTGTCTTGACTATACTTGCACTAGCTGGCATGCTCCTTGAATGACTTCACACTCTGATGTTATCCTAGTGTGTGTTATTTAGTTTTACACTGCACAATGCAGAGAATGTATTTGTATTGTGCGTGCTCACTTGGCAACCAGAAAGAAGATGACTTATGCGCTATGCGCTATGCCCTTTGGTTAACCTGCAGATGTGCATTGCATTGTTAATATCACTTTAAAAGGACAGTTCATAGTCACTGCCTGGGAGCGGCCAGTGTAGTGTATCCACATTAATGGCTTTTGGCTACTTAGCTATCTGGACATTTGATACCACTGAGCTGGGGTAAGGACTTGTGTATGTTCTATCCCTGAAACTACAATGACTGTAGGAATCTGCTGTGCAATACTAGGGTGTGAAACAAAGCAAGTGATGGGTGGAATGCTTGAATGAATCTCAGCAAATGGTAATAATTCTGGGCCGTGTTACAGTCCATCAAGACCATGTCCTACTCCCATAGGAACAGTCTAGACCAGATTGCCAGACACGTCCTCCCCGAACTTGTGGAGGTACAGAATACCGAGTAGGAAATATCGTCCTACCTTAATTTTACAGGCAAAATATCAAAGGTCAAAATACCGACATATAGAATTATAGATGGGTAACAGTGAATTAAGGGTATGTTTTTCAACTCAGGGTTCTGAGTGACGTCAAATAGGCAACAGGAGTGAACAAGGGTTTTTTCTGAGACTTTTCCACTGGAACAATTCTAGGCTACTCCCTTTTTCAGTGGCTGGTTACCCTGTTTCTGGAGCCCCTGGATGCTAGGCTGAGAGGACATGATTTCAATGTACCTGAACAAATCTGCCTTTTTATGTGCACATCCCTTTGAATACCACATCTAGACTGAGCAGGAACAAGTGGAAAGACCAGAGTGGGAGGGACGCGTGTACTTCTGTTGCTCAGGCACTCCTCTTGTATGTACTTTAACTGAGGTTTTTCAGGGTCGCTTGCCCTGCTGCTGAGCTATATGTGAGAAGGATGTTTGCATTGTTTCTAACAGCGCACTTTTAGGCATGTGGGGTTTGTTGGGGATGGGTGTGAATGCAGTGGCGGCTCCTCCGCAAAGGAGCGTCGCCCCACACTGCTTTGCAGCAGTGAAAGAAAGGAAAAATAAAATTATAATAACTTGATGTTATTATCATTTTATTTATTCCTCCTGCGGCAGCTTTGCGGGCAGGGGAGGAGTGGTGGACACACTGAAGTGCACATGACGTTTCGGCCGGCCCTTGGGGGGGCAAGTTAAAGCATCATGCGCACTTAACATGTTCTCCATTCAGGCTGCATTACAGCCTGGGTGGAATACATGCCCAGGCTCCCATTCCCTGGCTGAGCGCCGAACTACGGCGCTCAGACCAATCACAACGCTGCATTGCAGCGTTGTGATTGGCTCAGGGGAGCCTGGGTGCCTACTATTCACAGCACTGCATTGCAGCGTTGTGATTTGCTCAGGGGAGCCTAGCTGCTTCCTGTTCGGCCCGACTCTGGGAGAGACAACGTGGGAGAGACGCAGCAGGAGGTAAGTGAATTTTTCTTTTTTAGACCCCTCTTATCCCCCCTCCCCCACCCCGCCACCCCAGATCAGTGCCGGCCACCACTGTGTGACTGTCTGTGTAAGTATGCAAGTGACATGTTTGATATCTGTTCCTCTAACCGTCCTGTGTGAGAGAAGCTTACGCTATGTCTTCCCTTGGTGTGTCTGTTATAGTTGTGAGGCAGCTTGTACTGCTGTTCCCTAGCTTTAGTTCTTCTGTATGTGAAGATGGCTTGTCTTGTTGTTGACCATGCTGTATCTCTTCTATGTAATTGTATTTATTTAGTACTTACTACCCCTGACGAGGCGTCAAAGTGCTTTTCTGTGAGTAACACGCTACTCCGGAACCCAAAAGGATTAGTGGTGGATTAGTATAGGGAAATATGAGTATAGTATTAGTATAGGTAGGTATGAGTTACTTTGAGCAGAGGACATGTGAGTCTGCTAGTTGGATTGAATAGAGTAATGGAGGGATCGAAGAGGGGAGAAAACCAGAAGTGTTAATTGGGAGATCATAGTAGTAAGTTGAGGTCTGGGATGAGTAAAGGAGAGATGGAGGAGGGAAGAGCCTGTAGAGAGGGATTGGGGAGAAAGAGAATCAGAGTAGAACAATTCAGTTTGGGGTGAGTCAAAGGAGAGATAACATGAGAGAGAATTTAGCAGGGTTGTTTGGGAGATCATAGTAGTGAACTGATGTTTGGGGTGTGCCGGGAGGTGTAGACGGGGGTAGTCTAGAATGGGTTACTTTGGAGATCTTAGTAGTAGAAAGGGTTTGGGACGAGAGACAGGGAAGATAGATAATTAATTGATAAAGGTGCCGGGTGATGGTAGGACAGAGTAAAGCTTTCGAGAGAGTATTTTTTTCTTGTGCAAGAGGACTAAAATAATAAATATATAGATACATGATTACATAGTGATGAGTGTGTGTCTGTGCGTATGTGTTTGTGAATGAAGCTTGCCATGCTCCTGTCTTTGACGTAACTGCTCTGCTAGTGTGAGGTAAGTTGCACAGCTGATGCCCATGTGGTGCATATTGCGTGCTTATACATGAGAAAAGCGTGCACATTTTCTGTCTGTGCTTTATCTGTCCTGTTTGTATAAGGGATGCTTACCCTGCTTATCATTGTGCTGTACACGGTCTCTGTGTGTGGGGGGCTTGGGATACTTCTGACTGTATAACAGTTCCATAAGGGAAGGATAGTTGCACACTGCTGCTGGCCATGTTTTACCCATCCTGTGCATAAGGGACGCTAGCATTGCTTACCGGCGCAGTACCTGCTGTATGTGAATGTGCATTCTTTCTTTTGCCTGAAAGTGCAGTCACTGGTTTAAACTTCAGTAGGAAAAGGAGACGTGCAAAATGTGACATTTTCATCAAGAAAATATACTTTCGGTTCTGACATGGAGGCCCATGATGTCCATGAGTGAGTTTCGTGGAATGGTGTCAACATATCCATCTCAGTTCACTACACTAATCACTTACAGCCGCGGGTTTGCGATATGTAGTGATGTAAATCTCGTTGGTGCTTTTTAGCAGTGGTGCTCAGCTGTTTTTCTCAGCTTTGGCAGGATGAAAGGCCGCTTCAGCCCTGCTGCCATTCACATTTGTGATCCTACAGACTGCATTGGACCCCAGCAACGAAGGAGCAAGGAATTCACCAAACTCTCTCAGCGGCTTTCTCACAGTACTTCATTCACTCAGCTGTCCTAGGCGCAATACTGCTGAAGTACTGCAAGGGCTTTAGTTTGTATTGGAGCATCAGCCAATAAGAAACCGTGCCTCTGAACCACACTCAGCTGCTGAGGCAAATTGCTCCCATTTGGTGCATGGACAGACTCCTGAAAATCGATTTGCGAAGGCATGCACACATTTTTACCCCCTCCATGCATGCATGAACAGAGGGTCAGGCAGGGGGTCTGCACGTATTTTCCCAGGCACTGCATGTGTGAGAACTCAAAAAACACATTATCTGTGCAGGCTCTCGAAAGGAATCTAATAAACCCGCCACTGAAGACGCCGGCTTGTGCCTCCCACATCATAACAAACTGAGCCGCAATGGCGGACAGAGGACAATGGAACGGGATGAAGCCGTGTGTGGACTCTTTCTTCCCGCATGCATAATCATGGGACCGGGCACCGCGGCCTGCAGTTCCGGGCAGCGGTGACACAATTCACGACTGCGAGATGTGGGTTTTCTGCAGGCTCCCATGCCCAGAAACAGACCCCACAGAGCCCCTCGCTGTAACTCTGGCTGGCAACTGCTGACCCCAAATGCCCTCCGGCCTTTGACACCCGCTGACCCCCCTGTATTATTCATGTGGGCCGTCCCGAGATAAGGCCCTGCTCGCTCGTGTCGGAGTGTTTTGCAGCCGTAAATGTGGAGAAAATCCTGATTAATGGCTTGCTTTTGTTGGAGAAGTAATCAATAGGCCTTGTGGCAAGGGAGGAGAAAAAGCAGAGTGACCACTTTTGTGCACTTTAACCCTTCGTGCGAGGAAACTTTCCCTGTGAATGCCCTGCAAGAGATGACCATGTTTATTTCTCTGGAGGCCTAATGCACTTTGGGCGAGTGGTGAAAGATGTGCTGGCCATTACCTAGAAGGACTGGTTTGTGTGACAGGAGAGGCCTCTTTTTCAACTTCTCCCCCCTTACAACTGCCCCCCATGCATGCTGTATAATAAATAAAAAAGAACATCTGGTTCCCATACTACACACAAGCCATGCCTTCAAGTCAGTGCTTAATTTGTCAAATAATAAGTACCAGGGCCCTGAACAGGAGGCCACTGCAGCTTGCACCACACATTGCCCGTCATCGCTGCCAATGACGGCACCAACACAACTACTAACCATCTTTTTCGCCTGCAAGTGCGTCAGTTCAGATTATTACAGGTCCCCAAAGCTAAGGGTATGGCTGGGGAGGCAGGTATTTTAGTATTTGTAATGTATATTGTATTCATAAACAACCGTTGTTCTGCTCAGCTCTAAATTAGATGAGCAGCGCCACCATGTGGCAGACTGTCATAACTGTGGTGATGATATTTAAGTGCTGGTGTCAGCACCGGAAACCAATTAAGTCCTGGTGCCATGCACCGGAAACCGCTGTCTCAAATTAAGCACTGCTTCAAGTTATTGTTTGGTTTGTGCTTAAAGCTGAAACTGTAAACATTGCATTTAAATTGCTGAAGTCACACATTCTGAAAGCGTGCGGAAAAGTAACCCAACCTATTAGCAGATGGCTGAATAACTTTTAAGCTCAGGCCTTGCTGTTTCATGGAGAAAGCCTCCACCCAGCCACGAGGCAACCTTTATAAAATAAAACCAGCATTGGTAAAGCCACTAGGCTTCGCCGGTGGGACCCTTGTGTTGATGCTATGCAGCATGGCCAAAAGAAAAAACAAAAGCGAAATGACGCAGTTGCAGAGGCTACATCATTTTGTAGGTGCGTGCATGCGTGATGACATGTGCTTATGTCATTAGGCATGCGCGCCTACAAAATGGCATGCGGTAAAGAGACGGACCAGGTCTGTGTGTTTCTTCGGCAGCGCCCTCTTTGAGGCGAAATTTTAGTGTATGGTTAGTTAAAACCTTAACAATATAGAATATTTAAAAGGCATTTTATACAAAGAGCAATAAAAGAAAGGGAAAAGTGGATAAGTCCTTGTAATACCCTCTGGCATAACTGACTCATAATGTCAAGGCATACAAACGCATGATCTGGATCAGCATTAGCTAGCTTTGAGACAATATAACTGTTTAAAATCAATTACAGGTAGGCCAAAGTGAAGGATATGTAGGAATCAGTTAATCATTGTGGAACAAACTAACACAGACAGACTTGTTCTATCCAAAGAAAAGAAACATGATTTAAGATCCACTACAGATAAATTAGAGGCATTGCAATTGTTAAAACCTCAATTGCAAAACTGTCAGACTACAAAGAGCATATTGTCCATAGTGCAGAAAGTTGTCAGTCGGCAAACATCTCTGGGCTTTGTTGTGTTTTTTTAAGAAGGTCCGGCGCCGCTTTGAAAAATGTGCCTATTCTTGCCATTTCGAGGGAGGCCATGGTGCTAAAAGTCCAGTTCATGGCATTGCTGCATGTTCTTATGCCATGAATTAAAAAAAGTGGCTTTTGTAATATTTGCCGGAAGTGGAGCAATGCCGGGCAGTAATATAGTAAGTGTGTGAAAGTTTCAGATTTGCAACGGCCTGCACTTAACAATATTGGAGAGGAGCGGCCAGTTTGGACTGAAGTCTTTAATTTGTAATGCCAGCATCCTCGCAGCCAGAATTTGGGTTAGACGGGCTTTCCCGATTGTGCAATTAAGATATGGTTGTGCCTGGAGGCCAGCATGGCAGTCATTATTGTACGAGGCTGCTAGGGCCTTTAGTGGCGGTGTGGACTTGATGTTTTCCATGTCCGCGGTCTTTGAGAGGAATTTGATCTGTTTTTTCAATATGTTTTTTACTGCTGTGTGCATGAGCCATATTGTATGGTTCTACCCTATTGATGAGCTCCATTGATACAGTCCCCTGCCTCTATAAGCACTCTCTTGAGCTTTTCCCTTGGTTTGGTGTGTGATACACCCTCAGCTGTGGGTCTCTTTGCCCAAACTAAGCGATGTTTCCATGATATACTTGTTTGTCCTGATGATGACCCTGTACTAAATCATTGTGTTTGGGGGTCGAAACATCAACATTATTATATGTGGACTGGATTTAATTTTGATTGTGTGTTTCGACACTCATCTTGAGTGCCGGTGGCAGTCGCGTGTATATATTTTCGTATATAAAACATGTGCACCTTTATTCACTTCACTGCACTTTCACTGCGCTGCCACTTGATAGGGGCACCTTGAGTTATTTAAATCAGTATGAAATTTGAATTATGTCGAAGATTAATTTTTTGCATTATGCAAATTAAATTTATTAAAATAAATTAATTAAACGCATAATTGAAATCCTTGCAAGATATTATTGTTGTGGAAGTCTAAGGCCATACTTCCCCCATAGGCGCCTTTATGAGAAGCACACAAGGAGAGAGCTTAAGGCCTGGTGCACTTTAGGCTCTCATGAAGTGTTTAAACAAAAAGAACAAGCATTGGCATAGCCAATAGGTCTCGCCTTTGGGACCTTATAAGTGTTTAACCATGCAACAGTTAATGTTGTTGCACCAAGGATATTGTGCTGCATAACTAAATACTTATAAGGTCCCAAAAGCGAGACCTATTGGCTATGCCAATGCTTGTTTCTTTTGGGAATCTGGTCACCCTACACATAATCCACCACTTGCTTTCTTATTTGCAGATGTCACCAAAATTGTTTCTAGCGCAAACTAAACAAGCCCCGAGCATGGTTTGTGCAGTAGCAGACCTCTTGAAAGGTTTGTTGATTGTTGTTGTCAAGAACTAGTCTGGCACTAGTGAGGTGACTTTGTTTTGCTCAAGCAGCGTTAATGTGTGGTAAAATGAAATAATGTATAATACTGTTATTAGTGAAAAGTGCAACATCCAGTGGAGGTCACCACAGGAAAAGTGTTAGCTTCGCAATGTTCACCACCCACTTTAGCACGATAGACTAAATTAGTTCCTTTTCACTCATCACAGTCCGTGCACACTCCTAGTGCACTCACTTCCGCCATCTCTCCCTGTTCTCACCCCTGCACTTACTGTGCACTCCTCTGCACACCGTGCACCCCTCCACCACTCCCTCCCCTCACCCTCCTGCATTCTCCTCTACTTATGCTCACACTGAGCATTCTACCGTCATCACTGTACTGGCACTCCTGCACGCCCTCCTGTACTCCTAGACATACTGTGCATCCAAACTTCCACCCCTGCACTCTCCCTCCTGCACTATCCTGTACTTCTGTACAGATTAATTATGCATTACTCCATCAGCCCTTGCACTCGTCCACCTGCATTGTCCTGTCCTTCTGTACGGACTATGCATTCATTCACCAGTCCCTGCACTCACCCTCCTGCACTATCCTGTGCTTCTGTACAGATTATGCATTACACCATCGGCCCCTGGACTCGCCCACTTGTATTGTCCTGTACTTCACTCATGTACATACTATGCGTTCATTCACTAGTCCCTGCACGCTCCCTTCTGCACTGTCCTTTGCTTTTGTACAGATTATGTATTACTCCAGCAGTCCCTGCGCTCTCCCATCTACCCGGTCCTGTGCTTCTGTACAGATTATGCATTACTCCATCAGCCCTTGCACTCGTCCACCCGAATTGTCCTGTCCTGTACAGACTATGCGTTCTTTCACCTGTCCCTGCACTCACCCTCCTGCACCACCCTTTGCTTTTGTACAGATTATGCGTTCCTCCGTCCCTTCCTGCACTCTCCTGTACCTTTGTAACGCTGCACATTCCGTCATCAGCCCCAGCCCTGGTCCCCTGCACTCTTTCCTGTACTTCTATACAGACTGTGCATTTCGTAATCAGTCCCTGGTCTCATTCCCTGCATTGCTCCCGCCCCTGTACAGTGTTCACCGCGCCATCGGTGCTCACTCGCCTTCATTCTCCTGTGCTTTTAACCTCACTGTGCATTCAGCGTTTTGACGCACCCCTGCACACCTTGTATATTCCGCCATCTATTCTTGCACTGCCCCTCTGCATTCCCCGGTACTTCCATATAGACTGTGGTATGAGGCCCCACCCCCACGCGCTGTACTGTACTTCTGTACTTCAGTACCGACTGTTCATCACACTATTCGTCCCTCCCCTCCCCCCACCAGCCTAGCTTCTTAATGGTGCAGCAGGTGCAGTGTCACCGGGGCCCGGAAGCCTAAGGGACCAGCGAACCCTGATTATTGATGCAGTTTGCTATGCAAACAGCAGCCAGGGCCCCGTTTCCTTCCATGCATTAGGGCCTGGGGCCCACTGGCTACGCTACTGCTCCCCTCCTGTCCCTCTGGCCTGCCCTTGTTACTTTGTCTGTCAGTCCCGCTTTCACTCCTCCCTTTGCGCACCCCCGCTCGTGCATTTCTTCACACTGTACGTTGCGTCATCAGCCCCAAATCTAGCCCAGCCCTCCCCTCAGCACGCGCTGTCATCGTTAATAGCCGCTCACTTCTATTCAATTCCTAACACTTGTGGCTGTGAATAGGGAAATATTTGTTCCCTCCGGACCTCCATTGTTCCTCTCCGGCCCCCACGCTCCTTCCTTTCCCTAATTACGGGCACGAGAAAACGAGTGCGGCAGCCTGCAGAGCTGACCAGACGCTCGTGCGTCATGGCCTTATCCCCGCACGGCCGGCATGTGTTTCCAATTATCGCGCCCGCATCTGGGCACGATAATTGCAAACAGATGTCTGCCCTGCGCGTAACCGCAGGGAAAAGGCCATGACGCACGAGCGTCTGGTCAGCTTTTCAAACCCCCTAACATAAAGTCTTGCCAGAGCAGCGCTTGTGCGCTACTCGAGGCTCGACCTAAAAAGTAGTTCCCAGAATGCAAGGAAGTCCACTGTGAGTATTGCACTGCCCATTGGGGCAGTTAGTTCAGTAATTCTGAGAAGATATAAGACTGCATTTAGAGCCTGATGTCAAAACCATGTGGAAAAATTAAATGTACACCAGATGTTGAGAGTGTTTTGTACCAGATTTACACACTAAGACAAAAAACGTGCAACGAATTCTTGCACCCTTTTTGGTGCATTTTATTTTTGCATTTTCTGCATTCTGGATTCACTTTAACCAGCTTCGAGCAAAATCTTTGTCAGTGCAAAATAACATTTGTGCCAGTTTTTTCACTTCCACGAGGGTCTAATGGTGTTCGAGTCCTCCATGAACCAAACTGGGGTATGAAGTGGGGCAGAGTTACTTTGCTTGGTAGCACATACTATATGACGTAGGTAGAAGTAGAAGAATTTGAATATTTGTATTTTATTTATTTCTACATCTTGGGAGGCCTACACTGCATAACTAAATTGCATCTAGGCGCTTATGAGAGATGTTTCTAAGAAAATTTGGGAGGTAGACAAAGAGTCCAGTGATATAGAATAAGTACATTTTCAGTTTTGTTTTCTTAAGTTAATGGGATTGTTGAACTTTATAAGGAACTGGCATAAATTATTTCAAAGATGCTGGTCAGACACTGAAAAACAACTGTTTTCTCAGGTTTTGCAGTTTGCTTCAGAGATTTTGAGGACAATGAGGTCATTTGAGTGGAGTGGTCTGAAGGGGGGATGCCTCTAGCTTTTGTAGTGCAAGTATGTTCCTACTGAACCTCTAGATATTAAAAGACTAGAGAGTATTTTAAAGATAGTTAGCACTTAGCAGCCAGTGGAGTGTTCTGCGATCCTGGGCCCATGTGAGGGTGTACCGATGGATTCTGGGCTTTCTCGAGTGTGTTGATCTGGTAGGGTGGCTGGCAGGCCATTCTAGGGGAATCTGCTTTAGTCTAGTGGGAGCTGACCAGGGTTGGGCTACAGAAGAGTGGTGTTCAGAGGGAATGGAAGGTAATGCTTCTATGAGTAATTTTAGTTGGCAAAAGGAGGATTTGATCACTATTCCAATTTAGGAGTTTAGGCAGAGTTGGGCTTCCCGGAACAGCGTCTCTGAAGAATGTTAGAGGGGAAAATGGAGGGAGTCAATTCTCTCCAAAAGAGTGGTGGACCTAAAACTAGGATTTATATTTGTATCATTTACGTTTTGGACTTTTTTGGCTCATCCAAGCTTGTTTATTAATAATTTTAGACCTTTTGACTTTGGAGGATTGCCCCACCTTGCCTATGACTTGCAGGTATCATTGTCATATAATAGGGAATAGTAGGTTGTGAGTTCTTAACAGATCCGCAAGAGATTTAATAAATTTGTAAAATGGGGATGAAAATGGGTTAGCCTTGGGGTACCCCACATGGCACTGGCCATGGACGGAATGAAATTGTGTTTAGTGTGATGCTGTGTGCCAGGCTTCAAGAAATTATTTCAACCATTTTAATGAGTGGTCAGTATCTGGGGCTATTGATTTGGTGTTTTGGGCTACTGATTGCACTTGTTGCAGGAGAATGGTAGGGTCCAGTGAGTCAAAGGCAGCAAAATGGGCTAGGAGGATCAGCAAGTGGTCCATGTTCATCCTTCTGGAGGATGCCATCACAGACATTGACAAGGGTGATTTCTGTCCTGTAATTAAGAAGGACGCCACATTAGTGGAGTCTAGTTGATTCTAATGGGGATTGGCACTGAGCAGTGACAGCTTTTTCCATACTTTTTGACAAACGTTGGAGGCCTGCAATAGGGCAAGAGTTGTTTGGGTCAGATGGATCTAGCCTTTATGTTTTTTTAAGAGGCTGCGAACATAGAGTGTTTTAAGGAGACTGGGGATTTCGCCTGCGTGCAGGCATATTTTTAAGAATGCTGCAATGGTTGAAGCAAGAGTTTCTACATGTTTGGAGGCAAAATTGGCAGGGCACAGGTTTCCTAGCCCTTGCTCGGACTCAGGCCTTGAAGGATTCTGAAGATGTTGGCCCTGGGCATTTCAGAAAATCTGAAAGTCTTTGGTAACATTTCTTTAGGGCCTGTGGGTGTGAGTTAAGTAAAATGTTGTACATTGTCAATGAAAAATTAACCTAAGGAGTTGTATATGTCTTGGGATTGGGCCGTCATGGCCGTGTTGCATAGAGGTCTTGTGAATTGGGGGACTACTTTGAGAGTTCACATGGGCTGTTGACTGTTTCTAGACATTATCCTGAATATTGAGCGAGGATGCACACAAGTTCCCTTACAGACAGAGGCTCCTCTGCTTTTCTAATGCCTCTGCCTGGCAGTTGAAACTATGTATAGTTGCAGGATGAGAAAAACCCAATGCAGCGGGGTGAGTCAAAGACCAACTACCCGCTGATGCTCACTGTTGGAGGGACCAAAAAGTGTACTTTCCTACAGCATTTCTGTTCGAAATTCTCTCTGCTATTTAAATTAGTAAATACACTCAATGTGACTTCTGTGCTGTTTAACATGTATCTATTGAAAAACACAAAAGTGGGACAAAAGACATTTTATACATTGAAGATTTTTGTGGCATACTGTGTTATGTGCAGTCTGCACTGATAACCTACTGCTCGGTGGCTCTTTGGCGTCATGAAATGTTGTATGGGTTGATGCACCTGCATGTGTGTGGCTATTGCTTTGGTGTATAGACAGAGGAAAAAGGGTGGTATTTTGAGTCGATGGAATTTAGCCCTATTGTTCCGCCCACCCCTGACTTATCTGTTATGCTATGTTAAAAATCATTTGATAATGCATACGTATCACTCCGGCCAGGGGTATCTTGGCGCAACCTAGGTAGCCGTCAGTGAGACACAACTCTACGACTCTGCTTATATTAGAGATATCAATAACTCCAAAGTAGTCGGCTGCATGACTGTTGGCTGCTTTTAAGGCTCAAATGGGCATCTGATCCTGATCATGAAAGCAGTGTGTACGGGCACTGGCCTACCAGGATATCATCCAAAAGGCCGGTCCCTGAAAGCCAATCCCCGCACTGTGTCTTACTGTCTTCTCAAACCCTTCTTTGTTGCATCTTTGCTGTAATTCTAGATATGGAACAAAACAATGCAGCTAATGTCCCTGGCTGAAGCTCTGGGGTAAAGACTTTTAGAGCATCACGCAAAGTGGTCTGCCTCCGTATACTGACAATAAGTTCATTTTTGAGGCCACATCTTGCAATTTGACACCCTCTTGTAGTCTGCTGTGGAGGGGCCGTAATGCAGCGGCCTACCATGGCCTTAATGGAACACCGCCCCGTCTGGCTGGCTGCCAAAGATGTGTATCCCAAACATTAAAACCACATTTTTTAAACATTGCCTTTTAAAATAATAAGGATGGTTGGAACAACAACGAGCATGAACGATCCATACTGATAGTAGATCCGCATCTAACAACCTACATCAGGAGCCTGTGGACGTATAACAATGTGCACTGACTGCTGGGAGCCTAGGATCTGTGTATTAAAAGGAGAACGAGAGGCGGGTGGTCATTTTCTGGCATCATGCTGCATTTTTCTGTGGTCCTTTGATGACAATGCTGCATTTTTCTGGTGTCCTTTGATGACATCGTACAACATTGCACGACGAGGGAGATCAAACCAGCAGTACTGCCAACACGCAATATCACGTGAATGCCAATGAAGAATTGGCAGTATGAAAAAAGAAAAAAACTGAAGTTAAAACAAGTGATGAATTCACCACACAACTGTTTAGTAGTAAAAGGTGAACACTTGTTCCTAGGTTTTTGTGAGTTTTGGAAATGGGCAAAAATACAATGCAACACAGCTGGAGATCAAAGTAAATATGATTCATGGTAGTCAAAGTTTTTTTGCATGCGTGGAAAGAGTGAAGAATAAGATGTATTCACCCATTCCATCAATTACCACATTAGCTTCAGTTTCTTGAGTACCAATGGGCACAGAATAACAAAGTGGAATCCTTCTCTTGGTGAAGAGATATTGCTCTTTGTTGTTTGAGCGCTCTTATTTTGCCACATTAAACAATGAGGTGCAGTCAAGTATATTTTTTCGATTCAGTGGCGCATCTAATTGAGCAGTAGGTGATCTCACTAGCATTGATCTCTGCTTGCTATCAAAAAATACTCTGCAGACATTGGCTCAAGATCAGCCTAGCTTCAAGTTTTCAAAGAAAGGCAGCAAATTATCCTCTTCACCACACCAATTTTGGTTCGGTACATATAATCAATATTTTAATTGGAGGTGGGGTAATCCGGTTTGAGGAAAATGGGGTTCAGAATAAGTGGATTCACAGTTGCTCTGAGTGGCTGCTCCAAAGAGCATAAGGCTCAGGATTTTATTGGGATCTGGAAAGCTGATACGGAACCCGTGTTGATATACACTGTCGCTGGAGCACTCCTCATTGAACTTGACAATCGTTTCCTTGCTAAATTTGGAGCTATTCTGATATACTGCTGATATGAGACTAGCCCTGACGAAGTCTGCTGGTGTACTAACAGCATAAAGGCGAAGCACGTGTTGGCTAGAATACGTTAAGTTTTTGTAACGCTATAAATGAATAAAGAACTTTGGGAGATCTTATACAAAGGATCCTTTGTATTGATGATTTGGGTGTGCTTGGGATTTTTGATCAATGCTAAATTTGTTTCCATGGTTGCAGGGGTTGGAAATAAGCACTCAACTTTAGGGATTACAGAGCAAGAGAGTGGAAGGTAGAGCACGAAGAAAGGAGGAGGAAGGGAAAGCTAGACAAATGGTGACAAAGGAGGAAACAGGGATGGAAAAGGAGCTGCAAGAGTGAGATAAAGAGACAGGAAGTCTACGGTGCTGGGAAAAAGAGGTGCACAATTTGGTGGCAAAGCTTTTTTTATTTAGTCAGGCTGTAAAATCGTGGCATTAACTCCCCCTTACTCTCCAAAAGAGCTCCCTACTACTTCACTTTAGGAAGACCCTGAAGACCTGGCTGTTCAGGAAGTAAGACTGCTATTACATATGTAGGCTACTTTAATGCTCTGTTATCGTCAGGACACTTCTCAAGGTATTTGTTGCACTTTAAAAGTTTTATAGCATAACATATTCGGCATACACCGTGGTGGAATCCTTTGATCCCTGCATTTGTGTTTTTACAATTTAATCGCTGGATGCTATTGAAGAGTCAGGAGTCTGCAGCAGTGCAGCATCTGTCTCCTCTGCCCTTGCAGTAGATTCTGTGTAGACAAGGGAGTTAGACTATGCTGAGAGGAGGGGAAGGGTGGTGGGTCTTTTCCTGAAGGCATGTGGCGGCAGAGGCTTCCAGACAATTGTTGTTCCAGGTGAATAACCTTAAAGTAGATTCTGCTCTGCTTCGGAGGCTTCTTACCTGGGAGGCAACAGCCTGGTTCTTTTCAGGCCTTTCTGCTGCGTTTGGAGCTTTTTAAAGTGTTTAGTTTATTATCCTGGCAATTCCGGAAATTAGCACATAGCCATAATCCAGACACCCCTATGACCTGCACATTTACTATATGGATTGTTCTGAAAGATTATTTGCAATGCAGGTGGTTCCTAAAACAGAGGGAGTGACGTAGGCTAGAGCTATGTTTCCTCTGACTTTCCTGGAGTTTTTCTGTGAATACGTATCTTAGAGTACCTGTGTTTTGGGAATAGAGGCTGCAGTGCTTTGTGGGGCTGTGAATATGTGCATCACTCCCAAGAGTCATTGGGGATGGTGATGCTTTCTAGGACCGTATCTGAGAAGTAAAGGTTTTGCGGTAAGGATTGTGGTTCTTATGTAACTCAGGGTTAAGCAACATTTAGTGGTTTGTGTTCAGCTCCCCGACAAATGAACACAGTGCCAGTTTGAAATGTGAATTAGGGCAATATTCTAAAATTAAAAAATAACAATGAAGATCACTTTTAAAAAAAATATTTTGTATGCCGTACCACCGCTGTCTAGGAAAGTACCTTTTGACCCTTCAGCTATCCCTCTTATATTTTTTTACTTTTTCTTATCCTGGATTAATTTAAGTAAAAAGCACACAAAGCACCCTTTTTCATCTCAACTTTAAAGGTGTCTCTCTACGGCCTCCCCCTTTCCGGCCTAAGTTGATGTGTTGACAGCTCTAGTAATGTTTTACATTAAATATTTGTACTCTGTTAAATCGAAATCGACTAGTAAATTTCATTTTTGTATTTTCTATCTGGGAAATGCCCTCAAGCAATGCTACGACGTTTCAGCTAGCTTGCAAGATTTAGCAATTTACATAATTGCAGTGCTTTAAATTGGCAGGTTGTGTCTGGTACCGAGTGCCCGCACTTCTTTAACCGCTTAACCGCGGCGGCAATTCCGCCGCGGTGCGGCGGTTTAGCGGAGTGGGCGGGGCCGCGTCGGCCAACGGACGTTCGCAGCACTACAGAGGTAGTGCTCGCGACGGCCGTTGGCCGACGGACGCACGCAACGGGTTAATTTGAAAGGAAAGGAGAGTACCTGCACTTCTCAGCCCTACCGCAATGCACTTAATAGGAGAGTACCGGCTCTTCTTTGGAGAAAACAGGTACTCTGAAGAGTGAGTGCCTGCACTTTTATATTTCCATTTAAAGCACTCATAATTGTGAGAAAATGCCATGTTATTTAGTGCTGCCCAAATCAAAATATGTTGTCCTAGGTGCGGCTTGGCATGAAGAGGGTAGAAGACATTTTCTCTAAGGCTATCCCTGTGACTTTGCAAGTGTTTGTGATAGGAGCTGGGAGAGTTTTAAGCATATGACTATTCCTTATCTAGGTCAGTTTTGTTTGCCATCTGGTTTAGGGTCTAGTTAATGGGACTAAGTGCTTAAAACCAGGGACAGAGATGCCCGTGAGCTAAGACTTTAGGAGGAACATAAAGTGAAGTTTGTTATCTTTAATGAGATTGTGATCCTAAATAACATTTCCGATGGAAGATCTGGCATTAATAACACAAGTTGGTCTCTTTACATTGTAGGCGTGGCTCATGCATTAAAAAGATCAGGCCTCGAACAGGTCATTTGACCACAATGAAGTGAATGAACTGTATATTTTTCATTGTAGAGTCAAAATATTTGCCTATGTGCAGGCAGCAGCAGGGTGCTTAGGAGTTGTGCTGATGACATGATTACTCATGTGATGTCATTGCTTACGTACAGTGTACCCCACCACAGTCTCTAACCCTAACACACCGACACATAATTATGACTACGCATAAACCTAGAAAAGGGAACGTGTACGTTTTCCTCCACGGAGATCAACACTTTAAATAACACCTAAGAAGGGGGAGTGAACAAAAGGATAATTTGCAAATTTTCCTAAATGATATTCTCATCTGTCTCTCTTCCCTCCAAATGGTTCCCTGAGCACAGTCAGCTTTGAAATGCCCATAGTCAGTTCCTGAGCACAAAACTGAACGACCTCCATATCTGAAAAGAGCAATAAGCAACAGCCTAATCTGCCTTTGTGGTAGAAATGGAGGAAAGACTTAAGGGCAGAAGCGGATTGGTCTGAACTGTGCAAAACAAATTAGGTAGGTGACTTAGACTGTTTTTTACAACATATAACACCTTTGTGTGTGACTGGAATCAATTGAGAAAGTAATGAATAGTTTGTAATGCTTTTACATCAGTGAATTGATTGATTACGAATTGTGGGGACAATAGAACCAGTGCCTAATTACAGACTAGTCTATCTCCTGGATCCAAGCAACATGCATGTATGTACGTATAGGCTATTTTTATAGCTTAAAGATAGCCAAAAGGCAGCTAAGCACTGTGCAGGGTCAAAAACAAGCATAAAGTCAGTGAGTGATAGGAGAGCTAGCTGCTTTGTGGACTGTTACTGCATTGTGATGAAGTGTTCTTTAAAGAGGTGCATCTTCAACTCTTTCCAGAACTGGAGCACATTGGGGCAGTCGTGATGGATGGATTCCAGATTCTGGGTACATACATGAAAAAGGCCTGCTGCCTTTTTAAAAAAACTTTTTTACACTTTTTAGTCATCAGTCAGATGGTGTTCTGGCTGTGGGTGTGCCAAGAACCACCTAGATGATGAACTTGTCTGCAAGATAAGTGGGGATGCTAGTTGCGATGGCTTTCTAAATGATGCAGCTGGTTTTGAAGATGGTGCGGACTGGCAAGAGGAGACAATGGAGCTCCCTCTGAATGGGAAGGATGTGATCATATTTTTTCAGTGTTCTGATGACATGTGCCATGGAATGTAGTATGCCATAAGGGGTGCTAGTGTGGAGTTTGGTAGGCCATGGAGCAGGGCATTACTACCATCCAGAAGCAAGTGTACAAGGGCTTGACCAGTATTCTGAAGTTGCTTCCAAGCAAACTGTTTCATTTTTTTTAGATGAGAGGGCCGTTACCAGATCATCTTTGTTTTATTGACAGTGTTTTCCATGAAATTGAGGTTGGTGTCAAGGGTGAATCAAATGACTTGGCATTCAGTGAAAGTTGGGGGTTCAAAGACATCAAGGTTCATGTCACTGAGCCATGTTTGTGCTGATTTTTGTTTGCCGGTCTTGACAAATAACAGGAACTCTGTCTTGGTTGGATTCAGCTTCATCCTTGAGGGTAAGGGGCCTCATATGAAGCTTACTGCAGTCCAGGAGTGTCCAATGTAGATCCAAAAAGGCCAGACCATGTCACATTTTCAGGCTAGACAATGATTATGTAAAAGAGTTCCTTTGAGAACAACTGTAAGTAACAGGGGCATGGGGCTAACATCAGAACCTCTGATCTAGTGGAATAGAGCATCCTTTAAATCTTTTCTGTTGACAGTATACGTCTGACTAATTATTCCAAAGAATGAACCACTTTTGAATACTGAATGTATGAACTATTCAGTGCCCCGAGCTTGCAGAGCATTTAAACCTTGTAGTGATATAAAGGTTTTTCTACAAACTATCTTAGGCCTTTGTCTGAAAGTATCTAAGGGTGAGGATGACATTATGAATTTACCCACAGTCTTACCCAGGAGGCAATCTAGTGTAAGGGTGAGATGTGATCTCTTTTTAAGACTGACTGATATGATAACAGTCACGTGTATACATGTGGGGTCATCTGTAACCTAGTCAGCATTTCTTTGACAAATGAGAGAAGGCACCATCAATTCAGGCCATTCTTGACTTTGGTGCCAGGATCTATAGGAAGAAGAGGTTTCTTGTGCTGATGTAGCTGAAAACCATCCCTTTCATGTTGGCACCAGTTTGTGTGCTTTGGTTAATCTCTTCATAAAGCCAACTACCTAGATTTCTGACCACTTTGATTGCTTCTTCCTTCAGAACAAAGGGTGGCAAGAGCAATTTCCTCCTTCCTAATGGATGCTTCATCAGGTTCAAAGAAAATTAACCTTGTTTTCTGCTGACATTGAGTTGGTCACCCATGATAACATATAGGAGACACCAAAAGAAAGAGTTCGATATTACTCAGATTGGCCATTAACACATTTAATTTTGTGTTTTCTGTGTAGCTAGACATTAAAAAAGAGAAAAGGAGGTTAAATGCAGTGATTAAAATGGGTAAGAGAAGGGGGCATGGATATATTGGCCAGGATCAGCCAGCTCACCTGCGATAGCCCATTAATCCTGCTCTTTACCGGGCATCATCTGCCCTGTGGAGGGGGACCCCTGCTATTGGGAACCCAGGAAGGCCGAATATTCCCCATTTGCTTGCCGCACTGTGGGCCCAGACAGTTCAAACACCCTGGTTGCCCCCCCATAAGTCCTTGCCTTGGGCCGTGGAGCCTCTTTGCCACATCTTGGCTATGAACCTCCCCTCTTCCTCTCTCTGGATACTCTGTGGCTGTGGGCTCTTGCTGACTTGAGGGGGGGGTTAGTTAGTAGATTAGTAGCTTATTGGGGGCCTTGCTTTCCCCCTCTGCTGATCCAACTTGCCCTCCCCCTGAGTCCCAACACGTTCACCTCACTCTGTTTGTCCTACCTTCCCTGATGTTTCCTAGGGGGTCTCACATTGATTATTTGGATATCGCATTTCAGCTGATTGCCAGATTTGTACTGGAGGTTCCCAGTCACTACTCAGTCAGCGTTTGCCGATTACTCATCACCTCTGCGATCCGGGTTGACGCTGACCTCTGAGATTGCTCTTCTGCTGGTGTATTCGACTGGGCTGGCAGTGTCTGACAGGGAGGCCCTCTTTGGACTTTGCTGACCTGTTCCTGAGGGAACACTCCGCCTTGGTGGCTAGGCTGCTCATGCTGCAGACATGCTTGGACCCTTTGTGGTGCCTGCAGTTGGCCTGTGTGTGCGCTTGACCTGCTTTGGTTCTGTGTGCCTGCTAGTGCGCCTCTCTGTGTTGACCTTCTCTACCCCTGTCACAATGGGCAAGCCTCGCTACACCACAAAGTCACAGACATCCGGATCCTGTGGGACGTACCTCCACTCCATTGTGAGTGGTGGGATCTTGTGACCCGATTGCTGTGGTGGACGCCTCTGAAAAGCTGGACTCTTATTTTGGTGGCCATTGAACAGTCCAGGACGTCGCTGGAAAATCAGATAGATAAAGTAGCTATAGACCTGAGTTTGCTCCGGGATGACCACAGGAAGCTCTCGTCGGGGTCACCCGGGTGGAAGCAGCCATCAAGGAGCTGCAGTCTGCCTAAGCGTGGTGACAGCTTGTAGAACTGATGAATCGGGTGTGCTACCTTGAGGGACGAATCGAGGATGCAGAGAGCAGGTCTCACAGGAATAAAATCCAAATTGTGGGCCATGCGGAAAGTGGAGAGGGTCAGGACACCATGGCTTACCTGGAGACTTTGTTCAAGAACTTCATGCCGCCACACAAGCTGTCCCCTTTCTTTTCCATTGAGAGGGCTCCCCCTCTGGGATTGAAACGAGACATCTCAAAAAACCTGTTGGTTATCTTTTTTTGAAATTGACAGACTATGCATCATACTATTCCCTGATTACAACATTGTTTTACGGGGGTCAAGCATAAGCTGCGTGAACTGGGTCTCACTTACTCACTTTAGGTCCCCGCTAAGCTTAAAGTTATCTCTGTGAACAAATCCCACTTCTTCGATGATCAGGCTGTGCCCTGGAATTGGGTGTAACATATCTCGGGCATGGTTGCCCTTTGCCTCAGGATGGACAAGCATGCACTTCTGCAGCACAGATGTTCAGTACACCGCAAGGCTTGAGCTGCAGCCACAGGCTCAGTCCCATCAGAGACTCAGATGGACTCAGATGGATGGTGATAGAAGTTCAGCAATAAAAGCGGCATCATCATTCTGAGACTCTGGCTTGTCTCGCACCACTCTGTCCTAAGACTCAACCAGTGATGTTGTTGTCTCCTCCATCTCTCAAGCTCCTTTGCTGGGTTCACCAATCCCTCCTGCTGGTATGCCCCAGACAGCCGACGATTTGCTGTGATTCTTTGGGAGCCCTGTGCTCTTCAGTATGGGGCGGACGGTGGGGTTTGTCTGTCTTCCTACCCCCCTACCTCCCCTTTTTTCTTCCCCTCCCCCTCTGGATGCCCATTCATGCCCTCCTGCTGTTCACCTGTCCCACGGCTTAGCTAGGTCAGTCACTTTGAATGCCTCATCAATGAATGATGAGGCCCCTGCTGTGACTCCTGCCTGGGGATCCGCTCTCTCAGTCACCACTCAAACTGCTCACATGCATTGCTGTAGATGCTCTCTTACACTGGCTCACAGCAGTCATTCACCTTTCACCTGTGGTAGCCTGTCTCCTCAGAATGCTGTCCACTTGTTCTGGGTTGGGGGAGGGCTGTTTGCCCTCTGCTGTTCATATCATTTTTCATGATAATGGTTCCCCTATCCTTGCAGGCTTTAATTAACCCTCTAGTCTATAAAGGACTGGTTTAGGCGTCATACCTTCACTGCAGCACGTCCAGCTCTCCTCCAGCGTTACAGTGAGGCTCTTCATTCCTTAGGCCACGCAAATGTCACTCAGCGATTACAATTTCCTTACATGGAATGTTAGAGGCATGAAAACGACTAGCAAGCGCTTTGCAGTGTTCTTTTATTTGAGGCGCAAGGGAACACATATCAGGCTCCTATAAGAGTTGCATATAGTTGAGCCAGAGATTGGTTGACTCCAGAAGTGCTGGCGAGGTCAGGTGTTCTTTACAAACTATTAAGCATTCTCTCAGTGTGTCCTGAGAAGAATAAAATCAGGAGACCCCTTCCAACTGTGCAACACCATCTTGGATTGAAAGGGTAGCTACGTCTTAGTGGAGGGAACTCTGGATGGCCAAACAGTAGATATAGGTAGTAAATATACTCCCAACTCCGACCAGACCGCCTTCTTTGATCATTTGCCTAGAGTCCTGACTCGCTGGATAGGGTCTCCTGGATACTTGGCGGTGACTTCAACTGTGTGTTTGGCACATTACTGGACAGGTAATTCTCTCCTCCCCCTCAAGCACCTACTGCACATCACGCTAAGCATCTCACTCATTGGCTCCAGAGCTGTTCACTGGAGGACATTTGGCATTGACGCCACCTGGAAGTAAGGGTGTATTCTTTTTGTGCCCTCCCCCCACCCACACATCTTGTATGTGGGGCTGGATAGAATAGTGTGCTCTAACTCTCTGAGCCCCTCATTCACTGAGGTTGACTGCATGGGCCGGACTGTAACTGACCATAACCAGTTGATTGCAAGCCTCTGCTCTGGGGCTCCCCACACTTCTAAGCCCACTTGGCAGCTTCAGCCCTCGGTTGGTGAATCAGGTGTTTTGCGTCACCCTCCGAGATCAGATTTCAGACTACTTCACTGATAATGCGCACACTGCCTTAGCTTTGGCTGTTGAATGGGATGCCTAAACGGCCATGATTACAGGTCTCTAGATCAGCGTGGTGGTTGGGATCCGCAGAGCATTGGACAAGGAGATGAAGGATACTGAGGATTCTCTACTTCACCTGGTGACCCAGGCACTTCTTGACAACGCACGCAGGTAAACATTCCTGACAGCACGAAATTAACATGCTGATTTGCTTGAATGGCTTTGTTGTATTAACTATGCCGCGTATACAGCATAAAGCCAAACTGAAGTGGGAAAGCTCAGTGCTCTCCTGGCTGATTAGGCAGGATCAGCCTCATTTCACCATGCCTTCTCTCCATCTGAACCGGGTTTTGTATGCGCACACCTAAGCCAACATCCACTATGTCTTCACTGCCTACTACATGAAATTGTATGTTTTGGCCCCGGTCACCTCTGATGCAGCTATAACACCTTTCCTCCATGACCTCTTACTGGCCCAAACCATGCTGGGCCAGCACTGGGAACTAGACCTTCCCATATTTGCTGAGGAGATCAAAGAAGCAATACACTCCTTGGCTACCAACAAGATCCCTGGTTCAAATGGCATCCCCTTGGAGTTTTATTGGACTTACTCTGCTCTTCTCTCTCTGTGATGGGAGCACCTTCATAGCGTGACCACTGTGGACAGACGGCTTCCTTCCTCTCTCCGTGAGGCTATGCTTATATCCATTCCCACGCTCATTCCTCACATCACTGGATGAAGAGCGGACACTGTTCAACATCTAGTTTATTCTTGGGGGTCTCTCAGCCTTTTCTGCAGATTAGCTAATCTTTCTAGGTCAAAGGGACCATGCTCCAGAAAGGACTTCTTTCCATCTTCATCAGTGAGTCCCACCCACTCCTTCAGATAATTGCTTTTCTGTTTTCCATATTGTGGGTACATAGTATGGTCATTAGTCCTTTTTTGGTAGGGCCTCGCTACATTTAGACTGTCCAGTCCCCATTGCAATCCTTTACAGTACAATAATACTCGGATAGAAGGGAAAACGGTCTGCAAGCCTTGTGCTTATAGCTCATCCTATGGAGGGAGGTAGGGGAGGAAACGGTAAGCAGAATAGGATTTCTTTTAACTGATCTTGTGGAGGGGGAAGGTATTGTTCATTCACACCCAAAAATTCCCTTACATTTGACAAACCCTCAATCTACACCCGGGGGGACTTGTGAAGGTATCTGGGTGGCTAGATCAAGGATATTGTTTCACTCACATCTTCAACCTTCAATGGTCCGTGCTCCATGTAATGCTGCTTGCAGTGGGCGCTTAGAATGCGTTTCATCTGGCTAGCCAGTCCTCCTCCTTTGAAGTACCTATTAACATGGACTGTGAGAGTGCTGTGTACACTGGGTAAAGACCAATTATACAAATTGCAATGATAGAATACTGTATAATGTGTGGGGTGTTCTTGTAGCTATAGACAGAGACTAGACAGGAGTGTCCTCTATTGCAATACTTGTACAACTTGGCGATTGAACCCTTTGCAGCAAGAGTAAGTCAGAACTAAAATATCTTTGGGACCGCCTTTATGAAAACATATCTTTAAAAATACCTTTCTTCACCGATGACATTCTACTTACACTAGAGCAGCGTTCTTAACCTGTGATCTGGGGACCCCTGGGGGTCCTCGATGCCTACTCAGGGGGTCAGCGACTGCTTAGAAAATAAAATACTATTAACAGATTAACAAAGTATATATAAATAAAGAAGCAAAATGTAACATTTTAAATGTTAAAAAGTTATGGGTCAAGAAGCCAAGTTTTAAAAGTTTTGAAGCCCAATGCAGCACTACTTATGAAGAGTGACTTGGTATTAATGCTTCCCTAGAGACTACAAGCCCAAGATTGATTTTACTGAGTTTCTTGATGACTTGCTACTGCAGTTGCTCCAGTGAGGGCTTGTGATTGCATTTGGGGGAGTGTCAATGCAGCGTGAGAAGCCTTATTACACAAATCCTAGTAGGGGATATGGGTGGGAGGTGAGGGGCTGCGGTTTTTGGGGTATGCGATTTCTCTACTCTGTTTTGCAAGTGGTAGGACAATTAACTTCAGTATTATTGAAGTTCTTTGTTGTAGTCACCACTGCTTTTTTGATGTAAGTCAATAAAAAGATTTGAATATAAAGAAGTAACGTAAAAGGGACTGTTATTACCAAGTAATGTAATTGGGCTTCAAGCTAGGAGCAGGCTGCCTTTGATAATCTGACCTGATCAATAGGACCAACAACCATGCACAGAAAAAGAGTAATTATGACATGTGTACTGTTGTGAAGACCCAAAGAACGGACTCCATTTTATGCCTCTATTTTCCACTCTAGATGCAAGTTAAGCTACTCAATACTTTCATAGCATAGCGCGTTGAAGTAGTCATAGGGTGTTAGGTTGCCAAATGACATTCCAACCATGTTAGAAATGTTCATTTTAATCTTGTTGTTAGTGAAATTCACAAGTGCTGTTTTGGTTATATGCTGGGTGGTTATTATTCATGTGCTCAGCAACAGGATGAGACTGTTGAAATAAAATACTTTGAAATATAAAGTCATTTTTTTCTTAGTGCAGTACTTGTGTGTGATAGTCGAAAGAACGAAATTGGGTTTGAATTACCACTGCATCCCTAACCCCTTTATAAAGGACTGTAAGTAACCCACAAAGCACGGACACCACATCAACAAGTATGCTGAGCGGTGTTGTGTGGGGTTACAACAACCTTGACTTTCACGTTCACGCCCTGCTGCTCTTAACTCAGTTCAGGCATTTGTGGGTGGGAATGGCAAACCGCGTACAACTAATTCAAAGCCTTTATTTTACGCAACAGTACTAATTAGAAAGTATGCCAGGGCTGCTCTTAACTCACAACCTGCTGCTCTTAGTGCAGGCATTTGTGGGAGGGAAAGTCAAACTATGTACAACTAATACAAAGCCTTAGTATACACAACGGTACTAATTAGAAAGTATGCCAGGGCTGCTCTTAACTCACAACCTGCTGCTCTTAGTGCAGGCATTTGTGGGAGGGAAAGTCAAAGTATGTACAACTAATACAAAGCCTTAGTATACACAACGGTACTAACTAGAAAGTATGCCAGGGCATGCACTTAAAGTCAAGGCTGAGCATCTGCTATGAAGGAGCCCCTTGAGGACTTTGTTGAAACGTCATTGGTTGCAGCAAGGGGCACGCAAACACTAAGGATGTCAAAGGTAATGCAGCACCTCCCTCCTCGGCCGAAAGGTGTAGCAAGCGAATTGTCAATGTCATGATGTCAAGAACAGACTGGGTGAGAATCCTGCTTGTGGGAAGCAAGTGTTGTGATAGATCAGCCAACATAAAGTATCAACCTGGGTAACTGAGCCTTGGCATCAGAACAGATGGAATTGGAATCTTGATTCTCACGGGCAAATCAATTGTTTATATGCTTTTCAGAAAAACTTCGTTACATAAGCCAGTTTGTGGATAATCTAAATATTGTGATAGTGAGCTACCTGTCATCGACTGCTGAACCATCTATCATCTTTATGAAAAACAAAGTACTTCTTGAAACATATATTTCTTGCCGTAATCTGTCTTTGAGTTGAATGCGCATTCATTCTAATTGGGAGAAATCAGCATGGCAGCAAACTAGGCTGCTCTTCATTCATTGTCAGAAATTCTTTAACTGTTAGCTATAGGACTGATGGCCATTCTGGCCAAGCCGTGGTTGTTTAGGTCTCTCGAGGTAGAATTGTCTGCAGTATTCTTCATCTTTGATATCCTGACCACATTTCCACTACATGTTCATCTTGGCTGCAAGCTAATATCACTCTAGGCAGAGAAAAGAGGGCTAGGGGATGGATCCTCCTGATCCCATGCATATACGAACATAGCATGTTACGGCACCTACTCTTAAGCACCATCCAATGGGAGGACTTGCAAAGCCATATGCCTGAAGCTTAAACGATACCGGGGCCACCACATTGAGTAAAGCTACACTGCTTACCAGTAGCTCTGGATCTCCAAAGTTGCTACTCACCTGTTAGGATCTCAAGCCTCTACTGATGAAGGAATAAATCCAGAAACACGTGTCTAGAGTTACACAGCACAGGCTGCACCGACAAGGGTGAAAAATTCAAGAGTACTACTGAAGTAAATGTTATCATGCACTGCATTTACCATGATGCACTGAGGCAAATTGAGTTCTGGGATGTGAGCAGTGTGCTCCTACCCTTCTTCCAAGTGGTTAGGAATTCAAAGCACCCCAGCTGTCAGACTCCACATCAGTTTTCAAACCACAGCTTGCTAACTACTTTGGTAAAGTAAATAATACAAAACAGTACTTTAGAGGGTGAACATATGAAAAATAGAAGATTTCCATCTGCGAACTTACTGCATGCTCTCATTGCCTTGAAAGAGTACACTTCCTTTGTTAGGTATGCTGCCACTAAATGTCCTGTGTCTTAGCAGCATCTAGCGTCTCAACTATAGAAACCTCTTTTTAGTGTATTCTGCACACCTATTAAAACATATCCATAGACAAAGAGCTCTTGTAAGGGATCCACACTTTTACTCCGAGACGTTTAGAAAATCCTCAGAGCTACTTGCTCTGGAGAGGTAATAAGCAGTAATTCTCAGCCAGATCATGATCAAGTAGATGTTGTGTGCAGAAAATTGAAAGCAATTTGGACATTGTTTATTTTATGTGCTTATGACCTCTTATGCACTTCAAGCAAAATATAGAATTGTGGGGCATATTAGCAAGACCCACGTTAAAATTATCGCCGTTTTAGCGGCAGGAAACTGCCGCTAAAACGGCGATAATGGGCTTGCTAATATGCGTATGGAATTCCAATAGAAGCCCAGGTTAGATGTCCTGCACATCTAACATGGACTTCTATTGAATTCTATAACGCATATTAGCAAGCCCATTATCGCCGTTTTAGCGGCAGTTTCCTGCCGCTAAAACGGCGATAATTTTAACGTGGGTCTTGCTAATATGCCCCTGTATTTTTAGCACATCTACGTTGATCTCCAGTAAAAAAAAAAAAAATTCCAAATAGATGTCATCGCCTTTGCCAGCCACACAGATTTCTCCACTGACTAATGATTGATTGAATCACACATCAGTGTGCAATTTTTATAACTTGGCTGTAAAAGACAATTAAGTTAACAGAGATATTGTGAAATACACCGAGCAGTCGCTTCCTGCGGTGTAAGATATTTCACTTGGGCTAGCGAAACGATGAACATCAAATATTTATAAAGTGCGACAAATCACTGGTGAGGGCCTCAAGGCGCTGGAGTTGCTATCTGTTGCGTGGTGATTTGTTCATTCGAACACCCAAATCATTAGTCCTTTCCTGAATTGCTGGAGTGATGGGGTGGTCCTGGGGTGCAGGGGAAGGTTGTTCCAAGCTTTGACCGCCAGGTGCGAGCAGAAGAATCCACTGCTGTGGGCGAGGCCGATCCAAGGGGGGGGGGGTTGTCTGCAAGAGGGAGGTCGATCGTAGGTGTCTGGTCAGTTGGTGGAAGGTCATGCATTTGTTGATGTATGCTGGTCCTTCATTGTGCAGGGTTTGTACGCGTGGGTCAGCATTTTGAACTGCCATTTCTTCTGGATTGGGAGCCAGTATAGCTTCTTGAGGTGGGGTGTGATGTGTATCCTTCTGGGGTGGTTGAGGATGAGTCTTGCCACTGAGTTTTGTATTGGCCTGTAGTCTCTTCAGGAGGCATGCAGCGACTTCTACATAGAGTATGTTCCCATAGTCCAGCCTGCTGGTGACGAGGGCCTGCGTGACGATCCTTCTGGTGTTGACTGGGAGCCACCTGAAGATCTTGCGGAGCATATGTAGGGTGTGGACGCATGCGGATGAGACTGTGTTTACCTTTTTCTTCATAGATAGCTTGCTGTCCAAGATGATGCAGAGGTTGCGGGCGTGGTCTGTCGGGTCAGCGGTGCACCAAGTTTCATGGGCCACCATGCATCGTTCCATGGTGAGGGGTTGTTCGCAAAGAGGAGGACTTCAGTTTTGTCTGTGTTGAGCTTGAGACAGTTGCCCTTCATCCAGTCTGCGACGTTCATCATACATCTGAGGAATTTGGCTCTGGTGGTGGTGGGGTCTTCTGACAGCGAGAGGATGAACTGGGTGTCGTCGGCGTAGGAGATCAGGTTAAGTCCGTGCGATCTGACGGTGTTGGCCAGGGGGGTCATGAAGAGGATGGGGCTGAGGGACGATCCTTGGGGGACACCGCAGATGATCTTCTTTGGTTCTGAAGTGAATATTTGGAGATGGATTCTCTGTGTTCTTCAAGCAATGTTAATCGTTGATGGCCTCACCTTTGTCGACTGTACCTTTGTTATTACAGGTGAAGAGATGCTTTGGTTGGAATTTAGGAGATAGCAATATTAGTTATTCATAAGCCACCTAGTATAGTCCTTAGCTATTAACCACCATGTTTCGTTTTTACTAAGTCTATCTAGATCGTTTTATATTGGTGATATGGTTTGTAGGCTTGTAAACACAATACAAAGAGTTCAACATAAAATACAAACCTGAGATCAAGGCTCTTCCACATTGCTAACAGCTAATTAAAGGGCAAATGGCACAAGTGTTACCGCTCCTAAAACTTCCCCGGGATCACTTCCAGTCAGCACATTAAACTGGAATAAAAGACTCCAAGTGTTACCACCCTATAAAACGTATTATCTTTGAATTAAACACAGTGAGTCATTTTCTGTGAACGTACAGTGGCACGTGCAGCACCTTCAAGTGCACGTGCCCTCTGAACTGCTCTCTGTTCTTAGGTCGGAAACACTGAGGCATTGATTTACACTTTTAATGTGGCCATGTTTTGGTAAATCTCATTAGTGTATAAATAACGTCAATTTCCAGTAAATCCTGGTGGCTACAATCATTTTGCAGATTGGTCTGTTGTTGTGTCATTCACATTTTAATTCCACCCATAACGGCATACAGCTGGGCCAGTGGTTCAGCCCACTTTAGCCTTTAGCTAGCTTCACTCTGAGTGACAGTATTCGCTCTTTTACAAAGCAGCATGTCCACACACAAAGTTGTTCCATTCAGTGCCAGGGACTACACGGCAATGAGTTCTTTTTGAGACAAAAAATATTTTTGCTGCTTCACCACATTTTTAAAATATTGGTTCGCGCAGGGCATTAGCCACCGGGAATAAGGAGTGGAGGGGCATTTCATCTTTGTACCCCTCAACCCCCCCCCGCAAATGACCGAGGCAGCTGACACAGTATTTGTCTAATCAGAAAAAAAACATACATGCTGGAAGTAGAAATGCGGGGGAGGGGGGTGCAGCACCCCCAAAATAACTATGCTGGAGTTCCGAAGGTGAATGAGCAATAAAAATGACTTTAAATTGTGTTTTTATATTTGCTGTGTGGCCCAAGACAGGTTAAATGTCAGGCTGTCCTCTGACAAATCGCTGCTTATTATTTTTAGGTGGAGATGTTGTTTTCTTTCCTTTCTTTGTCTGCAAACGGAGAGGATTTTGTAAGGTGAACTATGTGACAATCTCGCTGGGGTACAGGAAGGACCACTGGAATATGCGGCAGGGGAGGCCAAAATTATTCAGCAAGTTTGTGTAAATCATGTGGCATAAAAATAAAAATTTTGCATCTTAATGCGGCACATTTTGTGATAGTATTTCTTAATTATGTTGTCATTTTTACACTTTTGCACTGTCTGGGCAAAGGTTTTGCTTCATTAGTACCAGTTCCATATCCAAATTCATCTAGAAGTAACTGATGACCAGTTAACCTTTAAGAAGAACCCACTGCACATGTTGCAGCATTTTTAGTAACTTTTGATCTGTTTGAGTTAGAAACAAAATTTGTTTTTATCATCTGCAGATTATGCTGCAGATGATGGATTATGTGGCATTTGCGGCTAATACATAATTATACAGAACACGCCGCAGCATCACATAATTCCAGTGACCCTGCATACAGGGAGCGCAAAAAGAAAGACTGTAGGATGTCAATTTGTTTCTAATACACAAAAAAAATGTAAATACCTGTAAATTAACTGTACAAATATATAAACATATACTAGCAGTTATGATAGTACAAATGAACCACATTTTGTTTTATAAATCTGAATTGCGATGGGAATAAAGATTTTAATAGGATCAAAACAAATCTTGTTGATGCACTAACAACAATGTATTGTATTATATTGTAGTGCAGCATTCATATAGCGCTTGCTACTCCTATATGTGGCACTGAAGCGCTTACCTACATGGGTAGCAAGCAACGCCATGTAGGGTAGTGTGTGGTTGGAAGGATCTTGTCTTTGTTTTGTGATCCTATGTGCGCAGTGTTTCCATGGTGTGCGTAATGGCCACGGAGGTGCAGTTATAGTGTTATGAGAAGCAGGGCATTGCATTGTGGTGGATGAAGCTGTATGAGAGACATAGATGCACAGTTTATGGTTTCTTAGAATGTTGGCAGCTTTGAACAGTTCTGCAGGTCCCCTTACGGCATTTCTTATGATTATAAGCTGCTTAGCTGGTTACTGCACTGGGTTGTCCAATCAGAAATTTTGTGTATAGTTGTGGGCCAGAGCTGACATTGTTGGAGGGAGAGAGAAGTGGATAGATCTGCTGGGATGTGCATAGTTACTACCATCCCATATGTGAGTATCATTGTGAGATGTAAAAAAGAGACCATAGTGGACAGATTTGTGCACTAGATTAAAGTTCTTCTGATTGACCCGCATTGTGTGACAGATCTCTTCAGTTATTCCATGCCTGCTCATTTAGTGATGGCTGGTTTATTGTCTGCACAGTGCTGGTGATGGACAACCCTTGTAGATGACATGTTTTAAGTGAATTTAAGATGTGCTAGTTGAAGTTGGCTTCCGCACGCTGAATGTTATGGTATTAGTATTTGTGTGGCCAGAAATGTTATGTATGCAGTTACATAACTATATAATACCCCAGGGAACCGTAGGACAGCCCTTCATAACTTACCTGCCTATCGAAAGCCGTTTGCAGGTTGGATTGTTTCCAGTCTGTGGATTGTAAGCTAAAGATTGATCTCGAGGGTGCTAGCCATGATTTAAACTGTCTTCTAAAGTATATATGCTCCCGGATGCCTCAAATGCTGGCTGGTAGCTGGCGGCTTTTACTGAAAAAGCAGTGACTCCTACAGATTTTCTATGGCAAGGTGGTAAGATAAGTGGTGCAAGCCTGGAGCGAAATGTCCTGTTTTGTTAGTGTTGCTTGAATTTAGCTTGTATGTATAGCGGTCCTTTCCCCAAAGGCTCTGTGAATAATGCAAAGTGCCTTGAACATTGCCCTTCTTTCTATAGGTAGCCAGTAGAATGATTGCAAGACTGAAGTTGCGTTCTCTTGGTTGAATGTGGAGAAATCTTAGAGCTGCATTTTGGATGAGATGTATTTTGCATATGATGAATGCGGGTGCTCCAAGGTATAGGTTGTTGTTGGCATAGTCAAGCGTGGAGATTACGAGTGTGAAGGTGGCTTACAGTTTCTGTTGGTATCCAAGGTATGGGAGGATGTAATCTAGTGTTTTTATTGTGTAAAAGGCACTCTGTTTTACATTGTTGACATGTGGTATCAAGCATAGGTCTAAATGCATGATACCCCTAGGTTTCTGACTTCTCTTGATTTTGCTGGATGGGCTTCATGTTTTTTAGGTCTTATGGCAGTAGGCTGATTTTATCACTGTTTGCAGGTCATAAACTCTGTCTTTGCAGTATTTAGCTTTAGATGGGTATTCATCATAAATGTGTTTATGCCCCGAAAGCAGTCATCAAGTTTTAAATTGTAGAGGTCTTCCAGACCATCCATTTTAAATGGTTTGGGTTTCATCTGCATAGCTGAAACAGGTGAGGTTGAATGATTAAATTAGTTTTGTTAAAGAGGTTAGTTAGATGTTGAATAATACAGGGGATATGATGGATCTCCGAGGAGCACCACAGTGTTGTGTGTGAGGAGCTGATGTGAAGGTGGTACCAACACTAGTTCACAGTCACAGTTGAGTGGCCAAGAATTCAATGGGCATTAGTTGAACTCCCTTCTCACCTTTCACATATGGTATGTCAAGCAAATATTTGCTGTGTGAAAAGATTGCACAATTGTTCGGAATTGAGCCATGTTGTTCTTAATCCAACAACTTTCATCACATTTTCGATTCTTGATCCATAAGTGGTTCTCACTCCCTAATCCTATCAGCCTTTCAGAAGCAATGTTCAATCAGAAAACTCCAGATTCCAATATGGCATGGTGCTTTGATTATCCTATTATGCTGGGGAAAAGTAATCAAAAGTCAGGTTTGACATTGCTCCAGCCTACATTGACCTGTTGTGAAATATAGCGTGGTGAGATAATGTATCTGCTCTAGAGATCTTTGTTTTGTTTCCTGGAGCCAGATAGTTTGTTAGGTTAATGTGCCTGTTGTTAGGTTAATGTGCTTGCTGCAGAGGGCTGCGTATATCCTATGTAGCTGTAGTATGAATCTGACATGACACAATAAAGTCTGCCACATCACAACGGGCTGCATAAAAGATTATCTATCTTTCAAAAATGGTTTAATATCTAAATAATCCTGCTAAGCTCAACATGCTGAAGATTCATGTCCTTGAATCAAATATTGTAGATACCATAATCAGTGCATCTGAAGCTGAATGAATTCATATTATAATTGACCTCTCCAGACATCTCTGAAGATGTTAAGGTTTTTTTTTTTTGTGTGGTTTTTTTTAGTCCTCATTTGTCAATTTTTTGGATAGGAGTCAAAATGAGTTCAGGCGGCCTCAACTTCAAGAAGGGAAAATCCTGGTCACTCCCCGAAGGGAGGGATGGATAACATCCTGGGTCCCTTTGCGTTACCGCCTAAAGTCTGGCTCCGTTATACAGGTATTGGTGGATTGACCCCACAAACCAAGGTGCTAAACATAATTTAGTGATCCCTTTCAAAGAAAAACCTGTATATCCGATTGATAATCATTGGACCAGGTGTTTAACATAATGGAGACAAAGAAAAAGAAGCAGGAACCAAGATTAAACTTAAGATATAAGGAAAAAAAATAAAAAGAGTACAAAGGGAAAAGAGGGAATATCTCAGATCAATGGTATGCTGTTTTACACCATTTTTCCCAAAGTGCCCAAAATTTTGTTTTCTTGGTGTTCAGTGTGGCCCGATCTAAATTTGCTATTCTTACTATTGAGCTTACCCATTCTCCCTCAAGTGGAGGATTAGGTGAGACCCATTTAATACATAATTCTCTACGTGCCAAAAGAACTAGAATAAAGGTAAGTGCTTTATGCAGTTTGGAGAAAGCCATGTTCCCCTCCTCAACCGGTATTACCCCAAAAATAACTAGTGCCAAACTCACCTTGAGTTCTTGACCCAAAATTCCCGATAACGTCGTACCCACTTTATGCCAGAAGATCTGGATGGAGGGACACTGCCAAGACATATGTGCTTCATCTCCATTGGCCTCGCCGCACTTTGGGCAGTTCTTCACAGCCTGGATCCCCAATTTAGAAAGTCTCCGGTGCGTCCAATAAGCCTTTTGAACGGTAAAAAGGTGATTTTTTCTGAGTGGTGCAGATTTCACATATGACCATAGGAAAGATAGAGATACTTGCCATAATAAGTCAAGATCGTGTGCTGGCAGTTCCCTCTTCCAAGTCGCTATCAACAAGGCTTATGTGTCTTCCCTGGCCTGTATCAGCATCCAGTCCCATTGTGATACCTCTCTCCGGAGAAGGGGGCGTGAGTAGATCTTTGTTTCCCAGAATGGATTTCCCTTTCCACCTTTTCTAGGCGCTTTTACCCAACTCATTAGTTGATAATATTTAAATTTTGACACTGACCCTTCAGAAATCTCCTGCATCCTTTGCCAGGAGATTAATTCCGTACCTTCCAGGAGTTGACCACATCTAAAAAAAACACATTCCTTTAACGGGATAGCAAGTGAGTCTTGGAGGCAAGCTGGCGTACCTGGTGAATTCCAAATGGGTGCATAATAACTAAAGTATGGTATCTGTAACTGTGTTCTTATATGGTACCATATCTTACATGCACCCTGAAGGACCTTTAGCCTCACTTTTTTTTAAATACTTAGGGTCCCCAAATTTAAAATGAAAAAAACTGGATTCATCTGGTGGACTGAATGTAAGAGCTCGAAAGAGCAGTGATAGATCAGGGGAATCCCTCAACAATTGCCTAAAAATTTTCAAGTGGAAAGCCCAATAATACTGGAGGAGGTCCAGACTAGCTATACCCCCACTTTCCTTTTTCTCCTTGAGTTTTCTCCAGGCAATTCTGGGCCTCCCCCCCCCCCCCTATAAAGCTGGCAAAGTCCCTTGTACCCTTTTAATCCACTCCCTCTTAAATTCTAGATGGATTGTATTGAATAAAAAGGTATATTTAGGGAGAATAGACATTTTTAAAAGATTGGATCTTCCTAAAAACGATAAAAGAAGGGATTCCCATGTCTGAAGTTGTTTCCGCACTTAAGATGTTACATTATCAAAGTTCACTTTTGC
Organism: Calotriton arnoldi; assembly: GCA_963921515.1. NCBI lineage: Eukaryota > Metazoa > Chordata > Amphibia > Caudata > Salamandridae > Calotriton > Calotriton arnoldi. The sequence goes on from CAWUFW010002941.1 coordinate 289,422, forward strand.
TATTTTCTCCAAATTTTACACAACCTGGATTCCTAGATATCGTATGCTTTGCCTGATTAGATCACAAGGGTAGTTAGTATTCCATTGCATAATCTCAGTTTTATGTTGGTTCACGGCGTAACCAGATATCTTACCGAAACACTCTAATGTTTCCCAGATTGCTGGGAGAGATAGATGTAAATGACCTGTGAAGATCATCAGATCGTCTGCATAGAGCCCGATCTTTTTCTCCGAGCCGTTGCATACAAAAGGAGAAATGCTGTTACATGCTCTCAGTTTTAGGCCAACGGCTCGATGTAAAGGTTAAAAAGGAGCGGGATAAAGGGCATCCCTGTCTAGTTCCCCTACCGATATTTAATGGCTTAGACAGATTCCCATTGACCAACACTCTGGCTAAAGGATTTTTATAGAGGGCTTTGACAGCAGATAGAAAGGTTACTCCTACATTGAAGCGTTGGATCACCTCATAAAGAAATGGCCAGCTAACCCAATCAAATGCTTTTGCGGCATCGCATGTCATGACCGTCAGAGGGTTACCATACTCCATTGCCAAATCAATAGCGCCAAGTAGCTCAAACGCCAAGTCTTGTAGTTGCCTTCCCTTTATAAAGCCTTTTTGGTCGGAGTGTATGTAAACGCCTAGTGAGTATCTGAGTATAAACCTTATAGTCACTATTGAGAAGTGAAATAGGTCTATACGATTCACACACCCTAGGATTTTTGTTGGGTTTAAGGAGGATGGTTATAGTGGCAAAGTCCCAAGAAGATGGTAATTTTTGGTTGGAAATAAAGGCTGAGTTAAAGAGTTTAAGCAAAATCGGGGCTAGTTCTTCTTTTAATAACATGTACATTTTGTTAGGAAAGGCATCAGGACCTGCAGCTTTTCCTTTTTTTAAACTACTTATGGCTTTATGGACTTCCTTAATAGTGATAGGGTCATTCAATTTGTCTTTTAGGGCCTTATTAAGGGATGGAAGTTCAAGATCCTGAAAGAAAGCCTCTAATTGCTCCTTGTTTATGGCTGTATCCTCTGTATATAGGTCTTGGAAAAACTGTACAAATGTATTTTCAATCTCGCCGTCCTCAGAGATGATGTTACCCGAGGTTTGGCATTTAAGATCTTTGATAAGATTTCTAGACTGATTGGCTTTAGTCTTCCACGCTAGGAGTTTTCCACACCCCTCCCCAAACGCATAATTAGATAACCTGCTGGCTTCCCATTTTCGTCTTACCCTGACCTCCAAATAATCAACCAGTTTAGATTTTGCCAATAGCAAATCCCTTTCTATTTGGGTTCTAGTGGCGAGGTTAGGAGAATGTACTAAAGCACATTGGAAGGTATTAATAGAGGCTTCAAGGGTTTTAATCTCCTCCTTAACCTTTTTATGCTGTGCTGAATTTAAACTAGATAGAATGCCTCTAAGATAGGCCTTATATGCGTCCCATACTGTGTTCAGAGGGGCTGAATCCAGGTTAAAGGCGAAAAATTTGGTTGTGGATGCTTTCAAGTTATCTACTACCGAGGGATCTAATAGTAGAGTGCGGTTTAGGGTCCAACACCGTAACGGGACTTTATCTCTAAAGAGAATCTCAAGGGAGACCGCTGAATGGTCCGATAAATGCTTGGGGATATGTATAACTTTCTTAGTGTTTTTACTAATGGCTAAATCCATTAAGAAAGAAATCGATCCTAGATCGATGTCCATGCTTTTTATTATAAAAAGTAAAGTTTCCCCCCTCGGTCCCCTCCCTGGAACTCATGAATTTCCAAATGTCAATAAGACCTGTATCGAAAATCAATTGTTTCAGAACCCTTCTCATGTTAGGGGTTGCTGCAACTGCCCTTTTGGAAGTAGTGTCTTGTGCTGGATCTAGGAAGACATTGAAATCACCTCCCAATATAATTGGTTCATTAATATCCACTAGATGCTGAAACAGATTACGTAGGGGCATAGGGTCATCCACATTGGGGCCGTAGTATCCAACCAATGCCAACCAGACACCATAAATTTTGGCATTAGCAATTACCCATCTACCTGAAGGATCCACCACACACTCCCCTAATATAGCTTGAGAAGATTTTTTGAATAGCAGAGCGACCCCTTTGACTGTACAAGACTGAGAGGTGCATACACAATGCTCAATCCATTGTTGACCTTTGAAAATCTCTCGCCATTTATCCTTAACTAAATGTGATTCCTGAATAAAGATAATATCTGAATCAGTGAGCCTGAGATATTCTAAAATCTTCTTCCTTCTTAAAGGGACCCTAAGGCCATTGACATTCCAGGATAGTATCCTTAGAAGCCTAGGCTTATCCGGGCTCATCGTGAAATGTAAGAGTATTTAAAAACGGAAAGCGATACCAAAAAGCCCTGGAAGTCTTGGTCCGAAAACAAGAAGAAAAAAAAAAATTTTTTTAGCAAAAAAGGGGTTTTATTCTAAAATTGGCAAAAGAGGACATTTTTGGGGGTTTTCTCCCCCATGCTCCTCCACCCAATGTGAATGTTTTTTTTGAGTTTTCCTTTCTACAAGTGACCCCCTCCACCCACCCTGGGGAACCCTCCCTATGAACTAGAGGTATGCTATGGATTACCTCCTTTGAGCTCTCCTACTACGTGGCGGCTGGCAATAGTAAATAGTTATACTGATTGTGCCTTAATCAGATCTATAAAGTCTCTCACGTCACTTGGGTCTCTAAAATTATGCATTTTATTGTTTCTCATGACCCTCAAGGATGCAGGGAATCTTATGTTTGCAGAGGCACCCAGCTCTCTCAGCTCTTGAAAAATGTGCCCAGTTCCCATTGCCTATCCTAGGTAGTACGCGAAATATCAGACCTTATGCGAAAAGACCACTCATCTTTCTTATATGTTCCTGCTTTTAAAGCCCAAGCGAGAATTCTTTCCTTCGAAGAATATGATTTGAAATTTACTAAAATCCTCCTTGGGGTTTTTCTCCCTGGACATCTCACAAAGGGATCACGATGAACTCTTTGAATGTCCTCCTCTAGGTTACGTTGGTCAATGTCTGTGTTTAATTCTTTCAAAAGGTGTATCACGTAGACCTTTATGTCCTCCCCCTCAAGGCCCTCAGGAACATTCAAGATTCGGATATTGTTCCTTCTTGCACTGTTTTCTAGCGATTCCAACTTATCTCTAAAATATTTTTCGCTGTCCTTTAACTTCCGTATCTCTTCCTGGTTAGTATCAACCTTTTTAGAAAGATCATCTAATGTGACCTCCATAGCCCCAACTCTTTCTACCAGGTTGTTGATTTTATCCTCCATGGCCTTACAAGAGCCCTGAATATTTTGCTGGTTAAGCTCAGAGATTGCGAATTGCTCCCTGACTTCTGTTAACAGGGTCGATAAAAGCTTTCCTAATTCTTAGTTATTAGTATGAACAAGAGCCGCAAGGGATGATTCTCCTTTAGCCTGCGAGTGGTTTTCAGATGGTATAAAGCTAGGGCTGAAGCTAGGACTAAGGCTAGGACTAAGGCTAGAGGGGTCCCGTACTAAGTTCTCTTCTGCTAGGGTGTCAAACCTATTCTCTAATCGTATAAGATCGGATCCCATTTTATTAGAGCCTAAAGCTTCCATGTCTTCTTTCCCTTTCTGGAGTAGAGAACTCTGGGTGACTTGAGACAGTTCTCCTGAGGAGGGGATCGTTGGAGCCCCCTTGCGCCTGGACTTTAAAGTAGGAGCGGAGTGAAGGTGTTACTTTTATACTCTGTCTTCTTTTTCGCGTGTTTAATACTTGCTTTCTGAGCTGATTTGTCCACGGACGACCTTTTAACTTTAAGAGCCCGAGGAGCCTGCAGAACCTGAGGAACGGTGTTAGATACTTCTGGTCGTGGAGCCTGTGACACAGAGAGGGTTTGGGGGGAAATTTCCCTAGAAACAAGTGTGCTCAAAACCGAGTCCCCCTTTCCCCCAAACGCCTCTGCTTCTTAAGGTATATCTATTAACAGTTCTCACAGTGTTCACACTATTCTCACTATGATCAGATCACCCCTGTTAACAAGCTTAACCGAAGCAGCTGGTTTATTCTGTTTAAGAACACTGATATAGTGCTGTTAATAGTATTACCTTCAAGTGGAGCCCGCTCCCTCCTCCTTACTGGGGTCATCAGGGGTCCTTCAGTGTCATTTCTTGAATCCTGGCAGATTATACCACTTTTGGGCCTCCCCAAACCGCCCCCCCCTCCCCCGGGAACGAACACCAGCTAATTTCACTTCCTGGGAAACCGACTCTCGCAGCAGCGCGGCGGCCCCAGCTGAGCCGCGCTGCAGCCTCCGCCCAGACTCCTCCCAGTGTCCTTGGCTCCGTCGCCGCTGCCCCGCCGATCCGAGCGAAGGAGAGGAAAACCTCGCTATCCTGGACTCCCCCGACCATCCACTTCAACTACTGCACCAAAAAATATCCACGCTAAGCCGTCACCCCGCCGTCGTCGAAGAAAGGCACAGGTATGTGGAGAAAAGCTCTGCCGCTACCGCCCGCTTAGGAGAGTTCACGACCGTGGCTAGCTAACGGCCGCCATGTTCCCAAATCATGAAGATGTAAAGGTTTATGATTTTCGTATATTGTAATTTAGGATCTGTGTAGAATAAATCTGCTTTTTGAAATGTATTGACTCCTTTGAAATTCCTCTTTATCTTAATCTAATTTATGGTCATAGGAAATAGAATGCTGTTATGAGGTCCTATGTAGTTAATGTACTAAATGTATAATTCTTGGTGATTATTTCGGGTAGAGTTTTTATTGGGAGAAATGTGGGGAGGCTGCCTAGGATGGATTTTATGGATCCTCACAGATTCTGGAATTTTCCTTCACACAGGTCTCATGCACGCCCCATGATCCAGGGGACTTTGTTAACCCTTAAGGTTACTTTCCTTGGGGAGTGCAGACATCCCTTACATAAGGGAGCCCAGGAGATTCACTCTCTTGTACTGTGCATATGTACAGTACCAATAAGGGAATCCTTTTTATTCCTCTTTCGTCTAGGTGGTTTTGCAAACTTCAAGAAAGGAAATCTTAAGTGCACTGTTGACAACCAAGTTGTGAGAGTTAAGGGAGCCATCTCCCCATCCCTGCAGGTGGACTGGGGGTGGAGTGTCCCAAGCCCAAGGGACTCTTTGAGCCGGAGGGAGGATGAATAGTTGTGTGCAACCAGCTCTGAGCTGTAGGCCTTGGAACCACCCACACCATCCTTAGTCCAAGCAGTGCCCTGATATTATTGGGCAGTGGGTGACACTGCCCTATTCTAGCATGACAGGTGTCCTCCTGGCAGCTGATATGGGTCAAGGCAGGCATCTCACCTCTGATATTTGATATTCCGCCTTGTAATTGACTGGCAGGAGACAGACACAGCTTGATTGATTTGCACATTGCATAGCTTCCAAAAGAATCACATGCTTCACTTTTTGAGTGCAACAATTTGTGCACTTTCAGTACGTTTAAATTATATTGCCCCACTCTCATCCAGGTGTGCCCATGCTTTTATATTATGATTGTTCAGCAGATGGTCCCCTCTGCAGCAATTTCATAGTTGTCTCAGCTCCTTCCAACTTTACCCAAGGTTTTGCATCACATTGCATCATTGCCTCACCCTCTACTCTGCCATCTCCCTCTTGCTTTCGATCCCTTCCTTTTGCAAATCTAAAAATGGGAGCCTGTCATTTACAATCATTGCATTCTCCATACCAGTGTTTCAACCAAACTGAAGGACATTATCTATACAGAAGTGCAATGAAAAGACAGATCATCTTCCTGCAATCCAGCTTGGATCCTCTGCTTTAGGCAAACACAATGTTGGCATTCTGATGCCACCTCGTTGGCCGGTTCATCCTTTTACAAGTGCCTTTAGCATAACAAAGCAGTACATGCTCTACCATTATTGGGACAAACCCACTCTTGCTGGCTTCCATCATCGTGCTGGGCTCTTCGTTTATTTTAGGTCCCTTCAATACTGGATGCTTTTAGTATCTTGCATCAGAATATGTATGTCTACGTATGTATATGATATTTCAATAGCACGACTGTAGCCAAAAAGGCAGCGGAGCGCGCTACATGTTCAAAGACAAGCATAAAGTCAATGAGTGTTTGGTGGGTAGCTGGGTTGTGGATGGCTAATGCATTGTGATGTAGTAGTATTTAAAGAGGTGAGTCTTCAATTCTTTCCTAATTCGGAGCATAGTTGTGCCAATCCTGGTGGATACGGGGACTTTGCTGAGGGTGCATACATGGAGAAGGCCTGCTGCCTTGTATTTTCTTTTATTACACTTCTTGGTCTGCAGTCTGATGGTGTCCCGGCTGTGGGTGTGCCAAGAACCACCAGACTTGTGAGCTTGTCTACAATGTAAGCGGGTGTTGGTTGTGATAGCTGTGTATGTGAGTGTGTACGGGAGTGCTTCTCTCACAATAGCAGCAAAGGTGCAAGTAACATTTTGTCAAGATACTAGCAAGATGACTCCCTGAGTTAAACTCTCGCTGTTGACATTGAATTATATGTACAGGTTACAAGTAAAGCTCCCACCAAGGCCATCTCAGCCTTTCATCTTTCCATAGTCGACAAATTGAATATCATCAAATTTGCCGATAGCAACACGTGTTATTTACAGCGCTGAGAAAACCTATGGCATGAAGAACTATGTAAAAGCAAGTTGTGATACAGAAGCCAGCGTGACGTGTGGCGTAAGACTGCTCCAATGGTGACCTCAGTATCATCCAATTCCACCGGTGGGGAATGTGCCATTGTAAATTAACAGGGTGAATTGCATTCTGTTATTTTGTATACTTGTTTATTTTTTGCAGTTTATAGCGCGATGGCATCATAGCGCTTTACAAGAGAACCAGAAGTTGCAGTTTTATGCAGGGGTAAATTTAATGATCTGCCCAGATTCACTGAGCTGAGGCTGGGCGTTCAGCCAGGCCCCCTAGTTTTAAAGTTAGCCGCTCTAGCCGATAGGCCGCATAGCCTCCCTTATAATAAATTGAGGGCACCGTCTTATAGTTTTTACTTCAGTGCATGATCCCCATTTCTGTTTGTAGCCTTTTCCTTTTGTCACCTCTCACCCTCCGTGCCTGTCTGGTTGGCCTCAGTGCAGCTTTCATCCAAAGCGAACATTTAAAAACAGGAAAATACAACCAAGGGCGCGCGGCATGCCCGGCCTCCCTCCGGGGAAAGTTCTTGTCCAGACTTAGAGATGGTTAACGAGACTGCGCTTCGAGTACCCGTCGTATGAAGCTGTCATGTAATCACATTAAAGGAATGCCCGCCGCTGCGCACGTTAGGAGCACGCCCTCCGTGCAGGCCCCGGTTCGGGCGTCCGGGGCCTGTGCTGACAAGGGCCGCCTTTGTTCGCGGCTCTGCCTCGGATCTGATCGATGCGCCCTCTCGGGTGCCAATTAAACCCGCTCTGCTGCTAGCTTTACACAACAGCACACTCTGGCCAGATTGAATGGGTTGGTTACTTAGTTCTTCTTTGTTAAGAGGAAATGTTTCTAATTATTGCTTAGCTTACTAAAACAAAAAGGCAATGTAATACCTGTCCTCAAACCAACTCTGTAAATGGAAAGGAAGTAGTGCACCTGTCTATTAACTCCATCTTGGCAAAACCGAGAAAAGCAAAAAAGGCAACTTACCCAAGTGTTCTTCAAACCAGCTCCCTAAATGGACAGGAGGTATTTTACCGGCCATTTAACTCCATCTTGGCAAAATCGAGGCAGGACAGCCACACATCTATCGTCTCACTTTGTCTGTACTTGGGACCTCTATTTTTGTGGCACAAAAGAAACACTTTCCCAGAATCACCCTCATACCATTCATGATAGATATAAAGCAAGTTATTTTAGCCTCCCCCTGCTTAATCCAGGCTATTGTTGACTCCCATTTTTTTACAGCCCCAGTTCTGACAGTGTTAGATTTGGTCGGGTCCTTATCCTCCAAAATGCAAAGGCCGTTCTCTTTGAAGAGTCACCACAATTGCAGCGTAGTGATGATAAATAAAAGGTGGTCCATCGGCGGCGCTGTTAGTTTCATCCTGCCCCACACTGCTCCTGCTTCATCATGGTCCACTGAGAATGCTGATGACTCTCAGAGCCCGTCTACTAATTGATGAGAGGTTCTTGGGTCTTGCTACATGAGTCACGTGTGCGGTCAAAGAGTGAGGCCCATCCTATGGAAGATAAAGAGGTGCTGATAACTGTTAGTACGTATCACGCTTTGGGAGACCATTATCCATCAATCAATCGATCAGGGGTTTTAAAGCACACTACTCACCCGTGAGGGTCTCAAGGCGCTGGGGGGGAGAGGGGGAGTTGCGAGCAAGTGGAGGCCCTGTGGAAGATGTGCGGCGGGCATGGGTTGGTAGGTGCTCCGGAGTGGATGCTCCTCATGGTCTTAGCGGTGTCTTCTGTGGTGAGAGGGGTCCAGGTGAGGAGGGTCTGTTGAATGGCGTCGTTGGGGGGGGGGTGTTGAGGCGGTGCTGTGGTCTTGGTCGTTAAGTTGTCGTAGAGCGTCTTGATCTTGAGGTGGAAGGAGGAGCTGAGTCTGTTGCAGAGATCTTGGGAGGGAGGGATGGCGGTTGTTTCGCTGTTGGGTCTGGCGAATTCTTGTATGATGGCGAAGAGTTCCTTTGAGTTGTGGGAGTTGGCGAGAATTCTGTCTTGGACGAAGTTTTTCTTAGTTGATTTGATGAGTTGGTGGTGTACCGTGGTGGCCGCCTTATAAGCGGAGCGTGCCTCCGGGGTTTTGCTGTTTCTCCATGTTTATCTGATAAGAGGACATAGATTTACTGGTTGCCTGCTGTGATTCACACTTGACTCTATCCAGAGCGTTGACAGAGCACACAAATCCAAAGGATTTTAAAATGGCTCCTGTAGTTGTTATAGCGGTATCACTGAGATGGTCAGCCCACCAAGGTGGGTAGGAAGTGAAAGGAGTGGACAATAGACAACATTTCATATCAAGAAAACACCACATCGCCTTCGTTCATTCTTTAGATCCAGAACCATCCAATCAAGATAGTTCAAGTCATCTACTGAGGAACAACAAATCTACATTGGTTAGAACAACCGAGGCACACAGTGGTTAGTTTGCTAATGCTTTGTTAATTGAATGTGTAAATATGATCGCATCAGGAAGAAGTCCCAGGCACCAATTATTATGTTTTTGGGAAGTTGCGCCCTATCTTGCGTAGTCCAACTTCAGAACTGCTATTCTAGCATTAGTCATGTCCCACCTAGACAGTGGAAACACCTTGGTTGAAATACGATAGTAAGTCTCTAAATTAGATTGGCCTCCCCAGTTGTTTATTGCAAGTAAAAATGATAAGAGGCTGGTAAAGTACCGCCATGAAGAGTTCAATCCCTCCCAAATAACGGAGGAGGCTTTTAGTAAGTACTTATTTTACTCACAACAGGAGAGCTGGCATCCTATTTTTCTTTGGAGCTATCTTGGTGGGAGAGGTCCCTTCTTTTCGGATTCAGAGCACGTACTGTGTGGCGTCTTATGTGTTTTTTTAATGGGGCGATGGCTTGGGACAGTAGTTTACTGGCATGTCCTTGTGATGGGTCGACTGTGCAATCCTTGTTGCATTTTATGGCTTCTGTAAATTTTATCGTTCCAATACTGCCTTAGCATATTTTGAAATCACTTGCCTTCAAGAAATGTAGGGACGCCTTAACATATCTCCAAATGTCCGGCAGTCTTAATATCTGTTTTGGTGTTTCCTTAAAATATCGGTAAGAAGCAGGAAAATCGATGCAGGGATAACGGTAGCAGAGGCAGCTCTTTGTCTAATTAACACACTTTATTGTAGCAGCTTGCAAAGTATCTGAAGTCACGTTTTTAGTCGATTGTGTATCTAATGTTTTTAAAGTTTTTCTGATGTGTTCCATTGTATTTTTTTGATGAATTGTATTTTGCTCTTTTATGATTTTTATCCAAAGATTGAATAAGGATATTTGACCTAACTCGATATCCAATGATTTATTGTCTTTTATCCTAGAAATGGTAATATGTGTGTTTAAAACTAAGTTAAGTACAATTTATATTTTGAATTCTTTTTCAATTAAAGTCTGTCATTAAAGTTCGCATAATAGGTAGATTCAAGTGGCAAAATAATCGGTGTCAAATTCATCAATCAGTTTTTTTGAGATTGTCAAAAGTCAAAGTCAAAGAAAGCTTTATTCGATTGCATATTGAACAATCATAAAAGCACATAAAAAACATACAAAGCTTTCAATTTACACAAAGATAAAAATACAATAGACTTTAAAAACATCTTACAAATCAGTATAAAATTCAGCATGATTACAAACAAAAAATGTTGAAGTGACAGTGCGCCCAAACTATCCAGCTACTTATATCACTGTACTCTTCCTTTGGCAAAGCACTTTCTTCAGAAACATGGATGTCCTCCAGGCGATGTGCTCATTTTCTAAAAACTGAAGCTTAATTAGTGCCGGGCGAGATTGCCTCACCCCCAGAGCTTTTAAAAGAGGAACCAGCCACACCTTTCTTAACTCCGTGTAAAATTTGCAAAATAAAACTAAATGGATAGTAGATTGGACCGAGTAATTATCACAAGGACATAATTGTAATTCTCGAGACCAATCGTTCATTTTTGGGAAGGAAACAAATCTGTGGACAATCCCCAGTCTAAACCTGGTTAGTAGCAGCCTGTCGTATCCACCAGGTACAAATGCTAAATATGGCTGCATACTAAAGGTAGTTAAAACCATCTGATGCTGCTGAAAGCTGGGCTTCAAAGTCTCCCCAGACAGTCTTAACATGTCCAACATCTGGAGACTCTCCTTTCTTAGGTTCTTTCTAGAAATCGACTGGATGGTGCTTGGGTTAGTGCAATATTCCGGATGGCTTAAATCTCTCATAAACTCTTGCACAAACTTAACTCATGGGATCTTTAAGGCACCTTCCAGGTTCAAACTGTCCCGTAGAATCTCCCTGTTTAGCTTGGTCTGTTCTTTTGACCAGATCCTGTGCCAGAGGAGAATAGGTTCCAGTTTTATATGGTCAGAGATATATGGGAGGCCCAGCTCAGCATGACAAACATATGTGGAGGTACTAGCTGGAACTGACAAAATATACCTTAAAAAGGTATTCTCCACTAATTGTATCGGATGTGTGTCAACAAAGCCCCAGACCCCCGCTCCATACATTGCTGTAGCGATGCATTTAGCTTTGTAAATTTGTATAAGTTCTCCTGGCGGTTTCCTACCCAATTGTTTTGAAAAGGTGGCCAGAGCAGTTGTTCTATTAAACGCCAGCTTTTTAGCAGCAACAGCTTGGGTCCATGAATCGTTCTGATTAAATAAGATGCCAAGGTATGAAAAACTCTTAGTGTGGGCTATTTTGTGCCCGTCCACAAACATGTCCCTGGACCTCTGACTCCCACGTCCACATCTCATTATAAAGGTCTTAGTCGTGTTAATACTGAGACCAAGATCGTTCCTAAAATTAGAAAAATTGGTTCATACCTTCTGGAGACCAAGCTGCGTGCGGGACATCAATACAGCGTCATCCGCATAAAGGAGAGCAGGTATCGGACGGCCACCTATTTGTGGAAAATCTCGACCATCCTTAAGGAGAGCCTGCCCTAACCCATTAATATAAAGGTTAAAAAGGAAGGGGGCTAGGACACACACCCTTGCCTAACCCCCCTCTTAATGGGGAAAGAGGCAGTACACTCACCACCCAAACCAAAACGCACTCGTCCCTTCGCTCCACTGTAGAGGCGCATAAGAATGTGGATGATATTAAGGTCAACCCCCGTAGTCTCAAGAACCTCCCAAAGTTTGCCATGCCTCACAGAGTCGAAGGCCGCGGTAAGGTCCACAAAAGCTAAAAACAATCTGCCCTTCTTCACCCTAATATACTTCCCCAGGAAGATGGACAAATTTAAGCTCTGCTCTATTGTCCCTAGCCCCTCATGGAAGCCGTATTGAATATCAGATAGGATCTGGTTGACTTCGGCCCAGTCGTGTAGGCGTTCCAAAATAATTTGCCCCACAACTTTGGCCAGGGAATCCAATAAAGAAATGGGCCTATAACAGGCCGGATCCTGATGGTCCCCTTTTTAAAAATAGGAACTATGATGGATTCCACCCATGTAGACGGAAATGAGGCCCGGCAACTGGAATTTATTACTTGTGTTATAATTGGGCCCCAGAGATTAATATTTAACTTAAACAAGTGCACTGGGACCCCATCTGGCCCAGGGGCCTTGCCGCCTAGACTTGCTGAAAGTGCTTTGTTTACTTCCTCCAAGGTAAAATGGAGGTCCAGGTTATAGGAGGTTTCTTCTTGAGTATTGCTATGTTGGATGTTAGAATTTCCCTGCCCATTGTACATCACAGAAAAATGTTCAGTCCAAAGATCCTCTGATATAGCGATTTCTATTGAGGGACCTCCTCCCGGTGATAAAAAAGGAGCTTTAACTGCTTTCCAGAAAGCAGCACTGTTTTTTAATTGTGAGGCTGTGTGGAGGGATTCCCATGCTTCTTTCCTCAGGGCATTCTTTCTTTTTATGAGGGCCAGCTTATAATCCCTTCTGGCCTGCCTAATGTTAATGACGTTTCTTGGTAAACTGTGTAACTCGCGCTTTAAGTTAGTGTAAGCTTGTGTGCACTTTGTGTCGAACCAACCCGGGGGCCCGCTTTTTTTCGATGTTTTGCATGTAATACTTGCCTTACCATACCTGCTATGGCTTGGAAGGAAGATAAAATACTATCGGGAGTAGCTGACTCGCTCAGGCAGGTCTCAAAAGCCAGTCTACATTTGGTTACCAATTGTTTTGTGACCACTGCGGGTTCCACCATGGACCAACGTAGAGTGTAACCATTAGTTTTATCGATTTTAACATTAGCTAGTGCCGGGTCGAGCTGGGCGTCCTTTCCCGGTTTGCTAGTAGGGAGAAAAACCGATATGCACAGGGGAAAATGGTCACTCAACGAGTTGTCATCAACTATAAATGAATGCAGCCTGGGTGCGTGGATGTTTGACAGTAATATGTAATCTATTGTTGAGCATAGGCCTCTGCCATTGAAAGTCTGGAGCATAGAGATGGGTTTAACACATAGTTCATTTGCAAAACCCAGGTCCAGACAAAAGACCAATTCGTTAAACAGCTCCCCTGTGCTGGAGTGGCAAAAATGAGTATTACTTATACCTTCTTCATCGCTAAAACCACATATTTTACCATCCTCATAGGGGCACAGAGCACAATTAAAATCACCAGCCATAATTAGCATCCTATCTTTCGCATTATCATTGCACAATAATTTCAATTCATTGCCCAGAATTTTAGTCACATTGAAAAGTCTGTCTGGTGGGACATTGTTGTACAGGTTAGCCAATACAATACAGTGGGTTACACTCAGATGCAGAATAATTATTTGATAATACGTTTCCCCAAGGTAAGCCTCAATCTTATTTGTAGTTAATTTATTAGATATATAAGTGCAGAGCCCACCTTTAGCTCTGCCATGTGTGCCCCCAACTGTGTGCGTGTTAAACATTTTGTATCCGTTTATATGTATGGGTTCTTGCGACCAAGTTTCCTGGAAGCACAAAATATCAAAGTTTGATGTAAAATCACCCCATAGTGGGTTACTAATCTTAGAACGTAGGCCTGATAAGTTCCAGGAGATAAGGCTACAGCCAGAATTGTCATAAATAGATGGGGGTCTGGCAGTTACCAGTTTGCGGGAGTTAGAGTCATCAGCACCAGTGAATACTTGGGCCAAAGACTGAGGGTCATGCGTTTTGAGGAGAGAAGCCTGGTTCCGGAGAGTAAAACCGAAATCTTGGGCTTTCTCCTCAGTAGGGGCTGGGTATGGAATACAGTCTTCTTGCTCAATATTAACTTGATCTGTGTTGTCCTGCCTTAAAACCTTATCTCCAGAGTACCCATGTCGTCCACCAGCGGATCTTCGACAGTAGCTCTGAGGGGTCAGTCAGTCAATGTCTTCTAAAGTGGTCAGAATGTCAAAGTGGTTACTGACTGGGACTGCGTAATTTAGCTGGTTTGCCCGTCTGAATCTCTCCTCTTCTGCAATATGCCATAGATGTCTAGGTGGTTGGTAGAAAAACCCCAGAGGTAGAATAATAATCCCATTTGGCCTTTCGGGCCAGTTACCAGCCCTTTCTAGTATTGTCTGTACCAGACCAGGGGACCTGAATGTTAGTACAACGCAATCTCCAGGCAATGACTTATTAGACTTTCCTAACCAGCCAATCATACGGGCCATCTTAAATTCTGAAAACAGCATGTTATTTATCCCCGTCCTTGCGCTCAGAAAATGTAGGGATTTATTCCTCAAAGTTGACCAGAGCTCTTTGTCACTGGGCAACAAGGTAGGAACATTAGCCAACACCACGGTGTATGGGGTTACTTCTGGGGGTAAATGTAAATTTGCTATTAGGCTGGGTGAGACCCTATGGTCAAAAGTCTGGCCCCTTACAATACTTGTTGTCTGGGCTCTCTCGGATACAGTATGACATTCCCTAGCAGGGAAGGCCCTGTTTAAAACGTGAGAGTTTTGAGCGTGCCCAGTGCCCGCACCGCCTATCATGTGTGGGGTCTCGATGTTATTTGGTAAATTGGATGGCAGGTCGTCCTTAGCCATGTTGCTGGGTTTAGGTGTAGGGTTATGAGGTCTCGAATGGGGTTTAGAATGGTACGCACCCCCATTCATATCATGGGTCTCAGCTCGGTTATTAGAGGAAGTGACCACAGCCCTGCTTTGACAATTGTCGGTAGAGGTTGAGGAAGTGCTAATCACGGGCATTTCGAGATTGACTAGCCTAGCTTCCAATTGAGTTAACTTTTGCATTAACGGATTCAGAAGGGCTGATATCATTGACTCTAATCTTTCCCAAAAATCTTCCTTCTCCTGATTTGATGGTAATCCGGTCATTGCTACCTCCTCTAGTGCCAAAGTCGGCCCCTGATTAAGCTCATTATCGACAGGAATAATCTTGCGTCCTGATGGCTTTGGCAGGAGATAACTTTGTTTGTGAGTACCCTGCCCCTTCCCCTTCCTTTTCTTAGGTGGTGGTGCGAGGCTATTCCCATGAGTTATCTTTGCTTTCTGGCCCCTGGTGATTACATTTGGCCTCGTAGGTTTATCAATTATATCAGAAACATTAGTAATATTAAGGTCTGAGATCATGGAGTGCGACGTGATTATTTGAGAAGGAATGACTTCAGGGTTAGTTTGTAACACTGTAGCAGCAGATACAGATCGATTTTGGGAACATTGGGGCTCTAGGGATAGTCTGCGCTCTGTAAGTTCAATCTCGTGGATGAGTGCCGTCTCAGCCCTCAATAGGAAGGCATCCAATGTTCCTACCACTCCCTGTCCAGTACCAGATTTAGGCCTATTCATTTTCAAACCACCCAATATGCAGACACTGGATCAGGTATAATAGTTATTACACAGTACCTTAAGTTGAGAACAGTAATTATCGTCCCAGGATCATAGAGTGTCAAGGGTGTGACCCAGCCCGGCCTCCTTCGGCCTCTGACGGGCGCAGACGGTCCCGCCCATGGCCCGGGCACGCCCGCGCGCGTCCCGCACTGCGGGAGCCCATGCTGGAATTTATAGCGCCTCCAGGCGCTTTCAGATGACGTACGCGGCTCCTGATGCAAATACCGTTGGGCCTTGTGGTGCCTTGTGGTGCGTGGGCTGCAGGCTGGACACTTGCGAGAGCTGGAAGCGGGTCCCGCGCTGCGGGAGCCCGTGCTGGAATTTATAGCGCCTCCAGGCGCTTTCAGATGACGTACGCGGCTCCTGCCGCAAATACCGCTGGGCCTTGTGGTGCGTGGGCTGCAGGCTGGACACTTGCGAGAGCTGGAAGCGGGTCCCGGGCTGCGGGAGCCCGCGCTGGAATTTATAGCGCCTCCAGGCGCTTTCAGATGACGTACGAGGCTCCTGCTGCAAATACCGCTGGGCCTTGTGGTGCCTTGTGGTGCGTGGGCTGCAGGCTGGACACTTGCGAGAGCTGGAAGCGGGTCCCGCGCTGCGGGAGCCCGCGCTGGAATTTATAGCGCCTCCAGGTGCTTTCAGATGATGTACGCGGCTCCTGCCGCAAATACCGCTGGGCCTTGTGGTGCGTGGGCTGCAGGCTGGACACTTGCGAGAGCTGGAAGCGGGTCCCGGGCTGCGGGAGCCCGCGCTGGAATTTATAGCGCCTCCAGGCGCTTTCAGATGACGCACGCGGCTCCTGCCGCAAATACCGCTGGGCCTTGTGGTGCGTGGGCTGCAGGCTGGACACTTGCGAGAGCTGGAAGCGGGTCCCGGGCTGCGGGAGCCCGCGCTGGAATTTATAGCGCCTCCAGGCGCTTTCAGATGTCGCACGCGGCTCCTGCCACAAATACCGCTGGGCCTTGTGATGCCTTGTGGTGCGTGGGCTGCAGGCTGGACTCTTGCGAGAGCTGGAAGTGGTTCCCGGGCTGCGGGAGCCCGCGCTGGAATTTATAGCGCCTCCAGGCGCTTTCAGATGACGTACGCAGCTCCTGCCGCAAATACCGCTGGGCCTTGTGGTGCGTGGGCTGCAGGCTGGACACTTGCGAGAGCTGGAAGCAGGTTGAGATTGTCAAAATATGGACTAGATTTTGAAAATAGAGCAAGTGTGTTAAGATATATATGTTTGCTTGCCTGAATTATTTATATAGTCAATGCATTTGTACTGACAAGTCTAGTTGCTTAGCTCATTGAGTTGAGGCATCTTAACATGGTCTGTATTTATTTTCAACGGCCTTGGGTAAAAATTTGTATGGTATAACTGAGAAATCAGGCCGTGCCATCACTTCCCCGGAAGAGGTGTATATTCATTTTTTCTGAATTCTGAGAGGTTAGAATCTGCTTTGACTGAAGGTTGAAAGGTTGTGCCATGCGAGAGGTTAGGATATGGTACATTTCTCTTCTCTTAAGGTTGCTTTGTTTTAATGTTATGTCATAGTTGGATGTTGGGTTGCAAACTTCAGGTTGTGGGCAAGAATGCACGTCCCTACCATTTTTCAAAGGTATTTGGGCGGGTGGCCAAGCAGTGTCATATGGATCTGACTACTTTCCACTGCATTGTCACCACTGCAGGGGATACACAATGTTGCAGCTAGGAATGCAGCAGCACTGAAGAATTTAAATTTGATCATGTGTCTGATGTTAGGAAGAAACACAACTGTCTGCTCATCAAACTGAATATGTATAATTGCATCACTATATAAAACTCTACTGAAACCTACCTGGTGTGCCAGAGCTGAACTCTCCTGACTTGTTTGAAGGAACAACTCCTTCTGTTTCGTTGGAAGGAGAGCATACGCTTATTCCAAAACAATACAGGGGTGATTCACCAAAGCATTTATGAGTACAGGAAGAGGTACTACCGGAGTACTTTCATTTGTGATTTTACATAATCCAAAATCCCTTTCTGAGTCCCCTCCACACTCTGCTGTGATGAGGTCCCGAGAGCTACTAGGGAACTAACATTGTGAAAGAGAACCCATTCTATTTCTTGCTGTCATTGTAAATGCCAGAAGCCTGGATGGTTACAGTGAGAGAAGCACAGCTAGGGACTGCTTGGATCTCTGGCACAGAGTTCACCATGGAAATGACAAATTTGTTAACATGTACTAAGTCTGGAAATTACTTACCGATGTTGAAAATCGTTGATTCTCTCCAAAAAGACAGAAATCTGCACCTACCGGCTTCCGAATTTGTTTGGGTGCAAGTGTCCAATTTGTTTGATGTCACAAAAGATCCCAAGAGTAAGCCATAACCTGCAATACTCCTAAGAAACACTTCACAATTACACATGGATGAATGCACTCTCCTGTATGCAAATACATATTTTTTTCATTTTTTTGTTATTATCTCCTTGTGGAAACATTTTCTCTCTGGAGAAACCACATCCTCTGCATCCTTACAAAATCTGGGGTTGTTTCATTGCCATTCGCACCAAGGTAATGGATTTTCTCCTTGCTTTACTGGAGTAAAACTCTCATCTTTTCCAGGGTCGAAAAAAGTTGGAGAAGTTTGTGAATAGCCACAACTGGGAAAGTGTGCACAAACTTTGAAGGCATTTCTGCACAGGTACTCCTACTTCCCGAGAGTAGATTTACCCCCACAGAAATCATCATGGGATGAAATTAAGTGTAACTCCAGATATTGAGAATTGCAAATAATGGTCTGAAAAGCAAGTAAAAACTGTTTATCCCTGTGATCTAAATTTATGAGAACAAACAGCTTAGTGAATCATGCCCATTATGTTTGGGCCAGTTGAGAGAAAGTGAAAAGAAGACTTAAAAACAAGGATGTAGCTATAAGTGGTGCAGCAGGTGGTGAGACAGTGGGGCATAGAGTTATGTTATGCTACGTTGAATTGTATAGCACACTAATCACCCCAGCGGGTTTCTTGGCGCAGAGTTCTGATTAATGTTGCAGTTGAAGGCCCATGCACCCTTGCTATGCCAGTGACCAGAAAGAAAGGGATTGTATCAGCATAAGTTAACAGCATTGCCATTATGGAGTATTGGTAGAAGGCAAGACTGAGCGGATTTTGGCTTATTTTGACATCACACTAACAAATACTAAAGTACACTTTCACCATTATTTTTGTAAATGTTTAGGTTTCTAGGGAGATGTGACCATTTTTTCCCTGCATACATTTGAAAAACATTTCTGCAGGTATTCACTTGTAATCTAATCTCAGAGAATACTATAGGTCCCTGGTTTCTGCAAAGCCATTGCTCTTCTGGTCTGTGCCAGGCAGGCTGTGGGTAAGAAATCTGGATTAAAGCTCTAAATAAATGCCGCAGGAGTGTGTGGGCAGAAGCTTTGTGTTTACACTCTGTTTTGGTAACCTAACTGGGTTAGGCCCTGCACTCCCCTCTGGTGCAGCACAACTGTTCTCTATTGTTTAGCCTATTAGTCTCACACCAATTATGCTCCATCACCATCCAATGAAAGCCATTTACTACAAGAACACTGAATCGACCTTTGTTCTGCTGCTGTTCAAGTTGTATGGCCACTGTTCTTCCCTCTCCATCCACTTCCCACAGCTCTGCTATTCATCTGCATTTCAATCCCCTTCTTAATAATGCAGCTTCGGTGGCTCACAGTGACAAGAAGCCATGGGCATCTGAGCCATTAGGGCGGGGGAAGGGCGTGTATCCCAATGATCAGGTTTTACTTTTGTTCTGTGGTCTTACGTTTTTTTTTTTCCTTTGTTTTTTCCTTTATTTATTGGGGGCTGAAATCACAGATCACGAACAGTGGCTTTCAAAATGGTGCCACTTAACTGCCATCAACGGTAGTGGCTGGTGGGAAAATGCTGGGATGTAACTACCACCCCAAAGGCTCCAGGGTGATTCCAGGCCCTTTTCAAAGTTTGTGAAAACGGGGTCAAATTGTGCTCATTAGAGCATCCTCTTTTCCTACATTGATTAAAAAGCAATCCCGATCCTCCCCTGTGGTGTAAGTGGCTCACCTTTGTCAACAAAATATTGAAAACATAGTCACAAAAAGGCTCGTTATTGAGCAAAATTTCACTAAGAACTGACTCAAGCGACAAAGGTTTCAGATGCAGTTTAATAAACTTTGGGCCTCCAATTTCACGTATGCCCTAATATTTTTATAAAAGTATATAGCATCTTTTTTCATTTACATTTGACTTACTTTGCTTTTCACATCCTGTCCCTTTCAAGTAGAAGTGGCAGGGTGGAAAGAATTTAAGTTATTTGAACTCAATAAAAGGCTTTAGACAGCAGAGGCAGGCAACGGTCCTGTCAAAAAAGCTTGGATATAGATGTTGAAATGTCACAACAAGTCATACAACAACATCCATTGTTTCAAGGTCCATGTGGAACCAGGGAAACATATTAAATGTACATCTTGCAAGCTCAGAATGACTTGTCATGATCACAGTCTTACATATGTATCTGTTTGGTAAAGCGCCAGCTGACATGAAGACCCTCATAGTGTTTTCACGTTGATTCCCATTGGTTGAATCTTACATGGGGTGTCTGGCCTTAGAGTAACTCATGCCACACAGTCCTCACTGCCTTTTTATTTTTTAATTTCCCTTCCCTGTCCCCTAATGTGCTCTTTTTTTTTTAAACTGATGCTTACTATGCTAAAGAGTTTGCAATTAGAAATGTATTTTGAGTTCATTTACAAAGTTTGGATTTTTTATGTCCTGTTCTCAGCATCACTCTGCCCTTGGCAAGTTCTATTGGAGCATATTTCACACTTGCATGTTTCCATGTTGTACATTCCACCCCAGCTGTTCCCAACACTGTTAAAACATTCAACCTCTCACTGACCTTTGATAAACATTTGGCCACAAAGCTCAGTAGGTTTTCCAGTTCTTTGTTTTGGTTCAGTGCATATCTGTGAAGTGCTCCATGAACATAATGGGTCCTTGGAACCTAAAGTGCTCTGAGACAAGGCCTGAGCTTGCCAAGAAATTAGAGGGAACATGTGAACTTTGGAAAACCCTCATATTTACCTTTCCTCTACATTCTGCGCATCCTATTGAGTAAATGAAATGTTCAAATTAGATCCAGAGGGAGTCTTAATATGGACTTTCACTGAAAACAAAGCTTTTTATGTGGAAAAGCCTTTTTCCCCTTCCACAGGGTTTGGAATTCGGCCGACTGGTGTCAAAGTCTGCAACTAATGACTGATTGTATAGTTTGATTGGAGTGTTTCCCTGTACGTCATGACTTGATGTGGTCAGGTGGTTCCTACCTGTCAGACGTGCTGCATCTCGCCAACTATTGGCACATCACTCAGCCTGTAGTGTTTCTCAATGACGGAGTCTTGGCTCGCCCAGCCACCACTAGTAGGATGGACCTTTGTGAAGAATCCCATTTCCCACTGATGCACTGGGGGCAGCAGGGAAACATATAGCTCTGCCTCATGATGGTCTCGGCGGCTCAAGGGCATCAGGCGGTGTTGCCAGCATTGTTGTTGCTTGTTTGTTCACACACTTCCCACCTTATCACAGGCTGGTTAGTGAGGCATGCTGACCCTATCCCAACCAATGACAAGATGGAACTTACCGCTCCACATAACATCAATATCCCTGCAGACAGGAAATGGTGAAACATAACTGACAGAGGTCAGCTCCATACCAGATTGTCAGGCCTTCCTCCAGTTTGGCGCTGCATTTCACAGGGGTGGTTGATTGTCAATGCAGGTTGAATGAGCCGTACTAGCCATGGCTTGTGTGGACCCGTGGACCACGGTCTTGATACCCCTTGGAGAGGTCATATGGAGTCACAGGTCCAGGGGCTATAAGTGAAGTCCTTATCTTTTCTGCTGCTGATGTAGTAAAGCACAATGTGATATTGTAGAATTGTTTTGCTTAAAGGAAGTCACATCCTGTGATGGTATGGCGCCAAATGTCATGTCACTTCCTGTGAAGATGTTGGTCACAAAGGTTGTGCGATGTCAGCAGGGTCAAGGGGCATACAGCCCGGATCTCACCCTTCAAACTGCAAAAGGTTGAGAGGCATGTCATAGATAAATGTTGAGGCTGTAGGGGCGTAACTGGCTGTCAGTTTTGAACAACTGGAAGCGATTAGTTTCACAGCCAGAGAGTTCATCATCAGCTCCAGCTGCACAGAACTGATCACTAGTCAAGTCCACAAACCCCAGGCCCAGCTAAAATGGTGTGGTGCTCTGCTGGGTGACGGTTGTGCCCCACCAGTGCTTTGCCATCATTAGCATGTTGGTGAGCATGAAGTAAGGTCTGGACTTGCTGAGCGTGCTTGGGTGGAGGGTGTAGCCCTCATTTACAAGAGGTATGCAGGAAGCTGGCTCGCTATAGTTTACTAAAAGGAAGTACACTTTGCAGAGAGTCCAGTGGGTCCCCAATTGGTTTACAGATGCCAAAGTAGATAATACTAACGCTCTCTTTTGTGGTAGTGTGGACGAGCAGTTAGGTTTATCAGAGGGTGGTGAAAGCATTTGTTGTAGTCACAGAGGCAATAAATGAAACACACACTGAAAGAATACATCCGAGACCAAATTAGAACAAGCATTTGCAATGCAATATGTCTTGTATTAGTGAAAATTTGTGCTATTGGCTTAGCTATTAATAATGCAACGTCAATAGCTCAAGCTTTAAGTAATGCGAGACCTATTGCATTGGAAATGCTTGTTTTGTTTTGGTGACTAATATGAGTAAAGAATAGCAAACGTTTCTATCTCATAAGCATTCTGTTTTATAAATTAGTTTTATTATTGTGTCAAACGAGTTATGTTTTTGGGCTAAAGGATCCTAAATAAGCTGCTCAAATGAGTAACACTGTCCAAAAAGAGCTTACTGTTGCATGTAATGTTAGCGGCCACAGAGAAGAGAAAGCGAGACAGACAAAGTTACAAGTGAGAGAGGAATTGCTGGGGAGAAAGAGACAATGGGGGAAATTAGGTGGGAGATGGCAGGAAGGGAGAGACAAAGGGAAGAGAGAGAGAGGTGAGAGGACAAAAGATTCCAAGGAAAGCAAAAGAGGAGGGGACAGAAGGGAGAATAGTGAAATTCGAGGAAAGGCGGAGCAACCAAAGCAACATTGATGTGGAGAGATAAAGGGAGAGAGTCTGGCAAGCTTGAAGTATGAAGAAAGAAAACGAGAGGAGAGAGAAAAAGACAAATAGTGAGGGGGAAGAGAAAGAAATACAAAAGCATGGCAGAGAAGGGTGCAATGTGATAAGTGGGAAAGAAAAGAAAGTGAGAAATGCAAAGATAAGAGGCGGGAGGAGGGAGGAAAAAGAAGAGATCTAAAGAAGCAGAGAGATGGAGAAAGGAAGGAAAGAAATGAAGGGTGAGGAAAATACTAGAGTGAAAAGACTGATGAGTGAAAACATGTAGTGAGTGCAGGGGGAGAACGGAGGAGAAAGGGAGCGAGTGTAAAGAGGAAACTGCCAAAAGCCAAGCATGTTAAAACAAGAGTGGTTCAACATATCCAATGCTGAGTTTCAGAGAGTTGCTACAATTTTTTTTTAAATTAGTAGAATACAATGTGAAACCTAGAGGAGTAGCTGGTCATAATGTAGGCTAGGGGCGGGGGGGTTGGACACTTATAATTACATGCCGGATTTCCATCTCAGCGGCAGCCCTATTGATGCCCACGGATCCCACCAGCCTGTCAGATTTGATTTTGGGAAATCTGAGGCCTGATCGGGGTAATCCAGTGGTTTCCTGGGAGATCCAAGGGTGCAGGAGGGTACGAAGTCGCGAAAAGATTAAAAAAAACATGAAACCGGGCGCCATGCTAGGCAGCGCAGCCCCCGAGCACATTCATTTAAAAAAAATGATGAAAGTGGGCGCTGTACTAGAATATAAAGCGCGGCGCCCGTGCAATTAAACATGTGTATGGCGGCCCGTGAAGCGAGCACCATGGTTATAAAGAAAAGAAAAAACATTAAACCGTTTCCCGGGAGATCGAAGGCTGCATGAGGGCCTGAGGTTGTGGAAAGATAAAAAAAAAGAACATGAAACCGGGTGGCGTGCTAGGCAGCGCAGTGCCGGAGCACATTGAGTAAAATGAAAATTCTGACAGCGGACGCCGTGGTAGAATATAAAGCGCTGCGCCCGTGCAAATTAACTTATGTGTATGGTGGCCCGTGAAGCGGGTGCCATAATTCTAAAAAAAAAAAAACTGAAACCAGGCACCGTGCTAGGCAGCGCGGCTCCGGAGCACATTAATTTTAAAAAATGATGAAAGTGGGCGCTGTGCTAGGATATAAAGCGCGGTGCCTGTGCAATTTAACTTATGTATATGGTGGCCTGTGAAGCGGGCACCGTGGTTATAAAAAAAAACATGAAACCGGGCAACGTGCTAGGTACTGTGGTGAGACAAAATAAAACAAGTAGTACCTAAACATACCACATGAACACTTAAAGCGTAATACAACTGTAGTTGGTCGGTGCTCCTTCCGATAAAATGGAAGTGTATGTATCGGGAGCACCAACTAGTAAGGAGCCAGGCAATAAGAGTAACGCAGGAGTTAACCAATGGCAAACAGCAGGCGGGATTGCACTCGCTATACTGCTTACAGCAGCTCTTGAAGACAGCGCATGCACACTGCTTAGGATCGCCCTAAAAATAGCACTTCTTTTTATATGTATTTTGAAACCAAGAACTTCGTTCAAATGTAAGCACAGTTTTCGATATAAATATTCACAGGTAAGTACAGTGTTCAACACAAAACAACAGAAAAATACCCACCCGTTCAGAAGATTGATCATAAAGGCCCACAAAGGAGTCCTATAATTATACTTAAACAACCAAGGCAATCCAGTGCATGTATTGAGAAAAACCAACAGATACAATAGATAATTTTTTATTTTTATTAACAAAGTATCCAAAAATATACTATATTATAGCAAGATGATACATACAAATGGAATACAATAAAAAAACACAATAAAAAGAGTACCCCACAATAAACCGTCATCCACACATACACACTCAAAGGATTCACATGAGCTCTTCACATCCATCAAACATTCATACATTAGGCATCTATCCCGGTATTTAAAAAAGCAAAAAGGTGTTCTGATGTTCTGATAAACTGGTCCAGATGGTAAATTGAAAACCACTTCAGGGTTAAAAAGGACCAAATGCCGACGCGCGTTTCGGTGAGAACCCTATACAAGGGCTACACCTTCCTCAGGGCAGGACATATGCAGTGAAATAGATGGCGTGGGACACTCGAATACCTATTGAGGTATTCTAACAAGACATCATCCAGCAGGATAGTATTAAAAACCATATAGGTCTACAGATACTAGACAACTGCATCCAACAAATCCAAGGGTGTAGGCATGAAGGAGCACTTGACGGAGAATCACACTTTCAAGAATTCAGCCAAATCGGCTTTCAATGTAGTCCTTATTCAGAACGTAGTATAGGGATTGATCTGAAAATACGATCCACGATCAAAAAACCGGGTACGGATGTTACCCGTTTCACATCTCCCGTCAGTACAGTGTTCAAACCTGTGCATTTTGAAACGCAATGCAATTCTATGGGAGGAAAAGTCATATATGCATAACAGTAATTTCAGTCGGTTTCAGGGGTTCACCTCCAGGGATTGGAGTAGTAATGGGCTAAGGTTCAAAGTACTAACAGCAGTTCTTCGGGAACCACCCGGGTTCTACCGGGAGGAGGATGTTGGTGAGGCAGGTAGCTGGTGCGCTACAGAGAAGGGGGACCACCTGCATAGAGGCTGCACAGGGGCACTAGTTGGCAAGTCCGAGGGCTCCCAATTGGGGGTCAGGTTGCAAAGGGTCTTGAAGCATGGGGGCACAGCTAGTTCATCGGGACCCGGGCCGGGGGGATCAGGAGCAGAGGGGTTTGGTCAACTGGCTGGGTGCACAAAGATGCACCTCGTGGTCAGGGACAAACAGCTGACAAGGCCAAAATCAAGACAGCTGGGCCACTCACAAAGTGGGTCTCAGTGATGCTGATATCTCTCAAGGGCTGCTTGGTCCTGCTGCAGTGAGAATCTGGACTGGACTACCACTGTTGGTGTTGGGTGCAGTGCAACCAGTACCCTGGGGGCTGGGACTGCACGGCTCCGGTTGGTCCTGGTAATTTCTCACTGTGTGGGGACACAGATCTGACCTTCCAGAGCATGAGTACCTTCTCCTGGTCGTCTGCAGCATCGGTCGGGCCAGGGAGCTGCATGGCGATGGACCGGACTCTGCTTTGTCGGTGCCTGCGGTCTTCAGGGGAGTAGCTCATCTACTCCAAGGAAGACTTTCGGTGTTTGTCGAAGTGCTGGCAGGCTACCCAATGCTTTGGTAGTTCTCCAGCTTGCAGGACAAGTCACTCTGTCATGATGGTCGAGAGAGGGCTGAGGACGGCAGGGTTTCACTCTAAAGTCCATAGTTCTGCTGCTGTTCTCACCAGGCAGTGATTCTTCTTCGTCCTTCTTCTGTTGGTCTGTCAAATCTGAGTTCTTGGCTTCTGGGGTGGCACCTAAATACTAAATTTAGGGGCATTACAGGTAGTGACAGGTAGTAGCCAATAGGCCACCCACCTTTAGGGTGTCTACACCCTCTACACCCTCTACATGACCCTAGAAGGCTAATTCCTTCCAAAACAACATGGAGGAATCTGAAAAGTGGGCTCCACATCTGCTGGCCTGCTCTAGTGGTGGTGCTTTCTGGATGTGGGCACACCTCCCAATCTTACTAATTTTCCCGCCTGTCTTGCTGCCAAAAGGTGGGGTCAGGACAGTGGGGTGGGTATCTCCACTATCTGGGGTGGCCCGGGGTCGCGTATCAAAGGAGGCAGTGCATTTGAAGCTTTTCGCCCTGGGATGCCCATCCTGCTTGAAGGAGGTGTGAACACCTCCACCTAGAGCAGGCTTTGTTCCTGACCTCCAGAGAGCGAAGGCTCTTACCTCATGGGGTTAGAAACCTGTCTATGATGGCTGGCTGGTCGATATCAGTGAGTCAACACACTAGCAGTCAGTAGGTTTTCAAGAGACACCTCTAAGATGCTCTCTGGGTGCATCTATTAATAAATCCATCACTGGCATCAGTGTGGGTTTATTAAGACGAGGTGTTTGGTACCAAACACCTTGGGGTACAGTGAAGCAATCATGTAGCTGGGGAACTCTTAATGACAGGTGTGCAGCCCATGCACTCAGTATGGCTTTCCTGTGCCCTTGTAATATCTAAGGGTGAACATAGATATCACAGGGACACATCCACTGAGGCAGATATGCCCACACATGGGTATAGTGCACCCTGCCTTCGGACTGTAAGGCCTGCTGTAGGGGTGACTTACCGATACCACATGCAGTGTTTTACTGGCATGCCACACAGAGGTGTGTGCCATGTTGACTTTTTGGTTTTCTCTGCACTAAGAAACGCAGGCTGCAATGGCAGTTTGTGTGGGCTTAGTGAGGTGTCCCTTAGGGTGGCACAATTCGTGCTGCAGCCCTTAGGGACCCTCTTTAGGTCCAATGCCCTAGGTACCAGGGGTACCATTTACTAGGGACTTACAAGGATCCTAAAGTTGTGCCAATTGTGAAACAATGGTACAGTTTAGGGAAAGAACACTGGTGCTGGGGACCTAGTTAGAAGAAACCCAGCACACTTTCGGTCAAGATGCATCAGATACCAGGCAGAAAATGGGGGGTAAACATGTCAAAATAGGCACTTTCCTACAAGGTAGATCACAGTTCAGCACAGCAAGTTCCAATACACACACTTGTGAATGAATCATTTGTCTGTGTTCCATAGACACTTTTCCCACTCATGGTATAGCCCAGAATGATGAGCTAGTGCTGCCAGACACCATGCTGGTCTGTCATGCTAAAGAGAGAAAGAGTGTTAGAAATGGGGGTCTCTAGTTGGCAGAGGTAGGTACCTTTGACCATGTAGGGACCCTTGCTTCTAGTCAGGGTAAGGGGCTACACTCCTAAATAACCCCTGCTCACCCCCTTGGTAGCTTGGCACGAGCAGGCAGGCTTATCTCAGAGGCAGTGTGTAAAGCATTTGTGAACACATACAGTAATACAGTGAAAACACTACAAATGGACACCACACCAGTTTAGAAAAATAAGTAATCTTTATCTAGATTTAACACAAGACCAAACGAAAAAAAATCCACAATACTGTAATCAAAAATATGACTTTCAGATGGTAGAAATAGCTTAGTTCAATGTAGATGGTAAATGCAACACTTGGTTCTCAAAGTACCTGGGATACGTCACGCAATGCAAACAAAAGGGTCGCAAGGAAGTTGATGCGCCGTTCCTTACACTCAGGGGAGTGGATGCGTCGGTTCCTTACTGCAGCGCAAGGGGAGGTGATGCGTCGCTTCCTTACTGTGTGGGGAGTTGATGCATCGTTTCTTACTGCGGCCCGGTGTCGATGCGACAAGATGGCGCCTCGATGCGATGTGACGATCCGGTGCGATGCGACAAGATGGCGTCTTTGATGCGATGCGTGCACGCCCAACGGCCGTGCGGCGAAATCGATGGTTACTTGAGCTGCGACAGGCCCTGCGATGCGCATCTCTGGTGATGCGACGTCGACCTCTGCACGGTGGCACGCTTCTCCGGTGATGCGACACTCTTCGTCGGTGATGCGACGGCAAACAGCTGCGGCGGCAGCACGCTTCTTCGGCGATGCGGCGGCAACAGCTGCGGCGGCGACACGCTTCTTCTCCGTTGCGTTGCGCTTCCAGCTCCCAGCGACACGCAGACACTAGAGGTACCCAGAACAGCACCTCTCTGCAGGTAGAATTCCCAGCAAGGAAATTCAGGGGGAGCTGGTGGTGAAGTCTTGGTGTCCCTGTGACTTCAGACAGGAGGCAAGCTCAGCTTCAAGCCCTTGGAGATCTTCCTCAAGATGATAAAGTACGCAAAGTTCCTTTTTCTCTTTTCTTGGAAATGAGTAACCACTGCAGGCCAACCCCAGACAGCAGCCAGCACTGGGGCAATCTCCTCCTTCAGCTTCCTTGGTTTCTCTCCTTGACAAAGGTCCGTCTTGATTCCCAGAAGTGATCTAAAGTTCTGGGGTCTGGGCCCCAGTATTTATACCAGTAAATCCTTTGTTCTCTGAAGGCAGAGAGTGTCTGTGCCCAGCCAAAACCAGTTCTGTCCTCCCTGGTGCAGCTTCCTGGCAGGAGGTGGAGACAGCATTGTTGAAAGCACACCTGGCCCAGGTAGCTGAAAGGAAATCTCCTCCCCCTACTCTCTATTCTATGAGGGCTCAGGTCAGTGAAAGGAAATCTCCGCCCTCTACTCTCTATTCTATGAGGGCTCAGGTTGGTGAAAGGAAATCTCCTCCCCCTACTCTCTATTCAATGCAGGTCCTATTCAGCCCAGCCCTGACCCTTCAGACTGCTGGAGCCAAGGCCCTCTCCAGCCCCCTGTCACTCACAAACCAGACATGGAATACACAAACCTAGCAAAGGCAGGCTGGATGGTTAGGCAAGAAAATACCTACTTTCTAAAAGTGGTATTTTCAAACACAGAATGTAAAAATCACCCACACTAAAAGATGTATTTTAACATTCTGAGTTCAGGCATACTAAACTTTATTTTCCTATCTTGTTCCTAGGGTCAGTTAGGATTATAAGATGTTATAATCAAACTGCCCATTCTGGCCTATGGGAACAGATAGCCTTGCAATAGTGAAAAACGAAATTGGCTGTAATTCACTATCATGACATGCCACACACATCAGGGCATGTCCTACCTTTTACATACTATGCAGCCTGCCCATGGACCTACCTTAGGGGTGACTAATATGTAGAAAAGGGAAGGTTTAGGGACTGGCATGTGGGTGCACTTGCCAAGTCGACATGGCAGTCCCAGACTGCACACAGGCTCTGCAATGGCAGGCCTGAGCCATATTTTCAAAGCTGCTTCTGTGGGTGGCACAATCAGTGCTGCAAGCCCACCAGCAGCATTTGATTTACAGGCCCTGGGCACACATGGTGCACTGTACTAGGGTCTGACAAGTAAATCAAATAAGCCAATCATGGAGTCACTAATCCAATACAACATTTTACAATAGGGAGCACTTGCACTTTGGCACTGAATAGCTGTGGCAAAGTGCCCAAAGCATCTAGACCAGCAAAAACATAGTAAAAACACAGGAGGCAACAGCAAAAAATGGAAGGGAGACCCACGCCAATGGTGCCAGGTCTAACAAAGAGCTTGAAAACGAAAATTGTCAATAGAGAAGTATGTAAAAAGCGAAACAGTAGGAGTTGAGAGAGATAGATGGGAGAGTGGAATAAAGGGTACTCAGCCTTCCTCCCTCCACTCTCTTCTCACTCTATCTCTCCTGTCTCTCGTTGCATTCCTCATTACTGTTTCTCCTCTTTTCCTGTCAATTCTCTCTTTCACTTTTTATTCCCATTTCTCCATTTCTTTTTATCTCTAAGTTCCCTCTTCTCTTTATTTCCCTCCCATTTCCTTTCTCCCTCCCTCCTTCCTTCCTTCTTCTTCTATCTGTTTCTG
Source organism: Calotriton arnoldi (assembly GCA_963921515.1). Lineage (NCBI taxonomy): Eukaryota > Metazoa > Chordata > Amphibia > Caudata > Salamandridae > Calotriton > Calotriton arnoldi. The sequence continues at coordinate 319,453 of CAWUFW010002941.1, forward strand.
CTGTGATTCAACCAGCACCGCTAGAGTATAGTCTCCAGGACTACCCTTTACAGGGATAAACTAGGAAGGTACACTGACTGCAGACCAACAGGGGGTGGTATGTATCTCAGGGTGCTAATGGCTGCAGACTTGCTTGAGCGATCTCAGACTGACAATGAATGGAGGACTGGAAAATGTCTCCCAGGGTGGTACCATAGCAGACCGATAGGACATTTCATGAGATGGTGCTGCATGAACCTTTAAGACCAATCTGAAAGTGGGTTGTGTCTCTGTTCAGCTCTGGTGCACTGAAAGGTCACAGGTAGTGCTTAATTTGAGCCGGTGGTTGCGGGTGGGACCCACGGTACTCATTTCTAGGGACCGATACTTAGATTTCCTGCAAAAGAGAGAAAAACACAAAAAAGTGAAAGAAAATGGGAAGACAAAATGGAAAAACAGTGACAATGTGAGAAAGCAAGAATGAAAAGGATCCCTTAAAAGTGTCAAAAAGGGGCTAGGGAGCGTCTGGTGTGGAGGAAAGAGAAATGAGGTGCCAAATGCCAAGGCAGCCTTGTTATATGACACCCCAACATTCTGTCACGCCAGCTGTAGGCTTCTGGGCAAAACTTGGGGCCTCCACACTACGGACCTGATTTAGAGTTCGGCAGACAGGTTATTCTCTCACAAATGCGACGCTTATATCGTCTGCCATATTACAAGTGCCATTGGATATAACGCACGACAGATGGGATATCCGTCCAAGTTGTGATGGTGTAACCCGTCCTCCAAACTATAATTCAGGCCCTAATTCTTTAACAAACTAAGCACTGGTCGCAGGCACAGGAGAAAACCTAGCCTATTTGTACAACCCTCCTACCCCTTGACAGGCTGCTGGCGCATTGAGTGTAACACAACTTTGGCATATTTAAGCAGTATCCAGTGTTTATATCAGTAAAACTGTTTCCTGATGGACAAAAGCACATGCATGATCTCTGTGGTAGCAGCCCCTAAAGTACTAAATTATTTCATGAGTTATTCTTCCAGCTGCCTGTAACAGTTAAACACCTTAGCTCATTTCTTTGGGAAAATGTACTCTAAAAAAAAATGTGTTCCCATTTTCCCAAATAGTTTGAGGTGGAAGAGGGGAGAACACCCAACTCAATTAGGGAGGGTTGGGCTTATTTCACAAACCAGTCATTCTTTGAAATAGTTTGTCAGTATCACTTGAGAATGTTTTTGGAAAACGTTATGTTGACAGTAGACAGTTACTTGGAGAAATTGTGATAAAAAGAACCATTTTGCACTCATTTTAGGTGTAGAGCTCCAATAAGAGGGATCTTAGTAATATCACATCCTCGGCTAGTTATTCCACACCTCTTAAAAGTTCTCCTTTGCCACTCCACTCCTCTCACTTTTATTTACCCAAAACCATCTGCCAGCACCTCTCGCTGTAAGAAACCACCTAAGGGTCAGTATTGCCCGGTTAAAAACTATTTTTTTTAAAACCATTCTCTATTGTACAGGAAGTGGAATCATCAAGCATTGCAGTCTTGATAACATATTGATATTGTGACACTGGGAAGTAGAGTGGTGTGAGATTTTACATTGGGTGTGTGTGTAATTGAGAACAAAGGCACTTTCTAGGAAAAGGGAATTACAAATAAATTTGTGACAATTACAATTTAGAAAATGTAAAAGATTGCATTTGGTACTCAGCAGTGTGATATAGTGGGGTGAGAGAGAGAGGACTTAACAATCCCACAGAAGTCTAATAATGATTCCTTTGGTAGAGCGTCCCACCGTGCGCAACGAAGGTGGTTGAGGCGCTGCCACTTGCACATGCTAGGTGAGTTAGGAATTTGCATCCAGTCTCACTCGAGAAAGACTTGTTCTTGTAATTTAGCATGAGTTGTATACCATAAGAACATGCATCCTGTAGGCTGCATCGTGGTACTTTGAAAAAGCCAAAAGAAATGTGGGCGTCATGGGTGTGACACGCATCATGATGCAAGCTGTATATTCTAAATATATAAAAAACAAGGTCCAAACACTTGAATCAGAACTGTAAGAAATTAGATTATTAGTTGAGAGGGATGAACGCCTCTACTCCAGTAATAAACACAATCCTTGTCTGGGTGAACCACAAAAGTCAATAAATAAACCTGTGCTTAAGCCTCTGGTAGGTTAAAACAAAAGCAGTTAGGCTTAACTCTGAGGCAAGTAATAAACTGAAAACACAACACAAGAAGAATCCCACACTATTTTAGAAAAATAGCCTTTTTTAATAAATAAAATGAGACCAAAACAACAAAAACCCAATTATAAGTACCGGACCAGAGTTTTGCATTTTTAACGTTTCATGTGAAAATAGCAGCAAAAAGCAAAAAAGCACCACTCGCAGTTATCTGGTTGCGCTGTACCGGGTAAAGGTCACGAGTTCAGGATGACCGCAATGGAACATGGGTTGGATACATGGACCAGGTTTGCCCTTTCAGTGAGGAGCCTAGGCTGGAGCTTTGCACTGGCATGTGCCGCAATAAGGTTGTTGTCGGTGAGAGAAGCAGGCTTGTGCTAGAGTTTCACATTGGCGGGAGACGTTGGCATTCACTGTTTGGTGCGAAGAGCAGGTCTCTGACGGAACTTCATGTTGACAGGAGGCGTGGTGATCATTGCTGACATGAAGAGCCTGCTTACAGTCGGGAAGAGCTCCAAACGTCTGGATTATTGCCTATAGCCCTGTTTTGAGGCAGAAGTAGTACACTCTGATGCAAGCCAAGGGTCCAGGATCTGCAGGGAAACTCTTAGGGACAAGGGCGCACTCCTGCAAAGGCCAGCAGCAGGGTTGAGGCAAGTCCAGTTGGTGCTGGTCAGCTGAACAGTCACAGCGAAGGCCTACGGAAGCTAGTTGTGTCTTTGTACCTCAATTAGGAGGTCAGCCAACTGACCATCAGAGTCATTTTTGGTGATCCTGGGATTAAGGGAAGCAGGTCGAGTCTTCCTTCTTCATACAGAAGGGCAGCCCTTTTGAATCTTCCACCGGTCTAGGAGTGTTCTGATGATCAGTTCTGAAGGTTCCATTTGTATACCCAGTGCCAACCTGTAAGTGGGAGGGAGCTTTTGTCCAACCTTCCCCCTTTCCTAGATTTGGCTCTAATCTGTCTAAGGAGGCCAAAGGTAGGCAGGCCTAGGTTTAAGCTGCATTTGTCAGTGACAGGGCAGGCAGCCTTAAAAGTCAGTAAGTGGACTGGCACAGAACTCAGGCTACCATTTGAAGCTCAGGAAGTGCTGAGTACAACCCTCCCAGGCCATTTTGTTCAGGGGAAGAACTCCATGCCCCCTCACCAAGGCCCTTTGTTCCCATATCTGGAAAGAATACATACCACAGGAGAGCCATTCACAGTCATGCGACCCTGGACACTGGCAGACAAGCCCATTTGGTTTAGGCAAAAAAATGCCAACTTTATAAAAGTCCAAACTGAGGTGGTGTGGTGTGCAGCATAACAATGTATTGGGATGCTGCTGTTAGTAATTACCAGTGGCTGAGATTAATTCAAGTATTCCATCCGTCATTTTTTTGGGTACTTTAGTTTGTCGCCCTATGTGAGACGGGTATGCCCAGACGTGAGTCCTGTGTATACTGTGTCATTGGAACCAAGTTGTACCCGGCTGATGAGCCCATAACTATGGCAAAACCGGTCCTCGGTTGCTTATGTTCCGGTTCGGGGACGACCTGTCTTGGCAGTTCAGGCTGGACTGTTCTGATTGGAGCAGGGTCAAGACTGATTTGTATTTGCCTAGGTTCAAACTGAGGTGACATGGCGTGCAAAGTAACAATGTAATGGGGTGCAGCCCCGAATACTAACCAGTGGCTGAGATTAATTAAATCATTCCAGCCATCACTTTTTTCTGTACTTTACTAATCTGTGTCAAGGCACACCTTTAACTGTATGCATCAGACGGAGATCAGGTCAATGTTTAACCAGCACAGGTATGAACAAGCACTTGAGATACAAAAAGCACGCTAGTGAAATGCACAACAATTGATTGAAGCCTCTGGTCTGCCTTTCACTGTAGGCGGAGATCTCTTGGCTATAAGGGGAGTTGTTGCCCTGTGTAAACAATGTTGTCACGCAATCTATGAGGCCGTAAATAGTGTTGTCTTCTGTTAAATAGTCTCTACTGTGCTAATAAACTCAAATTTGACCTTGGCACTCAAGTAATAATTGTGCGAATGGGTGTTTATTAGTACAGTTGTTCTAAATAACACAGGCTATAGGGCCACATTTATTTTCACCAATATGGCATAAATATATATATACATTTTCAACTTAAAAGATTTCATCAGTTTACCTGATTGCAGAGGCCTGCACTAGCGTTTTTACAATTTTGAAAAGCAAGACGCCATTGCCCATATGTGTCAATCGTGTTGAGCGGTGGAAAAACTCCTCCGCCTTTTGGGGTGGCTGTCATTCCAGCAGCTCTGCTTTTTCAAGAAACTGAACAGGCGCACGAATAAGAAGTCCAAAACAACTAGCCATGGACCCAAATCTCGAACAGCAGGGATGTGTTGATTGCAGAGTTCTGCCTTTGGTGATAAAATGTGTGACCCCGCTTTAAATATCAGGCCTTTAATGTCTGAGCCTTCGCCCAGTGCTACCTCACAGTCATACGACCAGTGGTGGATTAGACTGTAAGACTGGTAAGCATCAAAGTTCAAAAAGTTATTCCACAATAAAGCTGATTCTTTTCAATACCGTCATAATCTGCCAGTGAAAGAGCTTTGAACTTTCTTCAGCTTCAAAACACTTCAGACCGCCTGCTCTCCCTGGCCGCCCTCTTATAGTCCTCACCCACCACCAAAATAAAGTTTCAATTTGATGAAAGCAGAGGCAGGCGGTAGAATGCTTTTCAAGAGGTGCGCACAATGCATTCCTTTTATAAGAGTCTTCTAAGCACCCTCTGCATATCAGGAGTCCTGGTAATCCAACACTTGAAAGAATATTTCTTTAAAGTTCATATTTCGCCTACTCAACCCCTGAACTGTATTTCTACGGATATCATTGTGTACTGAAGGAAGTTCGGGCACTCACAGTGGAGGGCATTTAAAATCCGTTTACAAAAACATTCCACTTTCAAGAATTTATATTTAAAGTCACTCTCTGTTTTCGTAGGGATGTAATAAAAGAACTTGCTGCTTAAACTTGCTTCTTAACTTCCAGAGCACACCCTTTTCTTTTTTTCTTAAAATGTTAGCTATTTCCCTTGTAAAGTTCACTACTTCTGCGGTTTCTACAGCTGGGTATACATTGCTTTCACAGATCACCTACACAGTCACGTGATTTCTTCCTAAAACAGTGTTTTTGAACTTGGGCACAAACTATCGTACTCACATGTCAGTTTTAACTAGAAAGTGGTGCATGAACCAAACATCTAGACAAAAATAAACTACTGAACTGAAATTCAGGGGGCACAGTGCTTAGATCAATAAACAGTCTCTCAGGCCCACAGGGAGATATCTTTGTACATGGCACTGAAATGGGGGTGAGCGAAGTTGAAAAGTCAGCGGCCTCCTAATTTCACAAACGTTTGCTGGAAACAGCACCAGCTTCACAAACTGTGAACCTTGCAAAGACTTATAAGATTGGGAATGTATGATGGAATGTATGGTGGACTCAGCTGCAGCTGGAACGTTCTGTCTGCTGCACATGGCCTTATGTTGCAGCTGTCTATCATGTTTGTCTGGAGTGCCATGTCACATCTCCTTCGCCCAGCTGCTGGGCCTTGGAGCTGTAAGCCCCAGCGTGGAACTTCTGCCATCGCGGAAAGGAGTTGGCATGGCTGAACAGAGTCCATTGAGTTTTTCCACTGACACTTAAGTTGTACCAGGAAACCTCAAGTCTTGTAGCCTGACGTCCTGTCATTGTTGGGATGAACATTCGGCTGCAGGAAAGAGTAAAGTGAAACTAAGCCGGCTTCAGCCAAATTCATGGAACCTCGTGCTCCTCCATAAAGTGCAGTTTCCTGAATTCACACTCCTTCACAGCATTGTATAATTTCTCTCACCCCTGGTTACATACTGACTAGCATCATCTTCAAGAACCATCGATAAGCTAACAATACGCAACTCTACCTCAAAATATCCTCTATTCAAGACTTCAGCTACTCAAAGTCTGCCTCCAGAAAGCACAGAATAGAATGTCAAGCACCTCCCTCAATCTCAGCCTATCTAATAAGTAAATATTACTGCACCTTATAAAACCCAGAATCAAGCTTGGCTCTCCAACATGAACCTTGATGGCTTCTCCTTCCAGAAGATAGCTAGTACAAATCACATGGATTCCTCCTTGACAAGGACCTCTCCCTCAAAGAACACATAAATAAGAACACTTACATTCCTCCTGAAGAAGACAAAACCCTTCTTCCTCAAAACTGAGTTCATAAAAATGGTGAAAGCCATGGTGTACTCCTCCCAGGATGGAAGCAATGCTCTTCTCCATGTCCCAAATACCACACTGGCATCCTCGAAATATATTCTGCATGTAAAGGTTGGGTTCATCATGGACTTGAAAGGAGTTTGATCACAAACTGATAGAAGTGCCACAGCTTTCCCATCAAGTTCACATCTTCTACAAGGCCATCCAAAGCAACACTATTCCATATTTTGATAAGAAAATAACCACCACAAATGGACATGAAAAAACCTAGAACCAAGATATTAACAGATTGAAAGCAAATAAATACAACAAGGGCAAGACCATGAGGTAGGCCTTCAGCATCTATGAATTGAGGAGATCTAGAGCAGGTGTCTCCAACCAGTCGATGGACCAGCTACCAGTTGCTGGTTGACACCTTTAGAGTAGCTCACAGCCTTAAGTTCATTTTAAACTAAAAGCACAGTGTCTCGTTTTCTTTTAAATTTAAGCAAAGACTGTTTTTAATTTACATTATTATCTTCAGGCTGGATATAGCAGGGCCTGATAATGAGCAGTGCTGGAGTAAGATTTATGACCGAGGGAACAGAGGTGAAGAACTGAAGCACTGAGGTATTTAACTCTTAAATAAGTACTTGTCAATTCAATATTGGAGGGTGAGAACAAAATGATGTTTCTGAATGCTTTTAGATGATAGAAAATTAAAATGAAAAGTTATCTTAATGATTAAGTTTACTCTTCATTTTAATTTTCTCCAATCTCAAAGTGTTGTATTTGCAAACAGCAGGCCTCTTGCTCCCCACAGCCAGTGGACCCTTTTCCTATATTTATGTCCTTTTTTGAAATGGGAGAAATTTAAAGTGAAGAAATATATTTCTATGAAACATTGTCTTAATGTTTTTCTCCATTTTCAATTAAGCTAGTTACATCTGAATGTTCTATGTCTGTTCTTTTCTGTTATAAATATGGCACCTTGTCTACAGGCCACCGAGAGCCAGATGCCTGGTGTTTGTAAATGTGACACTTGGAAATGGGATTAAATTTAAATGATAGGTTTTATGGAATCCTTATAAACATAAAGCTAACTCAGTTTAATTTTCTCCCATTTCAAAGTGTCGCCTTTACACACAGTAGGCATATTGCTCCCAGTGGCTGGTAGACATGGTACCATATTAATAACTGAAAATTACAGCCAGTATTTTAAGTGGGAGAAATTTAAAGTACAGAAAAACTTTCCATATCATTAACATTTTTGCAGAGCGTTTTCTAGACTTTAAATTTTTCCCGTTTAAAAAAAATGGTTATATGTTTGTATTATACATGTAACAGAGCCACATATGACGAAAGGTATTCCAGTGCCACAAGTACATATGACATATGCCCTCAATCACCCATACACATTCATCCCATTCAAACGCACACATGTGCATACATCCCCAAAGACCACACTATCACTGACACACATAGTACTCCTGTCGTAGTGCCCCTAGTCAAAGTATTTTGTTCAGACCATAGTATCTGGCTCTATGCACATTAGGCTTAAAGGCAGCAGAGCTGGGCGTGAGGATGTCTGGTAACAATGTGCGAGTTGCTTAGCCTTCAGTAGTTCACGTTGATTTTCACTGATCAGAAGTAGCTCTCAGTACAGAAAAGGTTAGATACCCCTGATCTAGAGCAACATCTGCATCATTATCATAACTGAACCTACACTCCTCTAATTCAGAAAGCAACTGAAAACTAATTTCTTCAAAGAGCATTACTACACCACACAATAGGAAAGTTGCAAGAAAGAATATAATGTTTGTCAAAGCCCTCCACTTTTTTCCCTGACTGGTTTTGTTTGCCTTAAGACTCTGAGTGCCTTGTCATTGCCAAACCATGGTATCACCCTTGATTTCTCCCAAAAGTGTGCACTGCGCAATGGATTTACCTAATCTCATGATTTAACTTTCCTGTATGGCTATGAAAGATAGCAGAAGAAATGCACCAATGGCAGAAGGGTCACATTAAGGGATGCAGTTTGTACTTCCACCACCAACACGTGGCAACAATCTATGGCTGCCAGGAACACATTGTGCTCTGGCTAGGCTGCAGTTTAAAAGGAAGGCAGTCACACACACATAAGGGAAAAGTGCCTTTGCAAAGTACGAAAAACTTAGCTTCATATATTAGATAAGTCACCCTTAAAGTGTGTCTTGCTAGCCCGCAAGGCCCAGTGCTTAAAGTATAAAAAATGTGAAATACTCCATATTGACAGTAATACATCTTCACAGTGAACAGTTACCCAAAATCCGTGAACAGACCTTGGTGTAAATACATTTCTTATTTTATATCTCTGCCTTATGTGTGGAGCTTTCTGCCTGAGTAGTAAATGTGGGAGGGATGGGGGAGTGGCTGGGAAATTTGGATTACTTACTACCAGTAATGGTTTACAGATGGGTAAGGAGGGGTTTAGCGATGGACATGCTCCCACCCACAAAAGAGTAAGCCCATTGCTATTTACAAACTGCACTTTTATAGTTACTACTGCCAACAATGAGTCAAAACAGTGGTAAATCTACTCCAGCTCAGATATGGAGTAAGTCCAAAACCACACATGGCCAACCACTGGTATTGTATTGCACCCTCCTATAGCGCATAATAGAGGCAGGGGTTTAAAATAGAACCCCATAAGAAATAATGCTCAAATAAATTAATTTATTTTGACTTTTTAAAATATTTATAAAGTTAATTTGATGAAAAAAAGTATATAAAAGTGCAGATACATATTTTATTATAAAATATTTTATTACCTTCATAATAAAAACCTTAATGTAACTATCTTTTTTAAAATATAATTAAATGTAAATTAATCGTACACCTAACTTTTAGCAATTTTAATACATAAGCAATAAATATATTTTACTTGAGGTGTATATTATTTTTTTAATACATCTTTTAAAAAAGCATTTTGAATTTAGTATATTTAAATTAATGAAATATTTAATTCAAAATTAAGATGTTCTGCATTTAAAATAAACATATAAAATCAATTTACATTGAGATTTATCATCAAAATAGTTTTGCAATTTCTTTTAAAGTTTAATGTACTTTTTAAATTTTCCCTCTACTTTTCTATGGGGACTGATCTGCCCTGGTGGCGAAGGCCTTCACCTATGTATGAAAAATTATTAGCAGTAACTTTACACTTCTAAATTAGTTTCCACCCCCTGAAAACAGGGTTTGGAGACATGTAAGTCTACACTTTGTAATAGCTGTAGAATCAGCAATCGCGATTAGCCAGAAATAGTAAAGTTACTTACTACAATGTGCAAGAGTAAACTTATACATCTAGATTTACTTATGTGAATAAACCCCTTAGTTCTCAGCACATTAATAATAAGTTTAGATTTAGCGTAGAACTTTTCAAACCCTGCCGAAAAGAGCTTGTATACTTTTAATGTAAGCACATAAAACTGTGTTGTCAGCCTAAATTAAGATTGGGGTCTGATTAAATCCTAATTCAGGGGTTTCATGCTGTACTGTCTTTAAAACAGCATTGATGCACTGACAAAAGTATTAAAAATAAAAAGAGCTGAGGTACATCCATGACAAACTCCCTTTGCAGTACTGAAGTCCCTTGTGAGTTTTCAGTCCAAGCACACAGTACCAAGATGTAGCAGACGCACCAGTTCTACAAGAACTGGGTCAACCCAAATTGCTGTTATAGTTTTAATCAGTCTGGGTCAATCTAGCATATCAAAAACACTTTGTAAGTATATAGGTTGAATTTTAAGAAATGTATTCCATAATATTTACTTGAAATAAATGCTTGGTTGACTCTCCCCATGCTCATCTTGAACCCAAACTATCTTCCACAGCCCACTCCTGAAGCCACTGCAACAGTGTCCCAAAGATTTTGCCAAGGCAATCCAGGTGGGATATTGGACGGTGATTCCCTAAGTCTGAGGGATCCCCTTTTTAGGTCTTGTCTAGGCAGCACTTGCGCTGTCTCTTCGAGACATTCTGTATTCAGGAAAAACTGTAAGCTCCGCCCACTCTCTGCCCATCTTTTTAATTGGCTCCTGTCACTGTCCTTTGTAAAGGTTGACCTTTGATTTGTTAATAGGCTTATTATTCCCTCCTTACTACCTCCCTGTCTTCTGTTGTTACCTCCCACCAGGACACCCCTTGTTACATGTGTTGTTACTCTATAGCTTTAACTTACAGCCTCCGAGCACTCTTTTGTTAATGGTCTTTCTCCTGCCAGCTTTTGCAGACAGGAAACGCTCTCCCAGCACTGGCAGCCAAATGCCTTTTTAAAAAATGTATTTACTTTTTTTTTACCGTGCCATCACCCGCGCTTTAGATTTAAACAGCTTAAGCTAAAACGCAAGTGCTGCGATTACTTTAAAAGTATAGTAATAGAAAAAGAAATTGCATTTTTTTCTATTTCTGTACTTTTGAAGCAATTGTGGCACCTGTGTTTAGCTTAAGATGACAAAGCCTAAGCGCGGGTGCTGCCATTGTAACGAAATTAAACAAATAGAAAAAAAAGCATGCTGCCGCCATTGTTTTTCTATTTCCTTACTTTTGTTACAATCGCGGCACTTGCCTTTAGCTGTAAACATCATAAGCTAAAGTGTGGGTGTTGTGGATGCTTAAAAAGTAAAGAAATAGAAAAAATATATATTTTTCTTTCATTTTTAAGCAATCGCGGCACCCACGCTTTAGCTTATGATGTTTACAGCTAAAGCGCGTGTGCCACAAAGGTCTCGCATTTGCGAGAGTTTGAGATATTGGCATTATTAAATGTGTTTTGAAACCGCTTTCAGGTTTTCAAAACTCATAAATAAAAGGCATTGTCATTTACAATGCCAATACCTCAAAGTCTCGCAAATGTGAGACTCATTGCATTGCAAATACTTGTTTTGTATTGGGACTATTTCAGCTCTCCTTCGAGACCCAGTCTTATAGCCAGACCTAACTATAGGATTGGCAATTGTCAGAATGAAACAAATTACTGTAGAAGGCCCAGTGACCTTAGTGCCAGACACTTTCCCCTGCTACAAGAAACCTATAGATTGGACGCCAAGCAATCTAAATGGTTTTACTTTACAGAGACTATCTGAATTTAGGGTGACAATAGCGTCAGTCATAGTATTCATATCATATACTGCCTCGGAAGTAAAGAATGCATCTTTGGGCACACCATCCTATTGCACTATGTTACGAGTTTCTAGAACCCTTGGATATCTTTTTCTGTATGCCCAGGTGGCAATTTGCCTAGTTTCTTCTGTGATTGTCTTCTTTGTCTTAGCATTTAATTCCTTATAAGCAACATTTAGTGTTCTTGCTTCCTGAGTATCAAAAGATTACACCTTTGACAACAGAGCCTCATTGGTAGCCCTGAATTCTTGCCATACCGGTTGTTCCTTCTGGTGAAACCTGATAATGCTTCACCTGAAGTGAAATGATTTGGTGCAACATAACCTAGCCTCCTGCATGATGTTATAAAACATCTACCAAACCTTAAGCTGCGAGCTGAAACCCTATGATAAAAGAGAGTGGTTCTGATGCAGCAGACTTAGGCTAAGGGGATAGAACTGGAATGTAAAGTGGCTGTTTCCTATCTCTATAGAACTTTTCAACACAGTCACTGTGAGTCACTCACTCACCTCACACACTCTGTAGTCCTTACTACCAAGGCTTCTGAAGGCCTCTGAGCTTTTAAAATACTCCTCCTGTGACTCAAATGCAGGCAGGCAGCATTAACTCAGCAAATCACCCAGAATGTTAAAAAGGGGGGACTAGGAGCGGAGCAGCAGACGCCACCTTCACCGTGCCTCACCTGTCCCTTGCAGCCCCACGGCACACCAGCCTCACCTATACAAAGATCTCCAAGTGGATTAAAATGGTGCTATAGGGCAGGATGCTACTGGCATTACCTAGCATATGGCTGGAATTGCACACGCACATTGGACTGCTTCTTAGGCCCATAGAAGAGGAGGCAAAGGGAGGCGGAGGAGCAGGTTGTGCTCTGTCCAGCAAACACATCCTAAGGACAGACCAGGAACCAAATTATTTTTGTTATTATTATTATTATTACTATTATTATTATTACCTTCATTCAGCCCATCAGATAAACACAAAGAGAAATGCAATTGTTTTCTATTGCTGGAATAGTGGAAACCCCAGAGGGTGAAAAATATAATGATATGTTTAATACTAAGTTAGCTAATCTTAAACATATGCACACTATAAAAGTGAAAGAACTGATTGCACTGGTAAAGCAAAAGGTACACGATGTGCTTTTTAGTGTACATAAGTTTTAGCAAACTTGCTGAAGCAAATGTGAAATGAAGGGAACATAGAGCCTTTGGTTGTCACCCATGACCCTTACCCATAAAGTTTGAATGCACATTGTTTATGCATAGATTTGCACTTTTTAAAAGTAATCATTTATCTAGGGTGGATGGGTTGATTAAGTCTGTAGGCAAGGGAACATAGTTTACAAAATTGGATCTGAGAGTTGCGTATAAACAGTGTGTCCTAGGTAAACCTGTTCTTCACTTGAAAGCATCTCTCACAGGCTGGTACTTCCAGTTTTGTTCAATGTCCTTTGGTTTGGCCTCCTCCGCATTGGTCTTTCAGGCATTAATGACTATATTTGTCACGATGGAAAGGTTGGGTGATCCTCTCTATTATGATATTTTTTAATTTTTGGAGAGAAGGAAGAAGAGCATGATGGAAGGGGTCGTGTTCACAATACTGGATTCTTGGGGCCTGTAAAGAACAACGCTTGCTCTGTCTGTTTTGAGCAAAATTGGACTCAGAAATGTTCTTTTTCCATGTAGTTTTATATATTCAGTAGATAACCACACCTCACCACTGGCTGAATAAGCAGGAGCCTTTCTTCTGTGTTTGCCAGCTTGGTTTTTATGTTTCCTTTTGGCTTACTCAAAATTCTTTAACTCTGTCCTCTGCATCTCATTAATAATCTTACATCATTCTTCTGCTGATAGATTTGGAGTTGGTTGAGTAAGAATGTCAGAGAAAAATGACATCGGCATCCTTAAAGACTAAAAAAAGAAGGAAATCTGCTTTATTTATTTGAGAGTTTTATATATCGCTAGCTAAACCTGGTGGTATCGGAGCGCTTTACAGCTGTAAATGTTCACAACGTAGATAACAAGTATTTACAGAGCAGCTAAGTCACATCAGATCAAATCAATTAATCTGGGGCATTACATTTACAAACAACAGAAGCGTACATATTCCTACAATTCAGGTTGATGGTACATATACAGACCTAGTGCAGCAACCAAGGGTGGCAGGTAAGTTTGTAAAGGCCCCTAAATATCTCTAGAGCCGGAAGCATGAGGCAATAGGGCTAGTGAGTGCATTCTATCATCAGAGAAGAGTTTCTGATTCTCTCACCTCAACATGAGTAAACTCTAGAATCATATAATTTAAAGTCCAAACTAATGAGGATGGTTAAGTTAAGGAGATCTCAAAAGGTCAGAAAAATGCAGGAAAAAGAGAAATCTGGGAAGTAGATCTACAATATAGACACATATTTTTATATATTCACTACTCCTGGGCTTTCCCACCATACTTTTGGTGCAGCAGTTTCATGTTTCCCTACTACTGTTTATGAATTGATTAGCTAATGTTAATATTCATTTTAGTCATTGATATATTCTTCTGTACTATTGATGTAACGATTTCATGTAATATACTTTAATGTACAAAATTCAAAAATAAATCTTTATTTATTTATTTGAGAGTTTTATGTAGCGCTAGCTAGACCCGAAGGTATTGGAGCGCTTTACATTAAGTGTGCATGGGGTTATTATGGCTGAATTCAGCGAGCCTGGATGATTGGTTGAATATAGCACTGCAGATAAGTTTCCATTTCTTGATTCACTCACTGGCCATCCGTTTGATTATGATATGCAGATGACAGACTAATTTCAATGTTCAATGTTTTACAGAAAGCTCTTAAAAAGTTCGAAATAAAATGTGATCCATGCTCTGATATTTTTAGAGTTAAAAGACCATGTAATCTGACTATAGTTTGCAAAAACAAAGTACGAGTTTCAAAGCTGACAACATACCCTTTGTGGGACTAAAATTGCACATTTGGTGAAAAAATCTACAACCTCCACAACAGAATAGAAACCTTTGTCAGACAGAAGATCCACTAAAAACTCTATTGGTAAAGTGTGCCAAGTGTCTACATTCTGTTCCTGATAGTAATGTGATTTAAAGCTCTATAGTCTATGCATGAGCGCATTTCACCTTCCTTCCTGGATCAAAGAAGACTAGACTCAAGATTAAGAAAGACGAATAAAGCCAGGTATGTATCTAAATATTTGCATAGATGTTAATTCTGTTGTTCCATTAATGCATAAATACAGTTGCAAGGTAGTTTGAGTCCAGGTTCGAAGCCAATGCAGCATTCACAAGATTAATGTGGAAGTAGAGTTTCTCCTTGTGTTTTTTACTAAAGACATCTAGTAAATCATGGTATTCAGAAGGAATTCTTTCTTTTAGAGGAAAGGGTTTTCTTCTTTCATTGATGAGATTTATGCTATGAGAAGGCATGCAATTTTAGCAACGTTATCCTCACTAAGTACTGATTCAATATTACAATGCTTCTTACATATTGATACTGTGATTTGTATTGCAATTTGAACAGAGTCAATATCAGGATTATATGTAGATAACCAAATAATACCCAAAATTAACTAGGGTGAAAAGATTAGATCAAATGTAATTAATTCACTATGTATCCTTGAGTAAGATTACTGTAAGGGTAAAGTGTTGTGTGTAATAGGACCTGAAGCAAGCGGTGTACCATACACAGCTCTAATAGGTTTGGGTATCATTTTCCTCTGCAAAGTTAAACCTAACATATGAGACAGATCCCAGTCTATAAATTTACCAGAAGCTCCTGAGCCAATTACTGCATCGAGATGAAATTCTTTACTTTCAGTATCAGACAAGTATATGCGCAAACATACATGAGCTGTAACACCTGGTACACTTCTAAGAAACACTTTTTGCACAGGGCATGTGTTCTAAACATCACTCACTGACAAGCCCTTTACTTCTGTTCAACTTCCTCATTTAGTGGCCAGTTCCTTTTGGGTCTCTTTGGATATGACTTGACTATGAGTTTATCCGATCAATAATAGAGTCAAAGATTTTTGGATCTCCTTAACTCCTTCTCTTCTTTAATAAGAGGTGGGTGTCCAGTCCCAATTTGCATGGGTTCAGGAGAAGGATTGTGAGTCTTTTCATTAGTGGAACGTTTTTCAAATATTCTACTCCTAAACTCACCCTTTCTTGTCTCGTCTTTATGTTCAACTAACCTCCATTTAATATTATCACTAGGGTGAAAGCACTTCTTTAGTTCTGGAATTTTAGCTAATAAATCTTTAACTCATCATTAAGCCCCCTATAAAATGAAAATGCTCTGACTTTGAGCATTGCTATCTTGCAGCACAACTCCAGTGGCCTGTCTGGTGATTGGGTGGCCGGCATTTGCATGAGGTGGAGGTCTGCAGTAGACAGCTAGCGTTAGACTTGCCCATAGAACTTGTTTTCCGGGAGCCCTTTGCCGAAGTTCTCCAACATATTAATGCATACACCACTGGCCAGTTATCACAGAGTCTTGAACATTACTTCTGATACAATACCATATGCACCAGGGATTCCTGTGAGGTGCCTCCACTGTTTTGGTGCAGGCTTGGCATCTGAGTCTGCTGAGAAGAGGGAGCATGCTGGGATTAAATGCTTGGGAGACCTATTTCAGGATCGAATTTTGATACCATTTGGCACATTGATTGAACAATCTGATTTACCTGTGGGCCAATTCTTGACACACTGGTGCCTACTCACTTAACACCACATGGGACATCATTGACACTGACCAACTGTTGCCCCAAAAGCTATTCAACATTGGATCTGGCTGTAGACTGATCTCTTGGGTTGTAAAAGTGATCCCGAGCACTCTATAGCTCTTTTACCAGAAATCCACACCAAGTGGGACACTGACATAGGCCATTCCCTCACACAGAAAGAATAGGATAAAAGCGCTTTCCCATCCACCCAAGATTTCAAGGAATGCAAGTTTCCAATTTAATAGTTTCAATAAACTTCACAGGGCATAATTGATGCCTGCACGCATTCAAAAAATCTACATTGCTGCCTCCGCCGAATTTTCTCGCTGCCTTGTTTCCAATGTACATGTGAAACATATATTTTGGGTCTGCCCCTTTATGTCTTCTTAATAGGGTGAGATATGCACCATATTGACTTCTGTACCAGGTCACCATGGACTATTTACCATGAAGAGCTGAATCAGACAGTGTTGTGAGTGGGCTTATAAATCTAGCCGTATTATTGGCCAGACACTCTATTGCAATGAAGTGGAAATCCCCTTACCCAGTCCGTATCTCCCATTGGTGCAGAGTAATTCTTCACTGGGCCGAGGTTGCATAGGAAAGTGCCCATTCTGCATGGTTTCCCCTAACTTTTTTTTACCAGATACCTGATGCAATTTGACAGAGTGTGCCCTTCAATCAATCAATCAATCAGGGTTTTGTAGAGCGCGCTACTCACCCGTAAGGGTCTCAAGGCGTTGAAGGAGGGGGGTGTGAGCAGCTCCGTTGGGGTCATCCGAAGAGCCAGGACTTGACGTCCTTTCTGAATTGGTGCAGTGTCGGGCTTCATCGGAGGTGAAGGGGAAGATTGTTCCAGGTCTTGGCTGCGAGGAAGGAGAAGGATCCTCCACCTGCTCTGGTCCTGTAGTAATGAGGGACGGTGGCTAAGGCGAGGTCGACGGAGCGGAGGTTTCTCTTGGGGGTGTGGAAGGAGATTCGGTCGTTGAGGTATTGGGGTCCGGTGCTGTTGAGGTCTTTGTAGGCGTGAGTGAGCAGTTTGAAGGTTATTCTCCTTTCAACGTGGAGCCAGTGGAGGTCGCGGAGATGTTGGGTGATGTGGTCATGTCGTGGGATGCTGAGGATAAGTCTGGCTGCAGTGTTCTGGACTGTCTGGAGTTTGCGGAGGAGTTTTTTGTTGACTCCGGCGTAGAGAGCGTTTCCGTAATCCAGTCTGCTGGTGATGAGTCCCCTGGTCCCTGCCAATCAGGTTCCAAGGGCCTGTGTTCTTTCCCTAAACTGTACCATTGTTTCCACCACTGGCACAACTCTGGCCTACCTATAAGTCCCTTGTAAGGGGTACCTATAGTACCAAGGACAGGGTAACTAGGGAAAAGCCTTTGAGGGCTGCAGCATGTAATATGCCACCCTCCGAGACCTCTCACCACAAACATGCATCTCTGCCACTGCAGTCTGCATGTTTTGGTGCACCTAAAAGTGAAGAGTCAACATGGCACACATCCCTGTGTGCCATGCCTGCCCAGCACTGCGTGAGGCCCAGGTAAGTCACCCTTAAGGTAGGGTTCACTATGTCTAACGTGAGGGCCTATCTGCATGAGCAGACAGATCCCTATAATATCTAAGTCAATTCTTGTATATTATAAGTGCTCAGTAAAGCCATCCTGAGTATATGGTCTGGAAACTGGTCATTATGAGTTTCCCAGCACCATAATGGCTTTACTGAATCCTGGGTTGTTTGGTATCAAACATCTCAGAATAATAAACCAATCCCAGCATCAGATTTATTATTCCCTGCACTCAGGGGTCCCTTCTAGAGGGGACCCCTGCACCAAACCAGCCTCTGGTGGATTTCTTACTGGTGACCACCAGCCTGCCACCACAAGACAAGTTTCTGGACCCCTGGGGTGGGAGCCTTCGCACCCTGGGCCCAGAAACAAAGCCTTTCCTGGGCGAAGGTGCTCACACCTCCCCCAGGTCAGGAAGAGCCATCTGTGACAGGGGAGCTTCAAAAGCTTTGCCGCCTTTGCAAAGCGACCCCCAGCCTCTCCTGCTATTAGGAGGAGGCCCCCTTCTTGTCTCATCCCCTTTTCGGCAGGAAAACTAAGAGGAAAAAGTAGACCAGCCCAGAAGGTGTGCCCACCTCTGCCAACCCTGCCCCTCAGGTGATGGAGGGGAGGTGAAGCCTACTCTTCAGTGCCTGCCATCTTGCAGATCGCAGGCACCCTCCAATAAGGGATAGGGATGTTGCCCATCCCCCCACATGGGTTGAGCACCCTAAGGGTGTAGTCACCCAAAGGACAGTAGCTCACTGGCTACTACATCGAGACCCCTAAAATGCCCCTAAATCCAGTATTTAGGGGGCAGCCCTGAACCCAGAAACTAGATTTGATCCAACAAGAAGAAGAAGGACCAAAGAGCCGTGCTGCAGAAGAAGAGGACGATGACAACTGTTTTGGAACCAGCCGTACCGGCCTGTCTCCTGCTTCGGAACCCCTGCATGCTGAAACTGGCATGTCCTGCAGCCGGCAGCCTCCAAGAACCCTGGGGACCTGCCCTGCCTTCCCAAAGGACTCTGATCACCTGTGGGCACCAGATCTGTCCAACAGCAACCCAAGCTCTGACTCCAGATCCAGCCAAATCCGCGAGTCTTCACCACTCTGCACCCGACGTCCACAGCCCGAGTCAGAGTGGCCCCAATACCCCAGCGAGGTCCCCCCGGCAATCCTGACCTGTGATCTAACATTGGAAGACCTTCTCCAACCTTCTCCTCGATGCCTGCAGCCTCATCCTGAAGGTCCCCCCTGACCGCGACCGGAACCGGTGAGAAGAACCCGACACAAAAAGACACCCCTGAACCCGCAGCCCCCTGAGTCGTGAGATGCCTGACTGATGATGTTTTGGTGTCCAGCAACTCTTCAACTTCATCCTCCAGTCATTGGTTCCCTTCATCCAGTCTTCTGGCTCCAGCCTGCAGTCCTTTTCCTCGACTGGCATCCTCCATAGGAAAGCATTGGGCTACTGACACCTCTTAAGCACCCTGCACCCAGCCACCCCTGGGCTGCTGGTGGTGTGGACTTGATGCTAAACTGGGAAGCCCTTTGCCCTTACCTTAACGCCAGGAGCTTGCCTCCCAAGACCGAGCAGCCCCCAACCGAGGTGCCACCTAGCCCCATTGGCTAACATCGGCACCCTGCACTCTGCACCGGCCGCCCGAGTGCCGCTGGTGGTGCACCTTGAGTGCCAACCTGAACCTTGGGGAACCTTGGTTCTACCCCCCAAAACTCCATTCCTAAAACCGTTTACTTACCTGTAAAACTAACAGTTTGTTTTTCTCCATAGGACTGTATGGTGGGTTTTCTCAGAAAAATCTTGTGTTGAACTTGTCTTGTACTACAACAAAAGTAACTTAGTGCCTTCAAACGAGTTAACCTGCTTACTGGTGTCCTGTGATGCTTAGACTGTGTGATTAGTTTGTTTTGTGCAAAAGTAGAAAAGTAACTAAAAAGTAATCTAAAGTAATTTTAAGTGTTCTAAATAGCTTACAACCCATTCTCTCAACTGCAAAAGTAATTTGCATGTTCCTACAAAACCAGTGCACAATGTATTTTGAAAAGTAACATTATATGAAAAGTATCACTTACCTGCTATTGAGTAAATCTTGGTTCTAGTAATACAGATAACAAAGTAACAACCTCTTATGCAAACAATTGATTCTGATTCAGTCTTTGAGTGTGTGACGTAATTTCTTACCGAGTGTGTACAACAAATGCTTAACACTAGCCTCTGATAAGCCTGACTGTTCAACCACACTCCCACAAAAAAGAGTGAGATATTTTCTGCTATAGACTCTGCTATACCTCTGGGGATCCCCTGTACTCTGTGTACGCTATAACTCAGTTTGGTGTAGTATATACAGAGTCAGCTTCCTACAGGTTGAGCCATTGTCCCTACACAGGGAGGAGGACAGAGAACTTTGTAAACGCCCCATCTCAGCTTTTTGGGATGAACTGATATTCTCCTTCCAAGAATACATCAAAGATGACACCAGACCCATAATGAGATGGGATGGACTATAACTTGTTCTGACCTTACACACTTATGACTTAGAATCAGCATAACAAACACGGCTCCCCCTGCCTCTCTTCCCTTCTCCGACAATCACATACATTAACACCATGCCGATCCCTTGTTGACAACCGGAAGGTCGTGTGGGCATTAGGACCTAGCACATAGAATAGCATCCTCATTAGCTAACCTACTGTCCCCTCTCATAAAGGCACTTTTACGAGGCTTGTCGCTAGTGAGCCTAGTTTTTTTCGGTTTTGTTTTCTTTTTTTCCGCTGTTTTGGTTTCTGTTTATCTGATTGCCTTCCTGAACATCAAGCAATATGGGATATTGCCAAATGATGCCTGTTCTGCTTAATATTACATCTCTAGAATTAAATGAATGTCTTGTTCTGACACTTCAGAATGATTCTGTTGATTATACCTACCATGCGATATATCTATGACTTTAAGGATACTGTAATGTATGTCCTCTGAAACGTATACACCAAAAACTGCACAGATTTTTTTTTTAATCAATAAAATGGAGCTAATCTCTTTTTTCGTGGCCAACCTAATTCCAATATTAACCATTGAAATTGCGTAATGTGAGCTAACATGTCTTTCTTACCCTTTCAACTCTATTAACTTATAATCAACACACTGAGTCACAGCTATCAAAAAATATGTTCTTTTCCATTTCAAATTGTTCTAGATTATAAGGTAGAGGACTATTTTATTAAACTAATGCCATGGACCATGATGCATCATTGCCTGAAAGATATAACAATATGAATGCCACCTTTGATTCAGGGGTTGGGAAGGGAGTAGGGTAACACAAGAACTGTCACCTGCATTGATTAATACAAATGCTCAGTTTAGATGGGTCTCAAGCACATCCTTCTGGAGTGGTCAAAGGAGTATGAACCGGGAATGCCACCTGAGGTGAAATATTAGAAGTGTAACTAGTTGATAAGTCTGAACTAGCACTATCTGAATTTGCTAACAGGACACTGTTTGCATGTACCTTGTCTATTCTCTGTGACATGCCTTCTAACTGATGTTGAAGCCATTGGTTTTCACTACACGCTTCATATATTTTTTTTGTAGGTACAAAATGGATTGTCTAGTGTATTCTAGCATAGGAATTCATTGCATTCAGGCAAGCTATATTTCATGGGTTTTGCAAACTATCATAGACTTACTTGAGTCTCAGTTTTTGCTTGCAGAGATGCCATGGAATGAAGATTGTTCATCTCTCACCTTATCTAGCATTAGAGGCTTAGGCCCTAATTTATATTTTGGTGGAGAGGTACGCAGCAATGGAGTTCCCACCCCGCCAATATAGTTGTCCGCCTACCAATTGTTTTTTTTAAATTCTTTTTATTTAAAACGTGCTCAGTTGATAGTACATTCAGGAGATAATTACATCAGAATACCATATCTTCTCTTCTGCATCTTCGATGTTACATAAATCTGTACAGTGGATATTTAATACATGCCAAGCCAATCCCTACGCTATTTCTTTTATAAACCTCTATAGGTCTAGCAGGCTCCCCATGCCTTTTCCCATTTCCTCGGGCACCGCCTACTCTTGTATATTGTTTGTTCTGCTTGCCAGCACCAATCTAAATCAGATTTCCACTCCCCTATTGTTGGGATGTCAGTTGCCCTCCATTTCCTTGCCACATTCCGCTTTGCAACTTCTAATGCTAGCCATTGTCTTGTGTGTCTCGGCCAGTCTTCCTCCCCAGTGATCATGAGTACAAACCATTTTGGCGCCAGCGGTACCTCTACCCCCGTAACTTCGGCTAATACTTCTCCCACTCTTTGCCAGAATTCTTGTAGCTTCGGGCTGTCCCATAACAAATGATAAAAAGTGCCCTTCAAGCCACACCCTCTCTGACATTGTGTACCTTCACTCTGCCCCATTCTGTGTAACACTGGCCTGGGCTAATATACCCGGTGAAGAATTTTCAACTGAATCAACCGGAATCTCGCCCTTATCGCCACTTCTCTTGGGCCCTGTAGTGCCTCCATCCACTCCTCGTCTTCCAATGAGCTAATATCACCCTCCCAGGTTTCTCGTAGCAGACCTAATCTTTCTGGGGTGTTGTTCACTATTTTTTTTATAAAGCAAGGAGATGGCCTTTTCGTTTAGTGGCTCAGTCAGTGTTCTGTCTTCTAAAGGTGAAGCCTTTTCCAGTGTCTCCCCTTCTGTGAGGTAGTTTCTTACAGCATGACCCAGTTACAAATACCGCAACCGTTCTCCTTTTCCCATCTCATATTCAGCCTATAGGGTCGCAAATATAATGAATGCCTGACCCCTCCAGATATCACCCAGGGTCCAAGGCCCAGTAATTCCCATTTAGCGAACCCCCTTAGTTTGCTCACCTTTCCCCACTTGGTATTGTTCCACAATGGGGTCATCCCTGTAAGCTTTCCTTCCCAACCCAGAAATTTCGTGGCAGCTTGCCAGACCTGCGCCACTGTTTGGGTATGCTCTGGCAAGCCCTTTGTCAGTTGCTTAGTGTATAGCAATGATCGGGTGCCTCCCTTGCTCATGGCAAATCTGTCTGCCCTATATGCTGGTTCTTACCTCTCCTCGAACATCCACCCATTGACTGTCACTAATTGAGCCGCCCAATAGTATCATCGGATGTCCGAAATTGCTAATCCTTCATCATAGACCCCTTTCTGTAGTTTGCGTGAAGTTATCCTTGGCGCAGCGCTGCCCCACAGCAAGGACCGCAACTCCGCCTCTACTCTTTGAAAGAATAATGGGGTACCGCATACGGCATATTTTGCAATGCATATAATAACCGGAGGAGGGCCATCATCTTAAATAACACCGCTCGCCCCATCAGAGTGAGCAGCAGGGTCTGCCAGTGTCTGACATCGCCGTTGAGCCTGTCTAACTACGCCCCCAGGTTACGGCGATAGAACTCTTGAGCGTCTTGAGTTATATAGATTCCTAGGTATGGAAAACCTCTCCTCTCAATCGGCACCACACATCTCGAGGTTAGCTCTGGGGCGCCCCCAGCCAATGGGAAAAGTAGTGATTTCCCCCAATTGATTCGATATCCAGAGTACTCCCCATAGATGCGGAATATCTGCAGTATTCTGTTGATTGACTGCCATGGTTTCCTAACATACAGCAGGATGTCGTCCGCATACAGAGAGATGCGTTCTTCCCTTTCCTCCCCAATCGGGATCCCCCAGATCAGAGGGTGTTGACGGACCCAAGCCGCGAGGGGCTCCAAGGCCAGGGCAAATAAGAGTGGGGAGAGTGGGCATCCCCGCCTCATTCCTTTCTGGAGAGGGAATACCCGAGACACTGTGGCATTAACTCGTACTCTAGCCAGAGGCTGTTGATAAAGCAGCCTGACTCACCTCATGAACCCCGGTCCAAATCCAAACTTGTCCAGCATTGCAAAGAGGTAGTTCCATTCCACACTGTCGAAGGCCATTCTGGCATCTAGGGATAGGTGCGCCATCTGATCGTCTGCGATTTCCTCTGTGAGGTGAAGGACCCCAAACAATCTACGCAGGTTTAGTCTGGTCACCCTATGGGGCATAAACCCCGATTGATCCGGATCCACAAAGGAGGTAATCACAATTCCCAGACACAAGGATAGAAGCTTCGCTAGGACCTTTACTTCATAGTTAAGCAAGGAGATTGGTCTATATGAACCGCAGTCTGAGGGTGGCTTGCCCTCTTTAGGTATTACCGCAGTCCTCTGATCTGGGGGGAGTATACCATCCTCTTTAGCTTCCAACAGCATCTCCAGCAGATGGCCTGCCGTCTCTTGCAACATACATCTATACATTTCCACTGGGAGACCGTTGGGTCCCACTGCTTTACCTGACTGCAGGGCGAGAGATGCCGCCTTTATCTCTTCAATCGTTAAGTAACCCTCTAACATCGCTTTATCTTCCTCTGACAGATGTGACACAATATCTTGCAGGAAGTCACTACAGTCTTGCTCTGTCTTTGATGAAGAGGAAGCATATAATTCCTCATAATACGTTGCAAATTTCTCCGCCACGTCTTTCCCCATGACGTATCTATGGCCTTCTTCATCTACCAGTCCGGGAACCAATCTACCAGTGGCTCTTGTCTAACCAGGCTTGTAGTTTATTCGCTTTGTCCCCAGCATCGTAAAGTCTAAGCTGTGTGGCAAGCGTTTGGGCCCTTGCCCTATCCTCTAGCAGTTCTCGTAATTCCTTTTGACAGAGCCACAACCAATGTTGCTCGTCTCCCAACTCATCCCCTCCCTCAGTCACTCGGTATTCTAGCCATATTATGTCATCCTCTAGGGCTTGACACTTGAGCAACTTCTCTTTCTTTTCGGTGCCCATTTCTGCTTGGGTCCTACCTCGAAGCACCATTTTGAAAGCCTCCCAGAGAGTCACTTTGGAGTCCACCGACTCCACATTGTCAGCAAATAATAGTTCTGCTCCCTTCCTCATATCTTCCTTGAAATCATGGGGGCAGATTTACAAGCCCCTTGCACCACTTTTGCGTCATTTTTAACATCGGAAAAGTGGCGCAAGGGGCTTGTAAATCTGCCCCATGGTCTTTAAATTACCGGGGGTCTATCCGTGGAGGAAATGTATAGTCTTTTCTTGGGCCAGTGAGTCCCACCTCCACCAGGGAATGGTCGGACACCCCACGTGCTCTATGAGTTGCACCTACAAATTCTCCCAGAGCCGTGAGTTGCGTTATCATGTAGTCCAGTCTTGAAAAGCTCCCAATAGCTGCCGACAGATGGGTGTATTGGTTCTCAGTGGGGTGTTGGTGTCTCTATATGTCGCCCAGTCCCATAGCTCTTAGGAATCCCCCCAATGGGCCCACCCTTCTCCCTGACGCTGCCTGCCTAGCAACATCCATCTCTGCGGATATAATATTGATGATATTGCCCCCTAGGATTAATCGTCCCTCCGGGAGCTCCAGTAACAGGGAACCCAACTTCTCCAGTATGGAGGCCTGTAGCCCCGGTGGAACATAAATGGAACATATGTTTACCGTCCTCCCTTCCCAGGTCCCACTAACCGCTACATAACGTCCCAGTGTGTCAGCCCAAATCTTCCCTTGAATAAATGGGAGTGTCTTTCTGACGAGCACTCCTTCTCCCCTGGATCCCGTAGGGTACCCCGCATGAGCCAATAGGGTATAGCCAAATCTATTCAGCGCCTTACATTGATTACCTTTTAAGTGTGTCTCCTGCAAAAGAACAAGATCAGGCAAATGTCGTTTTACGTATTGCAATACCACTGAACTCTTAAGCTTGCCATTAAGTCCATTTACATTCCAGGACCACACTCTCAAGGCTGTCATCGATGCCTTGCGCTCTGCCATGTCTTATGGAGTCTCTGCGCATATTGCGTCTGGGATGCCTTGTGTTCTTGGATCATTAGATTACCTTGCCTGCTTGTTTGATGCCAACCCTCCCACTTGTATACTCCCTGAGCCTGTAACTTAGTCAGTTGAGTATCTATATCAACTAGCAACTGGTCCCCAGCCCCCCCCCACCTCCCTCCACCCTGCTACCCTGCTAATAAGGTGTGTGAACCCCAATTTACCAAACCGCAGAGTGCATATCGCCCCAAAACTTGCATCTAATAACTATAACTGGGGGTGTCTCAGCCGCTCCAATGTGAGTATATCACAGAGGGGTTACCAAAACCCCCCCCCAAAAAACACAAAAAAACACACCTTTGAGGTAGAACCTTCCGAACTCAGTCACTTTCAAATTCCTTTGCTGAGTGTACGGCTTTGACTTAACTCCTCAGATATATCATATTGACGGCAGTGTCAGAGTCTGAGGCAAGGTAGTGTCTTGCTCTCTGTATCCTGACATAGCTCTCTGGGCCCTGGCCCACTTATACCTTAATTCTGAGTATACACCGTATTCCAAGTCCTTTCCACTCATTCCGGGAGCCGGTGCTGTCGTTTCTTCTCTATCTTTCTGTTCCTGTTGCGGCTCTCTTGACCCTGTCGTCCTTGTCCAAGATTCCTGCCTTTGTTTCTTTCTCGATTCACAGGTCGCCAACCCTCAAGCCACTCCCAAGCTTCTTCCGGGGTTGTGAAATACCATGTCTTGCCCTCTGTTATCACATGTAGTTTTGCCGGAAATTGCATCATATATTTAAGCTTGCGGTCTCTCAGTTCCCGCTTCACCGCTTCAAGCTTCTTCTTTGACGTTGTACCTGCAGCGTGAAGTCTGGGAAACACTGGATTTGGGCGTTTTCGAATCGTATATCTCCCATACATCTAGCGGCCTGGAGAATTGCATTTCGGTCTCTGTAATTAAAGATTTTTGCTATGATGGTCCTTGGGAGGGCCCCAGGTTTAGGTGGCGGTACCAGTGCACGGTGTGCTTCATTACTGCTTTTAAGTCATGAATAGCCGCCATAATTGCTGCTAATGAAGGCTCCACATTCTCTTCTGCCTGTAAGGCCACAGCATTCTTTGGGACTGCATAGTTGTCCATTTTGTTGGACTGGGGAGCTCCCACACTTTTAGGTTTTCCCATTCCGTTCTCGGCTGCTCCGTAAGGTATCACCCTCACCCAATCACAGCATCGCTCAGTCTTGTGGTTCCTCCCGTGTAATACTATGTGTTTAATATTTGGCCAAGGACTCTCAAGATGTAGTGTGGAGGGCTGGGAAACCCCGCCAGCCGCCTCTGCTGTCCTAAGCTACTGCTTGTAGTCGCCCTCTTGTGTTTCTTATTGCCTCTGCAGGACGGTTATTTCGTTGATCCTGCCACTTTTTGGTTCTCAGCAGTCTCTTGTTGGCTGGGTTAGGCCAGTTTTCTCTCCCTTGTTTGCGATCCTCCAAATGTTACCCTTATTTCAGGCGCGGGCTCATTCCCAACCGGGTAATCTTTCAGGCAGGTTGAGGTCTGCCATCACACCCATCTCGACCTCGCTGGCCCTTTGTAGGTTTATCCCCTGGTCTGGGGCCTGCGGTGTATCTGCACTCCAGTGGGTGTTGTTGGTCGCTGTCCCGCTTGGGGTGTGGTTGACATGCTGCCTGTCCCGGTGTTCTACCTCCACGGAAGATGGTGCAGGGCCCCCACTCGAGTCTCTTGCTACCAACCCTCCTGCCTGTGGGCGGTAGTTGTGTTTGTTTCACCCCTGTGCTACTCCGCCATAAGTGGCCACCTGAGGAACCACCTATCTCCTCTGCACACTGGTGTCTATTGGTGGGGGGGGCCCTTCTCATGCACGGCACCTCCTTACCGCCTCCTTCGCTGTGCCGTGGCCACCGCCCGCGCTCCCCGTCCGTGAGAGCCGGCTTCCTGTAACATGCAGTCCTTACGCTCACGGCCTCCAGGCCCTGACTGCACCCGACATCCGGCAAAGATAAGGGGAGTTCAGATGCAGCACCTCCTTACCGCTTTTTCTCCCCTGTCCGTTGTGTCTGTTCCTTGTGCTGCATGTGCAGCTGCCTGTCTTCTGGAGCACGGTGCGGCCCGGCCCACTTGCGTTGTCTTCCGCCGGGTCTCGCTGGGCTCTCACTTGTTTCTCTCCGGGCTTGGTGTCGTGCGGCTCGGCCCTCCGCACACTTGGCTTTCCCAGTTACACTGCCATATACCGCGCTCTGCTCATAAGGGACGTATACTGGACGGATTGTCAGGTTCTAATCCTTGTTTAGCGGAGCTCCGCTAGGACGCTGCCATTTTCTCTCATGGCCAAGCCATGCCCCCCCACCTACCAAATTTAATTGCAGGCAGACTTTAAGTTTGGCCGCCGCAGAGAATACTGTCCCCGCGATGGCCAAACTTCTCCAACAGCCCGATGGTGTAAGGGCTGTTAAAGAAATTTTTAGGTTTCGCCTGCATAGCGCTTGTAATGTGCTTGGGAAATCTCTTGTAAAAAAATAAATACATAAGAAACTTAAAAGAGGCTTATTGCTCACCCATTACTTACCATTGGCTGGCTTTCAAGTCAGTCTTTTGTCCTTTGTTCTCATTGACCAGCACCTCCTCCGTTGCTTTCTCTTCCTGTTTTTCAGTCGTTCTGTGGAGCCTGGACCAAGTAAAGTTTGCAGCCTGAGGCCTGTATCCTTCCACTGGCCGCGGGCTCCTCCAGGTACCTTATTTTAAATTTACAGACAAGCGCTCTCGAAGAGTGCATGTTTATGCCATGCGTTCCAGCCCTCCTCCCACTCTCTCCTGTAGCTTTCCCCACCCCCCTTCGCCCACTTTCCATTGTTGGTGCTCCCTCCCACCTCTTTGCCCATCCGTTGATGCTCCCTGCAGCTCCCTCGCGTTTGTTTACCACCCCGACTCCTTACTGCTCTCTCCCTTGTGTCGCTTGTTTTAGTTGACGACTTTGAACTGTTGTGTAACCTTTGATTTAATAAAACAGGGCACTCCAGTCACTGGACGTGCATAAATCCATGGCGGAAGAGACAAATGCAGAGAGTGTTTAATGCTTTCTCCTAGCTAGCTTTTTAATTTTGGACAAGCACTTTCAAAGAGTGCATGTTTATGCTGTGTGCTAATGCCCTCCTCCCGCTCTCTTGTGTAGTTCCCACTCCCACTTTCCATTGTTGATGCTCCGTTCCACCTCCTCGCTCATGTGTTGATGCACCTTGCAGCTCCCGCTCTGTTGTGCAACATTTCGAAAAATACATTTGCAATGCCAATAAGTCTTGCATAAGTGAAACCTATTGGCTTTGCCAATGCTTGTTTACCGTATGTCACCGCCAGGAAAACGCTGGTGGAGAGGGACAGCAAAATGGTAAATAATGCCCCCACCCCTATAGAATATGAATCCCATGGCAATGGGAGCATTGCTTTTTTTTTTTTCCAAAAAGAAAATTTTGTTTTGAGATTTTCTTTTTGAAAATAAAAAAAGAAACTGTTTGTTGCAGGGCTGCTTCATGTTGACGCAGCCCTGCACTAAGCAGTAAAATGCATTGACAGGGACAACCATGACGGTTGTTCCTGTTAATACATTATAAATGGCCACCTCCGGGTGGTCATTCATAAATTTGGCGGGCGTCCCCTCATCATGGGGGAATGACAGGCCGTACGTCAAAATATAAATCAGGCCCTTGGTCACTACAGTGCATGAACCACCAATACCGAAAGGGTAAAGAGGAATAGGAAAAGAGAGAAAATAGGTTTGATGTTTTATGCTTTCTTTAGGTCTAAGTCTGCTTCTGGTGAGGGCCATTGGGAGGAAACAAGAAAAAGAACTTTAGATCATTCATTATTATTACCTTGAAACACAAAATATTGTTCTCAGCTACTCTGCCTTTGTTTAGAGAAGTTATCGGGAAACAATATATTAAACATGAGTCCTCTTAATTCAGAGGTAGTTCACAAATAATACCATTGGTTCTGTCGCCAACCTCTACTATTTTATAATAGCAGAGACACCTCCCAAAATGGAAGTTCTGAATAGCAAGAGTTCTGTAGTGTTACCTCACAGCATGATAAACTTGTCACAATACGATCCCTGGCTCAGTTAAACATTCTTTTTTGGGTTGATCCATCAGTCTCTCAAAACAATGTTCAGTGTGCAGGTAAAAAAATAAAAATGCCCTCAAAACCCTGAGCAGATTCTATCCAAATTTCAACACAGACACTGAATCTAAACAAAATATCTGAGTACAGACATTCCTTTCGACTCTCAAAGTAAAATATAAAGTTCTCCACACAATATTTTCAAGAATGATAACCCTCCAAACAATTCTCAACGCAATGGCTTACTCACTGCTTTACTTTCTGAGTAAGATCCTAACACTGGCATCCTTCCAATATAGATGTCCCTAAACAAAGACTGAGCGCCATCTTGGAAGCTCTCTGTGATTCTGTTTTGCACATGCTGTCAAGGCTAAGGTTATGGAAGGAGTGCAAGAAGCAATCACGTGATATCTGCATCGTCTTAGCCCATCCATTCCTTCCTGTTACTCCTAACTCAATTTTGTTGACAGACGTGAAACGGTAAGCCACTCATTGGAAAACTGTTCATTGTAAATTGTTCTAGATTATATGGTAGAGGACTTGTCTGATATAATTATCTTCATTTCATTTTTACTTGTAGAATCAGATCTTTAATTCTGATGATCCCACTATCTTTACTTATGACATACATATCAAGCGCTTTAAGCTTCTCTACTTGAATCTTTATTTTTCTAGCTCCTCAGTTGACGTGTGAACTATCTGAAGATTAAACCTGTAAAAGTGTGAGATCCAGATATAGGGAACTGGCAGTCTGCAGAATCGCATATCAATCTCTCTATGATATTGCTTCCAAAACTGAGGTCAGCTGTTCCTACGGTCAAAGAAAAATCCTGGGCAAACCCTAAAAAAGATCAATTGTAAATCAAAGTGATTTGTTTGTAGATGGTCCCTTGTGGAATTATTATATCCCTCTTTGAGAGACATTTGGGGTGACTGAATCCTGTTGCAAGAACTATCACTTAGCACAAAAGATGTCATTTGAGAGAAGCAACCCAAAATGGTTCCCAAGCCTTAGATAGTGGATCTGTATCCCCTGTTTGGAAAATGTGTAATAAAGTGGTATACAAAATGCCCCACTTTCTTTCAGTCCACGTTCTTGTTGCCTAAGGAATGGAGTGTTCCATAGAGTACTCAAAGAGCTACTGTGCAACCAGGGCTGGTGTCTTCCTGACAACCACTCTCTCAGAGGTGAGGGAACATCACGTGAAGTGTGCACTTTCTGCTGGAAGAGTGAAGTTCTGCCTGAAGTGACAAGAAGCCTGTTTGAGACTGAGGGAAGAAGTGTATATTGTACTGCAGGCTGAAAGACTGGACAGAAGTGTGTTCCTAGTGTGAGGAGCTTGTATCGTAAAGGGGCCCCTTGGTTCCTCTGTACAGTTTATGTGTAAGCTTCTTGTAAGACTGTACCTGAGATCATTATCCAGAGCGAAGCTACTTGTGTAGTCTACAACTGAGTAGAGAAGCTAGCTGATGTGAGGGCGGGAGCTGGTCTGTTCCTGCCACCCTGTGAGACATGCTACAGATCAGTGGCGGCCGGCAGGGCTCGTGGGTGGCGGGGTGGATGGGGTGGTGTAGGCGGGCGCGAGGGGTAGGTGGGCGCGCGGGTCACAACAATAAAAAAAAAAACACTTACCTTCCCGCCGGGTCCCGCACGTCTCTGCTGCTGCACTCGTCTTCCAGGAACAGGAAGCAGGCAGCCAGGCTCCCTCCCCAGATCAATCACAATGCTGAAATGCTCAGCCAGGGGCTGTAGGAGTGGGCATGTTATCCATGCAGGCTGTAATGCAGCCTGCATGGAGAACAGGGAAAGTGCACATGACTGTTTTGGGTGGCCAGAGATGGCTGACCAAACAGTCATTGCGCACTTAGGAGGGTGGTACCCTCCTCCCCTGCTCTTCAGCCCCACCTCGCCCCCTCATGCAAGCTGCCGCAGCAGGAGGAGAACATAAAATGATAATAACGTTATGTTATTATCATTTTATTTTTTCCTTTCTTTTCCTGCTTGAAGGCAGTGGGGCGACGCCCCTCTGCCTTAGCGGAGGAGCCGCCACTGTTACAGATGCCATCAGGTAAAAATGCAAGGCCTAGTCTGCACCTAGGACTAAAAATTGAAGGTGCACAGAAGGGTCAGCTGCACTTGTTAACACTTTTTGCAAAGATGGGGTAAAGAAACATTCAACTGAAATTGTGCAGTTCCGCTGTGAGGGAAATTGAGCTATCTGCATGTGTGCCTAAACCTGTAGTGTCTTGAGCACTCTAAATATGGGGTCACGACAATAACTGGAAGATAGAGGGATACTGGAAAGAAGTGTGGATGCTGGGGGTGTAGTGCCTCACTGTCCAACGCAACACATTTTTCACCCCCATATGTCTCTTCCATTCATTGTGTAGTATTTATTTCTGCTGTGAGATTAAAGTACTTTCTTTCTTCATAAAAGATAAGCACTGGGATGGACATTACATTATTGTATTTGTTGGTTGACTGTTGTCCCCCACATTACCTTCTGAGATGTCTGTGTCTGCTCGCCCTCATTATCCTGAGATTTAAGAGCAGAAAGGGTTGTCCTGGGCCCATTTTTGAGAGCCATTGTAGAGCAGACACCAGCAGCAAACAAGCTTCATTCGGGACCCAGTCTCCCATGTCTGCCCTTTGTCCCTCGAACGGGGTCTGACAGCACGGCTTCCATGCATCCAGAAACTATGCAGGCTTAGCTGAAGGTAGTAGAGTCTCATCGTGGAGCAAACTATCTTAAACACTGCAAAACTAAAAGCGAGAGTCTTAGACCATTTGAGTTTATGCTACAGAATAATTTACTAGAGGAAGCAAAGGTGTATCATTATCTGGTAGTCCAAAGGGCTAACATCTTGTACTGGAATTCACATATCCATGAAGCATTCCTAAAAGTAGGAGCAGCATGCAGGGCGGTTAGTAGATTTTCAAGGAAAACTGGATAAAGTTTGGATTTTGACATATGCGTCTGTATTATACATTGTGCCCTGGAGGATGCAACGGGCATGTGCGCCCACTTTGTGCACCCCTGGGGTCAATGTTATTACCGAAGGGGCTGCATATGCTTGTGTGTCCCCTTCTGTAATACTGATAGTGCTGGCTCACATGTAGCACCAGCGCTATCATGAGAGGGCATGCCCTCATTCACTTGGGGGTGTGGCTCCAAGCAAATAATTAAATTACTTTGCCTCTGTGCCTGCGCCATTATTATGGACCCAGGGGCAGAGACGAACGCTCTTAGGAGTCGCACTCACAGTGCACGGCAAAAGCTGCCACACTTTCAGTGTGCCTCCTGAAGACATCCCTCTGGAGGGAAGAATGGGGGTCCCATGGGCCCCCCTAGACATCCTCCTGCAGGCGGGTGCAGTCACTCACTGCACCCGCCTGCAAAGGGATCTCTGTCCCCTCTTCAAAGTGCAGGCGGCATGTCTCTGGTACTGTGAAACACAGAGCGGCTTTGAAGCAGCCGCTCCGTATTTCATTTGAATGCGCTGCCCTGAGGAAAGCGCATGGTTGCGGCTTCCCTGGAGGCAGCACTTTCTTTGTAATAGGGTGCACTGTCCAGGGCCGGACTGGCTACCGGGCGTTTTGGAATGCTGCCGAGCTGGGGGCTGATTTCGTTGATGGGGACCTGCGTGTGCTGAACGAAATTCGTTTTGCTTTGTTTATTTCGAAGCACACGCATGTCTCCATCAACGAAATTAGCCCCCACCGCAGTGACATCAGCCCCCAGCTCGGCAGCATTCCAAAACGCCCGGTAGCCAGTCCGGCCCTGGCACTGTCTCTATTTACGCCTGGCAGACCTTTTGAAAGGTGCACCATGGCGCAAACAGGGAAACTGCGCCATATGCATAATACGGCCCCAGGTGCTTAAATCTGGGTGCTTGATTCACATCTTTACAATATTGGAGGCTTGAAGCCAACCTCACTTATAAGTTAACCCAAGAGAGAGTGCAGAACAATCTTCCAGGGTATGTTGCAAAACAGAGCACTGGTACTCTGCCTGATAAGGCTTGTGCTGAACAACTTAAATTAAATAAACCTTGAAAAGTCTATGTAGCACTAAAGAAGGAGCTTCATACACTGAATACAGAAATATGTCGCACAATGAGCAAAACTGTTATTTTGGAGATATTGACGGCGCAGTAGCTATCTCATAGACAGAAAAATACGAGTTGTAATGAGAGGCCTGGTCCACCTTGGCCGCCAGAACAGCAACTAACACTTGTGAATGTCCAACAAAGACATTAGTTTGCAAAGGCAAGGTGCAACGTGCTGAAGTGGCAAAGTGGCAAGAAAATTGTAAAATTGGTCCTTTCATCGAATGGACTCGCTTCTGTCTAAATTTCTTTCAATGTAGCAGCAATATAAGGAGTCTAAGGAAGAGACGTGCTCCCTGGGTGTGAAGAACCCGCCTAAGAGAGACAGGGGCTGCAATGTTCATCCTGTTGTCAAGGTCCCGCTGTTAGTGCACTCGGGACTATTTTTGATTGTGGCCTGAAATATACGCATTAAACTTTTAAATCAAATAATATTCACAACAGGCAGCACCTTGAACCAAATTGCTTGAGGGTAATTGTTTGTTGCTCAAATACAAAGAACGAGGGAAATAACTTTTTTTCTAACTACCCAAGCTGAATCCTCAAGAACACTAGGACCTTTTTTGAAATTTGCAATGTGTATGCTACAAAATTCTGGCATAGTTTGCTAAAGTCATTTTTTTTTCAAAAACAAACTGAAAGGGGTAGAAAGATCAACATTGGATTGAAGTTGAAATTATCTACTAAAATAAACATTTTTTGTGTGATTTTCATAGTCTTGAAGCTTTACAAATCTGGACGAACAAGTCAGGCAAATGAATTGCAAATGTGTAACCAGATTTTAAAAAAAAGGCAAGCTGGATAAATGAGTGTGAGCCAAAAAGCGATATATGACAGTGGAGACCCGGCTGCCAGACCAGTCTCACAGCTGCCTGGAATCCTGGAGTGGTGGGCAGAAGGGACTGAGGTCATCTCCCGCTTTGCCCCTGCTTGCCAGCTCACAGCTGGGAGAAAAGTTTGAGCCAAACAGATGCCCAGCAGAGTAAGACACAAGGTAACCCAGCAACTTGTGACACACAGACTCCAAAAGTACACAATGAGCCGTGGTGCCAGCAGAAGCCTCCCGCCCCACAGAATACAAGTGGGCACAAGGCATAGGCTAGAAACAATTGGCGGGAAGCAAGGGACAGAAGGGAGGCATAGAAAGAGAGAGGAGCAATATGGACGAGAACGAATGCGAGAGAACCAAGCAAGACGGGACAAAAAAGAGGGTCAAAAGTGACCTCATTTGCATCCAAATGTAGACTGATGGCACAATGAAGATACTGTAAGTTGCCAAATGTGTTGGAGAAATCAGACAGGAGTTGATTCACTAAACACCTGCGCCTGGACAAAATGTTCATTCTGGCTCTTTTTTTGTATACAGTTCATACTGTGCAAATTGTATGAGCGAACTCATTTGCCTGGTGCATGAACGTATGGCGGTGCAGTAATGCACATTACAAGCTACCTCTAACATAATAATCAGCTTGTAACAAGTTATTACAGGCGGCAACTAAACTAGCCTGATATACGAAAGTAAGCTGAAGGTATCTTCATAACATTACAGGGCAGCAATTGTGAAATAATATCAGTTCATATATAGGAATGGATGGTTATTTTGATTGCCACTTTTCAGGTGTTTCCTAGTGTTGTATCTTTTATTTTTCTATACCTCTAATTAGGTTGTCAGCACAGATCCCACATTCATCCCCTTTTTCATCTGTTTGTACTGTGCTGGTGTGTCTATTTGTCTGTCCATTCATTGCACCCCCGATAGATGTGGTGTCCCAGAGGTCCCTCAGCAGCAGATGTACAAGATTCCTTAAACCTCAGTGCCCCCACCTGGAGACAGGTAGTTCAGAATCTCTCTCCTCTCCCCAATCAACAGACGCCATCTCATTAAGTACCAACCTGCGGTTTCGCAAGTCCTATGAACGCGCACACAGGTAAGCACTCTCAGAGGGGAGCGAAGGGAGGCAATCGCTTTCAGGGTTAATAGTCTCATTCATACTCTCGGGAATACATTTGAATGACCCACATATCGAACACATAGGAGGTCAATCACTCCACGTTTATAATGGTTTCTCCCCTGGTATTTCTGGACAGAGCGGCCTATGGTTGGACTCTCAATTTAATTTAATATGATTGTTAGACTTGGCATCTTTTGGCGTGTTTCCCCTGACTTTTTGCTTTCTGACCTCCCGGTTTTGACTCTGTTTTTGCTGGTGTGATGATTCTGCGCACTTTCCTCACTGCGGTCCAGTGGGAAAGTGCAAGTGCTCCTGTATAAAATGTGTTATGGATTGGTGTTTCCATGATTGGCCTATTTGGTTTATCTGTCAGTCCCTTGTAAAGTGCACTGCGAGTGCCAGGGCCTATAGACCAAATGCTGTTGGTGGGCTGCAGCACTGGATTGTGCCACCCACGCAAACAGCCTTAAAATGTAACTCGGGCCTGCCATCGCAGAGCCTGTGCGCAGCCTGGGGCTGCCATGTCGACTTGGCAAGTGCACACACTTGCAAGTCCCTAAACCTTCCCTTTGCTACATGTTAGTCACCCCTAAGGTAGGCCCAAGGTACCCCGGTGGGCAGGGTGCGGTGTATGCGAAAGGTAGGACATGCCCGGGTGTGTGCGGCATGTCCTGATAGTGAATTACAGCCTAGTACGTTTTTCACTATTGCAAGGCTACCTGTTCCCCCTAGGCCAGAACGGGCAGTTTTGATTATTACAGTTTATAATCCTAACCGACCCCGGGAACATGGTAGAAATTCGAGTTTAGTATGCCTTGACTCAGAATGATAAAATGCATCTTTTAGTGAAGTTGGTTTTAACATTCTGCGTTTGAAAATACCACTTTTAGAAAGTGGGTATTTTCTTGCCTAACCATCCAAGCCTGCCTCTGCGAGGTTGTGTATTCCTTGTCTGGAATGTGAGTGACAGGGGCTGGGGGATGCCAGGAGACAGGGTGAGTCAGCGCAGGGCTGAATAGCCAGATCGACCTGTAGATGGGTGGGAGGGGTCGCACCTGGGCCCTGAATAGGACAGTGCCTTCCCTCCACAATGCTGGCTCCACCTCCTGTGGTGCGTCTGATGTCCCTGGCCTACTCACTGAAAGAAGGGACGGAGACTTGTCAACAAAGTGCTCCAGAACTGGTTTGGACTAGGCGAAGGCCTCTCTGCCTTCAGAGAACAAAGGAATTTGGGATATAAATATTGGGGCCCTGACCCCATGAATTTAGATCTCGCTGGAATCAAGGAACCTGCCAAGACGAAGAGCTGGCCCTTTGCTGTGTTGTTGCTTTGTTGGGTTGGCCTGCAGTTGCTGCTTCTGTCTTGGGCAGTGAAAGGACTGGACTGAACTTTCTCCAAACTTGTGCTGAGTATCTCCAAGGGCCTGAAACCGAGCTGGCCTCCTGTTAAGAAGTCTCAGGGACTACAAAGACTTCACAAGCCTCTGGGTACCGCTTCTGGAACGCTGTTTCAGTCGTCACAGAGGAAGGGAACTGCAACCGACTCCGTCAACCGAATCCATCCCTGGCCGGTGACCTGTTTGCACCGCAGACCGCATCGCCCCGCTTCGCATCGCAACCCTGGTCTCACCGTGGGCGACGTCCAACGCCGCCAACATCGAGCCGCTGCTTGCACCGTGACCTGTGGGCACCGCAGTTCGCATCGCATCGCTTCACTGGGCCAGCCGGACCAGACCGACACTGTCGCTGCAACTGGCTCAAGAGTCGAGACCGCACCGCATTTGGGGCACCGCTCGCACGTCTGCGACGCACCGCTCCGACTCGCACCGCTGTCCGACGCCAGCTCCCGCACTCCGGCTAGGTCGCCTGCATCGCAACCTGTCAGCACCGCATCGAGCATCGTCTCGCCCTGCATCGCACGCCTTGGACTCACCGACTCCGTCTGCCCGACGCTCATCGAGCCGCTGCCTGCACCGCATTGAGGGATACCGCACCTTGCATCGCTCCGTCTTGCACCGCAACCGCGACGAACGCCGACCGGCTCGTACACTCCGTACCAGCCACAACGAGAAAAGGTACTGTGACCGAGTCTGTTCACGACTCTGCTGGCCCGTATCGACGCGGTCAGCTGGAACTGTTAGACTCTGTGGTTTTCAGCATCACGGTAGGCTCGGACGGAGCTACCGACTCGTACGAACTTTGCTTTTGTGCTATTCCTGCAAAGAAGAAGTTAACGTATCAAGTATTCATTCGTAAAGTATAGTATTGTGGATTTTTGTCGTAATTGGTCTTGTCTTGAGTATATAAAATATTGGTTATTTTTCTAAACTGGTGTGGTGTCCGTTTGTAGTGCTTACACTGTATTACTGTTGGTTATGTGCAAATGCTTTACACACTGCCTCTGAATTAAGCCTGACTGCTCGTGCCAAGCTACCACGAGGGTGAGCAGGGGTTACTTCACGAGTGTAACAACCCTTACCCTGACTAGGAAGAAGGGTCCCTACTTGGACAAAGGTGCAAGCCCTTGCCAACTAGAGA
Organism: Calotriton arnoldi; assembly: GCA_963921515.1. NCBI lineage: Eukaryota > Metazoa > Chordata > Amphibia > Caudata > Salamandridae > Calotriton > Calotriton arnoldi. The sequence continues at coordinate 357,884 of CAWUFW010002941.1, forward strand.
TCCCATTTCTAACATTGGTTGTCAGCGGTGAGGATAGGACTTGCGTTTGCACTTGACTTACAGTGATTGGTGTGCACTACTACCATATCGCAGACCATTACGTACCACATACTGGTTCTTTTTCTTTTGGCCTATTTTTGATCTTGCCAGTTTTCAACTCACGACTTTTGTCATGCCTGAATCAATTGCATCATCCGTTGCATCTCTGGAAGTTATCTTTGAGGAGGACAGGTTGGAATCCTACGCCGTAAAGGAGTTACGAGCGATTTGTAAAAACCTGAAAGTCCAAATTAAAGGCCTCACAAGGAAGGAGGAGCTACAGAAGGCACTGAGGGCCTGGGTAGCAGCCAGACATGCCAATGGGCAGCCTGGTGATCTCAGTGAGGAGGTGGAGGAGCCTATTTCCAGGGTAGATGTGCTTTTAGGTAGGGGGGAACCCGCCAGGTCAGGCAGCAGCAGTCTGTCCCCAGAGGAGCTGGAGGACAGGCGGGAGGCAAGGCAGTTCGAGCTGCAGAAGCTCAGGCTGGAGAGTGAGAGGGAGGAGAAGAGATTGGCCATAGAGGAGAGGAAGATGCTCTTAGAGCATGAGAGAGAACTAAAGGAGCTAGAACTTAGGAGTAAGTCAGGCTCAGATGGTGGCAGCAATTCGTCCAGAAAGGCAGACAGGATTGTGCACATTCCCAAGAACGTAGGCAAGGAGTTCAAGAAGGGGGATGACATACAAAGGTGGTTTCAGGGTTATGAGGCAGCCATACACATGAATGGGGTCCCTGAGGAGAATTGGGGAGCAGGATTGTGGCCACTTTTCCCGGAAGAAGCAAGGGATGCTCTGATAGCTTTGGGTAAGGGGTATCACCTCACCTATGCTGACATGAAGGATGCCCTTCTCACGAAGTATGGTCTTACTCCTGAAGGTCCAGTAAGAAGTCTGATGCCAACACTTGGTTGGAATGTGTGGATGTGTTCTGCAGGTCTCTGGATGGTTGGGTGAAGGGCAGTAGTGTAACAGATTTTCAGGGGCTCTACAACTTGATTGCATGGGAGCACTTGTCTAGTCTATGTTTTGCAGATCTGCGCCAGCACCTAGTAGATAGTAAGCTAACTGACCCCAGGAAGCTTGCTATGGAAGCGGACCGCTGGGTGAGTACCAGGGTCCACAAGAAAGCGTTTGGGGAGACTCAGCCAAAGGTGGGCAGGGTCCCCAGCAGAAAGGTGGGGGGACAAGGGTAAAGTACAGGAGTTCTCTAAAGGGCCCCAAACTAGTACCCAGGGTAAAGGTCCCCAGCCCCCGGTGATAAGAAGAAAGGGGTCTCTACAGGGAAGCCTGTTGAGACCGGCCCCGCAAGTGTTATGCATGTGACCAGGTAGGTCACTTTAAGGGGGACCCCAAGTGCCCAAAGGGGACACAGCCACCCACCGGTGGACAGTCCAAAGTGTTGGCTAGTGTAGCGCTTGGGGAGGAGGGGTGCCCACAGGAGGGTGGGGATCCCGCAGAAATGACCCTTGTCTCACTCGGGGACAGTGAGATGGTCCCAGGAAACCAGGTGCCCCTAACACAAAGAAATATAGCACCTGGGTGACCATTAATGGGAACAGGGTAGAGGCTCTCAGAGATACTGGAGCCAGTGTGACCTCAGTCCGGTGTCACCTGGTGTCTGAGAAGCAAGTAGTCCCAGGAGCATTCCACCAAGTAGTTGCTGTAGACAACTCGGAGCGCCAGTGTATGGTGGCGCAGGTTCCCTTTGAATGGGGGGTCTCAGGTCCCTTGAGGGTGGTTGTGAGCCCTACCATGCCTGTAGATTTCTGCTAGGAAACGACCTGGAGCAGTCCTCATGGAAGGAGGTTGAGCTCAGGTCTCACTTGGAGATGCTTGGGTTGCCAGAGTGGGCATGCGTGTCTACTCGGTCAATGGCAGCCAGAAAGGGTGATCAAAAGGACTTGGAGCCTGAAACAGTGGCCCAAGTCCCTGCCAAGAGAAAGGGCAGGGGCGCGGGAAACCGGCCCCCGAAGTTCCCACGGACCGGGAGGAGGCGGACCTCGAGGGGGACGCCCCGGTGCCTACACGGGAGCAGGTAGCCGAACTGGGAGACATCTCTGAGCTGACCCATTGGCAGCAAGAAGGGGTCCCACCAGGGAGGAGTTCTGCAGGGAGCAGAACGAGTGCCCTACTCTGGAGGGTCTGCGGCGGCAGGCTGCAGACCAGGCAGCTGGTAATCAGTCCGGGTCACATCTGATCTACTGGGAGAGCGGTCTCCTATACAGTGAGCCTAAGGTTGCTGAGCCTGGGTCAGCCCGTGTGCTGGTGGTACCCCAGCGCTTCAGGACCTTCCTACTGGGTCTGGCTCATGACGTGCCTTTGGCAGGACATTTGGGGCAGGACAAGACCTTTGACAGGCTTGTCACCCACTTCTTTTGGCCCCAAATGCGAAGGCAGTCAGATGCACACTGTAGGTCTTGCCAAACTTGCCAGGCAAGTGGTAAGAGTGGGAGGAAGGTCAAAGCTCCTCTCCAACCTTTTCCGGTAGTTGGAACACCCTTTGAAAGGGTAGGGATGGATATTGTGGGGCCACTGGATCCCAAGACAGCCATGGGCAACAGGTACATCCTGGTCTTGGTGGACCATGCCACCCGGTACCCGGAGGCAATCCCTCTCAGGACAACGACGGCGCCAGTGGTGGGCCGGGCGTTAATGGGGATCTTCTCCCGTGTGGGATTCCCCAGAGAGGTGGTTTCTGATAGGGGGACCAATTTCATATCGAAGTATATGACATCCCTGTGGAAGGAGTGTGGGGTAACCTACAAGTTCACCACTCCTTACCACCCACAAGGAAACGGTCTGGTGGAGAGATTCAACCAGACCTTGAAAGGCCTGATCAAGGGTCTAACAGAACCCATGAGGCGTAAGTGGGACGTCCTCTTGCCATGCCTACTCTTTGCATACAGGGAGGTGCCTCAGAAGTCTCTTGGGTACAGCCCCTTTGAGCTCCTGTATGGCCACCCTGTCAGAGGACCTCCGAGTTTGGTAAAGGAAGGCTGGGAGGCAGCTCCCAGGAAAACTCCCCAGGATGTATTTAGCTACATGCTGGCCTTTAGAAACCAAACTGCCCGCTTCAGGAAACTCGCTCAGGCGAACCTAGAAGCCAGCCAGGAAGAAATGAAGAGATGGTATGACCAGAACGCCACTCTGGTCGAATTTCAACCTGGGCAGAAAGTGTGGGTAATGGCCCCAGTGGCACCTTGTGCCTTGCAGGACAAGTGGACTGGGCCATATGAGGTAAAGGAGCGCAAAAGTGACGTCACCTACCTGGTGGATTTGCAGGCTCCAAGGAACCCGTTGAGGGTCCTTCACGTGAACCGCCTCAAGCCCCACTTCGAGAGGTCCGAAGTGAGTATGCTCTTGGCGACAGATGATGGGGTGGAAGAGGAGAGCGAGCCTCTCCCTGACCTCCTGTCTACCAAGGAGCATGATGGGTCAGTAGAGGGTGTGATCCTCTCCCCTACTCTGACTCAGGAACAGCAGGGGGACTGTCGCCAGTTGTTGGGACAGTTCGCCCCACTGTTCTCTCTGACCCCTGGTGTTACTCACTGGTGTACCCATGACGTGGACACTGGTGACAGCCATCCTGTGAAGCACAAGATTTACAGGTTGACTGACCGGGTCAGAGCCAGCATCAAGGAGGAGGTCTCTAAGATGTTGGCGTTAGGGGTGATTGAGCCCTCCCACAGTCCTTGGGCCAGCCCAGTGGTCTTGGTCCCAAAGGCTGCGGCGCCCGGTGCCACTCCAGAACTCCGGTTTTGTGTGGACTACCGTGGGCTCAATGCCGTCACCAGGACTGACGCGCACCCCATCCCCAGAGCTGATGAGCTCATTGATCGGTTGGGAGCTGCCCGGTTCCTCAGCACGTTTGATTTAACGTCTGGGTACTGGCAGATTGCCTTAACCGATGGGGCCAAGGAGAGATCAGCATTCTCAACCCCAGAAGGTCATTACCAATTCCGGGTGATGCCCTTTGGGTTGAAGAATGCCCCTGCCACCTTTCAGAGGTTGGTCAATCAGGTGTTGGCTGGGCTGGAGGATTTCAGTGCCGCCTACCTGGATGACATTGCTGTGTTCAGTTCCAGCTGGGAAGAACATCTACAGCACCTTGAGAAAGTGTTGAGGGCTCTGCAAGGTGCAGGCCTCACGATCAAGGCCAGTAAGTGCCAGATCGGGCAGGGTTCGGTGGTGTACTTGGGACACCAGGTAGGAAGCGGCCAGGTGGCGCCCTACAACCCAAGATTGACACCATTCTGGCTTGGGAGCCCCCAAGACCCAGACAGAGGTGAGAGCCTTCTTAGGTCTCACCGGCTATTATAGGAGATTTGTTAAGGGCTATGGCACCATCGTTGCCCCCTTGACAGAGCTGACCTCTAAGAGGCAGCCCAGGAAAGTGATCTGGACTGAGTCCTGCCAGAAAGCTTTTGATGCCCTGAAGGCAGCCATGTGCACGGCGCCCGTGCTCAAGGCACCTGACTTCTCCAAGGAATTCGTCGTGCAGACTGACGCTTCAGAGCATGGTGTGGGAGCGGTGCTCTCACAACTGAACGAAGAGGGCCTGGATCAGCCTGTAGTCTTCCTTAGCAGGAGACTACTTCCCAGGGAACAGAGGTGGAGTGCCATAGAAAGGGAAGCTTTTGCTGTGGTCTGGGCACTGAAGAAGTTGAGACCATACCTGTTTGGGACTCACTTCCGGGTTCAGACAGACCACAGGCCCCTCAGATGGTTGATGCAAATGAGGGGTGAGAATCCAAAACTGCTGAGGTGGTCCATCTCCCTACAGGGAATGGACTTTACGGTGGAACACCGTCCTGGTACAGAACACGCCAACGCAGATGGTCTGTCCAGGTTCTTCCGCCTTAGTGAAGAGAACTCCAATGGGGTTGGGTAGTTCTCCCTACTTTCAGCTGGAGGGGACATGTGTTAGACTTGGCATCTTTTGGCGTGTTTCCCTGACTTTTGCTTTCTGACCTCCCGGTTTTGACTCTGTTTTTGCTGGTGTGATGATTCTGCGCACTTTCCTCACTGCGGTCCAGTGGGAAAGTGCAAGTGCTCCTGTATAAAATGTGTTATGGATTGGTGTTTCCATGATTGGCCTATTTGGTTTATCTGTCAGTCCCTTGTAAAGTGCACTGCGAGTGCCAGGGCCTATAGACCAAATGCTGTTGGTGGGCTGCAGCACTGGATTGTGCCACCCACGCAAACAGCCCGTAAAATGTAACTCGGGCCTGCCATCGCAGAGCCTGTGCGCAGCCTGAGGCTGCCATGTCGACTTGGCAAGTGCACACACTTGCAAGTCCCTAAACCTTCCCTTTGCTACATGTTAGTCACCCCTAAGGTAGGCCCAAGGTACTCCGGTGGGCAGGGTGCGGTGTATGCGAAAGGTAGGACATGCCCGGGTGTGTGCGGCATGTCCTGATAGTGAATTACAGCCTAGTACGTTTTTCACTATTGCAAGGCTACCTGTTCCCCTAGGCCAGAACGGGCAGTTTTGATTATTGCAGTTTATAATCCTAACCGACCCCGGGAACATGGTAGAAATTCGAGTTTAGTATGCCTGGACTCAGAATGATAAAATGCATCTTTTAGTGAAGTTGGTTTTAACATTCTGCGTTTGAAAATACCACTTTTAGAAAGTGGGTATTTTCTTGCCTAACCATCCAAGCCTGCCTCTGCGAGGTTGTGTATTCCTTGTCTGGAATGTGAGTGACAGGGGCTGGGGGATGCCAGGAGACAGGGTGAGTCAGCGCAGGGCTGAATAGCCAGATCGACCTGTAGATGGGTGGGAGGGGTCGCACCTGGGCCCTGAATAGGACAGTGCCTTCCCTCCACAATGCTGGCTCCACCTCCTGTGGTGCGTCTGATGTCCCTGGCCTACTCACTGAAAGAAGGGACGGAGACTTGTCAACAAAGTGCTCCAGAACTGGTTTGGACTAGGCGAAGGCCTCTCTGCCTTCAGAGAACAAAGGAATTTGGGATATAAATATTGGGGCCCTGACCCCATGAATTTAGATCTCGCTGGAATCAAGGAACCTGCCAAGACGAAGAGCTGGAAGAGCTGCCAGGAGGAGTACTGCCCCTTTGCTGTGTTGTTGCTTTGTTGGGTTGGCCTGCAGTTGCTGCTTCTGTCTTGGGCAGTGAAAGGACTGGACTGAACTTTCTCCAAACTTGTGCTGAGTATCTCCAAGGGACTGAAACCGAGCTGGCCTCCTGTTAAGAAGTCTCAGGGACTACAAAGACTTCACAAGCCTCTGGGTACCGCTTCTGGAACGCTGTTTCAGTCGCCACAGAGGAAGGGAACTGCAACCGACTCCGTCAACCGAATCCATCCCTGGCCGGTGACCTGTTTGCACCGCAGACCGCATCGCCCCGCTTCGCATCGCAACCCTGGTCTCACCGTGGGCGACGTCCAACGCCGCCAACATCGAGCCGCTGCTTGCACCGTGACCTGTGGGCACCGCAGTTCGCATCGCATCGCTTCACTGGGCCAGCCGGACCAGACCGACACTGTCGCTGCAACTGGCTCAAGAGTCGAGACCGCACCGCATTTGGGGCACCGCTCGCACGTCTGCGACGCACCGCTCCGACTCGCACCGCTGTCCGACGCCAGCTCCCGCACTCCGGCTAGGTCGCCTGCATCGCAACCTGTCAGCACCGCATCGAGCATCGTCTCGCCCTGCATCGCACGCCTTGGACTCACCGACTCCGTCTGCCCGACGCTCATCGAGCCGCTGCCTGCACCGCATCGAGGGACACCGCACCTTGCATCGCTCCGTCTTGCACCGCAACCGCGACGAACGCCGACCGGCTCGTACACTCCGTACCAGCCACAACGAGAAAAGGTACTGTGACCGAGTCTGTTCACGACTCTGCTGGCCCGTATCGACGCGGTCAGCTGGAACTGTTAGACTCTGTGGTTTTCAGCATCACTGTAGGCTCGGACGGAGCTACCGACTCGTACGAACTTTGCTTTTGTGCTATTCCTGCAAAGAAGAAGTTAACGTATCAAGTATTCATTCGTAAAGTATAGTATTGTGGATTTTTGTCGTAATTGGTCTTGTCTTGAGTATATAAAATATTGGTTATTTTTCTAAACTGGTGTGGTGTCCGTTTGTAGTGCTTACACTGTATTACTGTTGGTTATGTGCAAATGCTTTACACACTGCCTCTGAATTAAGCCTGACTGCTCGTGCCAAGCTACCACGAGGGTGAGCAGGGGTTACTTCACGAGTGTAACAACCCTTACCCTGACTAGGAAGAAGGGTCCCTACTTGGACAAAGGTGCAAGCCCTTGCCAACTAGAGATCCCATTTCTAACAATGATGCTTTCCTTCTGCTTTTCCCAATAATTGCTCTGGAGGAATTCTTTCACAAGTCTAGATGGATGAGGATCAACCTCCTGGTTCAATGAGAGGCTTGGCATGACTGCAGGGGTAAGAGGCGGTAAGAGACTGTCGTTAGAGGCCCTCGCCGCAAATCGGGTTCATGCCATTTAACAACCAGTATAGCACTCGCATCGGGCTATAAGGCTATAATAATCTTCTTAGACTGTCCAAATTCCTTTCTTTAGTTGGGTTAGAAAATTTTGCAGGAACTGTTCATGCGCTATCTTCGGTAACCTTGTGACTAAAGCGGTGAAATGAATTCTGAATAGGAGCCATCACCCTCTGACATTGTGTCCGGCAGAGCTTGGTGGAAAATGCTTCTAATTAGTGAGAAGAGCAGTGTCATCTGATGATAGCAAGAACTTTGTCATGTGCTATTCAGAGTTAAACATTGTGTAGACTAAGCAACAGCGAGACCCCTACCGGATCTCACCCGCCGAGTGAGTCTTACCATATCTTTTAGGAAACAGTTCAGGGTCAAGCTTGAGTCACTCTGTGTGTTTACCACATTTCCAGCCAGTCTCTGACCTCAGTATGTTTTCACAACACAGAGTAGGTCTATCATTTTTGAGATGTACGTGCAGCAGCAGGAATTTTTCCAATGTATTATTGCCCTTATCAGAAGCAATTAAACAGTTTTATGCAGGCAGGCAGCTGTGAGTTAGTGACTGACGCTGTGATTTGCTGTTCAAGGGTTCAAATGCCGGCAAACCCAAATTAGCGAGTTAGTAAATTAGGTATTGTATCAAAAGTGCCTGTTAAAAATAGGAATGTACTATAAGCGCTTTGAATCGCCATCTAAGACTGCACGAGCACTACGCAAAAGCATTAACAACAAGGAGGTTGGCTGTTGGGAATTGTTCGAGAGTAGAAAAACTACTTTTCATAGAAGCAATGAATAAATAAATCACTGATTAAAGATGGGCTACAATTGAAAGGATTTTGTACGGAGCTGAACATGTCTAGACCGGATCAAGTAATTATACATCACTGGTGATCCGGAGTAAAGCACACTGAGACCATGGGCAGCTGTGACCATGGGCTTGTGTTCCCACCCACAACCCTCCCTCAGAGATGAAATGATTGATATGTGTGAGTATGTGCTAAAAGTTTGTATATAAATGTCATGGGCTGATTCAAGAGAGCCCGGTCTTTGTTTTTGGGTTGCCTGACATCCTAATAAAGGATTTTGAACCTGGTATGTGGCATTTTTCTAATATTGAAATCCTTGTTTAGAACACTCAAATGTTTATTTAAGTAAGGGGTCTTCAGAAAGCATCTGTATGCCACCTTCTGGCTAAGCCACAGCTCTTTAGATGTCAGGTGGTACAGATGCGTGACGCATTTAGTTCAGTTAATTCTCTCAAGAGTTTCTCCCTCCTGTTGTAAAGTTTGCTTGTGGGTTCTTTGTCACCGTACATGGTTACTGTTGATGGGTGTTGGTTTCTTCATGAAGGGGGTGGGCTGTTGCGGTGGGAGTTTGCCCCCAAATTCCTTCTTGAATAGGTAACTCTTCAATTCTTCCTTGAACGCTCTGAGGAGGGGGAAATACTTTCAGGGAGGGATTCAAATTATTCCAGAATCTGATGTTGTTTACCCAATGTTTCTTTCATATGAAATTCAAATGGCAACCTGCTTGGCAATTCCTGATTTAGAGGTATGGCTTCAGAGGTAGTCGGTAGCCAGATTTCGCCTATATTCTGGCCCATTTTCTGCAAGCACCTTATAGATGAAGCACAGGACCTTAGATTTGGTTATTTTGTTTATTAGGCGTAAATGGAGTTATTTCAGGGCTGGGATAGTGTGGTCCAGGTTCCTCAGATATCAGTACTATAAAGAGCTTGGTGTAACTGCATCCCAATGTTATGTACATTCTAACAGGGTTGTTCCCAGTTCTGCAGATCACGAGAAAGAAATTGTGTGCGCAGCTTCCCTTCAATTATCAAGATCTCTGTTGAATCCCTGTGGAGACAAAGAAAACAAGCATTGGCATAGCCAATAGGTCTTGCCTTTGGGACCTTATAAGTGGTTAGTGATGCAGCACATTATCCTGGGTGCTGTGCCGCCATGGATTAAAGCATTGTCAGGCTTAGCTGCACCACTTTTGCATCTTGTGCAATAGCTCATTGGTGATTTTTTGCAATCAGACTTTGCTGCAGGCCATTAGGGCAAAATGGAGAAAGTAATGCAATAAACATATGACCCAGCTGCTTATAAAACGACTCTGGTGTGTAATATCATTTTAGCACAGACAAATTCAGATCCACGCATAACTTGTGAAAAAGGGAATGAAACAGATTTGCCAACATGTATGCTGCTTGTTTAATAAGGAAAGTGGCAAAGCAGGAGAAGTGAACACTGTCGTTTAAAGAAACACGATAAAACAAAAGTAGCGCTTTACTGGAAAACTCTGTCAACTACCGCTAATGAATGTGGTGGTAAATATAATCAATCTGGCAGCATTTTGTATTTTGACTCTTTTTTGTGTCCGTCACCAGGCTGCACCACATATTACAATTCCTTAGTCTGAAGGTGTTTTTATAGCACACACAAGAAGATATTAACACTTTATGCAAAAATAGTGGCCCTGGGGTTGTTTTCCACCATGGGTGTTGGGTGACATTGTAAAGAACGGGGGCTCGATAACAGATATTGAGTAAAGTATAAACAGCACGAGGCGGCTGTCAGCAGTGTCACTCGACAGCTCAGTTGGAAAACATTTGTGTACTTATTTATTTATAGCGCCGACCAGACCAGCAGGTATAGTAGCGCTTCAGATAACAGAATTAAGAGACCAAGAGACGTGAAAATAATCTACAAAGTATATTAAAGAAACATGTAAAGTAACAGTTCAGGCCTTAAGAACATGCAGAGAGGTACGGTTTACACTTATCCGTGAGAAAGGGTCTCCTCGCCGAACGCCCACCCGAGAGGTCCCCATGGAGTGAGGAGGGACGCTGGTGGCTGCAGATCGGAGGGATTCACAGAGATGGGGCTTCACTGGGATATTCCGTGGAAGGCGGGGCTTATCTGACCCACCTATTTGGAATAAAATCTCCAATCTCGCTTCACTCTGTGAGGAAAATATTATTTTCACCGACAGTGCTGTCACAAAAACGGAGAACAATGGCGCTATAATTGAATGGCAGGCAGCTCTCTCAGGGAAGCATGATGCTGGAATGTGTGGTCGTACCTGCTGGGATTAAGGCCTGGGACTGGACGCATGCACAGAAATATCTGCAACATGCACCCATACATCTGTCACATGCGCCCTAACCCACTGAGCTATCTTAGTGCAAGTCTTGCTGGAAGTTATGAAACGAATGCGCTGTGCCGAGGTTTTAGCAAGTCCGTTTATGCCACTCGGGCGAGGGAGTGCTGTTGCATTATTTGGTGGTTCTGTACGTAGTTACATGAAGCTGTCCCTCCTTCTGTCCCTCATTGGCTCCTCATTCGGAGCACAGCGGTAATTCCATGTGACTGCCTGGGAATTTGAGGGCTTAGTGTTGTATGAAGGTTGAGGATGGGGCTGCACTGTGCGGGGGGCTGCACTGTGTGGGGGGATGGAGGGGGGCTTCACTGGGATTGCCTGGGAAGTAGAGGTCTTGGTGTTGAATAAAAGGGGCGGCTGCACTGTGACTCCCTGAGAAGGTGAAACATTCTGACAGCAGGGAGGGAGGGACAGGAGTGCAGTTTACCAGAGGTCCCAGCCGGGCGCAGCCTCCAAAGTAAGCGTGAGGGGGGCGCATAGCATAGCACAGTCACCAGGATCGAAAATTCAGCTTCCAATACCGGCACAGATGGGCACGCCACGTATCCAATAGAGCACTTTACCGACTGTAGCGAGGTCGGATTCAAAGCCCGGCTTCGCTGCCTCGTGACATTGTGTGATCCTGGACAAATAGCTTAGCGCATTATGCTTGCATCTCTTTTAACTGTTGCCTATGTGGAACCCTCAGAGAATAAACACCAGTATTTGCTTAGAATACAACAGGGTAAAGAACACTGCCCGTGAGGTGATAAGTAGATGGCTTGCACGAAAATAGCTAGGATGTTATAACTTATTGTGTTGACTGTATATAGAATATGTATACATGTAAAGATAAAGGTTGATGCATTTATAGTCATACATAGAAAGCCGACTTTTTACATGTAAATATATATATATTAGGCTGCAAGCAGATGCGCAGTCTTTGCTATGGTGTAATGATCTGCAATTCAGCTAGTAGCGTTGGCATCAGTTCAATGTACCAGTGCTAGGGGGGCAGCACGGCCCTAGGAGACAGAGCGGTCTCGTACCTGAAGTAGAAAGATTCACAGCGAGCAATCAGCAACATGAACCCGGGCACCGTGCGTAGTTATTTTCAAGGCGCAGTCTTTGTTATGGTGTAATGATCTGCAATTCAGCTAGTAGCGTTGGCATCAGTGCAATGTACCAGTGCTAGGGGGGCAGCACGGCCCTAGGAGACAGAACGGTCGCGTAGCTGAAGTAGAAAGATTCACAGCGAGCAATCAGCAACATGAACCCGGGCGCCTTGCGAGGCAGCGTGGTGCCGAAAACATCAACAAACAAGCAAAAGAGAAACCATGTAACCTGACCCACGAGTAATGCAGCTGCCAGCCTGCGCGCCGCTGCTCGCTCCCGAGACCCAAACGCCATGGGAGTGAACGTTTAGAGGAAAGGCGGGACATGCACCCGTCTTTGGCCATTTGCATGCTTTCATTATTGAAAGCCACACGCAAAGGCCAATGGAATCTGTGGGAGGAGTCCGACGCACAAGGAGAAGTCTCTGGGAAGTTTGGAGTGCTTACAAGAAGCCTCCCCATAGAGCAGTGCATGCGCGCTGCGCTAGGCTCGACCTAAAAATGACCTTCATCGCTTGGTGCATACGGCTCAAGCAGGTTTAGATTTTTTTGCACTATTGCTCCGAATTTTCCAGTTGGATACCGACCTGAGTTTCATTTGCATACATTTGGGGCCGCAGTTGGTGCAGCGAGATTAGATCTGGCAATGGCTGCATGAAGAAATCGATGAGATGGGTCTAGAGAGATGCTCCTTGAGGTATGCCAGAGCATGTACGTTTAGTCAGTTTGGTCTAAACCCTTGTTCTTTTGATTTGTGACAAAGGTAGCAAATAGGGAGCAACACCTTGTTGCAAGTTAGTTATAAGCTTATATATCTTGTTCTAAGTCATTGATTCTCTTAATCATATGGAAGGAATTCAATCTATGGTTCTCTTTGTCCTTAGGAGTGGAGCTATCTACTTGCCGCTGTCTTACACTTGCTGCTATATTCCTTTCTATTACTTATTGTAAAATATATGCTCAGTACATGCATAGAAAAAAACCTTTACTACATTAAGGTACACTAGTCACAAGCCGAAATAAGTATACCTAATGTTTGCTAGTACTATTAACATATAGAGTTGCTTTGTGTGTCCCTAAACAAAATCCTAAAACTTTAGGTTATCGGGACGAGTACATTTAAATAACTAGCAACCAGATGGAATACCTTTATGGACAGTTTCACAATTAGCGACCACTAACTTCAGGTTTGTGCTGCTGGGTCTTAGTTTTAAATGATGTTCTCTCAAATAAAGGCAGTTGAGGCGAGCATCACACCATCTATTCCGGACTTTTGGGTTACTTCCAAATTCTCAAGAGTAGCCCTTTGGCAACCAGCACGCTTATGATAAATAGTTTTGATATTCCTGCTATAATCATTTATTAATGGGCAATGGCAATCCATTACATTCTTAACATATTTTACTTTAATTATAGGTTTTACTGTAGACTTCCAAAGCCTGCAAAAGATTAGCAACCAAGATATCTTTATGGTTAACACTACCTTATGCTGTCATCACATATCAGTGTTTTGAGATATCCCTTTTTTGCAAAGAAGACCACTGCTCCTTCCACACACTTTTTCTTCTAAATATACATACTTTTTTTTTTTTAAATTAAACTTGGTATTAAATTACATGGGAGCACAGCTACAACACTTAAACATGACTCCTAATAGTTTACATTGTATTTAACATTTACTATGCATTTACGACATATATCTTTTCATTCTGTATCTGTGCTAAAACAAAATCCTTAGAGAAATATCTAAAGAGAAATAGCCTATCCCAGCATACTCAGAGCACCATGTGTGCCCCTCAACAATCTTTCCAGCGTTATTTGCCATGTAAAGTGAGTAGGATGTGTGTAATAGAATAGTTGTCCCTAAAATGATACAATCTCCAGAGCATCTGACATTCCAGTAGAACTAGCTGCCCTTTAGAGTTCATTGTCAATAGGTTCACTCTTAAGGTGTCCCATATGTCCTTGGGTTTAGATGTTTGGGTCAATAGTGACGTGTCACCGTTCTATTGTTCCATGTGACCAGATCTTTTTTTTTTTTTTTTTTAAAGTTTAAGTTTATTAAGAAAAACAAAACAAAAATTGAATAAAATACAAGAAAACTGCATATATAATTCGTACAGCGTAATAAGATTATGATCTTCAACAGGAAGGGGAAAGTGAGAGAGGGAGTCAGGGAGGGAGGGAAAACAAGGGAAGGAATAAACAATATGATATTCTAAAATTAGAAGTTGAAATATCACCTGAATTCAATCTCTATAAGCATAAACAAGGCATTTAAAGTATACTGAGTAATGTTAATCAGCAATACAACGAAAGGAGTAACCATAAAAGCACATATAATGGGAATATAAAGACTACGGGCGCTTCAAGGGGGTTTCTGAACCTCATCAGAAGAGTTAACCGATATAGCGTTAGCTGAGGCAATACATGTTAAATATGTGGATAGAGGAAGCCATAAAATATCTCTTTTAATGGATAAAGATAGGGGAGTAACATAACTAGTGTCCAATCTGTGATGAAAACAAACAGCATTCCACCACGCTCTGAAAGTGACTTTGTCTGCCTGTTTCCAGTTGGAAGTTATTAAGTGAAGGGCTATTGCTATCAATAAATCTACTAGTTTGGGGGTGGAAGTTGTATGCTGCCAGGAGGATGATAAAGAACCTAGAAAAATGTTAGTGGGTGAAAATGGGACTTGGGTTTTAAAGATTTTGTTAACTTGGGACCAAACTAATTGCCAAAAACGAAAAATGGGAGAACATTCAAAAAGCATGTGTTTTAAATCAGCCAGCGCACAAGGACATGACCAACAAGCTGAAGAGGAGTTTGGAGAGAAAGAAGCCAGCTTTGCGGGAGTGAATAAAATACGATTGTAAGTGAAATAAAGGGTTTGAGAGGTGTTGGCAGCTCTGGAAGTTTTATGAATCTTGAGCCACAGTTTGTCCCAAAAGGGGTAGGCCAACATTCAGCTAAGTCCTTTTCCCAAGCCAATTCAGCCTTCCTTTTGTCTCTATTAGAGGAAAGAAATAAGCATTTATATAAAGAGGAAGCTGAAGAGGGGGGTGATATTAGTGGGAAAAGGGTTGAGCACCTAGAGGAAGGAATGGAAGTAGACGGTATGGAAATAAGATATTGGGAAAGAGAGGAACAAAGTAAATCATATTGAGCTTTACATGATGATGGTAGAGAAAATTTTGATTGAAGGTCCAAAAAAGATATAGGAGTATTATTGAGTACTAGCTGAGAAATCCAGAGCAATCCTTTTAGTCTCCAAGTTTTCCAATAAATGGTACGATTTTTAATGCGTAACAGATTATTATGCCAAATGGGCTGTTGATCTAATGAGGAGGAAGACGGATAAGAAGAAGGAAGAAGAGGGACAAGAATTTTACGCGTATGAGAAATAACAGGATGACGAAACAGAGAAAGATTAGAAAAAGCAAGAGATTCTTTAAAATCAAAAGGGGATAAGAAATATTTTTCTATGTTCAACCAAACAGGGGGATGAATACATTGATCTAGAGAAAGCCAGCGGGAAGATTGCTTTAAAGAAAAGGCAAGATGATATGATTTAAAATCTGGAAATTTAAGGCCCCCAGATATCTTATCAGCCTTTAGAGCCGATAGGGCTATTCGAGGGGATTTGTTTTTCCAAAGGAATTTGGTTAAAAGAGAGTCAATTTTCTTAAAGTAGGCTGCAGGAATATGTACTGGAATCATAGAGAGAAGATAAAGAATCAAAGGAGAAAGCATCATCTTGATGGAATCTAGTCGTCCCCACCAAGAGAGAAAGAGAGGATGCCAGCGATCAATAGAGTCAGTTAGAATCTTAGTAATATGATCGAGATTTATCTTTAATGTTTCCGAAATGTTTGAGGAGAACCATACGCCTAAATATTTTATCTTAGAGGTTTGCCAGGAAAAGCCCGTTTGTATGAAGTCTTGTTTAAGACAAAGTATATTTAGGGAAGAACTTCACATTTGTCTGAATTGAGACGATAACCGGATAATTGAGAGAATATGTCAACTTGAGATAGAAAAGCAGGGATGGATGAAGACGGATTAGAACAATATAAAAGAATATCGTCTGCATATACAGATAATTTGACATGGGAGGTATCAAGCTGGAAACCAGTAATCTTAGTATCTAACCTAATTTTAGTTAAAAAGGGTTCTAACGCTATTATAAATAAGAGAGGAGAGAGAGGGCATCCTTGGCGTACTCCTCTAAATAATGGAAAATAATCGGAAGTTTTGCCATTAACAAAAATAGAAGCACTGGGACCTGAATATAATAGAGAAATAAGAGATATTAGTTTAGAAGGAAACCCTATCCATTTTAATGCCTGAAACATGAAATCCCAACCAATCCTATCAAACGCTTTTTCTGCGTCAAGAGCTATAGCAGCGATGGGGTAGTCCAGAGAGGAAGCTTTACCGAGAATATTAAAAGACTCTGGAGTTATCAGATGAAAGACGACCTTTACAAAACCGGATTGTTCCGGGCCAATGAGATTAGGTAAAATAGGATCAATTCGGAGTGCCAGAATTTTTGCAAAGATCTTATAATCCAGATTAACTAAGGAAATTGGCCGGTAGTTTTTGCAAAGAGATGGGTCTTTATCCTCTTTAGGTATTAAACAAATCATGGCCTCTTGAAAAGTTCCAGACGAAGAGCCTGCCTTGATAAAGGTATTGTAAAGGGATAAAAGGTGGGGGAGTAGGAGATTCGCAAAGTGGGCGTAAAATTCAATGGTGAATCCATCTGGACCTGGAGCTTTCCCTCTTTTCAGCACCGAGACTGCATGTGTGATCTCAGACAGGGAGATATCATTTTCTAAAGAAGAGAAGTCAATGTCATATGGAGAGGGAGGTGTAATGGATTGAAAATAAGTAGAAATATCAATTGGATTTGGTTGTTGTTCAGGGGTATATACATTTTTATAAAAAGAAACAAATTCATTCAAAATATCCTTATCCTTAAATAGAGATATACCAGCGCTATTCCATATAGATTCTTTTAGTCCGTTCACGTCTTATTTTCAAATAATTCGCTAATAATTTCCCCATCTTATTTTGGCCTCCATAGTACCGAGCGCTGCTTTTTAAAAGATAAGAAGATGCAGCTTCAGTAGATATTTTGTTAAAGGTGAATTTTGCTTCAATAAGATTTTTTAACGTAGATTCAGAATTCGAGTGATAATAAGAGTATTCAAGTTGTTTGATCTTGGCAAGCAACTGGGAATTTTTAGCCTCAAAAGTTTTTTTCTTTTGAGAGACAAATTTGATAATGAAACCCCTGGCAGCAGCTTTAAAAGAATCCCAAACCATTACAGGAGAAGAATTCGGGGTACAGTTAAAATAGAAAAATTCAGAGGCAAAGGAGGTGAATTGGCTTGTAAAATTCGGGTCAGATAATAATATATTGTTAAAACGCCATCTACCTGCATGAGGGGAGGAAGGTATCAGTTCAAAATCAACAAAAACTGGAGCGTGATCTGATATTAAAATGGAGCCAATTTCAGAGTGGGAAACTTGTTGAGATAATGATTTACTACAAAAGATATAATCTATACGGGATTGTGAGTGGTGAGGGGGAATAAAAGCTATATTCTCGAATGTCTGGGTTACAAAGTCTCCATATATCAACTAAGGACTTGCGGCGTATAGAGGAAGTAAATTGTGCATGCATCTTTGTGTTAGAGAATTTAACAGAAGAATTTCTATCTAAAATGGGATCAAAAACCTGGTTGCAATCCCCACCAAAAATAATATAATCATCATCAAACAAAAGAAGTTTACCAGATATATGATTCCAAAATGCATTATCAACATTGACTGGTGCATACACGTTAAAAAGCACTAGAGGTATTTGGTTTATAAGTAGTTTGACAATTATCCAACGACCTTCTGAGTCAATTTCCTGATGAGTAACTGAGAACTGATACTTCTTATGGCATAAAATAGAGACTCCATTTTTCTTACCAAGAGGTGAGGAGAAAACATTGCCAACCCAACTTCGTTTTAATTTAGACGCCTCTGTGTCAGATAAATGAGTTTCTTGAATGAACGCTATATCAGCATTTAATCTAGCTAAATGTGTTATTACCCGTTGTCTTTTATAGGGTTATTAACTCTTTTAACATTCCATGTTACAACTCTAAGAGTAACTAATTAAAAATGAACATGAACCATTGTTATGTATACAATATAAGAAGCACAGTTTTCTGCTTAAAAAGAGAGAAGAATTAGATAAGAAAGGAATGAGAAAGAATCTCAAGATTAAAGAAAGAGATGAGAGAAGCACAAGGAACTTATTGTAAGGAATAGAAAAGAGGGAAGAATAAAAGGAGGAAGAAAAAGACAGGAATGGAAAGAAATAGGGAAGAGCAGGACACAAAACAAAAATACAATACAAATCCAACATTTGATAAAAAATAAGGATGTGAAAAAGACATAGCACAGACAAACAATAAGAATGGGGATGGTGGAGCCACATGAGGAAAGACGTACACCGAACCGAAGACTCCACGAGGACGCGGCAAACGGAAGACAATCTCCAGGTCAACACGAAGATTACATACATCAAAGGGTCACGAAACCGTACCTAAAAGAACCCAAAAGAGGAATTAATTAACAGAAGGACTTTACAACATACCAAGATACAATACAGCAGTGATACGGATAAACACAGACAATGGCATAAAGCTTCTGTAAATTCAAAACAATCATGGTCGAGGGGTGTCCATAGATTCAACTCTGCATGAATTCAGGAATTGTTGAAGTATCTCCGGATCCTCATAGTTTGTCGTTCTGTTATTATAAGTCAATTTGAAGAGGCAAGGGTGAAACAAACCATAGCGAGCATTGAGAGCGCGAAGGGCAGGCCTCATCTCCAGGAACTTCTTCCGACGATCAGCAGTTACTTTGGCGTAATCTTGCGCAAAGAAAAGATTTGAACCATTCCAAGTAATCTTCCCTTTCTGTCTGGCAGCTTGAATAACTTTAAGTAGATCAGTGTATTCTAAAAAGTACAAGATGACACCTCTAGGTTTTGTTGAGGAGGAAGAGGAAACAGAAGAACGAGAAATTGGACCCAAACGATGAGCTCTTTGAATATTCAGAGTTGGAGAAGTTGGAAGTCCAAGAAGCGTAGGGAGAAATGATTGGAAAAAGATATGGGGTTAGATCCTTCAAGACCTTCTGCAAGCCCATAAATGCGTAGGTTATTGCGCCTACTACGATTTTCCAAATTTTCAACTTGTTGTTTCAAATTTTGAATTTCTTTGTGTATGCAGGGAACTTGGTCTGCGATTACTTGGACCGAAGCAACTCTTCTTTCAAGGTCATCAACTTTTTGTTCAGTGTATGACCAATTATCTTCCAGATTTTGAAGACGAGAATTCGTTTCTACCATGTAGGGTTTGAGTGAGCGAATTTCCTCAAGCAACAGCTCCATAGAAATAGAAGTGGAAGAATTGGTAGGAGAGGGAGGATTCGTTTTCACTCGTTTACCTGACGTAGAAGTAGAAGTGGAGGGTATTTTAGAGGCCATTTTAGAGTTCGGGCGTGAGGTATGAGGAGAGGAGCCCTTAGTTGTAGAAGCATCAATAAGCACGTCTTCCATATTATCCTGCAATACACTGAAGGGATTAATATCTTCCAATATAGCGCTATTCACAGTATTTTGTTGAGTATTACTGCGATTGGTGCGTGGCATTGCCATTCAGGGAATTGAAAAAAAGGGGAAGCCACGAAAAACCAGCTACAAAATGTAAAATGGCGGCCAAGAATATTGTAAGAATTGTTCATTTGAAGGTGCCTACATAAAACCCCAAAAAATCAATATGTTTTAGGAGCTGTCCAGCAGAGGAGGAAAATGAGGAAAACGTTCGAGCATTTCTAATCAAATGCGCTTTTTGAAACAAAGGTGTGAGGCATGAGGCGCGCCGGAGACACAGGAATCGGTAGATGAAAAACAAAATGGCGGCCGCACGTCAGCTGCGAACCGCGATCGTCAAACTGCCAAAAAAGTCATTTCCTTCTCACCCCTTATATCGGCAAAGGTTTCATTTCAGGCAGCATGAGTTCCGATCATAATTGCTGCGCTTGAGGAACTCGGGAGACCGTAAAAAAGTACCTGGAGAGCCTCCGCCGTCTCACGTCTCCACGGAGCTCTCCAGCGCGGTGGCCATCTCCTCCGGCGCCGTAGCCACGCCCCTCGTGACCAGATCTTTTAAGCAGTTTTCTGTTTTTGTGTACATTGCTCTCACATCAAAGCATAGTGATTCTGCGCTTAGCTAACAGCAGCGTCATCGATGTGAATCATCTGGTCCATAGAGTGATCAATTTACCATAGCCCAGGATAGCCGTCAGCAGCTTTAGCTCAACTTGGCTACCAATTGAGCTGATTTGGATGCTCTTGTTCCTGTAATGGGATGCAGGACCAGGCCAAATGGAGAAACCACACACAGTCTGCTCCACACCATGGACAGTAATGTGGCCTAGAGGAATATATTCTATGCTGTTTCTCAGCGGTGAAGAATGCTCTGTATTTGAATCTCGCGCCTGGACACCCTAACCCGTATTTGCACACTTATAAAACCATAAATCAATAATTATAACATCACGTGTTGATATGTGCAGAGTAATGATCTCCTTCCACTGTTCTCTAAACCCAATATAATGACCAAAACGCTTCCACCTGGTGTTTTACCAGTACAGCAACTGGCTGTCAAGACATCCCCTCACCACTAAAACTGCAAACACTAGATTAGTGCAACAAACCATCAGGCACCAGAAAGTCCCATCCACTATTGGAGCCAATCACTCTATCACATCTGCCATGTTGACACCAAGGCACAGATCAAGCAGCCCATCGGCCCAAACTAAAACTGGAAGGAAATACCTGTCAGTAATAATGCTCTTATTGTCAGTTACGCGTCTCTACTCTGCTTTATAAAGCACTGCCACCTAAGGTGATCAACACTAGGATATCCATCATCTCAGAGATCACATGGACCTATGTAAATCATGGCCCCCACGTGCTTTTATAAAACTAAGACTGAAAGGCACTGAATGAAGTCATCCTCTTTGTCAGCAGCACCAAAAAGCCCTAAATCTCCAAGCGGCACTCTACCATAAAGCTCGATGGACTGACATACCACAACGGCTAAATCATTCAAATTTATAATTATCATAACCTTCAGACAATCTCATTACTGAAGCCTGGGTCAAACCAAAAGGCATCGCCACTTAAGCTGTTCTTAATACCAAATATGAAAAACACATAAACACACACTCACAATCCCCTCCCTGACTTCACATAATATGTTCATCAAGGTAGCAGAGATGGCCTACTTCAAAATATATTTCTCACATCTGTTCCTACCTCCATCATTGAATTCACATCTTCTTCTGTGGAACATTTGAACATTATTAATCAAATTATCCTTCTCATCCATTACTCCCCTGGTGCCTTTTACAATGAGCTGAAAGCCTTTCCTGGAATCTATGATTCATCCTACTAAAATATTTTATGTGCCACCACACTCAGATCATTTCTCTGTAGTAGTGAGAGTAGCCCCAATAACTCCTATGAAAAGTCAATCTGCCTAAACTTTCCCTCAGCATCACAGTCTCACTCTGACCATAGCCTTATTCTAGTTCCCCTGTGCATGCATTATTGTATATTCCTTAACACCCCCAACCACAATCATCTACGCCCGCTTAAAAGTAGACATTTTCCTGAGACTTGACTGCCCTCACCTTGAGCACATCCACCTTAACTTTACCCTCCTTGGAACATCACATCTGATGAAACCTTACTTCAGGCAGCCTCACAGTTATCATATTTTCTGTGCACAGTCACCACCACTTTATGTCTTCAATCAGCCCAAGAGTCAAGAAGTTCCAAGCCCCAGAGGTCCTGGAAAGATGTACACTGTCCAACACCACTCTAGAATCCACTCAGCTGCATATTTTTACTACCATTACTTCATACCCCCACCCCTAGCCCCAAAGTCTGTACTGCGCCTCCCTTATCCTATACTGAGTTTTTTGTATTCTGCCCTCAAACGAGTATCCATCCTCATATTGTAAAAATGTTCCATGTGAGAAGCACCTTCAGCATCCTTCTCTCCAGTACTATTTTACTTTTATCCATCTCCTCTCAGTTGTTCTGTGAAACTCATCTCATTTTCCGACATATCTGCAGCTCAGCATATCACATACTCACCTGCTGTACCTTCTTGCACAGCTTCTGGCCCCTTTTGTCCTTAAAGTCATAAAATAACTGGCCATCTCCTTTGACTTACCTGTCTCTCTAAACACTTCAGCCAGTTTCTCCTCTCACATATATGCACGAAATGCTTCAAATCAACCTTTGTAATTCAACTAATCAATAAGCCCACAACTAACAGATCCTTCCCTTTAAATAGCATCCAGTCAAACAAATTCCTTTCTTCTTCCTAACTGTTGAAGATCTTGTGTTTAATGAGTTCACACAATCCCTAGTCTCCCACAGGTTATTCAAAACCCTACAGTTTGGATTCCATTAACTGCACTCAAATGAAACCACTCAGGCACAGGTGTCTGATTCCTAATGTATGATAATTGTAATCACCTGTTCTCCATACTTAACCTCTTTTACCCCTCTGTGGCTTTTGACACCACCAACTTCTCTACTATGAAAGATACTCTAGCCTCATTGAGCACCTCTCACCTGGCTCTCCTCAAACCTATCTGGCTGCATCTTTTCCATCTCTTGGTTCTCCACCTACTTCTTGTCAAAAGCTGGTTATAGGGGTCAAAGCTTCACCTCTTTCATATAGGGTGTGTGGGAAAGGGCAGTCTCTTCTAGAAGCCACACTCTTTGTCCGGGGTGTAACACAGTTTAGAGAGAAGATGCCCTCTGGAAAGAAGTTCTTGGGGGTGCAAGGAGGAAAGAATCTAAAGGCACAAAAACATCCAATGTGATGTGCCCTAAATTTAGGATCCTTTTTGCAATGCTGAAGTTTGGATCTGAGTAAGATCAGGACTAAAGCGGAGCAGAGCTGACAAGACTGGAGCATGCAGGACGGGCACAGCTGGACCTGGAGATGGTAGTACCGGAGCAGAGTTGCAGGTGGAGGAGACACAACTGAAGCAGAGTTGGAGCCGGCAGGGCTGGAGCAGAGCTGGAGCTAGGAGGACTGGCACAGCTGGACCCGGAGATGGTACTACTGAAGCAGAGTTGCAGGTGGAGGAGACAGTAGACAGGACTGGAGCAGAGCTGGTGCTGGAAGACTTGGAGCAGAGAGTGAAAAATCCAGCAGCATGACCAAGCTGGAGGAATTGTGATGCACTCCTGATCAGAGGAGACTCTTTATGTACTAGTAGAGCAGGAACCACCTTGCAGGAAGGGATTGGTCTCTGCAAATGAACCACCTGACAGAAAAGGGTTGGTCGCAGATAGCCTCATATTAGAATCATGTCGTCCATCTTGGTATGGAGGCTGTATTTTGTGGTCATACAATGGATTTCAAATAAAGGGGCGTTTAAATGTAGGTTCTTGTTTGCAACTGTGCCCATTGCTGGCCCGGAACCTTAACACTCCCAGTCACACAATCCAGATTAGTTCTGGAAGACTTCTTTTCATTTTCTCCCTCGTCACCTTTTCTCTTGGTCAGTGGCGGCCGGCACGGATCAGTGGTGGTGGGCAAGGGGAACGGGGTGGCGGGAGGGAGGGAGGGGTGTAAAAAACAGAAGAAAAAAAATGACCACCTCGCCGTCTCTCCTCCGTGGTCGCCGCATCTCTCCTCTCTCTTCTTGCTGTGTCTCTCCCAGCCAGGACCAGGAAACACCCAGGCTCCCCTGACCAATCACAACGCTGCAATGCAGCATTTTGATTGGTCTGAGCGCTGTGGTTCGGCGCTCAGCCAGGGAATGGGAGCCTGGGCATGTTCTCCACCCAGGCTGTATTGCTGCCTGGGTGGAGAACATGCAAAGTGCGCATGACTGTAAGGACAGCCCGAGACGGCCGGCCAAACAGTCATGTGCACTTACACAGTGCCCACCACTCCACCCCCGCAACTCTGTGAGCAGACGAGCCCCAC
Source organism: Calotriton arnoldi (assembly GCA_963921515.1). Classification (NCBI taxonomy): domain Eukaryota; kingdom Metazoa; phylum Chordata; class Amphibia; order Caudata; family Salamandridae; genus Calotriton; species Calotriton arnoldi. The sequence continues at coordinate 381,769 of CAWUFW010002941.1, forward strand.
CGCCCGGCAAGACTACCACAGCAGGAACAAACAAAATGATAATAACATAAAGTTATTATCATTTTATTTTTCCTTTATTTCATTGCTTCAAAGCAGTGGGGCGATGCTCCTCCTCCTTAGCAGAGGAGCCGCCACTGCTCTTGTTGATATCATCACTTCCTTTGGCATCAATTGCCTCCTCTTCCATGTGCAATGCAGATTTTCCTCTCCTTTGCATTCTTCTTTCCTTATATTCAATCATGAGTCTATTCATCCCCCAATGGCTCTCTCTGCTCCTTAATGTTTACAAGACAGAAATAATTTACTTTGTGACCTTCACTGCCCCTTATCTAAATTTACTTTCTGCCGTACAATGTTCTCCCTCTCCATCTGCCGAAGATCTCACATAGAGTTCAATCCCCACACCATGACTGTCAGGTTTCACATACTTCTTATGAGTTAGATTTGCAAACACTTTCTCTTGCTCTCTACCCAATCTCTGTTCAACATTCTAATCACAGGTAATCATGCCTAATTCAACAGCTTCCTGTTTGGCATCCTGTGCTATGCCTTCTACCTCTTTGTATGATTATCAATCATGCAGTTTTCAGTCTCCCTAGACATACACCCTGTTACTCTAGGGCAGGTGGCTATCTCTCTTAAATAGGGCACTTGACAGACAGAAACTATGCAGATCTTCAAAGCAGTACATGGCCTCTCCACCTCTCCGTACCACTCAAAATCTTGCTTATTATATCTATATCTGTTCACGAATGCCCAGCTCAGCTAGCCTTCACCTTCTTGTCCATAAGTTTGTTGGGCTGCCTCCAGCCTTTCATATTTCTTGCACCTCTTCACTGGAGCATACTCATTGTCAAGCCCCAAAATGAATACTTCCTCAAAGCTTTAATGCCATTCCACAAGGCCAAGCCCTCCCGAATTGAGCACCAGCACAGACACCCTTTCTCCTCCCTTTATCGCTGAAACCACCTACTGCGTCTTATCTCCAACCTCGACCAACTATGTTTCTGGTATGTACTAATATTTAAATAGCTTTATGTATCTCATTATACTGTTTAAACCAATCACAAGCACTCTGACAACCATTCTGCGGACCAGTCCACTGTCTATGATCTCATGTACAGTCTTCGATACCATATGCAGTGTTTGTTGTCGCAATGCTTTCTTTATATTTAAGTACAAGGAAGTCCTAATGCATCCCATCAAGAAGCCCCTCACTGCCATGAATGCAGAGCACCCTTGCTTTACTGGCTTTGGAGCCAGTGCTTAATTTGTACTAGTAATTTCTAATGTTTATTGAATTAATAATTAACTGTTGTTAAGGTGATCTCTAAATTTGCCAGAGAGCTACCTTGTGGCAGACAGTCACAAGCGCAGATGTTGACAATTATGTGCCGGTGACAAGCACTGGAAACCACCAGCTCAAATTAAGCGATGTTTGGAACCCAACACGCGAGTCTTTTCACCCATCCCACTTATGTACAATAATACCAATCATACCTACTCACTAACACTTCATAAAGTGCTCTGTAGTTAAGCTTGCTGTATTAAAGCATCAATTCTCTAATATATCCACCTTCTTTCTGTGTGGGATCAGTCCATGATAGCATGTTTGATACCATTAGGTGGGAGGACCCAAGGTTTGTGTTTACTGATGACTAAATGGGTTGTAGTGGACCTTAAACAGATTCATCCTTCATCATTCTCAATTCCACCTTTCTCTACTGTTTCCTGCTCTGTCCCCTCCTCCTTCATCTCCCACTTTATAGAAGTTTTAATTTGTTTGTGAAAGTTCTTCCCAACAGTAGAAAAATAAAACTGAGACTCTGCCTTCCACACAGGGAAACAAGGGAAGGGTCTATGTGAAGGCCCACAGCATCTGAGGACGTTGATTCACTAATACACCAATAACTTAAAATTGTTCTATGATTCTGAATGTTGCATTTATTAGCACTGAGTTTGTAGTGCCCAGTGTGTCTTTTTTAACAGATGCATAACGCTCGAAGAACAATTGAGTTATTGTGTCATTAAGTAGAATCTGTCTTTCCTTGCAACAATATTGTCAAAGTTTAGTTTATTTGTTTTGCCAACCTCAGATAAAATATTTACTTTGTAAGGAACCCCAGGAAAGCTAATAACCGAAAAGGGAAGAAAATGTAGTAAAGTCATAAAGCACCTTGGAATCCAACATCAAATAAAAACACTACCATGGCAGGAGGCCAATGGCCTAGTGGAATGCTTTATGCAGACTCTTGGGAAACAGATACAGATCTGTAAAACTTAAAAAATCTCGCTGGGTCTGGCTTTGAACTGGTTTCTGGAACTCCATAGATGTGCATCACAAGTCTGTGCAAGCAGTAATATTTCAAAGAAATTTCAAAGAAATGTCATTTTATTAACATCCCAGAGCTCCAGGTTTGCTTTATTTCATAGATTGTCGAGTTCATGGATTGTGTGCTAAAAAAAAAGATCATTCTAAAAATAGAATACAAAAGGAGATTTGTGCCCTACTGAATGGTATGATGAAACCTTTCTTCCTACACCAGGTCGCACAAAAGAAAAAAATACTGATTAAGTGAAAATAAAAAACTTGCAATTACCTAAAAAGGCAGACTTTCTATTTCACCTCTTCAGTCCTTTTTCAGAGTATAAATATCTGGGTCATTTTTTACGGGACATCTTTTGCTAGGTTTGACTTAGCAAAATGTGTCTGCGGACATCCTTAATTACTGCAGAACTCGAGGTCTAAATTCTACAGGTATCTCCTAAAAGGGGGTTGCGAGATTCTCAGTAGGAGAGAGTATGTCTGATGGAAGGGCAATAAGTGACAACAGAATGTAGAATAAAATAGAAAGCAAATTCAATTAAGGCACCAAAGAAAGCATTATACTGCACCCACTACAAAAAGATACAAGTTGACTTGGAGATGATGTTGTCATGGCTTCCGAATGGTGAATTCCAGTGAGCAGTGGTGTGGAGGTGAAGCCGCACGCTTATGTCACTCTGAAGCATGTAGTCTTTGAGTGCAGATGTCGAAAGCATGAAGGGAGCATGGGCTCTGGGGTCCTAACTTCTCAACAGAGATGCATGTGTAAAAGTTGCATGTGAACATTGAATGAAGGAAAAGTTGGAGTTTGTTGTGTTCATGTGGTTGACAGGCTAGGAGTAGAGTGAGCAACAAGGATGAAAAGAGTTGTGATATGTATGATGTGGAGGCGGAGTGGGACCTGCACAGATTTGAAAACCAGGTTCAGAAATTTGAAGAGGAATCTGGTTTTATTTGAAAGCTCCTGTGCTCCACAGGGATTACTGGAGGTGGGTGTGTCATGCAGAATGTCAAAGACTATGCCGATGGCAAAGTTGAGGATTTTGTGAAGTGGTTGGAAACAGTAGTGGGAAAGCTGGTGTCAAATACTGCCTATGCGCCAAGAATCTTGACGCTCTTAACTGCTCTCTCTCTCTTTCTAACTCCGTTAAGTCTCTGGGCATCATCCTGGACAAAAACATGTCCATGGAGCACACCAACAACTCTTCCAAAAGGAGCGCTCTGTATGCTCAGATATCTCAAGAAAGTAAAGCGGTTTATTCCTCCTGACGATCTTAAGTCGGTAGTGCGATCTCTTGTCATCTCTAAACTTGACTACGAAAATTCCCTCCTAACAGGAACTCCTAAATGTCACCTTGGGCCCCTTAAAGCTGCTCTCAATGCGGCTGCCAGACACATCACAAGTACTAAAAAATGTGATCACATCTATTCCTTCCTCAATAGTCTTAAATATCCTCCCATCGAAGGAAGTTGCTTTTCCAAGACATCCTGCATCATTTACAAAGTGCTTCAAACAAAGACTCCATAATACCTAGAAGTCAGAATTTCAAGAGCTGGAAGAGCCTGAACTCTGAGAAGCTCCAACTCTCTTCTTCTCATTCCCCCCAACTTCAAAAAGAAATCATCCCAGGCTTGCTCTTTCTCAGGTAATGCTCCGAAGATCTGGAACTCGCTACCCAAAGTCCTCCGCTGCAATTCCTCCTTTCCCTCCTTCAAACGGGACCTCAAATCTCTACTCCTGAACAACTACCTGAACATGCACACTAACTGTTCTACGTTTCCCTCATTGATTAATGCTTTCTAGATAGTCTAATGACTTGCTGAATCGCCTTTTTATCCCTGATGATGTTCTCCCCCATGTGCCCTGTGTTTATGCTTTGTGACTTTATAACCACATAGCGCTGTACCGTCTTATGATTTTGACATTATGACGACCTTCTTGTACCTCTTGTAAATGTATTAACGTATTCCTTTAACCTGTAAAGTGCTCTGATACCCCCCGGGTCCAGCTAGCGCTATATAAAACTCTAGGAAAGAGCTATGCTAAGGGCAGGGATCAACTAAGACATCACGGGTCACAGTGAACAGTGGGCAGTGGGAAATATTCTTGGCTATGAGTGAAAGATGCATATCTCAGTGAAAGTAGACCCCTAGGTTGTGAACAGAGGGACCAAAGTACATCATATCATGGGACTTGAAATATTAAATTGGAGGGTGGTGATATTTGGATCTGTGGGATATGGAAAGTAGGCAGTCTCAGTTTTAATGGAGTAGAGCTCTAAACAGCACAGGGTGTGGTAGCAAAGTGGTAGGAAGTAATGCAGGTCTGGAGGGCGAGGGGTGTTTGGGAGGATGACTATTTAGGATTCCCTGGCCTAAAGGTGATCGTATTGAGGAACCGGAATAACCCACTTACTGGGTCTCGGCGGCGGGGGAACCGCCCAAGTCTTCCATACCCTTCATACGTAGTAAAAGGAGACACAGGAGCCTTCGTCTGCAGGAGGAACCCAGATTTATTCAAATAGCCCGGGCTATGGAACAGAGTCCCAAGCTCGTTAGAAACAAGACAGAGGAGGCTGCTGCTTTACTCCGCAGCTTACAAGCCTTTTATACTTTTTCATTCCAGTCTTTTGGCTGTTAGTCCATTGTTCAATCAGGGCAGTATTTGCAGTTGATAACCAGGTCCAGACGATGTTTGTAGTTGGTGACCTGGTCAAGGCTTGGTACTAAAATCATTGTTCACTCAGCTTGATCAAAGCACGGTCATTCAAACCATTGTCCAATCACCCTGATCAAGGCCCAGCAGTCAGACCATTGTCCAGATAACCTGATCACGGTGTCAAGGATGTTTACCAGGCAGGGACCAGGAGATGGAAAACAAATCATTTACACAGGGCGTGAGTGTCTCATGGCTTTCTGTCGAACTGCAAAGAACAGGGGGTTGGTTGTGCGACAGTTCCTGGGCAGAAATGCAGGCTGCAAGATGGTTTTGGTCGTGTCAGTTAGAATTTCCTCAGGCATCAGCAGAAACGACCAGGTGGGTCGTGTTTGACACGAAATGGTAATGAAAAACAATGGAGTCCCGGTACAAATGATGCCGATCAGAAGAACACTTTTCCTCAGACCCTCCTTTTGCCATTGAGTGGCAAATACTTTAAGAAATGTCAATGTTCATAAGGCCATCAGTTTCTTGTTGAAGCATCATCATCATATTGGTGTTGTGAATGTTGGAGGGTGGAGGCTTGATGGTCTGGACACACATTGTACAGAGCACTGGCAGGCACTGAAAGCACAAACAGCAGGAGACCAGGACAGTTACTCCCAAGGCAAGGAAGATGAGGACCCTCCACCCCCATTGGGAAAGGAGGCCCCAGATCCAGCCTGTGAGGGACCAGTTGCCTTCATCCAGATGAATTTTGGAAGAAAGGCGATGCAGGCGTTGGATGGCATTGTATACTGTAGGTGCGTTGTCTGGGATGTACACGCAGCAGCTGGAGCCGATCAATTTACACACACCACCACGATCAGCAAGGATGACGTCTAAGACCATGCGGTTCTGAAGCGTTATAAGGCGGTCCGCTTGTAGCTCTGCAGTGATGTTGGAGAGGGCACCAGCTGTTACTGTGATGGTGGCTTCAAGGACCCTGGTCAGTCCTCGTACAGCCCGACTGTTTGCCATGGGGCCCCAGAATAGAAGGAAACCTTTAAAGAAGTCCCCGGTTTCCTGGCCTGCTGTATCCTCGGCTGATATGACGCCCCTACGTGAGCGACGCAGAGCGCCCTTCATCAACAGGTGGTAACCCCCATGGGTAGAATACGTTGGTGGAAGGAGGAAGGCCAGATAGCAGGTACCAGACCAGTTACGAGGGAGCCAAGTGTAGGCGGCAGTGCCACAGATGAAATAGGTGTTGGGGGATGCCACCAGCTTCGGAGGAGATGTAGAGTTTAAAGATTTTGTGATATCACAAGTACTGGTACCAACTTTCTTAGTCCCTAGGCCATGGTTGCAGACACGGCCTTGCATATTTACGACATTCACAGTGTCTTGTTCATCGGGCAGTATCCTTCTTGTGCGGAATCTGGAAAATGTTCGTCGAGTGGTTGAGTTGAATACTACCATCTCACCGAGTTCATCTGGTGATAGTAGCAATGTGGATGAGCTGGTCGGGCAAAAGGAGCATTGGCATGGCCAGATCTGTTCCGCCAGAAGTCATCCCGAAATGTTCCAAGGGCAGAATTGGCAGTACCATTGACAGTGTAGGCCTCCTGTATCAACATCCACCATGCAAGACAAGACCCAGAGATGGAAAAGGGGTAGGGAAAGAATGGGACAGGGTGTATCATGGAATGCAGCATCAGTCCGCAAACCCAGCAGTTGGAAGTGTTCATGATCAGCTGATGATGATGCAACATTTGGATGAAGGTGTTATTGAAGAATTCTGCACGGTGGGGTAATTCGTGGGCTGGTAGCGTGTAATACTGGTGCTCTGCAGGAGTCGGGATAGGGGTTGGTGAGGTAACAGGATGGTAGATTAGTAACAGCCAACCAAGGATAGACAGGATGAGGGAGACAAAGAGCGTCACCACGGTGGCCATGAAGCATTTACTATGTCGGAGACTGACATATTGTTTCTGGATTCGAGTGTTTTGGACGGCAGCCATTGTGCTAAGCCAGGGACCTCTAGTGGCTGTCTGTGATTGGTGGTTGCTTCACTGGGCGCAGGTGCCAAGAGCCCTATGGCGTACCTTAGTCTGACACACCAGCACTACTCTCGGCCAGGGAGATCACAGCTCTACAACCTATAGGCACTTGGCGAAGTCAAAGGGCAAGCTTTCCCTCGGGGGCGTAAGTTATATCGGTCGGAAGTAGGGACAGTATGGTCGGGAAACAATTGTTCTTGATGTTCAGCAGAGTTAAGGGAGGGTTCCACCCTTCCTTTCAGTACGCTGTCACTCTCTGCTTCTGTAGATGTAAAATGCAGTCTGGCATCGCTGAATGGGACAAATGTCGGGACTGTTTCTGTTTCTGAGTCTCCTTGTCCTTCCCTCACCCACTGATCATAGGGGAGGGGCAGAGGCACACGCCTACAGTGGGACGAATGCACCCAATTCTTCCGACCTTCTACTTTCACGGCGGTGCGGGTGGCCAGCAACACCTGACGGGGCTGTGTCCAGCGGGGTTCGAGGCTCTTAGTCCGTTGAAAATTCCTCACTAAGACCCAATCACCAGGTTGGATAACATGCCCTGGGCCCTCGCTTTTGTCAGGTATGGCCTCATGCACCTGGTGATAAAGAGTACGAAAGGTATTAGTTAGACTGTACAGATAATCAGTTAATACAGGGTATTCAACATCAGACAGTTTCTTAGGCCGCGGGACACCCCATACATTGGCACGCCTCCCGAACACAATCTCATGGGGGGATAGCCCTATCCTGGTGTGGGCTGTCGTTCTTGTAGACAATAGGGCCAAGGGCAGAGCATCAACCCAAGTGACACCTGACTCGGCTACTATTTTGGCCATTTTAGTTTTTATGATGCCATTGTACACCTCCACTAGACCTGCTGACTGGGGGTGGTTAGCTGCATGAAATTTTTGTTTTATGCCCAATGCTGTACAGATATATTCCATAATTTGAGCCGTAAAGTGGGTCCCGTTGTCACTCCAGACCGAGCGGGGCAAACCGAATCGTGGGAGGTACTCTTTTAATAGCATTTCGGCGGTAGTGATAGCGGTGTAGTCTTTGACGGGGTAGGCCTCCACCCATCGGCTGAAGGTACAGACCACCACTAGGACATATTTCAAATTGTTACATCGGTCCATCTGGATGTAATCCATTTGGAGGACTTGAAAAGGGAAGGTAGGAGGAGAGAATCCTCCCTTAGGAGTAACTGTGCCTTTTCCTGGGTTATACATTAGGCAAATCATGCAGGTTTTAACCAGTTTTTCAGCATATGCTGGTATCTTAGAGTTGTACCATGTAGGTTCCAACAGATTGCATATCCCTTTTGCACTAATGTGAGCAGGACCATGGGCCATCGTAACTACTGGTAGCACATGACTGTCAGGTAACATCCATTGTCTTTCCATAGTCGTGCGGACCCAGCAACCATCAATTCCCTCCTTTGCTAATTGCTCCTTCCACACCCTTAGTTCCTCAGGAGTAGTATGGGACTGAATATCGATCACACTCTGTACTGTGTTTTCAACCATGCCCTCGTCTGCCACCCACCTAGCGGGACCTCCTACATACATTCCTTCCCTTTTCCTAAGAGCTGTTTGCCTGGCCGTCTGGTCAGCCAGGGCATTGCCTTTCCCAACATCATCTGTCACTTTCTTATGGGCCTTACATTTTATGATGGCCACCTTTCTGGGGAGTGTCAGGGAGTCTAACAATCGGTGAATTAGGGGGCCATGTTGAATCTTGGTCCCATGGGAAGTAAGGAAATTCCTTTCTTTCCATAACCTCCCGAAGTTGTGGGCCACCCCGAAGGAATATTGGCTGTCAGTATAAATATTTACCGTCATCCCTTTGCTTAACTCACAGGCTCTAGTGAGGGCCACTAATTCTGCGGCTTGAGCAGAGCACTGCGGAATCTGAGCTGTTTCTACTACTTGCTCTAATGTCGTGAGGGCGTAGGCGGCTGAGGTGTTACCATCTGGCCCTCTGAGACATGATCCGTCCACATACAGTGTACCTTCTGGTTCTGCTATCGGGGTATCCTGTAAGTCAACCCGTCCCTTCGTCTCCTCCTCTGTCCTTAATATGCAGTCATGTGGGTCTAAGCGGGCATCCTGAGTATCCAGTGGGAGTAATGTGGCGGGGTTTAGTACAGTGCATCTCTTGATGTTAATGTGGCTGGAAAAGAGTGTCAGTTCATATTCTGTGAGTCGTGCGCTAGTGAGGTACTGTGTCTTGGTGTTATTAAGGAGGGTATCTACAGAATGGGGGGCCATCAGAGTCAGGGGGGAGTTCATGACGATCCTGCACTCTGACGGACCATGAGGGCGGCCGCAGCGGTCGCCCGTAGGCATCCTGGGAGAGCCCTTGCAACAGGATCTAAGGTGGCTGAAAAATAGGCACACGGCCGATGGTGACCTCCGAACATCTGGGTCAAGACAGCGCATGCACAGCCGTCTGTCTCATGTACAAAAAGAAAAAATTGCTTTCTATAATCAGGAGTACCGAGGACTGGAGCAGTACACAGAGCCCTCTTTAAATCTTGGAAGGCCTGCGCATGCTCTCTAGTCCATGGAAAGGAACTGTCTGATATGTCTTTAGTGGTGAGGGCAAGAAGAGGTTTGACCATGGCCGAAAAGTTGGAAATCCACTGTCTACAGTATGAGGTTAGACCTATGAAGGCTCGCACCTGCTTTTGTGTTCGTGGGGCCGTCATAGCATTGATAATGGCTACACGATCAGCGGTGAGCTGCCTTCCCTCCTTTGAGAGGAGATGACCTAAATAGGTCACCTTCTCTTGACAAAACTGAAGCTTTTTCAAAGAGACTTTGTGATTATGGAGGGCAAGGTAGCGTAACAAACAGAGAGTAGCTTCTTTACATGATGGGGCGGAATTTGCAGCAATGAGGAGGTCATCTACATATTGTAATAGTGTGGAGTTATCAGGGAGTTCCAAGGAATCTAGTTGACTTTTGAGGGCTTGACTATAGATACTGGGGCTCTCGGTGAAACCTTGAGGGGCGCGGCAGAATCTAAAGCTCCGCCCACCAAGGGAGAAACCAAAAAAATGTCTGCTGTCAGGATGTATAGGAATGCTGAAAAAGCATTCTTCAGGTCTATGACAGAAAAGTGCGTTGCGTCAGAAGGGACCATCGTTAAGAGGGCTGTAATGTCGGGGACAACAGGATATTGGGACATTGTTATTTTGTTAAGGGCTCTCAGGTCAATCACGAATCTGTATATTTTAGGGGAGAGAGCATCTCCATTGGTCTTTTTAAGAACGGGAATAATGGGACTGTTACAGATATTGCCACGTGTTTCCTCCACTACGCCCTTGTCCATTAGTTCAGATATTATTGTTAAAAGGGCCATTTCTCCTTCCGCGGGTAGTCGATACTGCCGGAGGCGGGGGAGAAGTGCACCTGGCTGGATGTGTACCACATGAGGGGATATGTTGAGACACCCTACATCAGTGTCTGATGATGCCCAGAGGGAGGAAGGTAAAGACTGCAATTCTGGTGGGAGGGGACCAGACAGATACATATAGGAAGCTGCAGTGGGGGAAATTGTTAGGGATACACCTTGGGGACTACATGATATGGTCGCATACAGAGCTTTCAGTAAATCCATGCCTAACAAGTTTTCACTGCAACCTGTAGTAAGGACCAAGGGAGCGTCAACATGTGCAGGGCCAATATCGAGAGGGAGGGGTTCAGAGACAGGGCTCGTCACAGGTGTTCCTGCAAAACCCACAGAGACATTTATATTGCCAGAAAGGGGTGCCTCCGGGACTGACAGACGTGCAATAGAAGACCTGGTGGCCCCAGTATCCAAAAGAAAATCCTGATCGTTCCACACAACTGACATTTGAACATACGGGCCCCTTTGATCCACTGGAATTTGCACTCTGGTAATACCCCTTTCCTTGCTGTCCTATGCTTGGTAGGACCCTATCTCATCAACTTCGTCATAATCATCATTGTAATAAGTGCGTGTTGCTTCGTACCCATCAAACCTATTGGCCGGGCGCGGCTGGACGGGAACGTGATCCCTGGGCCTACGCTCTTTATCCTGTGGATGGGGCGGGCCATGGTCCCTAGTCGGCCTTCCCTCCCTGGGAGCGCGAGGCCGAGGCTTCCCTGTTCGGATGTTTTCTGCTAACACGGGACACTCGTCTATCCAATGGCCGTACCCCTTACAATAAGCACACTGATCTGTTTGGAGGGCTCCCGTACGTTGAGGGCTGGAGGGGGTAGACTGGCGAGCCCTCGGAGGGTGTTGGGGCTGAGGTCTGAAATTCCCACGGGCATCGGGACCTCGGGGAGGGTAAGCCTGCTGCAGAAGTGCCTTAGTCTTAAGATCCCTAACCTTCTTACTTTCCTTGTCTCTATCTTCATTCTCCCTATTCTCATGATATTGTGCCATAGCCAAGATACCAGTCATAGTTTGGGCAGACCACGTACTTTCAACTTTCTTAAGCCTGGTGGAAATCTCAGGAAGCAAGTTGCTGACAAACTTATCGACAAACACTAGGCCAGAACCTGGGGTCCGGGGATCCAAACCACTATGTCCCTTGTATTCTGTCTCAAAACGGGTAAAGAAGTCAGCCACATTCTCATCTTTTCGCTGCCTACAGGTGTTTATTTTATCCCAGTTAATGACAGTTTCCGGCAAAAGTGTTTTCATAAACGTTATTATTTTACCGGGCAAAGTCAGGATGGCAGCTTCTGATTTAGTCCCTCCTACCCTTGCTTCTTCCATAGCTTCTAGGTCAGCCCATTTACCTCCCAACGCCACTTCATGATCAGTATGTCGAATCTTGTCCCAAATTTCAGTGGGGACAACCGTACCAAAAAGTAAATCCATATCCTCAAGAACGAGAGTACCTGCAGATATAATCTGACCTAATTCTCTGTAAAAGGCAGCCGGATTCTTCCGGGGATCTGGTAATTGTTCTTTTAACTGCATTACTTCTGACCTTTTCCAAGGAACATGAACCCAAAGCCTGCGCCAGTGTGCCTCAACAACCCCTCGGCCATTATTTTGGGCATCGGTAAGTGCGTTAACAAAGACAGGGGCCGCCTCTCTCATTGGCACAGCTGTTTCTAGAGGGTGTTGGAAAAAGCGGTCGTATCACGGAAAGCCATTAAAGCAGATATAGCGCCAAACATCCCCTCTCCCTGAACATCGCCTCTTCTTATTTGTGACCTAAGGTCCATTAATCCAGTGGGTATCTGCATAAGCGTATTCTCGAATTTTTGCATGACCAGTGTACACATGTATTCAGCCCAGGTGGTCTGTTCCATAATTGTCCACTGGGAAAAGGTGGACCATATGTCTTTAAAGGCATAAATATTCCCGTTCTTTATCCAACATTCACACTGTTGCTTCTGTAGGTCATTTTCTCAAAGGGACGAAAAGCTGATTGCAGAGCGCAAGGAGGCCAGTCGGGGGGGAATTCAACATTTTATATAAGTCCTGCTTAACTGTAGACCATGGGGAAGTAGGAAAAGGGCGGGTAGGGGTAAAGCCGCAGGGATTGGGCGGATGGAGACTTGTTGTCATTCCCGCAGCGAGGACAGGGTTAGCGGGCGTGGTCGGTGTCATAGGAAAAATCAGGAGGGCTGGTGTGACAGGGAGAACAGTAGGAGGGGCAGTGGGGGCAGGAGTGGGCGGTGGTGGGGGGATATGTGGGGTGTGAGGCGTCAGGGCAGGGTACATTGGGGCATATGCAGGAGGGCTTTCTAGCATGGTATCAAGCAAGGAATCACCTTCTTCTCCCCCTTCCATATGGCCCTTTCTTTTCTCCTCACGAGCTGGATAACATTTTTGTACCCGGGCCCCATGCTCCCTATCAGCTATTTCTACCGATTTTGTCGTTTGATTTTGTAAATTTTCTCTGGCGTGTTCGGCCATTGACATACGTTCCTGTTTTCTTGCTTGAGCCTTCTGCTTTCTAGCTCTCTGCTCTATCTCTTTCCTCCAAAATCGGACAGATTCAAACATAGACGGGCACGTTTTTCTTTTCATTATTTGTTCCTCTAAGTTGGCGAGAAGTTGGGAATTAAAGGAGCCATAAAGTGGCCACTGTAATTCCGCGTTACTTTGTTTTGTATATTTTACCCAGAATGAGGAAAACATTATGGCAGAAGGGCCATGTTTAACATACATCGTATGGCCTGGGGTCCCTTCTGGAGGAAGCGGACAAGCCGCCTCCAGCCGGGAGTCCTGCGTACACATAAAACAACATAATTTCTTGAACTTACTACTGACTGGCATGCTTGTAAATAGATAACAGACACCGGCGGGTTTTAAAATTCACCTCGCTTGCTTGACTTTTGCAAAGGTCAATAACAGCAGAATCATACAGACTTGGTGGGTGATCAGTCCACCCTTACCTTACAGGGGTAGTTCTCTTCTGCAGACATAGGGCTGTGTCCTGCTCCAGAAATTATTTGCTAGGGGACTCCAGCGAGGACGCGGTCATGTGGCCCAGACCGGGTGGGGAGGAACAGCGGGCGAGTCGTTCGGCTTACCGGATTGCAAGAATCCCTCGGGTAGGGCGCCTCCGTCGGAGTCTCTCCGTGCACCTCCTCACAACCACCGGGCCTGACCTTCGTACTCGTGGAGTCCCTGTTCGGGCGCCATTTGAGGAACCGGAATAACCCACTTACTGGGTCTCGGCGGCGGGGAACCGCCCAAGTCTTCCATACCCTTCATACGTAGTAAAAGGAGACACAGGAGCCTTCGTCTGCAGGAGGAACCCAGATTTATTCAAATAGCCCGGGCTATGGAACAGAGTCCCAAGCTCGTTAGAAACAAGACAGAGGAGGCTGCTGCTTTACTCCTCAGCTTACAAGCCTTTTATACTTTTTCATTCCAGTCTTTTGGCTGTTAGTCCATTGTTCAATCAGGGCAGTGTTTGCAGTTGATAACCAGGTCCAGACGATGTTTGTAGTTGGTGACCTGGTCAAGGCTTGGTACTAAAATCATTGTTCACTCAGCTTGATCAAAGCACGGTCATTCAAACCATTGTCCAATCACCCTGATCAAGGCCCAGCAGTCAGACCATTGTCCAGATAACCTGATCACGGTGTCAAGGATGTTTACCAGGCAGGGACCAGGAGATGGAAAACAAATCATTTACACAGGGCGTGAGTGTCTCATGGCTTTCTGTCGAACTGCAAAGAACAGGGGGTTGGGTGTGCGACAGTTCCTGGGCAGAAATGCAGGCTGCAAGATGGTTTTGGTCGTGTCAGTTAGAATTTCCTCAGGCATCAGCAGAAACGACCAGGTGGGTCGTGTGGAAGTGTTTGACACGAAATGGTAATGAAAAACAATGGAGTCCCGGTACAAATGATGCCGATCAGAAGAACACTTTTCCTCAGAATGAGTCAAAGTTTAGGGTGATGTCTCCTGGTGATTGAGTCTGGAGCAAGTAGAGAGGTGGGGGTAGGAGGACATTTGATTCAAGAAGATTCTTTTCAGAGTGAGATACGGGGAGAGAGGTTGATTCATTTTTTCAACCGACGATATATCTACTGCTGTTTTGAGGTAGGGGTCACTGCCGTTGAGGAGCACATGCTTGAATACTTGGGAGAGGCAATTAACTCAAACATGGCACTTGATTGATGATTTTGGAAGTAAAAGTGTGAGGCTGGGCTCGTAAACAATTATCTGTTTGGAAGTATGGAATCAGTCCCTTGCTAGAGGTGGTATGAAAATATAAAACAAATTAAGCAACAGCTTGTGGGATGGTGGTGTATTGTGTAGGTGGGGTAGGAAGACGTGTATGAGATTTTTCGATGATAGTAGTTTCTCTTTAGGGAGAAAACCAGCACAGTCACTGGCTGGCGGTGTTTATTGGGAATAGAGGCTGGGGGGGCAAGGAGAGCTTGTAGTGCTGCAGAGGATATATGTGAAGAGAGGAGATGAGGTTGTAAAGGTAGCTTGATGTCAGTAGACGCAGAGCGGAGAGCGATACTTAACCAGGCATCTGATACTGAATGAAGGTAGTATATAAGGATATTGCATTAGTAGCCTGATAACAAAAGCTCTTTTAGAAATTCAGGAGACTAGAGCCTTCTTCATGTGGAAGTGGTGTGATGTTTGTATAAGGAGGGTGAAACTAAGTTTGACGGAGACAGGCATCTTACAGAGAGATGCCTGTCTTTTAGATAGGGATTGTTCTCCCTCTGACTTTGCAGTGTTGTCTGCTGTGTCTATAATGAGATGCATGCTTGGAATTGGAAGGAAGCATTTCCATAAAGACCACGGTGCATCACAAACTTTAATTATGTACATTAGAACCAGTGCAGTTCCATCGGTCAACACACTCTCTACCATAGATCCCGGTGAGATGAATCATCTCACTGTGGCAGAAAGTGCTTTGTCCGTGCCACTGCTCATAATTCTGACACAACAAGAGCATGTCATTTAGATTAGGATCCCTCTACACAGAAATTTTATTTCAAAGGACTGCTACTCTTCTTCTCACCAGTCGTTGCTGGTGGAGTAGCAACACTGAGCAGGGTAACTACAATGCAATTCTGCCCATCGTTCATCGCCCCACGCGCGTCTCTGGCTTTCTCTGTGTCAAATCAACAGTTTTGGATGTTGTTGCAAGTTCTACAGTAGCCACATTATTCTGCTTGACTCCAGCTACTCTCAGTTGTCTTGCTACTTTTTAAATGCTTGGTTCTGTGACTAGAGAAACTGGATATCTAGTTTGTGAACACCCAGTCCCATGTATATGGGGATTTAATAACTAGTAATCTACCTGTGAGCGGGTTACCTAGATCCGTAAGGTTGGTTATGAAGCCGTATAAGTGAAACAAATAGAGGAACTGTCCCAAATGGGAGTGTCCATTGTGCTTAAATCAACCAAGTTCAGAGGCTGGATTTAAAAAAGTGGAGGGTGTACGTGTGAAAACGAAGGGGTTTCTCTATTAGGGAATCCAAACACATCTAGGAACACCTCCCCTACCTATGACTCAAACACATGTAGGCTTCACTGTCACTTCACGCAGAGACAAACAGATGAAGATGAGAAAACAACACCAAGCTGGACTAAGCGTTCTAAGGCATAGAAAGGGACATAGTCATTGGCCAACAATGACTTAGGCATTGAACAATCACTGATCAACAGGAAGTCTGAGCCAAAAAGATGAACCTACATTAAGAAACATTGTTAATGGTGAAAGAATATGGGTGGCTTCTAAGGGAAGCAGCTCTAAGTATAAATTAATTTAAAAAAACATTTAAATTCTACCCAGCTCCTCCCCTCTGGATGACAGAACCACCCCTTTATACTCGCACGTACACTATATAAAAACTTGGTTATGCTCGTTGCCTTTTCTAAATGAAACCTGAAATAATTTTTTTTTAAATACAGACTTTATGATACAGTTTTCTGAAAGGCCGTTCATCAGACCCTTGTGCGCCACTTTGTTTACACTCATTGACAGCTCTTGCAACAATTTTCCGTGTTCTTCCTTCAAGTTTAGAACCCATTAATGAGCGTAAAAGTATGCAGCAGACCACTTGAGGTAAACTCTTTGATTGGGTGGCTCACACATTCAGCGTGATTCATTCATGCGGCTGATTTACTGCAGAACTGAGATCCTTAACTCGCTGACGCCTCATCTGGCCTTTAAAACACATGATCACCATGAATGTTTGCATTATTAATGCTTGAATGCTACAGTCCTCTCTTCCCCTTTTTTTAAAAAACATTTGCACATCTTCGCTGGTACACAGGATATTTTTAGTTTAGCTTTAGGCTGGAAGACGCATGTGGTACGCATGAGGTGTAGTTTGTTTTTTAGGGCATTTTTTAAGCGCAAACACGTTTACTCCAGGCGAGCATTTTGGCGCTATAGGAAAAATGTGAAACTATATTGTAGAGAAGCCCTGTAGGTAAAAGTTGCATCAAGAAAATGTAGGATACACATTGGCTTAAGGACAGGAAATACCATGACAAGGAACATTAAACTCCGAAGCACCGTCAATCAATCAATCAATCAATCACAGAATTTGTAGAGCGCACTACCTACCCGCGAGGGTCTCAAGGCGCTGGGGAGAGAAAGGGGGGGGGGTGCTGCTACTGGTCGAACAGCCAGGTCTTGAGTAGCCTCCTGAAGGTCAGCAGGTCTTGGGTCTTTCGTAGGCTTAGTGGAAGGGTGTTCCAGGTCTTGGCGGCGAGGTGTGAGAAGGATCTGCCGCAGGTGGTTGTTCTTCGAATGCGAGGGACGGTGGCGAGGGAGAGGTCGGCGGAGCGGAGCTGGCGGTTGGGGACGTAGAAGAAGAGTCGTCTGTTGAGGTAGGCTGGGCCAGTCTTGTGGAGTGCCTTGTGTCCGTCCTCACCAAATCTTAAATTTAAGTTTAGAAACTTAAGCAAGAAATGTATCTTCGATTTTAAATGTCTATGTGTAACATATATCATGAATTTTATTCTGAGAAATGCAAGTTTCTTACCCGAAAAACAGATGTTCCAGACAAGCAGTGTTAAATGTTACCTGTCTGTTGGCAGGTAACCAATGTAATTGTCACACATTTCTTCCAGTGAAGCAGACGTCCAGGGGCTGCACTTTTAATACACTGCAATTTAGCAATGTCTGTTTTCGATGAGGCAAAATATGCAGGAGGCGATTCTCTTTTGATTGAAAGAAAGAAAACTATGCGAAGATCACTTACATGGAAAAAACATGATTTTCGAAACGTGCAAATTGATTAAGATGGGTAATACCTGCGTCAGTATGAATGTCCAAATTTGGAGCAATTCTCTTCCGTTCTTGCAATTTCTGCAGCCTTCAAAGCATAATATTTTCTGTGTGTGACAGCAAGGTCGGCAGGACATGTGCTGGAAGGTGCACACTGAAGGAACCCAGTCCAAGAACTTGGCCACTTTTGACCGTCCCCCACTTGGAGAGCTGTCAAGTGGCCTGAGCCCTGCAGAGCTGTCAAGCACACAGTGTTCAGGTTCCATGCTTGTTCCTCCAACTCTGAGTGACGTCACCTTTGAAATGTATGAATGAAGTCACACATACGGACACACCCCATGAAGGATTAAGCCATGCTCCCATTATTGCCGGTGTGGTTGTTGGTGGTGACAATTAATCTGTCTACACAGGACTACAGAGCGTATGACAACACCACAGAATGTAGGTGCAGTAGTGGCTGGGTCCAGACTGAGGTGGCATGCTGGGTAAAAGAACAGTGGGTTGGATTGTTACCCGGAGTGATTGCCAGTGGTTGACAAACTGCAAGCATTCCTCCCATCACCTTTTGTGTGTTTGATGTACCACCCTAAGTAGCCATGGGTATGCCACAAAATGGATCTCATGCTTTCTGTGCCACTGGAACCAAGCTACATCTGACTGACAAGCCCCAAGCAGGATGAAACTGGTCTTGGGTTGCTTGTGTTATGGTTCAGGAAGGACCTGGCCTGGCAGTTTTTGGCTGCACTGTCCCTATTAGAGCAGGGTCAAGACTGATTTGCATATGGCTGGGTCCAACTGAGGTGGCATGGTGGGCAAAAGAACGATGTGCTGGAACGCTACCCCAAGCGGGTGCCAGTGATTAGACAAATTGCAAGCCGCCTCATCACCTTTTGTATGTTTGCAGTAGGTATTATACTTCTGTCTTATTTTTATTTATTTATAAAGTTTTATATAGCGCGAACATGACCCACGAGGGTATCAGAGCGCTTTACAGTACACTGTTATCAAACATTAGATCATTGGGGTAATATACATACATTCGAAATTCGACATTCACTACAAAAGAGGTAGACAGCGGTGTATAGATATCATAGGTGGCTAATAGTCATCAAAGAGTTAAAGTCTTAGGATGTTAATTTGTACATTAGAAGCATTTTTACTTCTTTTTTGAAGGAGGTAAAGGAAGAGATTCTGCGTGTATCTGGAGGTAAGGAGTTCCAAATCTTCGGTGCGATACCTGAGAATGCTCTGCATCCAGTTCTCTTTTGTGGAAGGATTGTGGTTTTAGTAGAAGTGAGCTTGAGCTTCGCGAATGTCTGCATCCTCCCGACCGTTCTAGCTTTTGTGCTAAGTAGCTGGGGGTGTTGCTATGCAGGGCTTTATGGGTCATGCAGGCGAGCTTTAATTGTATTCTCGCCTCGTAGGGTAGCCAGTTCGGAGCCTTCAAGGCCGGAGTGATGTGGCTATTTCTTTTTGTTCCCGAGACCAGTCTGGCCGCAGCGTTAAGCGAAGCCCTCAGCGGGGCTAGCTTGTATTGGGAAGACCGCATAGAATGGTGCTTCCATAGTCCAATCTTGGTAACACTAAGGCTTGTACCACCATTTTTAAGTCGGTCTGTGGGAGGAAGGGTTTAAGTTTCCTTAGGATACTCATCTGATGATTAGCTCCCTTGGTGGCATTGTTGATTTGCGTCTGCATATTTAAGTGTTTGTCTAGGGCATAGGTCTTCAAACTGTGGGGTGCGCCCCCCTGGGGGGGCGCAGCATCCCCTCAGGGGGGGCGCGCACTCCACCCCACCACTTCACCTTCCATTGTAGCCTCCAGGCACCAGTCGTGTGTCTCAGCCATAGGCAGAGTGGAGATGCAGGGGCTCTAAGAAGGGGTGAAAAAACAATAAAGCCTTGTTAACGCGTGAATGGTCTTTTAAAGACCTGTGAAGTACTCGGGTGCGGCTGTGTGTGTGCCGTGTGTGTCAGCCCGGGCTGACACACACGACGGGGGGGTGTCTTCGCAACTGCAACTTGTCAAAAGAGTATGCGTTTGTTCCGGATTTCTCTTATCTCTGATCCACACTTTGGGGACCCTCCTGCACCCACAGGGTGTGTCCGTACTGCGACACTTTGCAAGTCCAAACCGGTCATACAGAAGGTCCTGTATTTTTTTAAGGCCTTTGACATGGCTGCCGCCACCGATTCAGATACTGTCAATTCTAACATGATGATAAAATCTGTGTCCATAACATATCTTACTGTTGTGTCCTGCCTCACGTACCCATGCTCTTCAGCCATGTCTGCGTGGAGGTGAGTGACAAAGGGGGACTAAGGATTATCAGTGTTCAGCAATGCAATCAGACCCCACGTCCCTAGCTGCTGTTGAAACTTGCAGGGAGGGCAGAGATTGAAATGGGACAGCTCACGGGGGAGACTGCCCACTGGAGCTCTCCTCGATCCATGTGACATCTAAAACCGGAAGTGTGGCCTTCTGCTGCAACATGTGCTGAGGCGGTGGCACCTGTCGCAGCATCACTGTAGCAAACCACAGTCGCACCCACACTGGCTCCACGTCAAAGCGGGTGCTGCACAGTGCCCAGAATGAGATGCCAACAAATTTTATTCCACAATCAAAGATAAATATTACTACATTTATCACTGAAACTTTAAACTAAGAAAACAAGGAATGGCACTTATGTCGGCTAACCCAAGCAGCAAAGAAAGAGGACTAGAGAATGACGACAATGTCCCCATCTGCTTCTTTATGGATGTTCATTTGTTTACTTTGATCACGTTTGTTGTAACTATCCCACTGGAATGCTGGGTATTGTAGTTTTTACTTGCGGCTGTGAAGTCCAAGAAAGTAAAGTCTAATCTGAGCCTGTGTCAAAGTCATAGAAACTTAAGGAAAGGCTATCTAGTTAAAAAGTTGCAAATTGCAGACGGCGTTCAAAGTTAAAAAATATTTTTCTAAAAGTGAATTTGAAAACTTAAAAACACAAATGATCCACACCAGAGGCGCAACTAGAGCCAAACATTTTTTGGGGGTGGGGGTGGCTAATAAAAATTTCGGGGGGGGAGGGGCTAATTCAGGGGTGAAAAAACAACAAAGCCTCGTTAACAAGTAAATGGTCTTTTAAAGACCTGTGAAGTACTCGGGTGCGGCTGCGATAAGACGGACGCCAGATCAGCCAGCCTAGAGCAGCTCAA
This sequence comes from Calotriton arnoldi, assembly GCA_963921515.1. Taxonomy (NCBI): domain Eukaryota; kingdom Metazoa; phylum Chordata; class Amphibia; order Caudata; family Salamandridae; genus Calotriton; species Calotriton arnoldi. Next base: position 402,696 of record CAWUFW010002941.1, read on the forward strand.
AAACTGTCTGTGTGTGTGCCCGGGAAGTTGTCCCAGCCCTGGCTGACACACATGACCGGGGGGCGCGGGTGCTGAAGCCCTCCGAGCCCTATGGGCGTTGCGCGCCTGTTAAAGACCATGTGTATATTTACATACCTTTGTAAACTGATTACAGAGGCTGTTTGTTTTCTGGTTCCAGTACCCCCTGGGGCCCCACTCTGCCTATTCCTTACATTTGGATTTTACTTATTACTGCCTTAGTGTGAGAATACATTTTATGAATAGGAATATAAAATAGGGTTACCAGAAGAAAAATGCCAGCCATGTGTAGTTTGAAGAGCCTGCAAAGGCCTTGTCTTGACACTAAATAGGGTTATAAATAAAATAGTATATATTCATTTGTAATGTGACTTTTCAATCTTTGTTCCCTTTAATTATCAGTCATGGATCATTCAGGCAGCCTTAGAACACAATTAAAAATGCTTTCTATTTATTTTTGCTTTTCCAAGTATGTACAGATAAGTGCTGAAAATAGGCTTTAGGGGACAATCGCAAGGCTGGAAGTTTGTTGCAGGATGAGCACAATATTTATTTCCTCCACCCTCCATGCCTGGAGCCTGAATAATGCCATAAAAGCAATAGTTTAACTTATATCTGAAACCCTATGCCAAGCCTCAATAACATGCTGAGTAACTTCAACTGTGTCTGGGAATGCACCCTGCATTCAGACAACTCACTCCTCATTCTCGCCCTTCACTTTCACACTCACCCTGCACTCACAGGGATCACAATGTACTCACACTGATCACCATGCACTCACACCACCTGCTCACCCTGCACTCACAGTGACCACACTGCACTTATGCCACTCACCATGAACTCACACCGTTCTCCCTCCACTTACCCTGCGGTCACATGAGAACACCGCACACTCTGCACTCACAGTGATCACTCTGCACTCACAATGCTCTTGCGCTGTTCACCCTGTACCTCACCCTGCAGTCACACGAGTTCACTCTGTACCTCACCCTGCAGTCACACGAGCACACTACTCACCCTGCTCATGTGACACTTCACTCACCTGTCCCTCTCACATGTGCGATCAGTGTTAGGGCCAGCCCTGGCTGGGAGTCTTAGCCCCCCCGCCGAAGTTCGGGTCTAGTTGCACCCCATGTTGCTTCCCACGTCGGAAGTACGTTTCACTGCAAGGAATTTACAATGGTTGTAGCCTTCCTGAAGATTCCATTCTCTGGCAGGTAAGAGTGGAGAGCTTTTTGTATTATTTTTTTAAAGCCTCGCTCCTTTCCCCTTCGTCCCACTACTAGTGGGAATGTTGGATGTTTCAAGGAGGAGCGGATTTGGCATTAATGCCATAGGTGTTGACTTTGGTTCTGGGGACCCCGGTTCAAGTCCTGGTATCGGCTCAACATCAAGTGATCCTGGGCAAAATCACTTAATTTACCAGTGACTTACGAAGAATGAATTTGACCTTGATTAAAGTCGCTGGTGCTTGTATAACATGTTCCAATCTCTAGAGCGGAGTCCACAAGCCTAATATAACAAATATTGTGAAGTATGCCTACCATCTGTCCTCACTTCTTTCGTAGACCAAATTTAAATGTTTTCTTGTGCAGCTATTTCTGAAGCTTTGGAAGGCAATCTTCTTTATAAGCCTATTATGCTAACAAATTGACTTTTGATGCTGCTAGAGAATAAAGATGTATATATCCTCTTGAATCACTTATATCACGTGTATGATGTAAATGTCCCCTAGGCCTTCTTGGAAAACTGTGGCTGGCCTCCTACTGACATGGCAACACCTGGCCATACTCCACATGATCATGGATTTTTCAATCGTGTCAGAAAGCATGTTTTGTGGAACCCCTTTTTCTGATATCTTGTTTAGGGGTAAGGATGTGGCGCAACAGCCAGAGCTGATGACTGTAGAGCTGGGGAACCAGGTTCAATTCTTGGTGTCTGCTCAACATCCTGTGATTCTGGGCAAATCACTTAATCTCCCTGTGCTTACAAAAAATGAATGTGTGCTTGTGTAATGTAAAAGATGCTCCTTTAAAGCGCTCCAATACCTTTGAGTCATGTTCGCGCTATATAAAACTGCAAAAAATATATATTACAAAATTTTGTGAGCACTCCCGTTTCCAGTTACTGCTCAAGACTGGAAGTGGAGCACAACCTAAGGATGGCAGAAACAAGAATCCATCCACACATTGTCTCTATGGAGAAAAACAGGCACACCCCACAACTGTGTTTTGGGAGTGTTTTTGCTAATCTAACCTAAATTTTGTGTTTTATGTAAAAAATTAAGCATGTAATTTTTTGTGCTAATTTTTTCTTGGAGACTTTTCATTTGAACTTTAGAATAAGCACAAGCACTAAAAAAACTTCAGTTTACTAAACACTCTTACTTTATTTAATATTATTTGCCCAATACGACCTGGGCTCTGCAGGAGGGAAGGGCCATCAATGATGCAGAGTACCAGCTTACAGAACTTTTTTGTCAGGTGGTGGTGGTGGTGGGGGGGCTCGACGTGTAAAAAGGTTTAGATGGGGGGGCTCAGCCAAGAAAAGTTTGAAGACCTCTGGTCTAGGGTGACTCCCAGGGATTTCGCGGAGTCGATGATGTGGGGAGCGCAATCAAAGGAAGTTAGATGCTTCAGCCATAAGTCTATCTTGAGTGTGTGATTGGGGGGGGGAGATGAGGAGGAATTCCGTTTTCTTGAGGTTAAGCATGAGGTGGTTGCCGTTGAGCCAACTTTGAGTATTATGTAGAATAGCGTTGAGGGAGATGAAGTCATCTGGAGAGGAGATTTTCATATACAGTTGGGTGTCGTCCGCATATAGTTGATATAGCATGTTCGCAGAGTTCAGCGCGTTTGCAAGGGGTTCCATGAGTAGATTAAAAAGAATTGGTGATGGTGCTGAGTCTTAAGGCCAAATGGCTGGTGGCCACTGCTGTTCAACAGTCGAAGAAATATTAAATAATAATGCACGCCTAAGAATGTCTCAAAAATAAGCTGCTTTGCCAAGGCTGACTCAGGAAGTAAGTGCAGTGCCCATGTGGACACGAGGTAGGCACCACTGCTAATAGAATCTATAACCAAAGCATGGATCTCAAATGCTTAATAGGCAAGTATTGGCAAAGGCAATAGATCCAGCTTCAATGTGCCAAGAAATGCAATTGTAGGAGATCATAAATACTTTTTGCATGCTTTGCAGGCACGCATGCTGTGTATCACATTAAAGTTTTCCCTATTGGACTTTTCAAAGGTGGAGGAAAAAGTAGCAAACTGGTTACTTTCTGTACAGAAATAAAGATTTGAAAGTGGCAAACAGCTTGATGACCGACTGTACTGGTTAGCTGTAAAATAGCCCTGCATGCATTCCAAATCCCCTGAAAGGTGGTACACCAAAGTCAACAACATGAGGAGAGAAAGTAATACTCCTGAGGGTGGAGACAAAACCCACTCAATGTATACCTTAACTAATTGGTACCAAAATGTCTTTCATATGTGCAGACCTAAAAGGAAGGCTTTGCCAGGTTGAAAGTCAAACAGACACCAGAACCGACTAGAGGATGGCTGGGTCATTTGTGTTACATGGTTTAAAGAGAAATCTAATAAAGTATTAGATTTGATTATGATGATGATAAAGCAATACCATGTGGAAGTGTCCAAGGTTGGGACTCTGCTAGCCTTGCACAAGCTTTTGATCAAAGAAAGATGCCCTTAGTGCTTGCCAGGTATTATGTACTATGTTGGGTCGTGTTAGGGCAGTGACGTGTCTTTATCAAGCATTACGGAACGATATTGTAACACCTCCAGTGGGACATAGAGAGAAAAGGGAAGAGAATTTTGTACATCCTTTTACAGAGGCAGATTGGGCAAAAATACTTGCTTGTTCATATACTGTATCTAGGAATGCTAGATTCAAGCTGAATAATTTCTATTATTTACATAGGGCGTATATGACTCGTGGTAAATTATCTCGGATTTTTCATACCACTGATGTGGCATGTCCTCGATGCAGTAAACAGGGAGTGGAAATGCTTCACATGGTGCTTATCCACTATTGATGGATTTTTGGAGAAAAGTAGCGACCTATATTAATGAAGTTACGCAGAGATCGATTGATTGTGCTCCCTTGATTCTTCTTCTGTGGGGATTTCCTAGATCTGCCAAGTGCAAAAATACTAGAGGATTTATTGACTTGGTCCTAGTGCTTGGTAGACACGAGATTACTATGCATTGGAAAGCTACTAGGGCCCCCAATTTTGAAAAATGAAAGGAGGAGCTGATTCGGTGGGCGGGCTGTGAGAGAGCTGGGTTACATAGAGAAGTGAGGAAAGGCAGGGGATCAATTGACAGGGCTCGAGCATGGGATAATTTATTGGATTGACAACAATGTTGCCAATGTGCACTCAAAATAAATCTGTATCAAAAAGTTCTGTTTGAATTTCTGTCTGTGTGCGTCCTTGCCAAGGCGCCGTGTCCCAAGGCGTCGGTATGTAACGAAAACAAGAATGCTGGAGCGATCACCCTCCTTGCTGGAGCACATTCGTAATAACAATTCAAGTTGTTATAAACTCCTTAACCCCTTCCGTGCGCGCGGAATTTCCGCGCTGTGCGGGCGTTTCCATTATTGGGCGGGGATTCGGACGGCCAGGGGCCGTCCTGCGCACACGCCCACCGTGACGCGTGACGGCTCTTGGCCGTCATGAGCATGGAAGAGGTTAACAATGAGTTTCATAAAGGTAATACATTTTGGATGAAGTTTGCTGAATCACTTTATATTTTAATTTCTTTTTAGTTCAACATCAACATAAATTCATTTTTCCATGTGCATCAAGGTATATTAAATCCAGGAATATCCATATACCCAATGCATTTTGGATCGATACAAGACCCTTCGTCAGGGGTCCCTTAACGGAAGTTCGAAATGACGCAGATCAGCTACCCGCGTCCTCAGTGGGTATATGAATATTCCTGGATTTAATATACGTTGATGCACATGGAAAAATGAATTTATGTTGATGTTGAACAACAAAGAAATTAAAATATAAAGTGATTCAGCAAACTTCATCCAAAGTGTATTACCTTTATGAAACTCATTGTTAAGGAGTTTATAACAACTTGAATTGTTATTATGAATGTGCTCCGGCCAGCAAGGAGGATGATCCCTCCAGCATTCTTGTTTTCATAATTTATTGGATTGCCTTAGAGATCCTGACAGAGTGGATGTATCTGGAGAGGAATGAGAAAACACAGGGTAATGAGAGGATAAGGGTGAGACACCGTACGTCCCTTCGCTACCAAGAGATTAACACAAAAGGGTTCCCGCGGCACAGAACGGGACCAACCGAGGTAATGTCGAGTGGCGTACCTTTCAATGAATGTGTGACTACAAGGGACACCTCCCCCTCTGTGACCGAGATGCCGTTTCCCCCTAAAATCTAGGGTATCAAGCCCTTACTCATCAGACGGTTGGGTAGGACCCAACTTGAGGGATTAGATAATATTTTTCCCACTGAAGTATATTTAGTTTTATGTAGGAACATAATCATTTTTCACTAACATTAGGGATCCACATACCCTGACGAATGCCCCAGACCGTTTAGGCTATTTTAGTTGGGCAGAAACAGGTTGGCAGACAGATATATGGGTGTGAGTCATTGATCTTCACGACACACTCACTTTAGTTTTTAATCATACCTAGTGTCCTGTTGATTAAAGTTATTGTCCATGGCACGCTAAGGTATTTTTACTTTTTCATCTGGATCCCCTTTTATGTCTGTGTTGTCCAGTAGGATTTATCCAAGAACTCCCTCCTTCCGTTACTGTCTTCGAGGAGGTTGAGTTCACCTCGGTGGCACTGTCCTACCAAGGTGGGGAGAGGACTCCTATGATGAAGCAAGACACTATTATGTGTGTGAGGTTTCCTCTTCCACTAAGGATGACCTTTACTGGGTAATAAACCCAGGGTCAGTTTTTGCCCATCAGGATAATCTGAAGACGTATATTTAGGATCTACTTGTAGTGCAAATTACACTACACGGTTTCTCAAATTATCAGCCACCGTACCTATTTTGGGTTAATCTCTGGAGAGGAATGCACATAATAGTAATTTCAAGGAGAATAGGTAAAGGCAAATTCTGAAAATGTATACCTGGAATGGAGAATATGTAATGGCAAATTCTGAAAAGGCATACTTTGAGGTGAGAGGCGTGTAGACTATGATTGTAACACAGTGATACATGATGTGATAGAGGCAGGACCTTAAGGGGTTGGGGGAGGATGTTATTGGTTAATTGTAGTAGGATTTGTAGTGATGTTTATGTGGTCTTTGGACCCTGATACATTTTTTGAGAAATGTTTAATTAGTATCCTGATCAAATTATTTGAGAAATGTCTATTTTATCAAAAATGCTAATAAAATTCTGTTTACAAAATAAAAATAAGATGCCCTTTCAAGACACACTGTGGATTGTGGAAGGATGCTGGATTACCGCACTAATACATGCAGCCCGTACTAGCCTGCTAGACACCTAAGGTCGGTCTCCCTGAACCAAAGAGATATCATCTGGCATAAGGCAAGCTTCTAGATGGGAGAAGCCTGCACACGAGGCCATCTCCCTACACCTCAGGCACAAAGCCGACTTCGGGAGTTACCCCAGAGGATTGAAGACTCACCTGCCCACTGCCACCTACGGCCCATGGTTGCCGCAAGTTTGTGGTATTCTGCAAACACATAGACGGACTATTCCAATTCACTCTCCCTTTACTTAGAAGACTTTGAAGTTCACACAGTGTTCTATAAAATCATTTTAAAGAATGTTTGAACTCTGAATCAACTACATCCATGTGCCATTTTGCAATTTAAAATGTATATATATATATCTATATATATATCACTCGCAGTGAATTCCTGACATGCACCATTCCTGTTATTGCACTCGTTCCAATCCTCATAAAATTCTGTGACGCGGTCCCCTCTTGGTAAAGGTAAAGTTTATTGTGGTATAAGACACTGGAACTGGGTATTAAGAGGAGCAAGCTTCTTACCCATGTAGTGATTCAGAGCATCCTTTTTATTTGATTATATGTGGAAAACACCTTTATGAGGCATTTAGCCTCCTCTGGTATAGAGCACTGAGCCTCTGGCACAGTTTAGGAACGGTATTAAAGCACCCATCCCCTTTACATGAGTAGAACACACATTCACCTCCAAGCCAAACTCCCGAATAACATTTTTATTGTGCAACAGGAACACCAAGTGGTTTTAATAGTTGACGAACAGTGAAAAAATAGACCCGGAGTCTGAGTCTATAAAATGTTATAACTTTAAGAAGCTTCAGGGGTGCGCGGCGGGGGACTTCCGCTTCCTCCCTGTCTCTTTTTCCATTCGTCCTGTTTGGTTGGCAGCCAGGCTGATAGGCCCAGCGCGACTGGTGGGAAATTCACGAGCAATTAACTTCCGGGGTTCGAAGATAGAGGTAGTGGGCTGTTCTGTGGTAAGTGTCTCCAGAGGGACTGCTGACTACTTGTAATCACAGCTAAAAACAACGAGGTGATGCTGGCCAAAGGACCCACCAGAAGGGACTTAAGGGGGTAGGTGGCATGACCATCAAGTGCACCTCGATGTTTGTGTGTTAGTCCCACTCCATATATATCATGTTTGTTATGTTACACTATGCTATGATCTGTTGTGTCCTCCCCATGCCTTATGCTAGCCATGTAAAAAAAACTCTAAGATTTATCTGGCATTTGAGCGCGTGCCTTGTTCCACACATTAACTAAGGGATGCTGGTTTAAATCCCACCAGCTTTGAGAGAGTCATTTCCCAAGGGATGCTGATTTAAATACCACCAGCTTTGAGAGACTCAGTTACCAAGGAATGATGGTTTAAATACCACCAGCTTTGAGACACTCATTTACAAAGGGATGCTGATTTAAATACCAAAAGCTTTGAGAGACTCATTTACCAAGGGATGCTGATTTAAATACCACCAGCTTTGAGACACTCATTTACCAAGGGATGCTGGTTTAAATACCACCAGCTTTGATAAACTAATTTACCAAGGAATGCTGATTTAAATATCACCAGCTTTGAGAGGTGCTGCTTTGGTTATCTCCTGATTCCTCAAGATCCCAGTAGGAGGCCTCCTCAGTCCAAAACTCTACTATGTAGTGGTGTAATAAAGTGGGCTTCAAAGTTATGAAATAATATATTTACAGTATGCTCAAAATGCAACAGTCTCATTATTAGCCTCTGAAAAATGGATATTTATATGTAGGGACTTTCAGCCGGTCCTCTTCTTCCATTGGACTGTTACTGTGTCATTCACATTTTTCTTCCAACCACTACAGCATACAGCATGGGGCAACAGGTCAGCACACTCCAGCCATTGGCTGACTTCATGGTGAGTGATGACATTTTTCTCTTTTCACAAGGAGCACATCCAAACACAAAGTGGGTCCCATAAGAGCTTAGGCTACTATGTCAATGTGTGGTTTTTTTAATTAAAAAACATTTTTGCTTTTAGACCATTTTTTTAGATTGATGAGGGCCCAGAAGGTTCCCAAAACCAAGAAAAAAGAAAACTAGCACTGGCAAAGCCAAACTGCGGGTAGCGAATGCCAGACCTATTGACTTTGCCAATGCTTTATAAGTGTGGCATGAATCCAAGAAACATCAAATAAAAATGTACTGCAGCACTGCTTATGTCCACTTAACGCTGCACAAAAACCCGACAGAAGCGAGTTCATATTCGCAGCTTATATAAATGTGGGAAAATATAATTATTTTACTAAGTGGAAACAAAGTTGGACATTTCTGATAGTCGCATGTAGTTGACTCAGTGAGCAAAGTACGCAATGCAACCAAAGCTGCCGGTTACCCATATATATTAGGAGTTAAATATTTTGTTAAATTCTGAGAAACATGATAACATATAAAACCATGAGATTAAAAGCTCACTTGTGTTATTTCTTGCTGTCCTTATGCTAAGCGAATCAACATCTGTATGAAACAGGCATGAATGCACCATTGGCTACAGAGGTAAATGGATGAGTTTGCAAACACAGACGTGTCCGCAAATTCAGGCTACAATGCAAAATCTACCATAATCCTATAGCTGTAGGTTTTGCAATACAACTGATCGATATTCATGTACCAAAAATAACATAAATAAAACAAAAAAGATAAAACAGTGGCTTAGGGAGGAGAATCATTCGGGGCGTACAGTAGCCCCAGACCAGGGAGGAAGAGAACATGGTACAAAGGAGGGGATGGGTGGTGGGAGGAGATGGACTAGGAGCTGGTTTTCTTGTCTGCTGGAAAGACTGCGGGCTTTGTGCGGCTTTTTTGCCTGCTAGTGCTTATCAGAGAGGCAACATATTTTCGGTATCGGCTTTAGTTTGCATAATTTCTCAGTGTTGTCCAACATTGCTATATGTACATTCAATTTGGGGATACACCAGTTTTGGATAAATGCTTTAAGGGAATTGCGAGAGACCTCAAAATCGATTTTAGCTCTTGCCTACCAGACAGCTTTTAGCTGTCTGCAGGCAAAAACATTGTGTGGACTCTACCAAAAAAATACAATGGTTGTAGAGCTCACCCAATGCTTACATTGGTTGTCTTTGTTATCACTCTCAGTTGCTTGATTCTTAATCGATAGCTTGCCTTCTTCTCATGTTTGTCTCTCCCTGGGAGCACAGCCTTTTTACCATCATTTTGATTGGTCAACTTGCGACCTCCCACTGCTCACATTTGGCAAAATACTTTTCTTTTTCTTTGAGCCAGTGCTTAATTTAAGCCGGTGGTTTCTGGTGCTCGGCACTTAATTCCCAACACCAGCACTAAAGACAGTCCACCACTTGGTGGCGCTGTCTGTATAATTTTGAGATGAGCACAACCATAGTGTTTACTAATGTAATATACATTAAAATGAATACTACCTGCCACCCACGGTATTCTTATAGCTTTGGGTGGCCTGGAATAGTGTAAGTTGTCAAGCCTGTAGGAGTGCGATGTTAGTAGTTGTGCTGGTACTGTCATTGGCAGCACTGGTTGTGGCAGTGGGTGGTGGTAGCTGCAGTGGCCTCCTGAGAAGAGCACTGGCACTTCCTTTGGTGCAGATTATGCACTACTTTGAACACTCCATGAGAGTGCGTGTTTGCAGACTCTCTCCCTTGTATGCTAGTTCATTTCCCCAAATCACCAGTCCCTCTTCTTGAGCGTTCTGTGTTGGTTCCTCCTCTGACTTTTTTTTAGAATTGTTCCAATTATTCTTCCTTGCTCTGTTGTTCCCCCCACCCACTCTCAGTTGCTTCCCGCCGACCCGTTCCTTTGTTGTTTTCCACACCCCTCAAAGCAGTTAAAATATATATATTTTTTGATGGTCTGGCACCTGCCATTTGCTGACAGGCGAAACCGACTTTTAAAGAAGGCACTTTTATGCATATACATATTTTTTTATGTCACTCCAAGTGGCATCCCAATAGGACTTTGCACTATCTTGTTTTGGGTCCGTTAAATCCTGATGATTTAGTCACTCCCAGAAGTGCTGCGCTCCTTGATTGTCAGCCCAGATGTTGACGTCTTCCACTGTATGGATGTACAGTAATCAGCGATTAGGAGGAAGGGATGGCTCAAGTACAGGTGAGGTTTGGATGCACTATTGAGCCATGATGAGTGATTTCTTGAAAGTTACGCTGGTTTGGCATTCACTGACCGCTTCGCTATAACTGTGACATGTGATGCTGCCAAATGGCTTTTGATAGAGAACACCATGGATTGAAAATCTGAGTGCAGTCAAATAGGTTCAGCTTTTAGGCCCATTTTACAAATTGCACAGTGCTGTACCACCAGACATAATGGAATATTACAATTGACAACACACTGCCACCTATTACATAAGAGCTAGTGGAGAGGGAAAGCAGAGGCATAGCTATCAATAGTGAAATAGGTGCAGAACATTTTACCCTCAGTAGGTGGACTGTTCCAATAGCCTTATAGCCCTTCTGCCTTGGGCTATACCAGTTGCTAAAAGCCCTCTCCCTTGTTATAGGTTTTTGCCTGCGGCTCGGGCCTGTAACTTGAGTTCAGGTCCTTTAACAACCCATACAGTCCTCAGCAGCAAGCTATAGGGCTGTATTAGAACACTGAAATGTTGGGAGCTCTGTTGAGCACAATGGAGTGGTTCAGGGCAGTAATGATTGTTAAATACTTTCTGTTCCATTATTCCAGTGCTTGTCATTCTATTTCTCCCTGTTTATTTTAGAACATTCTACCCTCAGTCCGTGGAATGTTTTAATAGCATTATGGCCCTTCAGCCTCTGGTTATAGTGGCTGTTAAAAGCCTGCTGCCTTGTTATAGGCCTCAGCCACTTGGAAAGAGAGCCATTAACAACAGTTATAGGCCTCAGGAGTGCACCATAATGCTTCGACTTCATCGACTCCTCTATTCGTTATTAGGCCCGGGTGAAATTCAAATTGTGCTGGTATAATTTGAGTAATTTTGAGAATTTTGCATTACGCGTATTGTGCAAAATTCCTGAAATTATGCCATTACTCCACGTCATGTAATTACATGCCGTTCATGGCAAAAGTTTACTGTGAGCACTCGAAAATTGCTCAAACGACCATGCTCATGCTACTTGTGTGTTTTGCACTAGATTCTTACCCCAAAATGTGTCCCTGCATCAAACATTGCATTGAGGACGCATTTTGCACTAAAATATAGCTCTAAATGATGGATTTGCATTTTGCGTAATTACACACAGTTTTATATAATTTTCCTGAATTTGCACGTAATTACACAAATGTCACACACCCTCTCAGGTGTCTCATATCAAGATTTGCTTGATGAACTGGGTACTCTAGTGCTTTGTAATGATTTTTTTTTACAGAGTTTTATATAGCGCAAATTTGACCCGAATCGGGTATCAGAGCGCCTTACATAGCACCAGTTGCATTACATGAGGACACATTCATTTTTGTTAGGCACGGGGAGATTAAGTGATTTGCCCAGAATCACAGGATGTTCAGCGTCATTGCCGAGACTCGAATCCGTTCCCCAGATTCGAGGTCGACCGCCCTAGCTGTTAGGCCAACTTCCTTGAACTAGAGTGCCCTTTGAGCCAAAACCCTTGTGATGAGGATCCTCTTCTTACTGAGCGGGCAGAAATCTGCTCAGAAGCTATTCGCACTCTTATGCAGCAGAGCCCAGGGCACTGATGTTTCCTTTGTTGTGTTGCCATATACACAATAGCTCCAACATCCTCAAGTCCTTGTGTGATGTCACAAACACCAGTGAAGCACAAAGGCGCCTCGTCCTCAACCACAGAGTGCTTATAATCAAGTTTTTCAGTGTGGTTTGCCACTAAACATAGGTCCAGGTTTAAAGGCTGAAAGACTAAAGCATCCACTCCATAACTCAATGCTTCATCTCATGATCACATGTTCGTATCCTGACTGGTTCACTCAGACTTTCATCCTTCTCAGGTCAATAAAATGAATACGTTTGAGTTGGGTAACGATAAACATGTTATTCAGTGCCACGTTACCCCAAAATCTTAATGTACGCATTAAAAGTACGTAATATCACTTTAAAGCATAGTCGGAAAATGAGACCAGTGTCTGAGCTCTCAGTCAACGACCGTGTGCCACATTTGTGTTGCTACAAGCAGAGTGCATTTGGGGGTCATGATTAGGCCTGGGCGTGAAATTCGGCTCCGCCCGTGAAGTTTGCAGAGTTTTTCCCACTCCGCATAGCACGTGGCGTTCCGAAAAACACAGCAGAGTGGAGTTTTTTCCTTGCTCGCCAACAATAAGTTGGTGAGCGCTAAGCAGGAAAATCTTACTCCAGGCCACCTCCCAGCGAGATTTCTCAGCGCGGGCGGTCGCGGATGGTCGCTACTTCTGGCGTTTGGGAAAACTTCAGTTCGCATTGAGAAAGCTGCCACTCGAGTAGAACATCTACTTGAATGGAAGAAAGAAGCAGCACCCTATTGTGCTGCGCGTGGTGCGGTTCGTGCTGATTTTACAGCGCAGCACAACATAATGCACTCTGCCACTTTCGGAACTCCACGTAGCGCAACAAAGTTTTTGGGTCACTTAGAGGAGTTCTGCATAGTGGAACTCTGCAAACTCCGCCCAGGCCTAGTGAGGATGCCACCTATGGATTTTCACACACAGTTTTGTAGGTTTCCTAAAGGCAGACCAGGGTTTGATACGCAGATCCATACTAGATGAAAGAATTGTGAAGCCTCGAAGGTCTTCCCTCTTTCAAGCCTACAGACTAAACTCTGTCTCATTTCTTCCACTCTCTTTCGGCTGGTTGACAGTCGGCTGCCCTAGCCCCCGTGGTCTGTTCCATTTGCAACTCTCCCAGAAGCTGAAGTGAGGCAATCTGAGCACTATACAAAACAAGAAATCAAAATATGCAATTATCAATAATTTGCGCTAGAGTGAACTCAGTCCTCTAGAAATGTTTTGAAAGTGTTTGCTGGACACTCTGTTCTTTCTTGGACTCACACAATTCAGTTTTGAATAGTTTTGTCCAAGCGTTCCCCGCCGGACCTCATCTGGGTTTTTTCCTATTCATACGGGTAAAATAAACTGACAACGGCAGATACAGATATTAAAATATTGTGACAGTCTGTTGTGCATGAATGGTCCCTAGACAAGCGGACAGTCTCTTTGCAGCACACTTTGTTTTCAGTTTGTTTTTGTATTTGTTCGTCATGAAGCCGTTTCTGATTGAGTAAACAAAGGTACCCTTTCAGTTTACTTGAGTGCCTTTTAATGATTCATGGCATCAACATTGCAAAGCAAAAGTTTTGCAGTGCAAAAATAAGCAGTTCACGAAGGTAAATTCCTTCTGAGTTTTATGCTAGCAAAGTGCATTTTCAAACATCCTTACTCGAATACTGTGGTCAATGTATTATTATTTTGAGTTTTATATAGCGCTAGCTAGACCTGAAGGGTATCAGAGCGCTTTACATGTTATGTAATAACATTCAAACCAGCCTCCCTCCCACCCGCGGCCATGGCCTCCACACCCCGCGCTGGCAGGAAGGGCAGCCGCAAGTATAGTAGGCATTTATGCTGCACAATGTGAAATGAACTGCCTCCAGATGCACGGCGCCGCATAAAAACACAGTTAGCATGTAGACACACAATTAGCATTGCATATTACCGACCATGTTGCACAGGGTTGCTCTCAATCGCTACAGCCATGCTACCAATCCTTGTATTGAAATATTATTATTTTCAGTTTTATATAGCGCTAGCTAGGCCCGATGGTATAAGAGCGCTTTACGTGTTATGTGATAACATTTACAAGAGGTAGAGGAGGGCATTCATATAAGTCATAGTTGGACAATACAGCATTAAGTGGTCACAAAGTCAAACAAGTATAACACAACCAGCAGAGATAATTTATGAACTGTCAAATTAATTTACTAATGGGAGCGCATTTTTGACTACTGTATTCTTCTTTTATATACTTGTTTTTAAGCCTATATTAATTTATTATGTTAGTGTTGATAGTTATTTTGAGTTATACTATTTTGTCCCTACTCGTTTGCGTGCAGGTCTGGGTGGACGCAGCCTTCCTTGTTTAGCCCAATACCTTGCCATCCCTTCCCCTTTTCATCAACTTCCCTTATTTGCTCCTCCTCAGTGGCCGTAAAATGGCGGCTGATGCGCATCCACACAGTGGACACGCCCCGTGGGCGTGCTTGCAGCGTGCCAGAGGAAGGTCAAGCGCAGCCCCGCTTGTGCCCATAAAACTGTTGGAGAGAGGATGCAAGGCCTCTGCCCTCTTCATTGGACCAGCTCTGACATTCTACTCACTCTTGCATCGTCTGTTGTCAGGGGAACGTTTTTTATAATGAGGGAAAAATATTTTTTCATCAAAGACAAACAAGAAAAAAAGAAGAAAACACTAGAAATACACTTTCCTGTATTATTTGTTCATGTGGAATTGGATACCAGGAGGAAGTTCTACCTTCATAAATTATACAGGTAGAAGTACTGGAAATCCATGGCTTTGTCACTCTCGAAAGTCACAATATTATTTCAAAATTAGAAGAAGCCCTACAGGGGTAAAGTATTGACATTTTTTTACTTGGGGTTTATGACTAAAATACATAAGGCCTTCCTTTGGCTATTGAACTCCACACACTGTTAGTCACAGCAAAATTACAGTGTGAAGCAGCCAGGAGACACTACTCCGCAGTCGTAACTCTTCATTGAAAAGCGGTTACTTCCGCCTGTTGCGGACAATGAGTTTTAGTTTCATTGCCTTTCGATACGTCTGGTCCTGCTGGCCTAGATACTCCTCCTAAATGTGATTAAATGATTAAACATGCTAGTACTAGACCTATTATCATGTCAATCCATAGCTTACGTCAATCATGAACATTGTGAATGGATACATCTTCCTGTTTGGTATGACCAACCATGCTGAGGACATCAATGGATGATTCAAGATTGGTAACCTTCATTTGTTTTGATCTCAAAGTGCAAATGGTCGAGGAAAGCACCATCCACTTTGCAGTGAAAATTTATGATGTGTGAGGTCTTTTTCCTATCCATGGATCACCTTTGCTAAATACCTTTTCTCCTGCAACAGAGGCACCTGTTGTTAAAACAGGAATTTCTTGACTATGGAGCATGGTGAACAACTACCTCGTTATACTCACAAACTGTAATATATTTCACCTCTATTTATGAAATTGCAGCTCATTTCCTAAATAAGAAGCAATAGATTAATAATACCAGCTATGTTGTAAGGGAGGGAAATGGGTGTGTATTTACTTTTGACACACGATACAGGCACTATTAAAATATTGTCTCTATTTTTTCCATCTAGGAATAGTTGCACACATGCATAAACATTCACTTTTTTGTATTGGTGATTTCTTTAGTTTATTGTGCCACTTACAGGCAGTGCATACTATATTTATGCATTTCTTGCTGGATATATATTCCCAAACCCTTGAAATAATTGTTGTGCATGGGTTCCTTTGGAAGTCATTACTCCAAACACTGGATTTGAATCCTGTGTGCAGTGAAATATTTTTTTAATTTTCACTGCTCTGAAGTTAGAGTTGTGAAAAACTGGGCTCTGAAGCTAATGCTCTTGCAGGCACTGGTCTGTTGCTCCCCCTGGTATTCCAGGCAGTAGAAGGGCGATGGAGTCTTTACTGTTTGCAAGCCTTGTCCCACCTCTCTCCGGTCTCTGCAGACCCAAGTAAGGTGGGAGAAAGCTGATGGCTCTCTTTCTTCATCAATCTTGGTCTCCCTGTCTGTCATGGAGCGAGTCCCTACACACAAGGTGCGAACTTGCAGTCTCGTCCTGCACACCTTTACCTTACTACCTCATTGGACGCCTCTGGTCGCTGCATTACATCCTTGTCGCTCGCTGACTTATGCTCACTTAGTGTGTATCACAGAAGATCAAAGGACTCACCATCAGTCCCATATGCACCTAAACTACGTTGGCGGGTCAGCTCTCTTAGGATGTTGCCGGAAAATATTTTGCCCTAGATACCCTGCATCAATAAAGTGGGTAGATGGACAGAGGGGGGCGGCCACAGGTAAAGCAGCCACCTAGCCCCTCACCAACACAACCAGCACCTTGGCTGCAACCCATCTCGGTTGGGAGGGGGCTCTCCATGGCGAGTTCGTAAGTAAAAGTTGTGGAAACCTCAGAAAGCGCTACCACTTGTGTTCCAATTCTGGGAGCTTGTCGGTGAAGTCTGACTGAACTACAGTGGACAAGGTGAAAGCTCAGATAAGCTGAAATTAAGTTTAGTGGTCCCGAACTAATGGAGGACAATTCTTAGCAGCAGCTGAGATGCGCATATGGTTTGGACAATTGCCTATTCAGAGGGTGAGTTTCCACTCCGCGTGAATTCATTAAATTATGCATGCTTTGCAGTGGCCCGGGCGACTGTACTCGTGTTGCTTGTTTTCATACTTCAAAAGGGCCTCTCCTCTGCTCCAGTGCCGGTCAGCAGGCCTCATCCTGGGCGTGCTGACTAGACAATCCCGGCTTTCACACAGTTTCTTCTTTTGATTGACCTGTTGGGTACAGAAAAGAGACATCTGCTTCCCTGGAAAAATAAAATCGTTAATAATGAGGAAAGTAAACTTAATTCATGTGTGTTGTGGCTGTGTGCACGTGTGCACGCGCACTTACTTACTGTTACAATATAATGACGCCAATCTTTGAATACAGGAAGTTTGCTTCCATAATTTACTACAAAATTACATATACACCGGAAAAGAGATTAGTTCCATAATGAAATCCGCATTCACATGCTCACAGAAAAAAGAACATATTATAGATATGTACTACTAATGTCAATTACTGAGCAAGATGACTAAATAAACAAAATTACCAGAAAAAATTCTTCATTTGAAGGGGCGTTATGGTTCCAAACCTTACTCTAAAAAAAAAAAAGCTAAAAATCCACTAGTTATGGTGAGATTCACAGCCATGATCTCACTATTGCTCTTTAGTGAGCAGAGTCATAGGACCCTGTAGCCGCAATGGGCATCACATCCTGACAGGCTCTGGACAGGAAGAGGCGGGCCGGGGGAAGAGGACAGGAGGTAAGAGGACGAGTAGTGGGTTGCATGGGTGGAGACTGGCACCCAAAGAAGTAATGAATGTGTGGACTGGAACGGTAACGTGGAATAAAGAATTCTTGCACTGCATCTAGCATGGCTCTGTGTGGTGGCTACCACGCTGGTGTAGTGGCACCGATCTCTGCCTGTTATATCCCATTCAGTAGAAGTGTAGGGGATAAACTTGAGATCCCGCCGTAATGCTTAGACCTAGAATTAGCAATACCCTGGTATAAGTAATACCAGCACCAATATTACCATTTACGATGATACTGTGGCACCCCACCCGGATACCCAAAACGAGGGCCTTAGTATTTTTAGCAGCTAGAAAAAAACTGATTTTGAGCTGCTTTCTACATGGGAGGTTGTTAGTCACAAGTCTTAAGTAAGAAGGAAGACTGCTTCAGAGAGGTGGGCCTAGAAAGAAAAGGTCCTCATACCTGTCTTTTGTTTCTTAAAATACGGTTGAACGAAGGCAGAGCAGTGAAGGTTGACCTGTCGCTTACCTTTCTCTTCTCCAGGAAATGAGGCATCATACTATTTAATGATCTAAGATCTTTGCGTATAGCCTTGAAGTAGACTTGGGGTCAGCTTGTAAAGAATGTTAGAGGCCTAACACACATTCCTGTGACAAGGCAGACTGAGGCATTTTGTAAAACCTGAAGCAAGACATCAAACTGCAATGCAATATGATATCCGCCTCTCCACACCTCAGCATGGTTCTATTTTGTTTCAATACTGACAAAGGAATACATTCAAATGATAGTGTCCAGTGAACTTCTCCTGACTCTTAGTATTGTTTTAGGGAAAAAATATATACCTCTCACAAGTATAAATAAGTCATCTAACATCTGAGTAGATATGTCATATTTTCAGCACATGGCCTCCATGTGGGCACATTCTATGCCTCACTCAAGGTCAAGTTGTGACTTCCTCCTACAGAATTTCTTTTCTTAGCATCCTTACTCAGCTCAGGTTAAAATTAGTCTGCTTGCTTTGATGATCTCAGCTTCATTGATATTGCTATTTCCTGCACTCTAGAATGCATTATCTGATATTGTATTGTATTTGCATGTATGTTGCACGTTATACCTTTGAGGAAGTTCCAAAGTGAATTAACAAATGGGTAACATGCTACACCCTGGTGGAAGGCTTGGATGGAAAAGGATTGAATTGCATTGTAGTATTTGTGGGAATCATTTTGGTGTTCTGCGCGATTAACCAGAGGGGTGCTCTTGCACTGACCTAGGTCACTGTGCATAAGCATGGCGTAGATAGATACATGAGGAGTCAGCGATAGAGCGCAGATGCTTTGCATGAATTTATTGTTGTGTCTGATGAGATCTCTCTTCAGCCCACTTAAGAGTGAAAGAGACGCAGCCCACTGCACACATTAAATATAGGCTGCCATAGCAAATGATCTGTCTATTTGTCCTAGGAGCAACAGGTAAGCGACCCGCAGGCATGTACTGGTTCAAGGTAGCCAGAGTACATGGTGTTTTAGGGTCCTGCCAGGAAGGAGAAGTAAGCAATCCACACTGTTTACAGATTTTATAACATCCATCCAGGTTCGGCAGTTGAGCAACCAACAGACATGTGACCAAAGTGTCTATCCAAGATAAACGCACCCATAGTAAATGCTTTTTAGGGACTCCTGAGGCACACAATCACCAAGCATTCTCTGGTAACAAACAGCCAGGACCCAAGGTCATGTTGTGTGATGTCCATACAAAAATGAAACAAGAAAACCCACAAAGGAAGAAGAATTACAAATTCATAAGTCAGAACTCAAGAAGGTTATGACCTGATGCACAGACCCTACAACTCACTATCAGCCCTTTAACAAAGACAAATTGTCAATGCCAGGCAGCTCTTAATTTGTGCTGTTGATTTCAGGTCATGGGCATTTACACTTCTTTTTGGGGATCAAGAATTATTTTACAGCTTTAGACTTCAACCCAGAGCAATAGCGAGGAAATCAGAAAAGGAAGTGATGGAGCGTGGTTATCTGAACCTCAGTCTGTTAGTGAAATCCTCAAACAAATTTACCCATTGGTCGTATGGACCATTGATAGTCGACTTGAAGTTTTGTAAGGGAGCTAACATCAGAAATATATTTCCATTTCTGTGAAGCCAATACGACTCCAAAATGAAGACTAAGAATCAATTATTTCAACCATCAAGTTTTACTTTAAAACATTAATCCAGCCAGTGTATATTCAATGCAGAAACAGATTTAAAAGGTATAACAATACAGCCTGGAGACCAAAATGTGCCATCAAGTTAAGTCGTAATAAAATGAGATGCAAATGAGAACAGCCACAATGCAGAGGAAACAGACTGACGCAAGCAGGTGTTCCATAAAGAAACTTTCCTCTTCCTAGTCTAAGCATGTGCTAGGAGGAAAAACTCGAAAGAGAATGTCTACAGCGGAGCATACAAGGTGTCAGCATAAGGTCGAACTTCAGTAGAAGTTCTGAGGAAGAGTACTCAGCATGAAGCTTTACACTCAGAAAAGCCCAGCAGAGATATCCTTTTTTCTCTAAAAGTCAGGATGAAGTCTGCCTAACCAGCTATGAAACACCAATTAAAAAATACAGTCAAAAGTTTCTAGAACATCCATATCACATTCCAATCACTGAGAGCCAATCCAGTAGCCGCATTTAAATTGAGTTGACATACTCCCTAAGTTGCCATTGCCGTACAATGAGACTGTTGACCTAAGATGTCACACCCTCCTGGTACACCAAGAACTGGAGGTTTTGTTTCACCATTATGGCTCCACGTTCGTTGCCAATTTTCTTGTCCCAGACCTCACTATCAGCTGTCTAATACATAACAATAAGCCTTTCTCTGGCTAACGATAAGTGCGATATCGCACCTGCAGAGAAAAGAAAACAACATATTGGCAAAGTTAAAGCAGACATTTTCAGTTAAAGCTTAATGTCAAGCTGAGTTAATTCGAGAATCAAAATGGATGCGCGTTACAATATTATAAATCAATGGAAGGCAAACAATCATCGTTAAACGTAAATATGTAGCAAATCTAATTACATCAGCCTACTAAACAATCTAATACACTTAAACTGTGAACTCTTAGTGGTCAAAATGGTTACACATTATAACTTCACTCAAATGTAATACACTTGTTAATGAAGTTAAACCACACATTGAACATAAATGTTGTATACAAGTGCACAAATGTATATATATGATGTAAATAGGGTGGAGCCTAATTACCCTGCTCCAGAAGAAAAAGAGAGTAAGATAAAGATTGGAATTCATTGACAAAGAGAGAAAGCAGTGATGAAAAATGCACTTGCAAGAATGTGGTAAAGAGACAGGAAATGTAGGGCAATGGGAGAAAGAGGCAGAAAGTGTAATAAAGACTAGGCAGCCTTGCTATTTGGCCTCGGCATTCTGCAATTTTGGCCACCTGCCCTTATTGTTTTACAAATTAAGCACAGGTGGCAAGCTGATTTCATATTTGACGGCCCCATTGGCAGGGTAAATGTTCCGTAGGATCCACCCTTATGCAAAAGAGAAACAACCCACACGTTTGATGAATCCTAACTGGCCCAAACAGGTAAGACGCCACATGGAAGATACCAAGGATAGACTTACCAGGGAAGATGTCCTTGACTTTTCTGCCCTTCATACCAGGAATGGGCACCTTAGAGAAAGAGGAAAGAAATGGGTCACAGTGCCCATTCCAAGATGGAGCGCTGGAGGCAAAGAGGCAGGTCAGAGGAAGGGGAGGAGCTTGCTTGTACAGAGTCATGTGAGGCTTTGTTTCCAGCCAAGCAACTTTGGCGCCCTTTGCAAGGAATAGTAGAGATCATATTGTAAAACATGATGAACTACTCAATATAGAGTTGAACATTGCAGAAACTGTGAGATAAGAGTGCATATTTGGAGAAAAGATGTGACAGTGTAAAGCTGGTACTGTCTGTTAAAACCCCATTATCTTAACTAACAGGCACTACTGCATTAACCGTGTGTTAGAATAACATTTCCCTTACTTACTAGTGAAGTGTGCGGGGAATGTAATTTATAGAGACTGTAAAGGAATGTTGATAGCTGTAATTATCGTACATCATTCGAGGGCAACCGAACATGGAATGTAAACATCCACATATTTCCTATGTAATCTGTGCAGTAGTAATTCACGGAACCAATATCTGCAGCGGACTGCAGTTTGCGTTGTCAGAGCCATAAATTATTGTCTTTGGATGCGCCCACCGTAGGGAGAAAACGTGCCCCGAGGAAAAAGACAGGTATCCCTGATAAATGGAAGCAGGTGCGTCCTGTTTACAAACAGTTTGGTCTTCAGTAATTTGTAATGCAGGGAGTGCACTGGAATGACTTGGACTCACAATTACAAAGCTGTAATAAAAGCACAGGTATTCTCAAAAATTGGCTCCTGCATATACAACAGTGTATGCAATGGTAGTGTAACCAATCGGGTACAGAGCTTCAGTGATAGCACAACAGAGACACCTGCCCTCATATGCAAATCCTATATAGTGAGGTCAAACCACTGACATATCTATTGTTTATAAGCCAACCTGCTTCATGCTTTACTGCCTCCCCCGTGGTTGGGAAAGAGTGACTGCCTCATGACATCAGCCCAAACTACCCTTCTTTTGGTCTGTAGTTTAGGGTTTTATACATAAGAACCGAACCACACACGTACAACCTGCACAGCCTTAGGAAAAATATCCACTTTGTACACTAATTTAACTTGCAAATCAGACAGCTGTACAATATGAAAATACTGCACTTTGATTGGCTTCTAACATGTCGCTATCACTCCAGAAGAATTACAGACACAACCCGCAAATCCCTAAATGAAGCCTGTGAAGATCACAAAAGTAAAATAAATACCTGAAGTGATGAATGCCTCAGCACCAGAAGCCGTGCAGCTGGAGGCAACAGCTTCAGACTCAAGCAGGGGTTAGAATGTGTAAATAAAGCTGTTCTTGCCTGGGCTCTTCCAAGCACTAGAAGTGAGGATGCTGGAAACATCCTCATTGTCCTTGCTTGGGATATTCATTCTTAAGATTAGTCGTATTACACATCTAAAAATACTGTTCCATCCTATTAGATGAGACAAAAATTGGCATCTCTCACCGATGTTACATATCAACTCATTGTCTCTGAATGTGGCAGTGATTGTACACAAAGAGCTCAAATAAACCACAGGAGCACCAACAGCAAAAAGGAAGTGTAATGTGGTTTCACTCAACCACACACTGTGTCCAGGTCATTTAGCAAAGTCTCATGGTTCAACATATCATGTGTTGGTGACAAGTCTTGGAAGATCAGGACTTTGGAATATCTGATGTCCTGCGTGAAAAAGATATTAGTTAGCTTGTAAAGCGCCTGGTTACTCCAAACGAAGTGTCCCCGCGCTAGGACATCAATGAAAAACCCAGCGACAGTCCGGACCTAGCGACCTTCCTGCGCATAGGACTGACAGAACAGTAGAAGGCAAGAATATTACTTCCGTCCACCAGAAGGGTGTCGGAAAAGCCAAGTTTTCAAAAATTTTCGGAACAAAGACTCCGACACGCATGTCCTAAGATCCGCGGGTAGGTCATTTCATGCCTTAGCTGCCAGGAATCTAAAAGATCTCCCTCCGGCTCGAACCTTCCGCACCCTGGGCACAATCACCCTAGCAGAGCCAAGCGATCTCAAATCCAGGGCGGGCCGGTAAACTGTAAGAAGGGGGAGCAGGAAGCGCGGCCCCTTCTGACTAAGGATCCTATGACCAAAGCATAAGGCCTTAAAAGTAACTCTGGCCTGAATTGGGAGCCAATGAAGTTTCTTCAGAGCTTCCCCCACCGAAACCCGCCTAGGGATGTTCAAGATCAGCCGGGCTGCAGCATTTTGGACCTTCTGCAAGAGGTTCAAATTTCTAGCAGTCACCCCTAGGTACAATATGTTGCAATAATCAAGGCGAGATGTAACAAGAGCCTGTACAATAGTTCTTTTAGCGTCAAGGGGGAGAAGGTCCAAAATTTTGCGTAGCATTTTAAGGATGCCAAAGCAGGCTCCGGCCACAGCGGTAATTTGCTCAGAGAAGGACAAATTTTCATCGAACCATACTCCCAGATTCTTCACCTTTGCTTTCGGTGCCGGAGTAGGTCCTAGTTCCTCAGGCAACCAATGCTGTGACCAGAGAGAGGGCTGTTTTCCAACAACCATCACCTCAGTCTTCCCTGCATTCAGGTGGAGGCAGCTGTATGTCATCCAATCCCCAAGCTCCCCCAAGCAGACCTTAAAATCAGATGCCATTCCAGATTCCTTTTGCTCCAGGGTCACAACCAGCTGAGTGTCATCAGCATATGACACCAGCTTTATCCCATGCCTCAATACAATATCTGCCAGAGGGCGCATATAGATATTAAACAGGGTGGGGCGCAGAGCTGAACCCTGAGGCACCCCCTGCGACAGAGGACAGACTCTGAAATTAAAAGGATGTTGCAGAACCTGGAAGGATCTGTTCTGCAAAAAGTTTTTCATCCATACCCACGTGCCACCGTCGACCCCGGCCTCCCGCAGCCTCTCAAGCAGGAGGCCGTGGGACACTGTGTCGAACGCAGCACTCAGGTCCAGAAGGATCATAACTGTAGTCCTTCCTTCATCGGCAGCAATTCTCAGCACTTCTGCTGCCAGGAGAAGGGCCGACTCCGTGCTATGGAGTGGCCTAAAGCCAGACTGGGTATCGTGAAGGACCCGTCTCTCTTCCAGAAACATAGACAGTTGACCGTTAAGATGTTTCTCTGCAATTTTTGCTACATAGGGGAGCAGAGAGATCGGTCTTAAATTTTCAGGAAGAGCGGGATCCAAAGACGGTTTCTTCAGCAATGGGACCACCATAGCGTGTTTCCAATTACTGGGAACCTGCCCCGAGCTAAAGGACATGTTCAGTAGAGAAGTGAGAACCGGGGCAATGGCTTTCTTCCCTTGTCGCAAAAATTTTGGGGAAACCGGGTCCAACGGTGACACTGATTTCACGATCTCCATCGGCTTTAGAACCTCACTTTCCATAGGAGGATGAAAGACAAACTTATCCTCGGTCCAGGGGGCCTCTACGACAGGAGCGGGAACAAAATTTCTGCTACTTTCCGGAAAGGTGGCATATATTATATCTATCTTACCCATAAAATAGTCAGCGACCTTATTACAGTGATCCGTAGAAGCAGGAAGTGCAGTAGTCACACGTTCCAGAGAGGACAGTTGTTTCACAACCTGAAAGATGTTCTTAGTGGAATTTTTAGCGAACTCAATTTGTTCTGTATAGTATTCCCTCCGCACTCTCCTAATCTGACGGTGGTAAATGATATCCTCATTTGATTTGTGTGTGTTTGTGTGTGCGCACGCGCTGGATGGGTTAGTGGATAGACTTGAGTGGGTGAGTGAATTGATGGATGAATGGATGGAAGAATGAGTGGATACATGAGTGAGCTAATAGGTGGAGGTCTAAGTGGATCAGTGAATTAGTAGATGAGTGGGTGATGAATGAACAAGGGACTATGAGTGGGTAAATGGGTGGAATAAGGAAACGTGTAGGTGAATAAATAAATCTTATGGTGAACCCCCAACACACCGCAACCTAGATTGCAGCCCAGATCTTTGTTATTTAATTTTGACTTTGCAAAGGCAAGCGACATGGCAAGTAGTGGCTGGTACTAGTGGCCGAGGATGGTGGTGCAAAAAAGATGTGGGGTAAGCTGGTGTAGGATGGAGTAGAAGGGACATCCTAATGTTGTTATCCAGCCTTGTGTTGGTTTAAAGGGTTGAAGAAAGAAAAGTAAAACATCTATATAGTCATGTCAATCCAGAGAGGGCCACACAGGTAAAAGTAAGCAGAGTAGAATGAGAAATGGGCCAGAGCCCCAGGCATGACTGTGGGCAAGCCTCATTGGGCTGAAACGGTGGAAACACCATCTTGGTTGAGAGCAACAGCATATTTAAGGGAAAGAGGAGAGGGCCTTAGAACAAAGAGAAGAACATTCCCTAATTGGAGGCCATCTTGAAAAGGTATTCAGGCTAATGGTAAAAAGAACTAGACACCCTTCAGAAAGATACCACATCGCTTTCTCTAATACACCCAAAGAAGCAATGTTCACACCAGTCTTATTTTGAGAAATAACCAGAAGCCAACACACAATACAGCAAGTCTTTTACGCTATTCTATCTAATGACATAGGGAGTAGGAAGTGCAAGAAATGATGCAAGCAACTGTGCTGTGGTAGCAGTTTGAGTTTGCAGTGGAGTGAGCAAAACAGCCATCAGAAAACCTTGTTAGTCAATAAGATGGAACAGGAACTAGAGTTGCTGAATTAAATTTGCATAAGACAAGCGACTCTTAGAACACAGCTGCGAGTTTCTCCTGGTGAAGAGTAGGCTTGCATACATGTGTTCAGTAAACCATTCTTACACCAGTGTGCGCTGCAGTGTGGTGGTTCGCAGAGGCCAGGAAATGCGATAGGGTGTGCAACTCCCTTCTCTAGGGCCAGTGGTTTGCTTCTATCAAAAAAGTTTCCCTCTACTACTCTATCCATCACTGTACTAAGATAATCATCACATCTGGCGTTTCATCACACGTGTGAATTCGTGAATCTCAGTCGTGCACCATGGAATAGGGAGAGCATGGTGCCCAGCCTTAGGAAGCAATTCGAAGGTCTACTTTTTATCCCAAAATTGGTCTGCGCAAACTAAACCTAATTGGCGCTCTTACGCTGCATCTCACAAACACGTACAATATGGCCCCATGTCCTTTGCAAAGAAATTTCAAACTAAACATTTTGCTGCACCCTTTAATTATGGAACATGGAACAAAACCCTTTTCCATGGTCGAAAAAGTAGTGGTTTTTTAATTTTAATTTTTTTAATTTTTTTATTTGAAAAAGTTTTATATAGCGCTGGCTACACCCGGAGGTATCAGAGCGCTTTACATGAGTTACAGCGAGTTACAGGTTACAAAGTTACATCACTTAAATCAAAGAGTCACAGGGGGAGGAGGAGGGGGAGGGAGTGAATACACAAAGGGAAAAACGAGGAAAATAAGGTCAGATGTCCGGCTGGGTAGGTGACGGCCGAGGCGGTGAAACCAGGGCCAGACTCCTCTTTAGCTGCATATGACAGCTCCACCGGGCATCGGCCAAGGTTGCTCGTGCATCGAGGTGAGTACAAACAGTTTAGGTATCTGCCCAGGGGCGTCGTCAAAGGTCCATCAGAAGTTCAGAGGAACGTTATTTATGAGTTATATATAGTGCTGGCTAGACCCGTAGGTATCAGAGCACTTTACATTAGAGCTACACAATGTTTCAGAGAATGAAAACAAATACACATTGCGTCAAAAATTAAGCAACAAATTGGGAGAGGAAAGAAAGGTGAGACAAAGAGAGAGGAGGGGGGAAGGGGAAGTGTGAAGGGGGAGGATGAGGGAAAAGACGGCAGGAGAGATGAAAGGAAGTCTGCCCAAAGACCGACTGGGTAGGTGACGTCCGAGGAGGGAATCCACAGCCCGTCTCCCCAATAGCTAAACAGGTAGCTCCATCGGGCATCAGTCAGATAGCTAGGTCTCAACTGACGAGGGAAAGTTCACAGAAGAAAGTCCAGTGGATAGACAGGGTGGGAATATGAGCAAGGACGGTGAGGGCAAAGGTCAATAGCTGGAAAGAGGAGAAGAGTAGGGAGGAGGTGGGTAGGGGGTATGGAGAAGAGGAGAAGGGAGAAAAGTCCAGTAGAGAGACGCAGGAGAGTTTGCCCAAAGACCGGCTGGGTAGGTGAAGGTCAAGGAGGGAATCCATAGCCCTTCTCCCCTTTAGCTCGCGAGGTAGCTCCACCAGGCGTCAGTCAAAATGTCTAGGTCTCAGCTGCCGATAGAAAGGTCACCGAGTCAAATGTCATGGAGGGTGAGCAGGAGCAGGGTCGGTATGGGAGTGCCCTGGTGCCTCAGGAGTACCCCGCGGCGGTAGTCAGGACTGGCCCCAGTCGCTTGGGGCAGGCACTACAGCAAACTCCACCTCCGCCTGAGATGCAAGCATTGTGAAAGGCAGAGGGGAGGGGGGCCAAGAAATCACGGTAGTCTTTCCAGCAGGAGACGTGGTCCAGCAGGTCGTTGGGCCAGGAATCCGAAGGTGTAACAGGTACTCACTGTGGACGGTGAAGGTTCAACTGAGCGTCGGGTGCTCCTCACGGCAGCGATGGCATAGGCCCAAGATTCAACGGCACGGGGCATCAACCAGCTCCCCAGCCGCAACGACGGTGTGCACTGTGAGTTGGGTGCCGTTACGGTGCTGATTGAAATAGTGCGGGTGGCGGTCGACATCATAGGGTCAGGCAGCATTGGGGACCCGATGTGCGTGCAGCACGGGTTGGCTCAGATAGGGAATGTGCATCCCAAATGGCATCTGAGTGTTGTCGGCGGTTCCCAGGTAATCACTAATCCCAACGCTATGCGACAGGGAGTCAGGGGCTCCAGAGTTTGTTAAGTATTAAGAATACAATCGTTTACTACATATTTTAATTTAACAGAATGATGCCCAACATACTAAAATGGAAAAAGAAAAGTGAAATGCTAAAAAAAAAAAAAACAGATGTCTCACAATGTACAAGTGACCCCTGTGGTAAAGCCTGCGGTTGGAGGATTTCTAGTGTGTCAATCTTTTTAGCAGGATACGTGAAGCATCCTTGAAAGCATATTTGTGCCTTCTGGAGGTACCATTGCTCCATCACACATGCTTAAGCAGCATGTGGTGCTTTCAGACCTCTGGTTCATCTATTTATTAAAGTAATGGTTTAAATAATTCAAGCCCGTTCCTTTTGTTTCTGTTCGGCGGAAGCAGGGTATCCATCATGTCCACATTCGCTGGGCGCTGCGCACACAGCCGTCAACACACCACAGACAGGGTCAGCCAAGACATATGAGCATCCTGAAGGGGCAGGCGCCGCAGCTGGTTGTCATCAGCCTAGGCACGAGGACGGGTCACGGAGCCGGGTGATGGATGCCAGCGAGCTGTGGCAAATATTGAATGGGAAAGGAGAGCGGGAAGGCCACTGAGGGAGTCCTCAGATCACCTTCTCGGAGCAGGGAGGGAGCCATCCGTCTGTACCGTGTATGCAACCCACAGGGAATAACCTCGTCCACTCGACACTTTTCCAGATGGGAACACATTTTTGGGGATTCCCCAGAAATCATTAATGATAACACAAGCCGCGAAAGATCTTGAAGCGGCCCGGGCTGATGGACCAGGCGCATGGATAAAACCACTGATGCTGGAGAGCAGTGTGCGTCATTCAGGGTTCCTTGCACGGAAGGTTCCTCAACTCACCCAGCCACTGATTCAGCGCAGAGGGTGGGGCACTTTCTTTCATTCAAGGCGCTTACATGATCTGCTGCAAATAATGCTCCAAGAATAAAAGCCATATTTTACAGTATTGAAATATTAATTCTGTTACTCCACTGAACGATCTGTTCAATTGCTGGGTCAATATGTTTGGAAAAATGTGCTATAGAATAATGACTTGTTTTATAGAGCACTTCGCAATGCACTGCTGCCTTTTCTAAGCGCTGGAAATAGGAGATGTAATGATAACCAAATTTAATACTGATATTCAGAAGGATAGAAGCCGACATTGACAGTGCTTCAATTTAAACCTGTGGCCTGCAGATCACAAGAGACGTCAGCAGTGAGCGTTTAACTAATCAACCATTGTGTCTGTATAATATATTCACTGAAAAAAACAAAGGTTAAAGTAACGTTATAGATAGATGAATATGTCTGTAAAAACATTAACGTTTTGAACTAAAACAAAAACCATCGAAATTCACCAGTTATAGTTAGCAGAGCAAACTATAACTTGCGCCCCCACTATGCGCTGCTTTTGACCTCACGTATTACATCACTCAGGACATGTTCTATGACATAATGTATGACATTACTGATGACATCATTGATGACATCACTAATGACACTAATGAAACTGAAAAAGAAAACCACCCAATACCGATCGTTTTCTGGCAACGCTCCCAGGATATGGAACGCTCTCCCTAGAGTCCTCAGATGCAACCCCTCCTTCTCCTGTTTCAAAAGGGACCTGAAACTCCATCTCCTTAACAAATACTTTCCTGACCAACATCAACTAACCTAGACTTCAATATCCGAGTTAACTCCTCTCTCTCTTGACATTCAAGGATAGTGGTGACCGGTCTGTGTTAACCACCTTCGTTTGTTTTCTCTCCCTCCGCTGCACTGTTTATCTATTTTTCATGTTGTATTTTTTATCTCTGTTTTTCTTCCCTACTGCCTTCCTACTAAGTAATGCAATTTCCTTTGGTTTTGTACAGTGTGTATGTAAAGCGCTCTGATACCCACGGGTCTAGCTAGCGCTATATAAAACTTTTAAAATTAAAATAAAATAAAAAATAGCATTAGAGGCCTGAAAGTCAGTACAAAATAGCTCTGAATTATATGAAGCATCATTAATGCCGTCACAGACACTGCTCCCTTAGGTGTAGCAAGCATGTGTTATGTGCAACGTTGTCCCTATACTATACACTTCACGGGTAGCCTAGTTCACATAACGATCAACCATATATATATGGAAAAACTCTCATTGCACATGGTGTTCAATCTGTCAAGCAAATCATTTACTAAAAAGCCAACATTAAAAAAGACACTGCCTGTTGAAACGCGTCTGTTTGTCAGTAAATTTAGATTCCTGAAAACCTGTGGAGTGCCTTGTAGTTCTTTGTGAACCTTTGGTGAGAAAGTATTGGCGTGCAGCCACCTGCACGAGAAAAGTGCACCTGTTCTGAAAAGTGTTCAGCTGGCGAAAGGACTGAACTACCCGCAGGCAGCCAAACTCACGCCGCACACAGCCTTTGCTTGTGCATGGCATGGGGTTAGCCACATGGCCTGCGTTGCAGCCAGGTACTGCTTCTAACTCCCAGCAGGCAGCCAAGCCCACGCCGCACACAGCCTTTGCTTGTGCATGGCATGGGGTTAGCCACATGGCCTGCGTTGCAGCCAGGTACTGCTTCTAACTCCCAGCAGGCAGCCAAGCCCACGCCGCACACAGCCTTTGCTTGTGCATGGCATGGGGTTCGCCACATGGCCTGCATTGCAGCCAGGTACTGCTTCTAACTCCCAGCAGGCAGCCAAGCCCACGCTGCGCACAGTCTTTGGCTGTGCGCAGCAAGGGTTGATTACAGGGCTTGACCTGTTGCCAGGCCCTGTGACCTAACCCCCAGCAGGCTGGTAACCCCACACCGTGCACAGCCTTTGCCTTGTGCAGCACAGGGTTGACCTTCAGGCCCGGGAAACCTTATCCCTCTGTGCCAAATGTAATAAATAAGGGAATGGGGCCATGCAGCACCCTCCCTAAGCATCATTAGTCCCTTGGGACCCCATCCCCCAGGGCCTTAAGCATATTAAAGTGGAGGGGGAACACGTGGTCCCCCTCCCCAAGCCTCATTAGGCCCTGGGGTACCCATTCCCAGGGGTTATTTTGTTTAAAAGGGAAGGGAGCACGTGACCCCCCTCCCTGAACCCTTTCCCCCAGGGCCACTACGTAGGTTAAAGGGGAGAGGTGCCCTGCGGCCCCCCTCCCCAAGCCGTTTTCGGGGACCCATCCCACAAGACCCGCATTATTTCAAGGTGAGTGCCCTGGTGCCAACCCAGGGCACCCACCATGCATAATGTTGTGGGCCGAAGAAGGAAGCCCCAGGACCCCCGCTACCCCAGCCGGCTACCAGCATGCTGCTGTAGCCGGCATTACTTCCGCCTGCAGGGAGCAGCTACTTATGCTGCTCCCTCCGGGCGGGAGTAGTATCTAGATCTATTTCCCTGCCCACAGAAACAGATCAAAAGTCTGCTCCCAGCTCGCGGGAGATTTTCAAAGCTTTCTCTCACTGGGAGCAGACTTTGTTTGTGCTTCCGGTTGGCCGGAGTTTTAAAAATGCACCCGCCAGGGTGGAGCAAACACTGGTTTCCCTGCCCTTGAAACTGCTTCCCGGGACACAGCAAGTGGTGAGTCGGCCCTTGGGGATGGGGTCCTCGGGGCCATAGAAAGCTCAGGGAATGCGGCACCCCTCCCTTTAAAAAAGTGAATCGGCCCCAGGGGATGAGGTTTTAATGGACTTTAAGGGCTCGGGGGATGGGGTCCTTTGGTCCTTTGGAGGGCGAATGCCAAAGCAGCACAGGAGGGTATAGAAAAGAAACGGGGGGCTAGAGGGGACACAAAAGCAACGGGGGAGAAAAAACAGCACAGGGGTTGGGGAAAGAAACACAGAGCATGGAGGGGGAAGCAATGGGGAGAATCACATGGGCAACCGCAAGAGGGAGAAGGGCGGGGATGTTGATGCTGTCTTATCAGATAATCAAGATAAAGCGCCTCCGCAGGATCAGGGATGGCGTTGAACCTCAAGCATGTATGAGACTATGTGTCACTAAATCGCACCTGAACACAAATCAAATAGTTAGCATTTCAATGAATTAAGCCCCCTGTAGTCGGTTGCAAATTGTAAACCATGAAGGTTTATTAAAATGATTCAAGGTAAAATAAAGAAGGCAAAAATGGAGGTTACTCAAAATGCATTTCAATTCAGTGTAGAGAATTAGCCTATAGTTATTTGCAACACAAAGTAACTCGAAATCAAGATTTAGAAAAAAATATTCTAAGTCCAAAGCATGTGACAAACCAACAATGGTTCAGTCTCAAGAGCCGGGGAGTCAGAAGACTGGCTCACCTCCAAAATGTATTATCTTTTTTATAAAAATACACAATAGAGGTTAATGGAATTAGCACAGACAGCATAAGGTGAACAAAGCAATACAGAACTATACAATGTCATTTTTTGCCACTATCCTCTAGTGAATATTCATTTGCCCTATTTTGACCTAATGTCATCGGCTGTGGCCGCGCGCGCAACGAAATTCGTTTTATTTATTTAATTGTTTACTTACCTCCGTTCATCCATATTCCGGTGTTTACTACCCCCCACCCTGACCCTCCCCCGCCCCGCCTCACCGCCCCACGGAACTCCCTCCACGGGCCGCTACTGGCTGTGTCAGTGCAAACCTAGTTACACAAAACAATGGAAGTCTAATAAGTGAATAGCCTACAGTAATGCAGGTAGGAAGAGCCTTGAAAGTAGCAAAAGTCTTCCTTCATAGTTCTTCTAGAACAGCATGTCAATACAGAGCATTTCATAGTGGAAATTTTGAGAATGTGCGCTGAACAGAGAAATGAAAACACACCTCATGGCTGTGTTGAAATCTAGTATGGAAGTTGGGCCTAATTCAGGCCTAGTTTTGCCATGTGGAGTAATATACAGTTCTGCAAAGCATAGCGTTTTCGTTTCTGTGCAGAAATGTTAATAGGGTTAAGCACACATTTTTATTAAATCAAGATCATCTATCACGGGGAGAAGCAGTCTGGCAACAGTGAGCAACACGAAGTGCAAAGGGAGAGTCGTATAAAAGGGAGACAGCTTGACAACACACACACCCTGATGAAGCGCCTCAGACAAAAGAAAAAGGGTTGGCTTGAAAAGAAAGCAGTGGAAGCAGCGATGCCAGCCAGTCAAAAATACTGTAAAGAGGCAATGTTCCATAGGAGTGACAAACACAAGATTGACAAGCTGGGGCATGAATAAGAAGTGGGCAAATGAGAGTGACAATGAAGGACGACCAACGATACGCAATGGGTGGGCTTCACACCCCTTTCTGTTCTTGGTAAGTCACAATATGCCTCGCAACAGACAACACATGCGCTATCTAAAAAAGAATGTGGTAAAATGGTGATTCTCAAGCACACTGTACTGAAAACAGTTTTTGCTCTATTTGATTGAAAATGCAGCCCATCAGATGCTCTTCTATCATTCTGAAAGCCACATGCTCTAAAATCCCTTTACTCTGAGAAATCAAAAGTAAGTGCTTTCAAACTGCGGAAGCGTATGGGACAAATAATTGTCATGTCACTCACATCTTCTTTGGCCTAGAGCCCTGTATAGGTGGACTAGCCAATCAAGGATTTAAACAAATGTCTGCCTCAGGCACAGACTGGAATGTGTGGGCTGGCCCCAAAATAGAATCAGGCCAAGGACCTATGCCATGTCCTATTATACAGTTTTTAAAACACAAAAAAGTGAAACGCAGGAGAGTTGCTTGAACATAAAATCAGAACATGCAAATTATTGCCATGCTATCAGTGAGGGGCAGCACACTCGCAACATAGCCTGTGACATACAGGAGATATAAAATGTCTGCAGAAGTTCCGCTAACCCATCTACCTGTCTCACTATGACCGAAATATGTAACCAGTAAAACACACATGACTCTCCACTCTTACACTCGCATAAGACAAAACTGCTGAGGATCATATCCACCACCGAAGTACTGTACCAGTCCACAGCAATAAACCACCCATCACCAATTGAATAGGCACAGAATGACTGAAGATATGTGCCACATACTGCTGGCCACAGAGGACTGTGATTTAGCCCAACACTGCAGGTCCTGAGTAGCAACATACTACAGCTACTTTTTGGCACCTTAGAATGATAAGCAGAGTTGTGATGATATGAACAAAGTCCATCCCAACAGATCTCTCCAACCATGTCCTCCTTTAACTGTTGTCGGGGAGGAGGAGTGGACGTCCGTAGGTGTACTGCGAGGGGCGCACCTTGAGGCAAGTGTGACTACAGGGGTCCCATGGGGCATTTACATTGGGGACCATACATTGGGGTATCAGAGAAGACCAGTTTTAGGTTAGAGTTCAACATTGGTCACCTTAACATAGTGGCAATGTCTGAAACCAAATTGGTAAGATAGGAGTCCGAGTCTCGTCCTGATGAATGCCGCGGACTCACTCGAGCCAACGGCAGAAACATGTTGACGATAAGAGTGGTGATGGGGTAATAGTTCCCCTAGTCCCCACATTCCAGTTTTAATACCAAGTAATACCCTATGATTAAATGTATTTGGGGTAATACATTGGTTTTGAAATCACTTTCTGCACGGGCCCCCCACATATATATTTAGAAGTGCCTCCCTGTTTTTAGGTGTAGGCCCGCTCTCTATCAAACCGGGTTTTTAGAGAGCGAGGACTGCCTATGATGAAGCATGACAACTGGTGGTGTCTGAGGACAGTCTGTAGTAATGAAGATCCACACAGTTTGGATGTAGTTTAAGATGTTTTATTGAAGTAAGTTACATGTAGAGGAGTTGTAGTGAAGCAGGTAGTTAAGTCCTGTAAAGCAGCCCCACCAGGAGCAGCCTGCCTGCTGCTTAGCTCATTCTCAACTCTCACACATCGCCTCCCAGGCACCCAACATTCCAATATGCATCATCACTCCAACATTCCATGCAGCACACAGCACAAACACACTGGCTGAGCAAGTGGTGAAAATGGCAGAACAATAACATGAGCAGGATACTACATATCACCCTTTCTTATAGAACAGAAGCATAAGTCCTATACCATAAATAAGATATGACAATAAGAACCCAATAAAAAGAAAGAATGAGAGGAACACTAATGAAACAGAATAAATGTAAAAGAGATGAACAAATAGGAAAGAGCGAAAAGATAAGTGGAAGAAAATGAAGAGGAAATGATGGATAAGTGTACACAAAAGAATATGAACCATCCCCTCTATCTATAAGTATAAACGAGTAGAATAAAGTGAAAAGACAAAAGAAACCACAAATAAGCAGAAGGATGAAAACGCACAAAGGCAACCCGCAAACACACCCACTGGCCAGGAAGGCATGCAGGGAAGGAAGACATAGCACGATACAAACTGAAGATAGGCGTTGTACCCGGACACACAAAGTAGAAGAGAGAGGATCTCCTCTTGAACATAGGAGAAAGCTAAACACTCAACAAAGATGGAAAGGCTAAGGACAAAGGGAGAACAACAATGAATTATAGTCCAGGTTCCGAGGAGAACTGAAAAGGCGAGAAAACAGAGAAGGAGAGCAGAAAATACTAAAGATATCACTCATCCTCCCTCGTTTTCAAATTGACAAAGTAATATCAAATAAACATTACGTTTACAAATTACAATGTAATATAATATAAGCATTGAGTTGCGAGAAAATGACAGGAAATGGGACAGAGACCCATGAGACACACCCTAAGAAAGGGTAAAAATGTACCACTTATATGTGAAAAATGGGACTAAAACCCATGACCTACCCCTGGTATAAGGGTGGAAGAAAATGTACATGGGACTGGCACCCAGTAAGGCACACCCTGGGTAAGGGTAATGATGTACAACAAGTGCGTGAAGATGGGACTAAAACCCATGAGCTACCCCTGACATGAGGGTGGTAAGCTAATGTGAATGGGACTGAACACCCAAAACCTACCCTGAGATGTAGGGGTAAAGAGCTACTGTAAATGGGACTAACACCCAGTAAGACACACCCTATGTAAAGGTAAAAAAAAAAAACCTAAACGCGTGTAAATGGGAGAGACACCCGTTATGGCAACTCCCATGAAAAGGTCACGAAAAGTACTGCGTAGCAATGGGACTGGTACCCATACCGTTCCCTCATGCAAGGGAGTCTTATGTGTAAATATGGAAACACAATTCCATACCCGCCCACCAACAAGGGGAAAGTTAGACCAAACAAAAGTGACCAAATTCCACAAACCTAAGCATCCACATAAATGAGCAAAATGTACCCATGCAACAATCCCAAGAGAAAAGGAATGACATTAAATGTGGAAGAGAATCCTAAAATGTAAGCAAGACGAAATAGTGTATATGTAATACAAATAAAGTCGACAGTTCACTGTTCCAAAAACAGCAATGCTCCATTCCTGCAAAGACAGGGAAGGTGAAGCGCAATGTCCCTACAATACACCCGCTCCAGTCCTGTTGTTGCTGCTAAGAAGGACAAGAGACACAAGGCGGATGTTAAATGTTAATGCTTCTCCCGTCAAGCACTCCGTGAAAGTCACGAGGAAGAACAACAGTAAATATGAGCAACTGTGGTAAAATGTATGGGAGCGTGCCACCTATCTGGAAGAACCGCAAAGGTAAAGCAGAGCTCAACCCAGTTACTACTGAAATGTTAGCGCGACATCACATGAAAGTTACCTATTTCAGAAGGTCGAGAAATAGGAAGAGCACAGAGCATAAAGCTATGCTAAGAGACAGTAATAGTACTGGAACATCGATCCGACAAGTTTCTTCCGTGATAATCATCAATGTGCCGATGAAGCTCATTTTTGAAAACATTCCGCACAACTTGAGATGGAAGAAATTCCATTTGAAAATCAACAACCAGCACAGAGAGGCGTCGGATCTTTTCTGCCGTAGTATTGGACACCTTTACAAAGATGGCGGCAAGCAGCTAGACGCTGAGCCGGGTGGTTTACGGCGTGCTCGGGCGCCAAACAGTGTCACTAAGCGAATGCCTCTGCAGTAGAAAATCATGTCGTCATAGAGGGTCCTCGAGGAGAAACGCGCGGCATTAAGGATGAGGTAGGATGCTCGCGCTCAGTTTAAACATCAAAAATGACAGTTTAAACGGCCGCATAACGGCATAATGTAACGAATGATGAGGAGAAAAGGAACTCACCACAGTTTGAATATTAGCATAGAAAGTGTCCTCCTACGATTGCCGGTTGCGATGTAAATTTTCAAACAGGACTTGATAGAAACCCAGAAGTTGAAACAGGCGCGAAATAAGCATAAAATAACGCACCATAACTTCCATGCGAAGCCTGACGAAGAGTCAGCAACAATTTTTACCTCAGAGAGAGACACAGACCAAGTCTGCGCGAAGACATAATGTCGAGTAAGCACACCTCTTCAGAAAACGACATGAAGTTTGACCATACTGTCAAATTCCTCATAAGTGAGACTTCTATTAGTATGAAACAGCTGGGCGTCTCCCAAACACCGGAGCTCTGTAGTTGAAGGTTGTAGCCAGCTGCAAACACTCAATTGAGGACAGAATGCGTTGGCGCTGTAACACTGGCCATTGTTCCCATCTTTGATGTTAGCCCTTGCTCCGTGACGATTTTGTATGTCCTCATGGTCATGGAATATGTGGCTGGAAATGCACATACATGACCCAGATGAATTTTCAACTGTAAATTGATGGAGTACTGGTTACTTCAAAGCCCACATTAAGTAGTGTAGATGCGCACAGCACGCCATGGCTAGGGCTGTCAGATGGTGATGACACTGGTGGGGCTGAGAGGCGTAGTGCTTCATCTTCTTAGGTTTCATGTTGACTTCTTTGCTTTTCTGTGAGGAAATTCTTTCTTTCTTATAGATGTCTTTGTTGTTCTGTGAAGAACTTCCTTGTATCTTCTTTGGATTTTTCCTTTCCTGTGGATACCTCCACCTGTACTTTGTGTTGGCAGCATCTGTAGGCTTTGTAGTTTGCTCCATCTTCAAGTCCTCTTCTGTTCGCCAGGTCCCTGAAATCTTGTTGTAGAACGTAGGTAGTCACCAACTCGTCGCCAAAATAATGTAGTAATGAAGGTCCAGCCAGTTAGGATGTAGTTTAAGATGATTTATTGAAGTAAGTTACATGTAGAGGAGTTGTAGTGAAGCAGATAGTTAAGTCCTGTAAAGCAGCCCCACCAGGAGCAGCCTGCCTGCTGCTCAGCCCATTCTCAACTCTCACACATCGCCTCTCAGGGACCCAACATTCCAATACGCATCACTCCAACATTCCATGCAGCACACAGCACAAACACACTGGCTGAGCAGGTGGTTAAAATGGCAGAACAATAAATAAATAAATAATAAATAAATCCGTATTTGTAAAGCGCGAACTACTCACCCTTACGGGTCTCAAGGCGCTGGGGGCCGTCGTGGAAATTAAGTGAGCTATTGCCCAGAGTCACAAGGTGCTGAGCTGCCGCCGGAGCCGGGGATCGAATCGTGAGCCCTGTGCTCCGAAGTCAGCTGCCCTGGCCGCTGCACCACACCTCTTCCATGAGCAGGATACTACACAGTCTTAACATTTTTTGAGATGCCCAGCACTCAATCTATTTAGTGCTTGTAGGGACACAGTTACAGTATGTAAGTGACCATTACTTCAGGGCAGCTTCTACAGTGTGTGTATTTGGTAGGTTTGGAGGCCAGCTCACCCTGAAGACCCCGTAGCCTCTAGTTCCCTCCCTTGGATAGTTCTAAGGGTTCTGTGTTTGTGCTCCTTTAACCTATGCCTGCTCAGTACCATAAACTTTAAACAAAATGTCCCAGAATGGACAAAACAGCACAGTAGCAATCTGAGTGGACTACGAACATAAGAAATACCATAAAAGGGACCTTGCGGTCCTGGTGTGAGGAGGGAACACATTGATGAAGCATGCGAGTGTGTGAAGGTTCGCATCCTAAAAGAAGCGCTCTTCCTTTCAGACATATACACTGGCATGTTGTCTTTTCCCTTTCTCTTTAATGAATATGCCAGACGTATTTATTTGTGATTTTCATGATTTGTAGGGAGTAGTACGTCTCGGGTTGGGCCTCTCCCTTTGGATCCTTTGTGTGAATGTGATGTGAACAATCTACCTGCTAGTGATGCTGCACTGTGTTTTCCGTCTCCCACATTATGCTGTATTGTGCCCTGATCTGCTCCTCTGGTCTGCTTAATAATTACGTTTTACGGCTCCTGCCAACCATCGTGCTCCCACAGAATCACGGAAGTTGAATAAAAAATGCTTTTGAAAGCAGTCAGCTGCCTTCTTACTGCCATAGCACACCCTCTTGTTACTTTATTCCTCACCCCTTCTCATCTTGTTGCAGGTTCAGAGAGTTTCGCTGATCCCATTCCACCCTGAGATGGGAGCATTTAACTTGTGACATTGATTGCAGGGCTTACACCTAAAGCACCACAAACTAACTATCCCTTTTCGGGTGATGCTTCTGTCCATCATTGAGGGGAAGGGCCCTGAGGCATGGCAGGCAGCTCAGGCCAGTGCTGTGTTATCACCAGCCCTGAATAATTTACGTGATGGTCTGCATGTGCATGTCACACAGGCTGACTCAATCAGACTGCCTAATTCTCGTAAAGAGTCAGCATTATTTGTAAAATACTAGTCACTATCAGCAAAAAAAATGGGCAGAAAATAGGGAGAGAGAAGTGCCACCGTCTATATTAGCATCTGCCACTGCCATAAAAGTATCCTCATCTCATCCTGTAAAAACAGAGACAAGGGGAAATCAAACAGCAAAAAACTAGAAAAAATAATAAAGGTCCAAATAAGCTCATATGAAGGAAAATGTATTACTTGTAAACCCTATGCAGAGTTAGAAACATAATAGCACATGCTAAGGGCATGATTACAGCTTTGGCGGTGCAGCGCCGCTTCCGCACCGCC
Source organism: Calotriton arnoldi (assembly GCA_963921515.1). Taxonomy (NCBI): domain Eukaryota; kingdom Metazoa; phylum Chordata; class Amphibia; order Caudata; family Salamandridae; genus Calotriton; species Calotriton arnoldi. The sequence continues at coordinate 442,716 of CAWUFW010002941.1, forward strand.
GCTGCAACGCCAAGCTGTGGTTAGACCGCCCGCCAGATTAGGAGGCACCGCAATGGGAACGCCAAAAACAGTTCCTGCACGGCATGGACTGTAAAGTCCATGCCGAGCAGGAACTGGTGTGCATGCACATGGGGGGTACATGTTGTGACCCTCCTGTGAGGATTCACAGGGCGTGAGGCTCCAGGGGGCCCTGTAGGGCCCCCTTTGTTTCCTCTCCGCCACGGTTTTCATGGCAATGGAACCGCCATGAAAACAGTGGCGGAGAGGAAACATGTAATATGCTTGGTGGGACCACGGTGGTCCCGCCAAGCATATTACTGCCTCCTGACCGCCGCAACACTGCCAGGGAATGGCGGTTCCCTGGTGGCTGCGGCAGGGCTGTAGTGGTCCGACTCCCCGTATCGTAATAGGGTGGTCGGGAGACCGCCGCGCCCCGTGAGTCTGGCTGACTCGTAATCTGGGTTTATGTGGAACCTGTAACTTTCATAAACTGCATAGTTTATAAATTTCACAAACCTTTGTCGTTTAAAAAAAAAAAAATTCCCACTTCTACCATTACTGCAAAAACTTGACGCTGACGACTCTGTAATGTTTCGTGCTCGTGCCTACCCAAACCAATGGTCAGCAGGGAGTAAAGTGACTAAACAAGGTGGTATATGGCTAGATTAGCCATTTTCTTATGTGCCTGCGGAGGTGTGCAGGTAATAGGCTTTTGTTGGATCTTTTGTGAATACTAGACAGAGCTGTTTCTCGCTGGTACTGAATTGGATTAAGTGATTTAGGGTGGAGACGGCTATAGCAAGCAACAGGAGGTGATAAGAGCCTGAATAAGCGTAAATGTGCATGGCTTGCCTCATGGTGGCGATTGCCAATACATTGATTCTGTTGGTGTATTATTGCTCGAGTTGAATTGTTAAGAGAAATGATGGAATTCACTGTTTTTTGTTTGAAGAGAAAGCTTGAATAAAAGATGCCAACTAAAAAAAGACTAGGAAAGTCGCAAGTGACAAGAATAAAAGAGAGACAAGGAGCTATTTCAAATGTGGCAGTAGGTCATATCCAACAGTCCCTAGGAGATAAGAGTTTGCAGAGTATGCAGAGCTCCTGTATAGGCATGAATGCTAGACAGGACCAAGCTCTTCCTGCTCTAACCTCACAAGCACGACCTTCAATAGTATCCTTAGCATCTTCAATAAAGGATTGTGTGGGTAGACATTTCAAAACTACAAGGTTGAACAAGTCACTTACTTCTTCCATGTTGCAGGCAGTGGATGTGGATGCAATCTCATCACCACAGTTAACCTCACCTTCGTAAAGGTATTCGGGACAGGAACAGGATGGGTTGGAATTTCTGGATGATGTCTTTTTCATGGAGCCTTGCGTATTATCCTCACCGTGTGCTTCCCAGTTCCCCCCAAATGAGTTTAGCCCATCTGGAGATTGAAAGACCTCACACCCGTGGGATGATGGTGGTAGAGCCCTCTGGAGTGATTCCCTCCTCATATTAACTAGTAACGGCAGTAAGGTGTTGGAAAGAGGCGATGTACCAAGGAAGGTGAAACCTTCAAAACCATACAGCAAGAGAGCATTCTTTTGTCTACTAACTTTGAGGCTTCATCTACTGGTCTCTCCCCAATGATGGATGTCCATCTTTAAATGCAAAAAGCTTTGTGTGGCATTCTTGAAGCAACAATATTAACAAATGACAATATGAAAAACCATACAGGCATACTATAAGAGGTAGTCCAGGAACAACAATTGATTAACTTCTAGAATTGTGTCAAGATCAAAGCGTTCCACGATCCATGGAATGCTTTGGCCAACGCGCAATCTTGACACATGACTGTTGGAGACCGGGCGTAGCGGTCAAGTTGCTGACCACGGCGGCTCCGCCATAAATAAATGAATACTTAATCTATCCGCGTCAAGCAGTCTGTATCCTTTTGAACTTTTGAGGGGAAGGAAGCCTTTCACCAAGATTCGTCCGAATTGGATGGGCAGATGGATAAAATAGATTGTCAACAACCAGATCATGAACTTCATAGAATCCAACTCGATCCTCAACTCTTCCCAATCCAGATTCCGCAGCAACCACAGCACCAAGACCGACCTCCTAGCCACCACGGACGACATCCACACTCTCCTCAACCAAGGCCACATGGCTGCCCTCATCCTACTAGACCTCTAAGCAGCCTTCGACACTGTCTCCCATCGCACACTAACCACCAGACTCCGCGATGCTGGCATATAGGGAACAGCCCTAGACTGGATCCGCTCCTTCCTCACCGGCCGAACTCAGAATCAGACTCCGCCCTTCCTCTCCTATCGCACAGAGATCAGCTGCGGAGTACCCCAAGGATCCTCACTCAGCCCCACTCTCTTCAACATCTACATGGCCCCGCTTGCTACCATCGTCAGAAAACACGAACTCAGCATACTATCCTACGCCGACGACACCCAGCTCATCCTCTCCCTCACCAAGGAACCCGACATCACCAGACACAATTTCCAGGAAGGGATGAAAGACGATGCATCCTGGATGAGCAGCAGCTGCCTGAAGCTCAACTCAGAGAAAACGGAAGTCCTCGTCCTCGGTTCCACCCCCTCTGCATGGGACAACACCTGGTGGACAACCACCCTCGGCAACCTTCCCACCCTCACGGACCACGCTCGCAACCTCTGCATCATACTCAAGAGTCTTGAAATGCATTGGAGTTCAATATATGTCACAACTGAAGTATAAATGTAAGAAGTCTGAAAAAAATTACCCAATACCTCAATGAAAGACTTTCCTTCTACGCACCCAAAAGAAACCTCCACTCTGCCGACTTTGCCCTGGCCGAAATCCCACGCATCCGCAGATCCAGAACGGGAGGAAGATCCTTCTCCTACATCACGGCCAAGACCTGGAATGAACTTCCCCTCAGCATCAGATGAACCCCCACACTGCAAGCATTCTAAATCCGTATTTGTAAAGCGCGAACTACTCACCCTTACGGGTCTCAAGGCGCTGGGGGCCATTGTGGAAATTAAGTGAGCTATTGCCCAGAGTCACAGGATGCTGAGCTGAGCTGCCGCCGGAGCCAGGGATCGAACCGTGACCCCTGTGCTCCGAAGTCAGCTGCCCTGGCCGCTGCACCACACCTCTCCACTCAGGAAAAGCCTCAAGACCTGGCTCTTCGGATGAGACAGAGCTGCTCAAACCTCCCTTCCCCCCAGCGCCTTGTGTCTTTAAGGTAACATGATCTGACGGTGAAAAGGAATTTGATTTGGCCAAAGCTAGGCAGAAGGAGAACTTTGACTGTCGCTCTAAGGCTAGGGAGCTTAAGGTCCAGGTAGGGGATGTGGTGCGCATCACGAAAGGAATCCACAGCAAAAAGGGAAGAGAGTTATTCAGCGGACCTGTTGTTGTTGATAAGGTTTGTGGGAGTGCAATCAGTGTGAATGGTAGGAGTTAGTGGAATGTTGCTAGGGTGGTGAAGTGCAAGGGTGAGCAGGATGTGAGTGGTACCCAAATGGGGAATTTGGGGAAACAAGGGGATAGTAACTTGTCTGGTCCCGGCACCTCCAACTCAACTGGTTCCAATGGTTGTCCTAAACCTGTTGCCCAAAGTGGTAGGAGTGTTCCTAGTTGGAGTACCAACCCCATCTGACCTTCTTCACATGGTAACATTGTGGAAGTACGTAGGAGTGAACGAGTGAGAAGGTTACCATTAAGATATAGGCGATTCTTCCCACTCATTCTCGCAGTTCCCTCTCAAGAATGTTAATTTTTTTTTTGTTCACAGTTTTTTTTAGGTTATGTTTTTCCTTAGTGCATTAGTTTCATTTTTTTCTTTTGTTTGTTTTTGGTTTTACTTTGTAACTCTACCTTTTCTCTTCTAGTTTTTGTATTGGCGCGGTTGTTCTATTTTGCATTAAGGGGGGATATTCTTGTTGGGTGTGTATTTAAAGGGAAGGTTAATAAATGCAAATTGTAAAGGGAGAAGTAATGTAGTATCGCGTCATGATCAAAGCGTTCCACGATCCATGGAACGCTTTGGTCAATGTGCAATCTTGACACACGACCGTTGGAGACCGGGCGTAGTGGTCAAGTTACTGACCACGGCGGCTCCACCATAAATAAATGAATACTTAATCTACTCTTCCACGTCAAGCAGTCTGTTATTACGAAGAGAGATTACCACATAACTCTTGGATGCCTGCATTAGTGAGGCGCATATCAAACTCAGAGGATGGGGTTGCCAAGGAGGAAAATGTTAAAAAGTGGAAGGGAGTGGATTGCTCACCCGTATATGTTTCAAGGTAGCAAATGTTGACAAAAAGAAAGTATAACTCATACAAAGGTAAATGCCATGTGTTTCATTGTAGAAAGGGGAAGCGTGTGAAGAGAGGAAAGCGTATGAATGTCCCTGAGCAGGAAACCACAAGCATGGTGAGAACAAGTAGGAATAATCATGCAGATAGTAAAATCAAAGTGATGAGTGGCGGTAATAAAAGTACACATGCATCAGTGGAGAAAGGAGTATCAGTTGTGAAGGGCTTGAAGCATAAGAAGTGAAAACAGCAGAAATGGACACCAACAAAGGACTGGAAAAGTAGCAGCGATACAGAACAGGGCTCTGCAGTCCTTGGGGAAAGAGGCTACTAAAGAAGAGAGAGTCCAGAAATTATCTCCCAGGAGGAACTCCGCTTATAGAAATTTTCCCAAACTACCCCCTAGTGAGACACCCAAACCATAGAGTTTAGAACAGAAAAACACTTGCGTTTAACTATAAATCCAAAGGTGGGAGGAATCAAATAAGCGGAATCCCCTGAATAGGGCAAACCTGTTGAAGGCTTTCCAGAATTGCCCCTCACTATAGGATATCTTGTCAAGGGATATTGAGCAAGTGGCCTTCTGGAAAAGTAAAAGGGGTAGCGAAATAACAAAAGTTTGGCTCCACTCTCGTTTGGTAGTAAACTTAATTCTGAATGCTGGGCTAGAGCTTAATAGTATAGGTCTAAGGCCAAAAATGGGGGGACAGTATGTATTGGGTATCCTATACGCAGATGATCTCGCTATATTTGATTTAACGCAGGTGGGTCTTCAAGGGGAAACTTGAGGCTTTTAGCAAATATTGTGTGGTAAGTAATTTAACCATCTATATGAAAAATACTAAAACAGTAATATTTGGGGGGAAGTCCTCTCAATGAACATCCAAATCAATGCCGTCTCGTCCTCCTGCTTTCACATGCTCCACCTGCTTAAAAAGATCTTTAAGTGGATCCCCAATGAGTCCAGAGGAACAGTCACCCAGGCGCTCATCAGCAGCAAACTCGACTACTGCAACGCACTCTACGCCGCAACCACCCAGAAGATCCAAAAGAAATTGTAAAGAATCCAGAACGCTGCCGCGAGAATTATCCTGGAAATCCCCTGCCGCAGTCATATCTCCGGTCACCTGAGAGACCTCCAGTGGCTCCTGATCAACAAAAGAATCACTTTCAAGCTCCTCACGCAAGCCTACAAGGCCCTCCACAACATCGGACCTGCATACCTCAACCACCGCCTCCCCTCCTACACTCCCACCAGACAGCTTCGCCAACCTGGCCCTAGCCACTATCCCACGGATCTCCAAGACCACGGCCGGAGGAAGATCCTTCTCCTACCTTGACCTCAAAGACCTGGAACTCCCTTCCTCCACATCTCAGGCAATCACCCTCACTGTTTCAATTCAGGAAGGACCTCAAGACTTGGCTCTTCGACTGAACTGGCTTTTCAACTGAACTGCAGAACCCCCTCCTCCCCACCCCGGCGCCTTGAGACCCTAACGGGTGACTAGCCATGCTCAATAAGAACCCTGATTGATTGATTAAAGTCCAAACCCTACACTTGGTCACTTGGGGATAGGATAGTGGAAGTAGTTACCTCATATAAGTGCCTATGCATGACATTTAATGAAAAAGTGCCTTGGAATTTGCACCTGGAAGCTACAGAACCTCATGTTTTAACCACAGTTGATGGGCTAACAACGTTAAAAAAATAGTTTTGAGGGCCGTCGCTGAGTCCAGTTTACACAGCTTACAGGTCAATGGTGCCCTGCGATGTTGTACGGGGCAGAACTCTTATTCCTGGGTTCAAACTATAACTAGGATGAGGCAGAAGGCAAAGGTTTAAAAAAAAATTACTTGTGCTCCCTAAAGGTGTATTGGCACAGGAAGTAAGAGTCGAATCTAGTTTGTATCCCTGGAATTTTTTGCATGTAAATTGAGTTTGCACTTCTGGTATAAACTGCGACGCACTACTGGCCAAAAAATTCAGCCCTGTGTGCCTTGGAAATCTGCAATAGTGAGTTGAAATAGGCAAAAAATGTAAGAGCACATCTTTTGAGAACTGCAGAAAGTTTAAATTTGCAGAGTTTAAGGTGAAGGAGCCCAAGTATCTTTCTAAAAAAGACCTAAATGAATTGTGTGCGAGGGATTTGAGGCTTGCAGACTAGTGTTATTTGGCCACTAAGAAATCTACTTGTTGTTTAATTGAATCTTGAAAGGCAATTTCAGCTTGCCCATACCAGGCGGAGTTAGCCAACCCTCAGATGCTATGCTTTTATTGAAATTTCTCTATGCTTTTAATCTTTTGTATGTAAGTGCGGATATTGTGCGCAGTATATTGGACGGGAATGAACAATGTACTTGTGGACGACGCAGCGAACATTTTAATGCTCATTTATTGTTTTATCATTTACATTTTTTATGTAACGTGTGCGCTGGGAAGGTTTTCAAAGGCAATTCTTGGTCATTAGTATTGTATAATTTATGCTGTTTTTAAATGCGATATTGTTGTACATATTCGGTTTAACAGACCATGGTCTAAATAAACAGCTTTTTTACTACTACTACTACTGCTGCAAACACTTTGAAGAAAAATAGTAGAGGAACAGCAGAACACCAGAGAAAAAAATAGGTTTGGCTTGTGTTACAATGGGATCACTAAAAACAAGTGAAGATAGGATGGAATGAGTAGAGTTCTAAGTTACGATAAAAATTGTATTGACAATACATTTCAAATGTCACCTGTTAAATGTCAAGTGCTAGAGGTGGTAAAAAAGATTGTTGGGAAAGTAACGTTTTTGAGATGGTATTTTGGTTTCAACTTCTGGACACATTGGAACCCAAGGGTTTAAATGATTCACAAGAACTGAGTTGCTTTTTATGAAATACAATTACCAGTTTTTTGGAGTGGATGATGTTTAGGTTATAGCAGGACTTTTATAGATAAGTGAGTGGAATCAATAAAATGACTTTTGTTTTAATGCCTGGGAGGCTAAACATAGAATGAAGACGGATAGGCGGGTAGAGATCATGGTAGGACGAGTTTGCAAGTATTCTATGAGGGAAGATAAACTTTGGAGCCACAGATATAGAGTAGTGAGAAGTGACTGACATACAGAAACTACAGTGAATGGAAATAGAACGTCAGGTGACAGTGTCGAAGACACAGACATAATGTCATAAACAAATATTTAATTGTGGGTTTGATATGTTAACTGGGCTTTAAGGGTATTTTACATTCTTCAATATACTGACTGATTTAAATTGCATTATTTTTATGTAGATAATGGTAATAACTTATTGATTGTGTCGAGGATAATTGTTAATACTCCCTGCAGACAAAGCAGAAGAGTCTTGAAATGCATTGAAGTTCAATATCTGTCACAACTGAAGTATAAATGTAAGAAGTCTGAATAAAATTATAAAACAAAAGGTATTATTATTATTATTTATTAAATTTATAAGGCGCAACAGCTACCCAAAAAGGGTTTCCCGGCGCCATGGCAGATCAGAGACTATGATGAAACGGCTTACAGGTTATTGGTTAAAGAGCCAAGTCTTCAATGATTTGCGAAATTGGACGTACTCTGTTTCATTTCGAAGAGCTATGGGCAGGGCATTCCAAAGTGAGGGACCTAGATATGCAAATGACCTTCCGCCCATCCGAGATAGTCTAACTTTAGGAACGAAGAACTTCCCCTGAGTGGATGAGCGGAGATTTCGAGGAGGGACATATGGGCGGACCAGAGATTGCAAGTACTGAGGGGCAACCCCTATTTTGATTTTAAACATGTAGCTCAGGGCTTTGAACTTGATTCGGTTCTCCACCCTGAGCCAATGCAAATCTCGTAGATGGCCAGAGATAGAAGTGGCTCTAGGAACCCGGCAAAGTAACCTTGCAGCGGAGTTCTGGACCATCTGCAGCCTATGAGTCACCTCCTTATTTGAACCCAGGTAGAGAACATTTCCGTAATCCAGCCTTGAGGTGATCAATGCCTGGACTACCGTACTCTGAGTGGACTCTGGTATCATCCAGATGATCTTTTTTAGCCACTTCAGGATGGTAAAACATGTGGCAGCTACCTTGACAGCTTGATGATGCATACTGAGCGAGTCATCAACGATGACGCCCAAGTTGCGAACTTGGCAGGAAGGTAAAGGAAGTGCACCCATCTCACAGGGCCAATGTTGAGGGCCCCAGAGATCCTTATTTTTCCCAAGTATCAAAACCTCGGTTTTCTCACTGTTGAGTTTGAGGTAATTCGATTGCATCCATGATGCGATTTTGCTCAGGCCCAACTGAAGGGGTGATGGCCCGGCCGTGCTCTTCATGGAGAGAGAGAAGATGATCTGGGAGTCGTCTGCATAAGAGAACAGGGTCAGCCCAGCATCTTCCGCAACATCAGCTAGAGGTCTGACGTATAGGTTGAAGAGTAACGGGCTAAGAATGGAGCCCTGAGGTACCCCATGGGGTGATGAGTGAATGTCGGAACTAGCTGTGGGGGAAAAGACTTGAAAAGTGCAATTTGTAAGAAAAGAAGTGAGCCAGTTCAAAGCTAAGCCACAGATGCCTAAAGATCTTAAAGTTTTAAGTAACACGGTGTGAGACACCATGTCAAATGCTGCGCTTAAATCCAGCAAAATGAGGGCCACTGTGTCTCCCGCATCCAGATAACAGCACAGTCTTTCCGTTACCCCCAACAGGGTAGTTTCCGTTGAGAAGCCAGCTCTGAAGCCCGATTGAGAGGGATGAAGAAACCCTTGGGTTTCTACAAACAAAGAGAGCTGTGCGTGGACATGTTTCTCTAAGATTTTAGAAAAGGCCGGCAGCAGCGAGATGGGTTGATAGTTGGAGGATAAATCGGGGTCAGCATTGGCCGTTTTGAGGAGAGGGAGTACCATAGCATGTTTCCAGTCAGGCAGGACAATGGCTTCCTGCAAAGAGGCATTCAAAAGGTCCATAACAACAAGCAGAGATGGCGGCTCCAGCTGCTGGAGCACGGATAAGGGTAGAGGATCCCTAGGTGATCCTGATTTAATGCTATCTAAGAGTTTTTTAAGGGTAGCTGTGTTTAACAAGGGCCATGTGTCCAAGAGGCTAGAAGGTATGTTAGGCGCCCTATCCCGATCACCAAGCGTATTGTCCATAAAGGATGGTGCTGATGTTACTAGAGGGAAAAGGTGGTTATCACACTGCGTACGCACTATGTCCAAATATATTTTCTCAACCTTCTGGACAAAAAAAGTAGCCAGATCCTCACATTGCTGTTTATTGAGTGAAGGGGGCCTAGATTGTGTTTTGGAACCTGCGAGCTCCTTAACCATACTAAATTTTGTTTTTGAGCAGTTCAGGGCTTCAGAGATGGTAGATGAAACATATTCATCACGGGCTGTCCTGCAAAGATTATGATACATTTTTTTGGCTGTTTTATAACTATTTTTAGATTCAGGGGCATAATTCCTTCTCCACCTGCGTTCCATTACTTTGCATTTGGTCTTCTCTGTTTTCAGAGTTTCAGTGAACCAGGGTGCAGGGGGCCGATGATTATTAACCCTTTTTTTTGAAAGAGGTAGACAGATATCAATGGCATTGAGAAGCCATTTCTGCACCGAAGTAGAAAGTGTGTTCACCATTTGTTTAGAGATGGGCATGTGGGAGCACAAAATCTTGTTTAAAGCAGTAGCGTCTAGTTTTTTCCAATCCCTAGTTAAAGTTCCTGAGACAGAAGTGGTAGGTGCAGAATTCTCAGGGGGTTTCAGACAGAACTTAGTGATAAAATGATCAGACCAGAATATAGGGAGTGCCGGGGAACAGTAAATACCGGAGAGACTGGAGAAAATAGGGTCCAGCAAATGGCCCGCCTCGTGCGTGGGGCCAGAGTTAAGTAGGCTAACATTTAATGCTGCCAAATCAGAAATAAGATTAGTGCTAATTTTACATGTCGGATCCTCTAAATGTAAATTTAAATCACCCAAAATTTAGAAATTGGCTGTACTCATAATCAGAGGAGTTATCAGGTCAGGGAAAGAAGAGGCCCAGGGTGCAGATGGTCCAGGAGGACGATATACGAGCATACCAGAGAAGGTGAATTTTGGGGTCAGGGCCAGGTTAAATAGGGCTGCCTCACAATTCGGAAACGATACATTTTCAAATTTGCATTGGTAGTCCTTTTTTAAAAAAATGGCAATACCCCCGCCAATCTTAGAAACTCTATCTTTCCTAACTATTGCATAGTTAGATGGTAGGGCAGCAGCAACATCAGGGCCAGAACTCTCATGGAGCCAAGTCTCCGTAAGAAAAACGGCGTCTGGTTGTTCATTGACCAATAGATCAAACATATCGGATTTATGCTTAGGGAGAGAGCGGCAATTTGTGTTGAGAAAGGAAAATTCCTTGTTAAGTGGGGTTACCTGATTAGTATTGTTAATTTTGTTGCCCTTGAAAATATTTGTGTGACCTTGAGTAGTCTCTAGAGAGAAACCGCAGCTAGAACATTTTTCCGCCATGTTTCCTGAATGTAGCCGGGTACACTCGGGGAGCAAAGGATTGCAATAGGCCCTTAATTGGTTAGAGGAGTATTGGAGTCTAGAAGGTAGAACCAAATTAACTCAAATAATGAAGTTCAGAATACAATTGAAGTGATTAATTCACCTTGATGCATGAATGATTCAACTGGGAGGACACAATTAATAAAATGATGAAAAAAACAATTTGACCATTCCAATTAAAATTAACGGAAGTAGCAATAACTTAGGCTTTTACTGAGCCCAGTACTAATTTATAAAGGATATACTTCATCTGACAAAGGCTAGATGAGCTCAGATAGGCTAGTCGGGTCACTGGAGTGAAGAGGAAGACCCCGGATGAAAAGGCTCAAGGCAACAGAAGGTGTGTATTGTTTTGTTCTCACAGACCTCTCTTTCTTGACTGGGCAGTGTGGTCAGGCTGATTATGCCTCTATTCCCTCACAGAGAGCTTGTGGTAGCTCACTGGAGAGGGGTGTGTGACTGCTGACTGAGCTCAGGATGCAGGATAGTGCAAGAAGAGACTTCCAAGATTGCATTTGCCAAGGATCATTGCAGGCACTTCACCACAGTCTTCTTATGAAAGTCATACATTTGACAAATTCTTCAGCGGTTAAGTTTTGCAACAGCAGTACAGCATACCCATCAAGGAAAATAGCAGTTGGGTATTTGCAGTCTTTTATTCCCTCAAGATAAGTATGAATCCTTAAGGGCAAGTCAGTCACTCCTGAATGCAGCCAGTCATAGGGATGAGGGCATACTCATTTCGTAAGGCTCACAGGATTGGCTTATACAGTCTCTGACTTCAGATCTGCTCATGGCCACAGTTGCCAAGTCACACAGGTCTCCACGTTCTTAAACAACATGAAAGCAAGGTGGCGCATCAGGCAAAGTACCGGAGAGAGTTGGGTAGCCGGTGGGCCCATCTGTGTTTCTTATGTTCCAAGAACTTTGGCTCAAAGTCAGAACAGGCTTTTGTTTCTTACTTCAGGAATCAGGGAAGTATTTAAGAGCTGCTACCCATGGGACTACCCAAAATTAACACTATGGGTGCTATTCCAAGTCAAGTGAAATTCACTCATTATTCCCCACTGCACCGCGCAGATCAGACTCAGCTGAAGCCCACTTGGACCTGATGGACGTTTAATAGGAAGGTCTGAACCAACCACAGACCTGAACTGATCAGCAGACGCTCATTTACAACAATGAGGATCTCTTTCCGGTGAAGGTGTCTTTTCTACTGGATCTGGTAGCTCCATGGACTAATGTGCCCTGGTTCTGGGATCTTGATTTGTCCCCAGCTCCGAAGCTAAACACATCTATTCAGCCTTCAATCCTTCAGAGGTTGATAAAATGAGTACCATTGAGCAGGGTTACAATAAACATATTTTATCTTTAAAATGACGCAAAGAGACCCCTCTGGGGAAGTGTCTGCTTCACAGATATTCCTCTTATGTAATAATTCACTGAAGGTTTTTCATGCCAGCTTGATCATTTCGCATGGTATCAAGTCCTTGTTTGCCCCGGCTGGTCTGTAGGCATTCACTTTGTGTGTCTGCTTCATCACAAAGGCTCTTTGTCTAGGTATTAGATACAAACTGCAACTATCTGAAGTAACACCTGTGCTGAAGACACAATGGCCTGCTTCCTAACGATGCAGCCTGGTGTCATCGCCTCTGAAAACTGCCATTCATCATGCTTCAGCTTCTCAAGAGCGCCCTTTCTTTTCTCAACCTTGCAGGCTTGAGGGGTCCGGCCAAAGCAGGCAGTAGCGCAGTGCCTAGAACAGCAGTCTCTGTTTAACCTGCAGATCACTGGTCTGAATAGGTTTCATTGGATGACATCTTCCAAGGTCAATAACATGAGTTTCAGTATATTAAGTGATAACATCTGTTTTCTGCACTACTATAAAAGCACACTATCACTGATATAATTTGAAATTCATTCCTCTACTGAGTCTTCATCTGAAATCAGTGCTTAATTTGTAAAACAAATAAGTGCCAGGGCTCTCGTCAGGAGGCATCCACATCTTGCACCACCCATTGCCACTGCCAGCATTGCCAATGACAGTACCTACACAACTACTAACCAGCACACTGCTACAAGTGTGACAAATCAGACTTTTCCAGGCCCCCAAAGCTATAAATATGGCTTGGGCCACAGGTATTTGTTGTTTTTAGTGCATACTGAATGATTAAACAATTGCTGTCCTGCTCATCTCTAAATTATACAAACAGCGCCATCATGTGGCAGCTTTCATAAGTGCCAGTGTTGACAATTAAGTGCCAAGCACCGGAAACCACCGGCTCAAATTAAGCACTGGAATAAGTTATATTGATCGTTATTTAGTGTTGGCGAATCGAGACATGCATCAAAAAGGGACAGGTGTCCCATTCACCCTATTTAGAGTGCTATGGCATCAATGCACGTGTGAGACTGTAGACAGGACATCCTCCACTTTTCCATACAATCAATAAATTATTCCCATTATCTACAAAAAAGCAAATGTAAATCAGTCACTCAATCAAAGAACAACATTAAATGTAAACTATCATTAAAGTCCACCTCCACCAAACTCTAAGTAACCCTGCTACTCTGTCAGTTTAATGTCCTGGGTCGATTACAGGCTTTATGTATGTATAGTGCACCTGTTAAGTGCCAGGAGTTTGTTTATTAAGGACCGAAGTTTTGTGGAAAGCTTGAGAAAAGATGGGCAATTGGTTGCGACGTTTGGGAATAATTGCATTTCAAGAGCTATAACTAACAAATACAATGTATTGCCTTGTTTTCTATGATCGGGAGTATTGCCAAGGGGTACAGGGCTCATTCTGCCAATTCTTCAGCTGTCGGGTTTCACAATTAAGTGGAAACAACTGGTCCACTGTAAATGTGCACACTGGACTTAGTAACTGAATCACTGATACGTCTGCATGAAAGTAAGTTGTAATAGCACGCGCAGGGGTACACATGCAGTGCTAGTTGGGGAGAGAGCACCCAGGGCCATTGGGCGGTACTACTCCAACAGTGACAGTGACTGGGGCTATGCCGGCAAAACTCCTGAGAGGTGGCACCAAGACTAGCAGGGGGACCCCCAGCGGGAAGCACACTAGATTGATTGGTAGTGGCCTGAGAGACTCCAATAGCTTCAGGTTAACCGATAGCAAGGCAAACATGTCAGAAAAAATGACAGAAAGATCATTGGCAGACCAACCAGGACTCGAGGGGTGGGGGGGGCGGGACTCCCTCTCCCAAGAGTCCGAGGCGAGAGGTAAACCGGATGACCTCATTCCTCAGCATGTAGGGTGCTATTGACAAGGAGATGCAGCAGTGTGTTGGAAGTGTGGGTAATGGGGTGGAATTGGAACGCACAAGTACAGAGACTGGGCTATCCCTTGGCGACAGCAGTGAAAATGAGAGTACACCATGCGATTGCGCACCTTGTTGCGAAAGTTTGAGTGTACCGTTGTCAGCTTGGGGCGCAAAGCCATTTTCAGACATTAAGCCTACGGAGGTCTTCCCGCTCTTTCACAACAAAATGAATACCCCAGGCAGTACCTCCACCCAGGGCCCGAAATTGTTCTCTTACCCTCCAACACAGATAAGTCCCCTGGACAAACCGAATCTGCCTGACAACCCCCACAGGGTAGTGAGCGCGTGCTGACTGCTGGGGGCCAGCCTCTCCAAATATCAGGAAGTAGTTGCACCCTAGTAGAAACATCTAATTTGCCTGAGATTCCAGGTCCCTTGCAAGAGATTCTGGCGGAGACCCCAGAGGAAATAAAATCCATGAAGGTCACACAACAAATAATCGCCAAGCGGGTGGAGAATCAACCAGCCAGCCTTGAGGGGAAAATCACCCAAGCTCTAGATAAAATTGAGCAAATGGAGCAACGCCTCTCTGATTCGCGAGATAAGCTGTCGCAGGTGTCAGAGACTGCGCAGCAGATGGAGATGCAGCTGTTGCTGCTAAAGATAAAACAGGAAGAATTGGAGAATCACTCCCGTTGGTTGAACCTTAGGCCCGTGGGCATTCCAGAACATAAGGAGGATGCAGAAGGGGTGATTACTTATGCAACTAATTTGAGCAAGAAATTCGTTCTTCCTGAATCTCTGCAGGATTGAACAATTGTGAGGGTGCATCGAGTGCCTGTCCGAGCCCCTGCAAATCCAAACCCAAAATTCCCTGACATGTTGCGGATAAACTGCAGATTTTTGTTTTTACAAGAAAGTGCTACAGAAGCCGAGTCAGAAAAAAGCATTTGATATGAACAATGAATTTACATGCAAATATTCTCTGATATGACAGTGAAATCAGCTCATAGGTGAAAATTATTAAAAGCTCTTCTCCTAGCTTTTTGGCAAGCAGGGGCGCAGGCTGCTCTTATCCATCCTGCTAAGATTACATTTCTGCATAAAGGTCGATTCATTCTTTGTGCCATGTTGGAAGAAGCATGAAAGCTCCTGAAAGAACTTACAGAGTGTTCATAATGGCAGCAACGCTGATGACGTCAATACTGACAGATTTTCTTAATTCTTTCCACGGGGTGCGAGGTGGGGTAGGGAAGCTAGGCACAGCTACATGGTGCCAAGAAGGGGAAACACGGGGCTCTGGAGCAAATGCGGGTGAGGCTTCAGAAGATAGGAGGGGATTAAGGGGCACTATGAGGTAGAGGGTGGTGGGGAGAACGAGGAGAGGGGGCAAGGATCAATCAAAAAAAGTTCACATGACGAGGAAACGAAGCACTTGGAGAAATTTAGGGCAGAGCTAGTCAAAAAGGTTCAGGCATGAAAGATCCTTCCTAGGCACAAATTTATCAGCAGTTTAGTTTCTATAATGCACTTGCACTTCTATAATGCAACCCCCCCGCCATGCACTTTGTCCATGGCGGGGGGGTTGTTCTTCTTCATAATATAAGATGGAGGTGGTACGGCGGGGTGATGCATAGAGAGAGCATGAGTAGTTGGACTTCATTATTGTGGAATCTTGGGGATAAGTTCATTTTTAAGGAGTACTCACCTCAGACTCCTCTCCTTTTCTACATAAGTGCCGAAAGGATGAGGATTTTATGAACTTTGTTGTTTGCACTTATCACATTGCTCTTTTTCTCCAAGAGCTCTTTACTTTCTGATGTGAAAGGCTGCATGTGGTGGAATGAATGGTTTTTAAGCTTTTTAAATGCAGGTGTACATTTGCACAAGACACATTGCACTTCGCACTGCGCACCCTGCTATATAAAGATGTGGGTTCTACGGGTAGGCTTAGACGCTTTGGCGATTGCCAGTTATGGCATTCAAGGAATGCAAGATCCACCACCGTCATGTAAGAATGCTGTGAAATGTCGACACAAAAGGACGTGTTGCAAGTAATTGCCTACAATGCTAATGAGCTAAAAAATAGGCAAAAGAGCAGGGCTGTCGAAGACTGGATAGCGAGCCATTCCCCTGACATTGTCTTCCTTCAGAAGACCCATTTCAGGCAAGGGGGTAACCCATGTCCCGTGATGTTTAGGAATTGGGCAAGTTATGTATGTCTGTTTAGAATGCTTTATTGATATAATATTTGAAGTATAGCATAAGTATAAAATATACATATAATATTCAAACACTTCTAATCAAGTACTGTGAATAAAAGAAAAAGCTATGAAAAATGTATCAATTATAACCCCAGAAACAGGGTAATAGCTATTATCAAATCAATAAACTTCCCCACACTTCCCTCAGAGCTCCATATAGGGGAGGAGCCACCCAAAAAAATGTGCAAAATGTCAAAAGAGATATTTGAGGACAAAATTTCATTCAACTTCTTCCAAATGAGCATCCAAAATCGTTTAACCAAAGGACAATGAAAAAACATATGTAATTTATTTATTTATTTATTTATTAAGGAGTTTTATATAGCGCTAGCCTGACCCGAGGGTATCGGAGCGCTTCACAACAGTTTTTTGAGCAAGATTCATACAATAAAGCAGCCTTCTACATATAAAATCACTTCACAGCAGTTTTTGAGCAAGATTCATACAATAAAGCTGTATTCTCCATATAGGTTCGGAAAGTACACGTGTGCTGAGCAGCATAGAGGTAGTAGGTGAGTCCTGAGATAACCTAAAAGAGTGCACGTTGTCTGGGGGTGGATACAGTAAAGCAGTATCCTACATATAGGTTCGGAGGTCCAAGTGTGCTGAGCAGCATTGAGGTAGTCCGTGAGTCCAGGGATAACCTCATAGAGAGCACATTGTCTTGGGGTTGAACCACTTAGGTTGGGGGGGGAGCAGATAGGGGTCAAATAGCAGGGAGTAGGTAAGTCTTAGAGCTACAGTGTCTGGGAGAGACGACGAGCAGGGATTTGCGTTTAGATGGCGGTTATCCGTTCTGGGGAGAGCGGTTGAGGAAAAGGACTTTTAGGTGTTTTTTGAATTCTGTGAAGGATGAGATAGTCCTGATACCGACTGGGATAGCATTCCAGATTTTGGGTGCGTTTCCGGCGAAGGACCGTGCGGCAGTTTTTTGTTTGCGTGTTTTCATAGGGATGAGTAATAGGGTGTTGGAGCTCCTGAGGATCCTTGTCTGACCAGCCCTCTTGAGCTTAGCAGCCAAATACTCTGGTTTACCTGTGTGCAGGGCTTTGTGTGTGAGGCAGGCAGTTCTGAAACTGGCACGCAACTCGACTGGGAGCCATTTTAGTTCTCTGAGTGCTGGTGAGATGTGGTCGTATTTCCTGATTCCAGTGACCATTCTAGCTGCTGCGTTTAGGGTAGTTTTGAGGGGAGCTAGATGAGATTTAGTTGTACCAGTGAGGGTGGCATTCCCATAGTCAAATCTGGATAGCACCAGTGATTGGGTGGCTTGTTTGAGGTCGTTGGTTGGGATGAATGGTTTTATTTTGTTAAGTAGCTTCAGGTTGACGAAGGCACTCTTTGCGGAGTTCTTGATGTGCTTGGCCATGTCGAGTTTTGAATCTAGGGTGATTCCGAGTGATTTAACGGAGTGGGTCAGAGTGTGATTGCCGTTAAGAGCATCCAGAGCTTTTAGCCATTCTGAGATATGAGGGTTCTCTTCTTTGTTGGAGATGAGGAGGATTTCGGTTTTATCTTGGTTGAGTTTTAGGTGGTTAAGCGACAGCCAATGTTGGATTTCTTTTAGAGTGACATTTAGTTTGTGAATGTCATCTATGGAGGAGGTTTCTAGATAGATCTGGGTGTCATCTGCATAGAGGTGGAAAGGGATGTTAGCATTTTTTGAGTAGGGTGGTGAGGGGTTCCATGTATATGTTGAACAGTTGAGGTGAGAGCACTGAACCTTGGGGGACGCTCCTCTTGACGGGGTGTAGGTCGGAGGTACAGTTTTTTATTTTTATCCTTTGTGAGCGGCTATGTAAGAAGGAGGAGAACCAGCGTAGGACCACCTCATCAGCACCTACCCTTTCTTGCAAAGCCTTGACGAGAAGTTGGTGATCAACCGTGTCAAAGGCTGCCGATAGGTCTAGGAGAATGAGGAGGCAACATTGGTTGGAATCGAGGGATTTGTGGATGTCATCTGTGATGTTAAGGATCGCGGTCTCGGTGCTATAGCCTTTTCTGAAACCCGATTGATGGGGGTCAAGAAGGTTGATGCTATCCATGTGCTGAGTCAGTTGTTGGAGAACGCATTTTTCAAGGATTTTGGATAGGAGGGGAGATTGGAGACGGGTCTGAAGTTATTCAGTTCCTTGGAGTCAAGGCCAGGTTTTTTTAGTAGTGGCGTGACTTGGCCGACTTTGAGGCATTCAGGTATGCTGCCGGTTCTCAGGGAGCTGTTTATGATCTTGCACCAGAATGGTGCTATGGAGAGTTTCAGTCTTTTGGTCAGCTGGGTGGGTATCGGGTCAAGGACGTGAGAGGCTGGTTTGGAGGTGGAGATCAGTTTGAGGATCTCGGTTTCCGGGATGGGGTTGAAGGATTTCCAGGATTTTTTGGGGTGCTTGGGCGTGTTATCTACTGTCACTGGGGGCAGGCTTTTGCAGATGGGGTTGACGTTGATGTCCAGTGAGAGCTCAATCTTGGTGATTTTTTCTTCGAAGAAGTTGGCAAAGTTTTCACACAAGTCCTTGGAGGCCTGTAGAGAGGATTCCGGGGGCTTGGAGGTTTGTTGCCTGATGATTTTGAACAGTTCTTTGGGTCTATTTTTTGCGTTGTCCAGGGCGGCGCAGAAGAAGGTGGATTTTTCGCTGCTGATGTGTTTTTTGTATTTCCTTCGGGCTGCTTTGAGTTGTTCGAGTAGGCTTGGGGAGGGGTTGCTCCTCCATAGTCTTTCTGTAGCTCTTAACTGTCTTCTTTCATTGTTAATGTCCGTGTTGAACCAAGATCTGGATGGGATGTTCCTGGGTTTTTATAGTTTCAAGGGGGCTACTTGATCTAGAATGGATGTCATGTTTGTGTTGTAGTGGGCGGTGAGTTCAGTAGTGGATAGATCATCCATGGAGGCCGTGAGGAGAGAGTTTACCCTTCCCTCTAGGTCAGTCCTGTTAATCTGAGTGAAGTTTCTAGTCCATTTTGGAGGATCTTGGGTGGGGGGTTTAAGTGTGATCGGCTGCGTGAGGTGGAAAAGGATTAAGAAGTGGTCAGACCAGTCCACGGGTAGGGTGCGGTCTATCGTGACAGTGTCGTGCTGGGCGATGATGGCATCTAGGATTACTCCTTTGTTGTGGGTTTCCTCTAAGCAGTGTTGGGTAAGGATGTTGCTGTGAAGCAGCTCCTTCAGGTTCTGGATTTGCAAGTTGTTTTCTTCATTCCAGTGTAGATTGAGGTCGCCCAGAATAAGGTTGTTCGTGTCTCGGAGAGAGCAGTGGGCAATCAGGACAGACAGGTGTTCAGTGAATGTGGGGGTGTTGCCTGGGGGGTGGTAAATAAGGTGGCAGATAAGTGTTTTGTTGTTGCTAGTGTTGATGTTGGCGGTTAGGCACTCAAAGGTGTTGTAGTTGAAGGAGTGTATTTCCGCCACGGAAATATTGTTTTTGTGGATGATTGCTATGCCTCCACCTCTTTGATCTTTTCTATCTTTGTTGATGATAACAAAGCCAGGGGGACAAGAGTATCCATGAGTGGAAATGAGGAGTCATTTAGCCATGTCTCGGTGATAAATGCTATGTCTATGTCGTGGGTGAGGATGGATTCCGCTAGCTCTGTGGCATGCTTAGTGGCTGATCTGCAGTTTATGAGCATGCAGTTTGTGGGGGACGTCTCTGTTGTGGGTTTTTTCGTTTGGGGGCCGTGGGGATGATAGTGCGTGTGGCCGGGGGTCTAGGGGATTTCGGAGGGGCCTGTTCTCTTCCCAGTCCGGTGATCACCTGTATTTTGGATAGGGGGTGGAAGTAATAGGATTGTCGTACGAGGAAGCGAGAGCTGCCGCTTCACTCGCAGATGTTTCATCACTAGTTCTTTTTGGTCTCTGTGTCTGATTAGAGAGGGGGGTAGAGATCCCTTTCGGGTGGGGAGTGTTGGAGAACCTCTGTTGAGAGAGAGAAGGGAAGGAAGGGAAACGGTGAGGCTTTAGTGGTGCGGCGAGGTTGGAAAGGATTTCACTAAGACCCTGGATTATGGTTGTTATCTGGTTTTCAAGCAGGGTGAGCCGCTGCCCAGTCTCTATGTCGGTGTGGGTGTTCTGGGCGGGTAAGTTAAACCTGGGGGGGGGAGCCTAACGTTGAGTTCCTCATCATAGGGAAGGGGGGCAGGGGTCGGGTGAGGGTGGTTGCCGGAGGGGGTAGAGGGGTCTTGTTCTCTCTGGTAGTGTTGGGGGTGGTGTTATGCAGCGGGGCCGAGGGTGCGGGGAGGTGGGGGCTGTATTGGGGCATCGGTGTTAAATTGCATGTGGGTTTGGTGAGGGGGTAGGTAGTCACATGCTGTGTGTTGAAGTCGGTCGAAGTGGGTTGGGAGGGGTGGAGGGCGGGGGGCGGGTGAGGGTGGTTGCCGGAGGGGGGTAGGGGGGTCTTGTGCTTTCTGGTAGTCTTGGGGGTGGTGTCTCGCGGCGGGAGGCGGGTGTTATTCCTAGGGTGCACCGGAATAATGGGTGAGTTCAGTTGGAGAGTCGGGTTCTTCAGGGAGAGGAGGATGGGCGGGCAGGGGAGGAGAGAGTGGGAGGGGGAAGTCCGGAGGGATGGGAAGAGGGTGTCAAAGGATTCTAGATTGACGTTGTTGGCTTGATCAGGACTGTGCCATTGGAGTAGATGGTCGCAGTGGTGTTCCCATTTTGCCTAGTGCGGTTAGGGGCTGAGAAAGTCAGTTTGCAGCTATGGGATAAATCACTCTCTTCATGAGGACAAGACCAACATTTTGCATTGTCAATCAGCTTGAACTTTTGAAGATTCTTGGGAGTTAGAAACAACCTATTGTAGAAATAATACAATGTCTGTGTTGTACTTGCCGAACGAGAGGAGGTGTGAATTTTAGCCCATATGGAACCCCAAGTCTGGAAGGAAAATTCTTGTTGTAAATCACTTTCCCACAAAATCTCAACCTTGGATTTAATTCTCAAATTAGTGGGATGAGACAAAATCTTGTAAATAACAGAAGCTTTAAACTGAGTGGAGAAATCCAAATTGAGAGAGGGAGTCTGATTATGTAGAGCCAAGGAAGAATTCAGAGAAAGTAGATGAAGAATAGAAGTTCTAAGATGAAGAAAATGAGTGGCATAATGAAAGGAAATGTCAAATTTTTGGGCGGATTTCTGAGAAGTCCATAGGAGAACCATCAGTCATTATATGACCAATGGTAAAAATGCCTTTGTCAATCCATTCTTTCCATGAAAGAACTCTATTATTTAATTTCAGGTGTTTATTATACCAGATAGGAGTCTGTGCAAATATCTATATGAGAATTATGAGAGGCAACCAAAGAATTAGCTACAGCTGCGGAATGGATGACAGTAGGGGATAAAAAGCTCCGAGGGGCTGAGAGAAAAGAATTGCCGCATTTAAAGAAAATGGTGTATACTTGGCCTGCTCTAATAGGCTCCATGCAGTTAATATTGTATGTGGGTTGTCTGAAAGAAAAGTCCAGATTTGTTTCATTGTAAAGGCAGAATGGTAACGTCTAAGATTTGGGAAATGGCTCTTCCTAATTCTTTGGGTTGTTGAAGACGGTTTAATGAGATCCTAGTCTTGCGATTATTTCACAAGCATTTGATCAAGGAACGGTTGATAGTTTTAAAGAAAAAGAGTGGAAGAGTAACAGGGAGCATGGACAGATAAAAATTAATTATCGGAAGCATCATTTTAATTGTTGCTAATCTACCCCACAAGGACAAAGAAATGGGGAACAACTATCTATGAACGCCATATTTTTTGTAATTATCTCGGTAAGGTTGATTTTAATGGTTTCTTTAATGTTATTTGTGCATAAAATACCTAAACATCTAATACTTTTTGAGTTCCATTTAAACCCTGTATCTTTAAAAATGTCTGGGAGACAATGTTTATTGAAGGGCAAGACTTCGGATTTATCGATATTGAATTTATATCCAGAAACTATAGAATACTCCCTCAATAATGAGAAAAACGCCGGCACAGAAGTGATAGGGTTAGATAGATATAGTAAGATGTCATCCGCATATAAAAGGTTCTAGGGCTAAAATAAATAAGAGTGGGGATAAAGGGCAACCTTGTCTGGTTCCTCTGTGAAGGGAAAAGTAATTAGATTGACAACAATTAACACAAATGGAGGTTGAGGGCGCAGAATATAACAGTTTAATATAACGAATGATGTGAGGACTAAAGCCATGCCATTTTAATGCTCCAAAAATGAAGTCCCAAGTTACTCTGTCGAAAGCCTTTTCGGCATCTAACGTTATGGCAGCAACAGGTGAATTTGCTTTGGAGGCCAAATGAATTATGATAAGGAAAGTTCTAGAATTATCTGTAATTGAACGTCCTTTTACAAACCCTGTTTGATATATTTTAATTAAATCAGGTAAGACCTGATTGATATGGAGAGCTAATAATTTGGCAAAAATCTTACAGTCCGTGTTAATTAAAGAGACAAGTCTATAGTTACTACAATAAGAAGGGTCTTTGTCTTTTGGGGAATCAAACAGAGCATAGCTTAAGTGAAGGAAACTTGCGTCTTTCCAGTAGCTAAAAAGTGATTTATGAGAAGCAGCAGTCGAGGAACAAGTAATTGTTTGAAATGAAGAAAGAAACGTACAGAAAATCCATCCGGCCCAGGAGATTTATCCTTAGGAAGTTAATTAATAGCGTTTGTAATTTCTTGTTCTAAGATTGGACTATTGAGAGATGTCAGGTCAACAGTGTTTTCTGAGGATTTGGGAATAATTTGAAAATGTGCATCTATTTGATCAGTTGAAGTGGAGGACATAGAGTAGTATAATATTCAGTAAAGCATTCTAATATCTTAGAGTCATTAACATGCCTAACCCCTGTGTTGTCCGTAATAGCAACAATCTTGGATTCCTGTTTTTTAATTTTAAGGTAGTTAGTTAGGATTTGCCAGCATTATTCCGACCACCATACATTTTAGCGTTAAATTTGAGCAGAGTACCACAAGCATTATCCCAGGACTGTTTATTATGTTGCATTTTAGCTTTCATGAGACTGGACCAAGTATCCGCACAGTTTGAAGAAAAATATTCGTGTTCTAAGGCCTTAATTTGTTTTGTTAAACATATTTTTATTGGCATTTAAAGTAATCACACATGAGCAGATACAGACAGCACTATCTTCCATTCCTCCATTGTACTACAGTGCATCACACCAGCAGTATATTAGGGTCCATTGTACAGCGTTAAGTCTCGTCATCTACTGGATTCAGCTAAGACGACATCACACACATTATACACAGTAAAGCTGAGGTACCTAGGTACTGCCGTGCTAATGAGGTTGTACCTGCTACCGCTTGTTCTCCAAGCTGTGCGTACCAATAAGCAGCATATGGTCCAACTCGTCTCAAGTAGGAGGTCCAGCATAGAAGTCTCCTGTGCAATGCCTTTTGCTTCAAGTCTGCTCATCGGGATTACAATTCAAGTTGAGAACAGTGTAGTCAACAAAGGCAATAATAAACTGAAAGGAGGGAAAGGAGAAGAAGTGTGGAAAGAGAAGAAAGGAAAGGGATAGTGAATAGGTGAGGCGGGTGATGGTCAGCGTTCTCCCAACACGGAGAACGTGGGCTATCGAAGCTAGGGCGCTGGAATATCTACGGCCAGTGCGTGCCACGGGTGACATTCAAAAGGACAGCAGGCCTGCCTGGGCTGAGGGAGAGGGTGGAGTGCCGGGGGCCTGCGGAGATAGCCCCACCAAGGGGAGGGGTCGAGTGGGTCCCAAGAGGCTATCAGCATCTGTTGGGGTCACGGCATCTTCAAATAGGCGTAAAGCCCGGAGCTTCGGGGGCTGGAGAAGGGCATGTTCCAGCTTGCAAAAGTAATCAATCAACGGTTGCCAAATTTTGGTGAAATGGGTATCTCGAAGCTGCAGGCGCGCCATAAGCAATTCCATTGCCATAGTATGCCACAGGCGAGTGAACCAGACATTGACTGGAGGCGTTTCAGCTTTTGTCCAGTAGAGAGCAATGATTTGCTTGGCTGCGCCAAGCATGTGGAGGCTTAGGTGCCAGTCTCGGCGGGTCATGGCATGCAGGTTCACTGGCCGGAGGCCCAAAATTACTGTGGTTCGGTTTTCGGGCAACGGGTAGCCGATTACCAGTCTGATATGGCTAAGGACCTCCTTCCAGTAGATGGTCAAGAGCGGGCATGTCCACCAAATGTGGAGAAAGTCTCCAGGGGCGCTCGCGCAACGCCAGGAGAGAGGTGAGGAGGAAGGAAACATTTTGTGTAGCCTATGTGGAGTGTAATACCAGTGGGTCATGACCTTGTATGCGGTTTCCCGCTGGGAGATGTTACGGAAAACATTTGGGATATCACGCCACAAGTGATCACGTTGTGTGAGCGTGATGTCAGTGCATGTGTCCGACTGCCACCGTGACTGATGTGCATGCGGGGTGACCCGCTGAGAGTGTTGGAGGACTTGATATGTGCGAGAAATTAGACCCCTGGAGTTGTCAAAGGAGCGCACCAACCGTTCAAAAGGGGTAAAGGGGAGGGTGGCTGCCCGAGCCGAGGATGACGCCTGAACCCAGTGTCGGAGATGAATAAATTGAAACCTGGCCCCCTCCGAGAGATGGAAGTCCCGTTTACATTGATCAAAAGATTTAAAGGAGTCCCCCGGGAAGAGATCCCGAATCGTTCGGCAGCCCCCATCTGACCAGTCCGAGAAAGAATGTGGGTGAAGGGCAGGCGGGAAATGAGAGTTGCGGGCGATATGAGTGTGGGGGGACGGAAAAGTGGTAAGACCTCTAGACAATGCTAGCTTATCCCAGATATCAAGCACCGTCTTTGTGGGGATAGCTATATAGGCGCTACGAGAGCGGGCCTCCCGTGGGAGCCAGGCAAGGTCCCAAATGGGTCGACAGGTCACCGCCCTATCCATGTGAAACCAGACTTTCTCACTTTCCCACGCCATCCATTCCGAAATAAAACGGAGATGAGAGGCCCAGTAGTATTCTAGCAAATTAGGACAAGCCAGCCCCCCTCTGTCTCGTGGCAACAAGAGAATCTTATTAGAGAAGCACGAACGATGTCCACCCCAGATGAACGTGGTGAGCTCACACTGAAGGCTCTGGATCTGATGCTGTGGGAAGAGTCTGAAATAGGTAAAGTATCTTTGGGAGTGTCGACATTTTGACTGTGTTCAGACGCCCCAGCCGGGATAGAGGGAGGGATTTCCACCCTCTCAGATCTGCTAGCACGGCCTTTTTACACTCCTGCCAGTTAGCTTGTGGCAAGGTCGGGGGTCAAGTTGAGTCCTAAGTATCGAATGGAATGGGAAGCCCATTGATATGGGACAAAAGACTGGAGGACAGGGAGCTCTGCCTCGGAGATTGTGAGATTTAGGGCCCACGATTTAGCATGATTAATTTTGAGGCTTGAAACTAGTTCGAACGATTGGAGCACTCTATGAAGAGCAGGCAAAGAGGTTCGCGGGCGGGATATTGTAAGAAGGAGATCATTCGCAAACAAGGCGATTTTATGATCCAACCCACCAAGTGTGATGCCAAGAATATCGGGGGACTGGCGTATCATGATAGCAAGGGGTTCTACCACCAGGGCAAATAAGAGGGGGGAGAGGGGACACCCCTGGCGGGTGCCTCTATGGATCGAGATGGGTTCCGTAAGTTGGCCGTTGGCCCGTACCTGGGCCAGCGGAGAGAGGTAGGGAGCCATGATCCTAGCAAACATCTGGGGACCCAGCCCTATTTTGTGCAGGATAGCCCGGAGAAATACTCAATCCACCCGGTCAAATGCTTTCTCAGCATCGAGCGACAACAGGCAGGAGGGTATCCTCCAGTGCTGAGCCTTGCCTACTAAATGTGCGATACGTCGCACATTGTCCGCGCCCTGCCGATGACGAATGAAGCCAACCTGATCAGGCTCAATAAGCCCGGGTAGGTGTGGATCGAGTCGCTTAGCTAGTATTTTGGTATAGAGTTTGAGATCCGTATTGAGGAGGGCAATAGGGCGGAAAGAGGAACATAGTGTATGATCTTTCCCTGGTTTGGGGATTAAGGCGATTTCAGCCATGGCCATAGATGTGGAGGGCCCCTCGGTGTCCGAGAAAGAGTTAAAAAGCCGAAATAAGTGGGTCGTGAGTTGCGGGAGAAAAGCGCGATAGAATGAGACCGGAAGGCCATCCGGACCCGGTGATTTACAGAGAGGGAGGTCCTTCAGGGTGCCGGTGAGTTCCTCTAAGGTAAGCGGGTCTTCCAGGAGCTGCGCATGATAGCGGCTGATCGGAGACCAGGTACAGTCTCCCAATACAGCCTGTATCTGTTCTGGGCTGGGTGATTCCCTGGTATAGAGGGACGAGTAATATTCGTGAAAAGCTTTTAGTTTAGCGGTTTCAGTGGTGGCCCATGTGCCATCCTCCAGTTTAAGTTTGGTGATGTGCGCCTTAGCGGCCCGGGTCCGGAGGCGACGGGCCAGGACTGCGCCCACCTTTTCTCCCCCTCATAGTACCGTTGTTTCAAGGCTAAGAGAGCGTGTTCTGCCTTGTTGGTTCTATGCGCCCTTAGCTGGCCTCTGAGCATGGCGAGTCGTCGCTTGTGGAGAGTCAGAGGACGTTCCTGGTCCAATCTTTCAAGTGCCTTTATATCCCGCGAAAGGTTATCTTCGAAAAAACGGGCTGCCCGAGCTATGGCAATGGACTTAATACAGCCTCGAATCGTGGCCTTAAACGCGTCCCAGACCATGGGGAAAGGGGTCTCAGGGAGGTCGTTGGACGCAAAGTAGGAGGTAATAGCATCCCGAATTTCCGCCACATCTACTGGGTCCCGCAGCAGTTGGGGAGGAGGCGCCACCGGGGGGGGGGCGGCGTAAGCGAGAGGAGTGGTCCTGTATGAGCAGTTCCACATGAGCGTGGTCGGAGACGGAGATGTCGGACATAGACGCCGAGAGAGTGTCGCTAATCAGGGAGTGTGAGACGAAGAGATAGTCAATGCGCGAATAAGAACGATGAACATGAGAATAGTAAGAATAGTCTCAAGCGGCTGGAGAATGGTAGCGCCAAATATCCGTTAAGCCAAGATCAGTTAGACGCCTCTTTAAGGCGGAGGACATAGCCCCTGTCCCATAAAACGAGCCGTCGCTGCGGTCAAGGCCCGCGTCCCAGACCAGGTTGAAGTCGCCCCCCAGGATGAGGTGAGAGTCATCATGTGTTAGCTGTTCTTTCAGGAGGTCCCTAAGGAAGAGGTCTTGGGCTTGATTTGGAGTGTAGACATTGCAAAGGGTGAGAGCCCGCTGCCCGATCTTGACCATCAGCTTGAGGAATCTGCCATCTTTACTACGGGTCACTCTAGAGTCTCCCTGGCTGATGCCTGCCCTACAAAAGATAGCTACCCCAGCCGATTTAGTGGGTGCAGATGCCCAGAATTGAAGGGGGTATCAGGGGTGTACCATGCGGGAGGCATCTGCCCTCAGCAGATGAGTCTCCTGTAGGAAGACAATATTCGGATTCTGTTGTAGTAAATATTGCCATATCAGGCGGCGCTTGTTGGGGGAGTTAAGGCCCTTTACATTGAGGGAAAGGAGTTTCAGACAGGGAATAGAAGTCATGTCACGGGCAGGTCACGCGCAATCGCCAGCGCAGGCAGAGGAATTAGAGTGGAACGCAGCGCCGCCCCACTACCCCCGGCGTAATTCCAGAGTAAGCAGGCAGAGTGGAGGCATTTCGCAGGACCCAGCGCTAAGCAGGGAGGGGAAGAAGCAGCATTCGCATAGACGGACGCACCCACAGTACTTAGGACCACCCCGCCGCCATGGAAAGAAGAGAAGAGAAGAGGAAAAGGGAAAAGAGAGTAAGAAAAGAGGAACAAAATGTCCAAGTGCAACAACGGCCAACGTGGCCAACAAGACCTATTCCAGTCCAGGAGTGAGCCAGGCTCAGTGGCACAGGCCATCCCAGAGATGTCACTCTCCAAGGAATAGGAGGGGAAGCGGGTCTCAGAATATCAGAATCGCCTTCAAGGAGCATACTCCGGTGCCGAAGCCAGGATGTAGTCAGGGCGAGGGGTGAGCAAGCTATGGAGGTGGGGGATCAACCCCCACCACCGCGGGAGGCCGGTGAAGTCGATGAAGATCCGTGAGACGCAGAGGGATGCCCAGAAGTTAGTTCTCGGAAGGCTGAGAGCCCGAAGGGGATCTCCTACCATCTAAGGAACGGAGGTGTTGGATGAAGTCCTGTTTTGTTTGGGAGAAGGCACGTTCCCCTCGGTGGGACGGGCATCTAGATCGGTGCACTCTGGCCCATTGAGGTTTTGCAGGTTCGCGGTTCAGGGATGGTCGTCTGGAGGGGCTGGATGACGGAGTAACCGGGAGTTGAAGCTGTTGCGCAGCCTCTTGGAAGGACCGCAGCATCCGACGCTTTGATTCCCATTGGAAAATGAGTGCGAATGGATGGCCCCATTAATACTGGACGCCCAGCTCCCTTAGCTTGTCAGTGATGGGTTTGAAGTCCCTGCGGCGACGCAGCGTGGTAGGGGCGAGGTCCTGGAACAACTGGATGGTGGTGTCCTTGTAGGTGAGCTCCGGTTTGGAGCGCGCTGCCTTGAGGATGGCCTCCTTTTCAGTAAAGAAGTGGACCCGGGTCAGAATGTCGGGGATAAGGCCAGGGCGACCAGGAGGGCCAGACACTCGGTGGGCGCGGTCGAGGGCCGGCGGGGAGGCATCTTCATCCCCTCTAATTTCTTGGAGCAGGTCTGCTACGAAGGTCATGATGTCCGAGCCTTCAGCCCCCACAGGGACCCCCCTTAGACGCAGGTTGTTACGGCGGCCCCGATTTTCTAAGTCCTCCTGTTTGATCTGGAGCTCGATGTGTTGTTCCTCCAAAGTGGCCAAACGCTGCCATAGTTGCTCCTGATCGTGCGGGCGTCGACAGTCTTTTCGAGGTCATCCACTCTTCCCCCAAGTTCCACGACATCCCTCCTGAGCTCCCTGACGCAGGATTGTACCTCTGTTCGGAGGGAGCCAATTTCAGATTTGAGTTCCTGCATAAAATTGGCCATGAAGGATTGGGTGACAGTGTCAGAGGATCCCGCCATTGATGATGCCATCTCCATAGCAGGAGCGGCAAGAGTGGGAAGAGAGAACGACCTCCCAGGGCCCAGCTGCCGCTCGTGTCGCCGACCCAAGGTGCACCAGTCTGGCAGGCATCGTCACACTCCCCTGTTCAGGAGGTGGTGTCTCAGGGCCCCCAGGGAGTAAGCCGGAGGGAAAGTCTGTCCAGTGGCGTAAGGCTCGGAGCCCGGAGTCGCGCCGGCAGGCCTAAGACAATAGAAAGCGCCGCGGCTGGGGGCCAATATGTCCGCTACGGGTTGGAGCTGCGCTCCCAGGCCGCTGCGCTCCCAACCCAGTGTCTCAAGGAACGTGTATAGCTCACCAATGTTCAGGAGGGAGGCCTTGAGAGAGTCACTTCTTCAGGGGGCTTCCTGGGCCTATCAGGGACCCAAACGGCGGCCGCAGGCACCCACCTCAAGCTCTCCTCAGGGGCTCCCCAGGATCCACAAGTGTGCCATCACCATCAGCCACAGGGGCACCCACAGCATGCTGGGACTGTTCGGGCAGCGATGGCCAACTAGTACCAGCCAGGGATCTGCAACGGCGTCTCCGCAGGTGTGTAAGAAGACAGGTCGGGCAGCAGGCCTCCACTGACTGTGTGAGGGAGCCCAAACTGGCGGCAAAGTCCGTCTTGGCAGGTCAGCGCGCCCTCAATGCACCTGTGTGGGGGGGCCTAGACCTCCGTGCTGCCGCCCCAGCAGGAGAGAGAGGGTCCCTGGTGTAGCGCCGGGGAGACGCGGCAGGCCCCCACCGGGCAAAGGCTCTACAGGACCCAGAGAGGTCCAAGATGGCGCCGCGATAACGCCGGTCGAAACCCGGCTCTGTGGCGGTAGGTGTGCTGCCGCCTGCGGTCCGATGCTGCAGGAATCCTCAAGGGGCCTCCGGGGCCCAGCCGTGGACGTAGCGCCCCCTAGGGCAAGCAAGCAGTTCGGTCAGGACTCCGCGGTCCGCACCCACGAACCGCTCCAGGCAGGCTCAAAATGGCGGTCCAGGGAGCCGCCGCTAATGGCCGCCCCCTCCGTGAGCAGAGCCGGGTGTCCGAGCCTCCGATTCACCACCGCGGGCCCCAAGATCTCCAACGGGGTGCCCAGGAAGAGCGGTAGGAAGGTGGAGCGGGCTTCAGCCAGGCAGGGAGACCCCAAGGCCCAGAGGACCCAAGATGGCGGCCGCGTCCGCCCGGGCCGGAGACCACCGTGATGAAGCCTCACACACCGCAGCCAGCAGTCCAAGGTGAGCGCCAAGCTCCCAAAAGTTGCCCCAACTCTTCCGCTGGCCAGGCATCCCAATCAGCGTCACCTGCGAGTCCCCAGCGCCGCTTTAAAGGCTTAGAGCGGCAGCGGCAGTCCGGAGCTACCCCGACGTGCGTCTCACTCCATGAGCAGCGAGACCATGCCCCCCTTAATTTGTTTTAAAATTAATGTTGCATCTTTAAATGCCTTCTTTTTTTTATTGGCCACAAAATCTAATATAAATCTCCTGGCAGTTGCTTTAAATGCATCCCAGATAAACTTCATCTGTGAGTCCGAGGGAAGATTATTCTTGACAAATTCTTGTAAAATCAATCAAAATTGCTCTGTAAAATATGTGAGATAGGTGTGGGAGTGGGATAATCCAGATCTACAATGACAGGGGCATGATCTGAAATAAGGATTGAGCCTATCTAAGCATGTGTCATGAATTGAAGAGATGATTGTGTGAAAAACATGTAATCTATTCTAGAATGAGACCTATGAACAGGGGAGAAGAAGGAGAACTCTAAAAGATCAGGGTGAGAAATTTTCCAAACATCTATCAACCCTCTAGAAGTAATAGCTTTGTGGAAAGTCTTTTGCATTTTATATGGGATAAATTTGGTTTTGGATTTCCGATCTAAGAAAGGATCCATAAGCTGATTACAATCACCACCCACTGTTAGGTTTTCTGATGCATGAGAAGAAAGAAGAGTGGAAAACTCATTCCAGAATACTAAGTCTATACCATTGGGACCGTAGACATTACATATAGAAAACTGAGTATCATTTACTTTGATGTTTAACAAACGCCATCTACCATCATTATCTTTAACTTCATTTAGCAAAAGAGTACATAACGATTTGTGAAATAATATTACTACACCATTCTTATTATTTACTGCTGGAGAATAAAAAATCTTTCCAACCCATTGTCTATGTAAGGATAGTATATCTTGCTCCCTAACATGGGTTTCTTGTAATAAAGCAACATGGCATTTCAATTTAACAAGATGAGACAACACTCTTTGCTTTTTAACAGGGTTAATGCCCTTAACATTCCAAAGAGATAATACGTAATCCACTCATCGAGGGGATATATAAAGCGTTTAAAAAAAGCACAAAGGAAACCTAAAATAAGTAAAGTATTTGATCAGCAAAAACGAAAATGATAGGTAATAATGCAAATCCAGATACGCATGAATTCCATTAAACAAAGAAGCAATATTAAAACATAAAATTTGAAAAAAAGTGAAGTAAAAGATAGAAATGGAGTCAAAACAGTCAACATGTTTTCCAAAACCGGTCAGGCCGGGTAGAAAATAGTAGAGAACCATAAGAACAAGTTTGTATATAGAGAGGGTAGCTGTGTTATACTGAAGAGAAAAGAAGAAAGAAAAAGGAAGAAAAGATAACATAAAAGGTGAGAAAGGGACAAGGGGAACAAAAGGAGAATGCAGTCTCCTCTGAAGTATATATGTAGAAAGGATGACAAAAAGCCAAAGGACTTTAGCCATAGTAGTCACAAACCGGACGGACATTAAAGTTGAAAGGGGGGGAACGAGAAGGACAGACACCGCTCCCACAAGGAACACCGAGAATAAATAGATGTAATATCAACAAATAATGGAAGAACAGTAATAATGAAAGAGAACATAACCACTGCAATGGAAAGCGACTTACCAAACATTAGGGAGACAAGGCAACCGAGCGGAGCACGGACAATGAAACAGATGGACAACGCGAACAAAGACATCATCATCAGTCAAGATACGATTAGGAACCTGTGGAACAAAGAATTCCTGATAGGTAACCTAGACCAGGAGAGTGAGGCCCTCACTGACCTTCTAAGGGGGGCTATAGATCAGGTGGCACCAGCCCGGAGGGAAAAAGTCAGAAACAGGGAAAAAGGGGCCCCCTGGTTCACTGAGGACCTGAGGAGAAGGAAACAAATTCTCCGCCAATCCGAGAGGCTGTGGCGCAAATCTTACCTTCCAGCTGCGCTTGCAAATTACAAATCCTTGCTAGCTTTATATAAAAAAGCCATTATGACAAGGAAGGCGGAATATTATGAGGCAAGAATCACAGACGCTTCAAATAAACATAGAGAAACATTTAGAATTTTAAAAGAACTCAGTCAGAAGTCAGAGCAGAAATCGGCAGCTGTGCCAGCAGACTGCAACAAATTCCAGACCTTCTTTCTCAATAAGGTCAGGGACATCCTAGCTGAGATTGAAAACACCCCAATTAATCAGGTTCCTCTCGTCCAGAACTTAGCCCCCCCTACTTTCAGCAACCAACTCACCTCCCTCCCTTATTTAAATCCAGCTTCCCTGTCACTTTTGATTAGTCGTGTCAAATCGGGCTCCCCAGCAGATCCCTGCCCTCCAAGGATTTTCCGAATGGCCCTTCCCGGACTAGAGAGGGAGATTCTTGCTTTATTAAACCATTCCCTGGAGACTGGCTACATGCCTACCAGCCTGAAGGAAGCTAGGGTTATCCCCCTGCTGAAGAAACCAGGGGCAGACGTGGCCAATCTTAAGAACTACAGGCCCATCTCCCAGCTCCCTTTTTTGGAGAAGGTAGTGGAACAACATGTCCTCAAAACACTCTCGTCCTTTTTGGAGGTACATCAGCTACTCCAGGTGCAGCAGGCTGGTTTTAGGGCCCACCGTAATACTGAATTGGTGATGTTGTCTGTACTCGACGAACTCAGAGTCAGGGCTGACAACAAAAAAATGAGCGCCCTGGTTTTGCTGGATTTATTGGCAGCGTTCGATTTGGTCAACCATGCACAGCTTCTGGCCTTGATTGCCGACCTGGGCATCGGGGTTGGCATATCACTGGTTTGAGTCCTTCCTGTCAGGGCGGTCCCAGAGGGTCCAGCTGGGTGAGCAGGTGTCGAGCAGGGGCGCCCTGACCTGTGGCGTCCCCCAGGGCTCAGCACTGTCCCCGCTCCTCTTTAACATTTATCTCCAGCCACTGGTGGCTGCCCTGGCCGGTATGGATTGTCAAGTTTTTAACTATGCGGACGATACTCAACTTATCCTCCAGATTGATAACTCCCCTCAAGCCCACACTCTTGTGCAAAACATCCTCAGATATACAGTGAAATGGATGACAGCTAATTCGTTAAAAGTCAACCCGGATAAAACAGAGGTCCTTGTCATCTCCTCGAAGAACAATCCCTGGAATTACCTTTTTTGGCCTCAAGAGCTCGGCACCACCCCTACGCCAGCTCCTGTCGTAAGAAAGCCTGGGCATCAAGATTGATGCCAATCTTTCAATGGCTAATCAAATAACTACTGTGGTCGGAACCTGTACGGGTCTAATGAGACAGTTGCGGAAACTTGCCCCCCTGCTCTCATTAGCCACATTACAGATGATTGTGTCGGCCACAATCGTGTCCAGATTGGACTATGGTACTTGCCCTGTATATTGGCCTCCCTGAGAAACTCATTAACAAGCTACAGGTGACCTTGAACGATGCAGCCAGGTTGATTTTTAGGCTCCCCAGAAGGACTCACGCCACCCCTCTGCTGTGTAAGCTGCACTGGCTCCCCATTAAACAGAGAGCAAAGTTCAAGGGTCTCTGCATTACCCACAAAGCCATCTATGGCCAGGCCCCAGTCTACATTAGGGAACGCCTAGGGAATTATGTGCCGGGACGCACCCTGCGGTCGTCCTAGGCTGGTCTTCTGGCTTACTCTCAGTTTAAAACCAGTTCCAAAGGGGCAGAGCCTTCTCTGTCCTTCTTTCCCAACTCTGGAATCAATTGCCTGTGAACCTTCGTAAGGAACCTGAACTCCTCCCTTTCAGGAAACAACTCAAGACGCTCCTGTTCAGGGAGGCTCTGGGCACAGCTTAAACTCATTTACCAAGTGTTGTATGTATGAATGCCGGTGGACTTTTGCCACTCTCTCAAAGCGCTAAGAGACCTGCCGGTGATTATGCGCTATATAAGCCTCAGTTAACATAACATAATGTATGGGATGCCTTTAAAGCGACCATACGATCTCACATAACCTCAAAAAGTATAGCGTAAAGGCAGAGCTTTGAAAGGAAGACGTTAACATTGGAGCAGGGCCTAAGGAATGCCAGTGTGAAGGCGTGACGTCAAAATAACATTGGTAACCAGCGAGAGTTTCGGCAAACAAAGTTGTTGCTTCAGGAGTATTTCTATGAGAGAGCCCACACTGCTAATAACGGCCTACCAACGAAAAGAGTGATTATCCGGGGAGATTTATGCCCTAGCAGGCTCATGAGAAAAGGGCTCAGTATTCAATAATATCACTCTATATGGAGGAGTCTGAGACCCAGATCATTGACACAGGACAGTTCCAGGTCGAGTTTGTGGAACACTATAAACGGATTTATAGCATTACACATCAGATCGATGTACGACATCTTAGATGTTTCCTGGGAAACCTCTCTAACCCTAGGCTTAAATCAACCTTAGCACGGGGGGTTGACGGCAGTACTCACTATAGAGGAGGAGGTGGATGTCATCAAGTCCCTATCCAACGGGCAGGCCTGTGGGGAAGACGGTCTACTGGTCGAATTTTATAAAGAAATGTCTCCCTTTGTTGGCATCCGAAATAACACAACTCGCTAACCATATATTTGAGGGTTTGGAACATCTTCCCATTCCTTCAATACGGCTATGGTGGTGAGCTTTTTAAAAAAAGAGAAAAATCCGGAAAAGATTAATTCATATCGTCCTTTCAGTCACCTTTATCCTCAAGAAGTTTGGTTTTTCATTGCTTTTATCCAGGTGATTTTGAGAATCTACGAGGGTGCTATCGCACGTTTAGTCATTAATTCTGAGGAAATAGGTATTTGTAAAATACAACCGGGTACAAGACAGGGGTACCATTGTTGCCCATCTTATTTGCGCTTTTTATTGAGGTTCTGGCGATTGCCATTAGAAATGCAAACTGTGTAGAACCTCCTATGGGTGGGATGGCAAAAATTAAGGGGCATATTAGCAAGACCCGCGATAAAATTATCGCCGTTTTAGCGGCAGGAAACTGCCGCTAAAACGGCGATAATGGCCTTGCTAATATGCGTTAT
This sequence comes from Calotriton arnoldi, assembly GCA_963921515.1. Classification (NCBI taxonomy): domain Eukaryota; kingdom Metazoa; phylum Chordata; class Amphibia; order Caudata; family Salamandridae; genus Calotriton; species Calotriton arnoldi. The sequence goes on from CAWUFW010002941.1 coordinate 478,505, forward strand.
GGAATTCCAATAGAAGCCCAGGTTAGATGTCCTGCACATCTAACCTGGGCTTCTATTGGAATTCTATAACGCATATTAGCAAGCCCATTATCGCCGTTTTAGCGGCAGTTTCCTGCCGCTAAAACGGCGATTATTTTATCGCCGGTCTTGCTAATATGCCCCTAAGTTATACGCAGATGATGCTGCTCTGGATTTAGAACCAGATGTGGCCACCCAACAGAGTGTTCAATATTTTTCAGCTATTTCGGGCAGTAGGTGGATACAAAATCAACAGGCTTAAAACCGAGATCCTTTTATGTAATTGTGGACGAAGAGGTATCTGGGCATCTATACCATGGAGGAGGCGGACAAAGCACCATACTTTTCACTAAGCACTTTATATAAGTCAACCACTAAGGGTTGCCTTGCATTGCTGAACTTAACGGAATATTATTTTGCTAACTTTGCTCATTCCTGTTTTAGACATTCACTCCCCCTGGTTCAGATAAAACAGTTGATAACGTCTTCTGGGATTTGATTGCACAGGAATATAACTTTAAGTATTGCCTACGTTTGAGAAAAGCACAGAAAAAAGTTTATTACAAACATGTACAGTGTCTTTTTAAATGGAAGGAGCATTTTTTAAAAATATTTTAATATACTTGCTATCAGTTGCTCCACTCGCCTTACTGACATCTCTGCTGGGACACAAACCTTGGTCGCGAGACTTATTGCTCATAAATGCGAATCCAATGGATATCAAAAGGTTGGGGATTTCCTTAGAGCCAAGGACTGAAAAGAATGGCCAGACACAGAACACAGCATTCGGCATTGGAGGATGCCCCTTTGCTGTTCCTTTATTTGTATTAGACACTTTCTCCAAGCACTAGATCTGATCAAGATTAAAGCCAGTCTGCACTAGTTGCAGATTTGATTGAATCTGATAACTTTAGGCCTGTTAGGTACTGGATGGCTGCCCTGTGGGATTATTGCCCGGGAGATCTGTTTGATAAATTCAAACAAAAATGGTCACGGGGGATTATCATTCTCGGTCGAGGTTTGGAATATGACAATAGATTTAATTTCTCAGTGACAAGAGGTGCAAACCTCCGCCGGATGCAATACTACACAAAGTGGCTTCTATACAGAACACCTGAACTTCTACATAAAATTAACCCCCAGATTCAAGATGAATATTTTAGATGTCTTATGGTGAACGAAGAAAACTGGCAGCATATTATATATATAAAATAGCTTGATACTGGGCTTCCATTAATGAACACTGTATCCACACGCTCAACATTGATTTTGCCCATGATACTCATGCCATAACACTGGGGGTTTCTGCGAATCCCAGGATGCGGATGACGGATAAAAAGAAGCTGTTTCGGGTCATACTGACAGCCAGGTCCCTAATCCTTCAAAATTGGAAGGCTGAGGTTCCCCCAAATTGGCGAGCGAAAATGAAAAAGATCAAGGGCTTAGAATTCTGCTATGCTTTAAGATCTGGATCATACACAAAATTCAGGAAGTTATGGGCAGGATTGTGAAATGCGAAGTTCTGTGAATGCTTGTCATCAGGGAAACATGAACCAGGAACAGGGGGGTGCTGAAGTGAGTTAATTGAGGTAGTGTCATATGTAATCAAGGTATGGAAATTAATTTTGCTAACTGTTTTATCTGAGATGCAATATATTCATGTGAACTCTCTGAACAAAAAGAATAAAAACAAAATCAAGTGGAGTACACCTGAAATACTTTCCTAAGACCCTCAGGTACACGCAGAAGCACTGTAGTATGACAGTGTATGCAGGTTGCATCTCACTGCTACCATTTTTAAGTGATTTACATCATCCCATTGCACCCTCAGATTGATTCACCCAACTCACATGAAGTGGTTTCACAGGAGGATTGGTTTATGTTGTATATCACAGATGTAGCTGTTGACGTCTCTCATTGTGTGACATAGCTAAGTGAATGGCAGCTCCTGTCCATCTCAGCTTTCCAGATGCATCAGTAAAGTACAATGTGCATCGCTGAAGATGATTTGGCTGAGTTGCTCTGGAAATTCTGAAGCTTTTGTACGACTGTAGCCCTAGTGTGTATGCTCCTGAAGTACGTGCATATGTGGCTTCTGATTGATCAGGTCAGTTATTGCTTTGTAGAATTTCTGCCATCCATGTTTGACTAACATACCTATTTAAATGAACATTGAGTGCCATGTTTTGTGACACCCAAGATTAACACCCTGGGGGTTTCATCTCCTTTATGCTTGTGAATAGCCAAGTGGCTGAACTAACTCTACCAGCCATGCAGAAGCCAAGCCTCCTTTCTGTCTGTGCTTTACCCAATAGAATGCATAGTCACCCTTGCTTGTATCTCCTGATCTTCCAGACCTGCTGAATTTTTGTGCCACCTATGCAGGATATTGTTAGATAATTCTCTTAACTTGGTAGATATCAGCGAACTTACTTCCCTCGTGCAAACACCTCTTTCTAGGTTATCATTTTCAACAATAATTCTGCATTATCATTGGTGTCAAGTTATTTGTAGGTGTTGTGTTTGTATCCCACTGCTGGCTGAACATCTAAAGGTCAGTAACTTCTCTGGAATATTCCTGCTTTACTCCGACATTGAACGACTAATGTCTTCCTTGGCAGCAGCAGAAGCATTGTGTTGAAGTCTAGGACCTCATTTACCAGAGGAGGTCTCCTGGTATTACAGCTCCCGGCTGTCCTCTTTGTGGTTTCATGTTTTTAGTGTATTGAGGAGTGGGCGTGAAGATACTCAAATAACTCTGCATTAAATCTTAACTTTTATATTTGGCGCTATTCTGAAATGGAGAGAGGTGTGCTTACTGCGGTAGGCATGCAGTATACGATTAAGGCAGGGTAATACATAGAATTCATGGGACCAATTGAATTGAATATGTTGCCGTCCAGGTGTGGATGTTCAATGACAAGTCTGACATCTTCTTAGCTTCCTGCTGGTGAGATCCAAGACCCAAAGCTGCAAGTCTTCTCTTTCTGTGAGTTCTAGCAAAGTAAGTTGTGTTGGTTAGCCAGAAATGGATAATGAGAGGCACTGTACTTAAGCAATTTAATTTTGTCCAAAGTGGGATTGATTTTCTTGAAAAAGAGACCATGGGTGGCAGCAGATCAAGCACATGGGTAATTGCTCTATTTCACCTTCTCTCTTCATTCATGTGCTAAAATCCTCTCATGAGACCCTCTTGCATTGTTATGTTTACCTTCTGACATAAGCCTACTTCATCCAATCAATTATGAGATCTGTAGGCTCAGTTTTATATTGAACCATATACTATGTGGCACCAGCTCCCTGGTGTGCAGTCATTTATTAAGGTTCAGTCTGTTGTAATGCAAAGGTTCAAGCGAAGCAGTACCCTTTCTTTTGTCTCTGTTTGTGACCATGACTCTCAGTCAATCAGGAACATAGAAAAGGCAAGAACACCCTGCACCTGACATTAGGCCCGGACAGGGACATTGCAATGTAATCAATCCCACCTACCAGAACTGTTATAGACAGGTTGGTTGGCTCTCACTGAAGAAAGCGACCCTACATATCCCAGCCTTGACAGAGGCCTGGGTAGCTGACATTGCAATCGACACTCAGTCTGTAAGTTGGGCTATCCCCTACTCCACGTGATTCTGTAGAAAGCGTGAACCTATGCTTCTAATAAATGATCAACCGCTCCATTTGATGCATCAGGAAGGATGCTGGATCAGTAATCCCTTCAGATGTGCTCATGTAACACCTGCTCCTCATCTATCATTTAGTTAGACCCGATAAGTCACAAGTGTCCTGGCAAGACTCTACAAAGAATTTTTGGTGGTCCTCACTGACAGAGTCTTAGGGGCATATGCATCTACATAAGGAATTGCGATTCCTTAATAGCGATTTTTTAGAAATCGCTATTTAGGAATCGCAATTCCTTATGCATGTAGGAATTGCTAAAAAAATTGCGATTCCTACATATTCCTTAATTGCGAATTGCAAATTGCGATTCACAATTAAGGAATAGCTTCCCATTCATTCCTATAGGCCTAGAGGCCCATAGGAATGAATGGGAATTGCATGCTCAATTTGCGAGTACCAAATAGGTACTCGCAAATTGCGCATGCAATTTCAAGGGTGCCAAAAGGACACCCTGATGCACCCCTGAAATTGCCATGTGACCACATGTTGCGCACACACATGCCCCAAGGGCATGTATGTGTGTAACATGGAACTTTGAAAAATGCTCTTTAGGGAACTTTTCAAAGTTTTCGCAAATTACCTTCAACTTTAAATTGTTGGTAATTTGCGAACCCTAATTGCGAAATCGCAATTTAAAATTGCATCATGCATAGCATTTAGGGAATCGCAATTTGCGATTTCCTAAATGCATTTGCAATTTAAGTAATCGCAAATTTTGCGATTACTTAAATTGCGAATTTGCATTTGAGTTGATGCATCCCAAATGCAAAAATATCGGTCGCTAAGGGGCAGATTCTGCAAATCTGCCCATTTGCGACCGGTATTTAGAATGATGCATGTGTCCCTTAGACCCTAGTGGGTAACAGTGGTCAACCGAGAGGGTTCTCCTGCTGGCATGGATGGCTGCTCACTCCCCTGACCAGTTCATGACACTACTAATGGTTGGTGACAACTGATTACACTAATGGGGCATGGACCTGTTTATTTGAGCCCCAGTGGGAAGAGTGCCTACTGGCTCTCCATGGTAAATCCACGTAGGATGTTGTGCCTTGTCCTCCTTGTTTCCCCTGATTGTATGTTGCTTACATGAGAGTGTTTAGATACATGAAAGGTGAGATACCGCCGAGCTGGACTCACCCCAGATGTATGTAGCCCCTACCATTGTTTTGTACTTCATAGTGAGTAACAATAGTCAATTCTGCTGTCTTCACTACTCTCCGCCCGTGTCCTGCTTCTCTGATTCCCCCCTTCTTATATAATTTATTGTGCATGTGTCTATGGGTTTGGACACCAATACATTGAATTTGAGGAGGAAGGAACTGTTGTTGCTCACTGCCAGCTCCAGCAGGTCAGCATGTGGCCTGACATGAGCAATACCTGACCAAAGAGCTGACCCAAAAGCAGGGGCAAGCTGCACACATTGTACAAAGAAGATAGGCTATCTGCCCAGCTACCACATTCTGTGTTTTTTGTCTGTAAACAAAAGATGTCGGGAGGCAGCATAAAAACTGAAAATTTAATTCCGCCTGGGATACATTGCCGTGTAGCAGTGGCACCTGCAGTGTTTCAGGATTGACTCCTCCTAAAGTTTGGGGATCATTTTAAATGTGGTTTTGATTTTGCAATTGGTGCACACTCCAGAACACTGGATGAAATCTGACCACTGCATTATATCCAATATTCACTTTTTAGGTCTTTCCTACTAGACAGAGCACGCGTTTTCAGTTGCAAGATGTATTGTTCTCTTCTAGTGGGCTTACAGCCCGCCCATTGCTCACCATTGGTTGGCTTCAGAGTCTCTCTCATTTGCTTGTTTCTTATTCATTAGCTGTGTGGGCCTTCCTTCCTCTTCTTGTGTTCATCCCAGCCCTGGAGCATGGATGCATTACTGTGTCCTTACACTGTTTGTGTTTTCAGGTGCTATTTTTTTCTTTTAAGCACTGCATGAGAGTGCATGTGTTTTCAACTGTCTCCCTAGTGTGCTTCTCTTCCCCTCTCCATGCTGCTCTCTCTCCATGTGTGGTTCTCGCCTGCTCTCTCTGTGATGTATTGCCCTCATGTACTCCCCTCCCCATGTTGCTCTCTCACCGTGTGCTTCCTTGCCATTCCAGTTCTGTTACTCTCTCTCTCTCACATTTGCTTTTCTCCCCTAGACTCTGTGCTCCACGTTGCTCTCCCACTCGCCCGTTTGCTTACCACTGGGTACTCTGTGTTGCTTCCCTGCGCCACCTGCACCCTCCAGGTTACTTTGCCCCCCCCCCCGGGTATTGGTTCAGCCACCAAAACACCTCCGTCTGTGTTCCTTCAATGCTGTGATGCTTCCCCCACCTGTATTGTTTCCCCCTTTCCCATAAAACTGCTTTCACACATTTTTTGTTTTATGTGGTGATCAGAGTTGGATCGGTAAAGAAAAAGAAAAAAAAGGTGGCAACGCCATTCTGTACAGCTACAAAATGACACAATAGGCTTTGTTTTTGCTCATTGAGCCATGCTGTACACCATCAGGGAAAGGCAACAGGTCCCAAAGGAGAGATCCATGGGTTTTTCCAATGCTGGTTCCTTAAAGAAGCACAGTAGTGTGTAGAGGAACGAAATGACCAGAAACAGTATCCTTGGCTGCCTCCCATTTATGGGTATGGACCAGGGTTCCCCAAAGTCGGTCCTGGAGGGCTGGATCCATGCCAGGTTTTTAAAATAACTACATTTATCTAAATGGAGATATTAAAAAAATCTGGCATGGTTCCGGCCCTCCAGGACCAACTTTGGAGAGCCCTGATATGGACTATGACGCCAGGGTTGACAATAAAAATCAGTTTTTGCTGTTGAAAGAGACAAGGAGGCATGCTGCTGTGTATGTAGACAAGCTTCCTTCACCAGTTAGAGCAGGAGGTCAGCGTTTGGGACCTTTTCCTGAAGAAGTTCAAAGAAGCATAAGTGTGCTTTGACTGGAGCTAGCAATCTACCCAGCCCGACCTACATCCATGCTATGAGTGGCTTCAGGACTTATAAATCTGCAGCATGTGCCTACACCATTCTTCTGTGATCAGTCTATTGTATTGTATTGTAATTGCATTTATATAGCGCTTACTACCCCAGACGAGGCGTCGAATCGCTTTTTCGGCGAGTAGCACGCTACTCCGGAACCCATAAAGGATTAGTGTTGAATTAGTATAGTGAAATATGAAAGTAAATTTGAGTGGCGGAAAGTTTAGTCAGTTATTTGGATTCAGAAGGATACCGGAAGGATAGAAGAGGGAAAAAAGGTTTGCATTTATATAGCGCTTCTTACCCCCGATGGGGTGTTGAAGCGCTTTTTTGGCCGGTAGCACGCTACTCCGGAACCCATAAAGGATTAGTGGTGAATTAGTATAGTGAAATATGAAAGTAATTTGAGTGGTGGATATTAGTCAGTTATTTGGATTGAGAAAGGATAGCGGAGGGATAGAAGAGGGACAAAAGGTTTGCATTTATATAGTGCTTGCTACCCCTAATGAGGTGTTGAAGCGCTTTTTTCGGCGAGTAGCACGCTACTTTGTAACCCATAAAGGATTAGTGGTGAATTAGTTTAGTGAAATATGAAATTTGAGAAGTGGACATGTTAGTCTGTTATTTTTATTGAAAAGTATAGTGGAGGGATAGAAGAGTGAAGGATTTAGATTTTTTTGTTTGTTTTTGGAGGGCATAGCAGTAGGAGGAGGCTTGGGATGAGTAAGAAGGGATGTGGAGGGGAAGAGTCAGAGGGAAGAGTTTAGAAAGGCTTGTTTTGGAGGATCAGTATAGTAAAAGAGGTGTCAGATGGTGCAAGGAGGGGTAGAGTAGGGGAGAATCTAGAAAGGGCTATTTTGGAGATCATAGTAATGGTATGGGGTTTGAGATGGATGAGAGAGTTGATGTAGAGGATATATTGATAGAGGTATAGGGTGAGAAATAGGGTAGTGCATTGGAAAGAGTAGTAGAAAGAGTTTTGAGATGAGTCAGAGAGTTGAGATAGTAGATATATTGAGAGATGTATAGGGTGAGAAATAGGGTAGTGCATTGGAAAGAGTAGTAGAAAGAGGTTTGAGATGAGTCAGAGAGTTGAGGTAGAAGATATACTGAGAGAGGTATCGGGTGAGAAATAGGGTAGTGCATTGGATATGCTGAAATAGAAGAAAGTAATAAATATATAGATCCATAAGTACATGGAACGTTTATAGATGCATAAAGAAAGTAAGTATATGTAGATTAAAGATATTGATAGAGGTATAGGGTGAGAAATAGGGTAGTGCATTGAATATGCTTTTTTTTGTTGTTGAGGAAAGTAATAAATATATAGATCCAAGTACATGGAAGGTATATAGATGCATAAATGAAGTAAGTATAGGCCCCATTTGTGGCAAAATTTAGCATGAGCATATCGTAACACTGCCAATGACTACGAAAAGCTGGTGTTTGCGACGCTTGTGTCTTTGCGCTATTTTTTAGGTCAAAATGCATCCTTGCGTCTGATGTATTTGGAGCTAAAAAATCGAGCAAAATGCTAGTTTTGTATTTTGTGTATTTACATTCAATTTCAAGTAATTTTCCCAAAATGTCAAATAATTATGCAAATGCAAATTAGACAAATTTTGCCCAGCCCTAGTCATACCCGAGCTAGCCTAGGTGCTTGCACCATTGTTGCACCCTGTTTTCTTCTGCGATTGATGCCTAGTTGAGCTTTACCCCATACTTGCCCTAAATACATTTTAGTCCCTTTCATCGAGAAGCCATATGCGTGGATCTGTGTACCAGCCCCACCAGTGTTAATTTTCCTACATGGTCCTGAACTGCATTCCCCACTTCTCCCATGACCAGCAAATTTTAAACTGGGTGACTGCTGCCAAATAGTGCAGTCCTGACCTGCATGCCAAGAAACCTGCATGTAACACACCAACAGAGAGTGCTTTCAGATATTGAAACGAGTAGGTGAAACCAACCCATTCTAAACTCTTTGGTCTAATAACACAAGTGTGTATGGAATTGTACAATTGCTTCTTTTGGCTGCTCTGGGAATCAGAGTTACTGAAGATACACATTCAGAGTAATATTTGTGAGACAAAACATTTTTAAATTGCTGAGCATATTACCTTAATAGTAAAGCCATATCTAGTTTTTTAAAACAATAACATTGCTTGGACATTATATTTATTGTGTGTGATATACATCCTGCCTAAACTATATGTTCTAACCCACACCACCTTCCAAGAGTAGACCATGACTCAGTGCTTAATTTGGGCCGGTGGTTTCCAGTTCTCAGCACTTAATCATCAACACTGCTCATGAGTACCAGTTAAGGACACATTAATTCATGGTAGGCACTGGGAGATTAAATGATCTGCCCAGAATCACAGGATGTTGAGCCAACACTGAGGCTCGAACCTGGCTCCCCAGCTCCGAGAGTCGGCAGCTCTGACCATTACACCACATCCTCTCCCCACATGTTGGTACTGTTTTAGGCGGTGCTAACAGGAGAAATGGGCTGGTTCAAGCTGACTCCTGACAAGAGCCACAGCACTTATGTTTTTTACAAATTAACCACTGCCTTGACTGTACAACTTCGCTTCCTCTTGAAAGTCGGAGCTTAAACAGGAGGTACCTGGCATTTTAGTCAACTCACACTAGTACCCTGTTCCAGTGTTTCCAAGAATAGCGCCAACACTTGCCGCAAAGATTGCCTAAATGCCTTTGTTTCATGCCAGCCTCAGAGAACTGTAGAGACAAAAAAAAAATAATGACAGTAACTGTAAAAGAAAACAAACACTCAAGTACTGCTGTTAACAAAGAACTACTGTTACGTTACCCTATGAATGCACCGTACACGGTGCAGAATGCTTTGTGGCTAGCTCGTTGTTTTAAATTTAAGTTCAAAGAGTACCTACATTCCTGCCTTTTGCACTTAGAATCAGGGGCATCTTAAGGATTTTGGATGCCCTGGGCCAAGCGTAATTTGGGAGGCCCTGTTGGGAACAATTTTGAATTTATGATCCAATTTCATCTCTTTCATGCCTTCTTTGGCCAGGTCACTGAGTGCACATGCACACTCATTCAAATTCTAAATGTGTTTACATCTAATATTCAGGCATATTGACTTGTGTTTTCAGTACTGTAACACAGCAGCAGCTCACTAAGTAATCTCTGTGACCCCCTCCCATTTCTCATATCTGAGGTCCTGTTTTGATCTAAAAGAAACTTTTTTGTGGATGTTGCATGAAACATAAACACAACATTTCTCTGCAAAATGTCTGTAATAGGCTCACACACATCACTCACATTAAAAATACATTAAAGGAAAAAGGAATTTAAAACAATCTGTTTACGAATTTTTCAAGATCATGAGGGCAAGACTTTACAGAATAGAGCTGGCTCTATCGGTGGGACCCCTGAAAGACTGGAGGCCCTGGGCCAGAGCCCACTTTGCCCTTAAAAGGTCTCTGCTTAGAACAGGCGAAGCCTATGACCGATTGCACTGTGTTAGCTGAAAGCAAGAAGCAGATGAGAAACACTCTTCCCAGATGACAGACTGAAGGCTTCATGTTAAACTCCTCTTACCCAGAATGCTCCTCTCTTGAGAACTGTCTGCCTTTGTAAGCCCATGAATAAGAGCTGGAGGTGTTGCAGCACCACTTACCTACTAACCTGTGAACATCGGCTTCTCAGACAATTAGCTGAACATCTGAAGGTTCATTTGAGCCGAGGCCAAATAGGGAGCATATAATTCATAACAAAAAAGAGATAGATCTATTTCTGAGCCTTTCTAGAAAAGCTGATGCGCCCCAGCATGTCACATAACACCTACACATCCAGCTTTGTGTAGGCCAACTTCCGTGAGCTGCTGGGGAGGGGCATGACCAGCCCGCCTGGGCTGGAACAACAAGCACCCTTGTTCCCTTAACATCAGCTGGTTTCTGATTCCACCGTGCAGCGTGGCCACGGCCACAGCTGGCCAGGGACTCAATTTACAGGGTATTGAGTGTTTGGAACTGGCCCAAATCTCAGTAAACACATGGTTGGCGGGAACTGCGGCGCAGGGGGCGGGCTTGTTTCGCTTCCTTTTACTCTTAAAGACGCTATCCAGTTTCATAACTCGGTACTGTTGCAACATTTGGGATGTCTGGTGAATTAGGACCTGTCGCGGTTGGAGGCAGGTTGGGGATAGCGACAGGGAATTTTTGGAGGCACAGATCTCTTTCAAAGTAAGCAGTATGCAGGACAGTGACTTCCTTGTCTCACTTCCTTTCATCAGACCAGCCCTTGGTGCGGTGACGCTGCAGCTGGTATCTTTGCACTTTCAAAAGAAACACATCTGTGCTCCCTTTGCCATTGATACAAAAGCTGAGACGGTTGGTGATGCAAGAGTGAAGGTTACAACGGCATGGCTAAGTTATATCACATTCCCCTTGTTGCAAAAATCACCCGCGGGCTAACCAAAATGTAAATTTTCATAGTTGAGGGACCAGAAAATGAAGGTTTTTTTTCTTAAGACAAGTATACAAGTTTTAAATACATTTTCTTTTACTCTGCTCTCAGACAGCAGTAAAGTGTTGTTATTTAAAGCAGTATGATGAAATTAAAATCTTTTCAACCAATGTAAACCTAGGGCATGGAAAAGTCCATCGACCTATTACCTTCTCGATTGGAGTTACGTTGGATATTGGTTCTACATGGGAGAATTAGAGCGAGGAGCTGCACTGATAGCGAGATAGTCTGAGACCTGAAGCTGTGTTGCACGAAGTGTCTCTTGGGGCAGAATGGAGTTTCTGGTATTACAGAAGAGGCCACAGACGCTTATGCATCCTCTTCTGAAATATGGATCATGCAGGTGCAAATTTACAGCCATTGGATCCCAACGACCTCAACTGTATGGAAACAGCTCCCATGCAAATGAGGGAACACCTTTGTCAGTCACCGAATTTCGAATAAAATAGAGGAGAGATTGAGTAGCACCACACCGATCAATGTAAAGCAATCAATGTGTGGCCAAAAATGGCTATGGTAGAGGAAACACAAAGAGCATTAAGACTTGGTCTGTAAGGGGCATCTATGATACAGTGAACCAACCACTCTTTCCTGGCTAGTTTTCCAGTTCTGTTTTTTATGTGTTGCAATAGAAACTGATGTTGCTCTTTCCCAATTTATGGTACTCAGTTTACCGACCTCCCAAGAAAGACGTGTAACTCGACCAGTGACTTGCAGATCAGAGCGTGTTTCGGAAGTGAGCATTCACCTCACTGAGCCATCCTTCTGGTTTGATAACAAAAATGATGGTCAGATGTGTTTATATGATTGGTTAACTTAAACAGGACTGCAGTGCAACTTTAAATTGCACTGCTTTGTCAAATGAAAGCCCAGGACTACAGAAACGTGAACCGATGAAACAGGGTAATCTCGTAACCCTATGCATGTTAATTATGCCAGTCAAGATGCTCAAACTGCAATTCAAGATGGTGGGCTTTGGCCCCTGTGCCCTTTGCAGCCATCAGTGCCCCGCTTTCCATCTGTCAGTGAACTTGTGATTCTTCACCAATAACTAACAACTCCTAGGGAGACGGAACGGCGACCCTGTCGTCGCACGTTCAGCATACAATGTTTTTATGTAAGGGGGGTGGGGGGGCAATGTTTTCCTTTTTTTCATTTCTTTCTTTTCTCTCTCTTTTGTCACTGTCATCTACTCTACTTTCACTCCCTTACTTTCACAGCTCACTACAAGAAGTAACACACTGACCCGAATCATACATAGGAGTAGTAGGTCGAAGGCTGGGATATACACGGAACAGAAACCAGTCCTACAACAGATAACTGGGACTAGCGGGAGGGGTAGAGAGAGCTGGGGGCACAGGCTAGATCCACCAGAAATCACACACCATAGATAATGGCACCCTCTAACAACCTTAACCTGGCGCCCGAGCTAAAGATAGTATCTCTGAATGTCAAGGGACTCAATCACCCCATCAAGTGCAAAAAGATACTCGACTACCTCGCTAAACGTAAGGGGGATGTGGTCCTATTACAGGAAACCAAACTATCCCTGGCCGATGTCAAACTAATGAAAGCTAACTGGATATCACAGGTAGCGTGTTCACCAGCAGTAGGGAAGAAAGGCGGGGTAATTACACTGGTATCTAAAAACTCCAACCTAACAATAGAATCGCAGCATCACGACGAGGTAGGAAGATTCTTGCTAACTTGCGTGAAAAGGGGGGAGGAGCACATTCAGATTGCCAACATTTATGGCCCTAACAAAGACGACTCCGTATTCTGGGAGGGGGTTGCACACAAACTTGATAGCCTCCCACAGGACGACCTTATGGTGGTGACGGGGGACTTTAATATACCTCTGGACCATACACTGGACAGACAATCAACCTACCACTCCCAGCCCACAAACGCACACGCCACCTTAAAGAACATCTGCTCCAAATTCAACCTCAAGGACCCATGGAGACTCCAACACCCAGACACTAGAGACTACACCTTCTACTCCAACCCACACAACTCATACAGCAGGATAGACTACATACTAATCACAGGCCCACACACACACCTGATAGAACACACTGAGATAGAACCTAGGCTAGTATCGGGCCACTCATGCATCACCCTAAAGCTGAGCGGGTGCCACAACGAGGACATCCCCTGCAGATGGCGTTTTAACAGTGACATCCTGGCTGACCCAGATAACAAAAAAAAGATTGAAGAGGCCATAAAAGATTACCTCAGATACAATGATACTGAGGAGACCGATTCCATTACCTTATGGGACGCACTCAAAGCGACAGTCAGAGGCACAATAATCGAAATCAAATCCAAAATGAACAAAAACACCAACCTACAGCTGACCCAGCTCGAGCAAGACATCAAGAAGTTAGAAAATGCCCACTCCAGGAACACGCATGACCACTAGAACCCTAACAGAACTAACCAGGAAAAAGTATGAATACAATAAAATCCTGAGCGAGAGGGCCGGACTATGGGTCAACAAGTACAAAGCCATTAACCTTTGCGAAGCGAACAGAGCGGGGAAACTTCTAGCCTCATACCTAAAGCACAAACGTAATCAATTCACCATCTCATCTATCACGGACTCAAACAACAAAACCCACACAAGACACAAAGATATATTAAAGACCTTCCAAGACTTCTACCAGGATCTCTATAAAAACAACCAGTCCTTAGATCTGGAGGAGTGTACAAAATATCTTAGCAGACTAGGCCTCCCCAAACTATCCAACACTGAAGCACAAAAACTAGGCCAAGAAATTAGTATGACTGAGATTGAAATGGCAGTTAAGGCAATGAAGGACAACAAAGCCCCAGGCCCAGACGGGTACACGGCCATGTTCTATAAGTCCTTCCTAGATCAACTGAAACCCACCATGAAAAAAGTGTTCAAAAACTGTGCGGACAATGGGCTGATATCACAATCCATGTCTGAGGCCAACATAGGACGAACTACTACCCAAGAATTACAGGCCCATATCCTTAATTAATGTGGACTGTAAAATGTATGCAAAAATCCTGGCAACAAGACTAAACCCCGTCCTGCCCAACTTAATAAGCAACTCACAAGTAGGCTTCCTAAAGACCCGTATGTCCAATGACAACACGAGACTCCTCTGCCACATTCTAGAACACACCGCTAGACTAACAGAGCCAGCTGTCGCTATTACACTTGATGCCGAGAAGGCCTTCGACAGAGTCTCATGGGCCTTCCTGGAACAATGCATGCAGTCTTTCAACTTAGGGGAAGGGTACATACGGAAGGTGCTGGCACTATACAGGGACCCTAGGACAGCTCTCTACTTTAGACAGTTCAAAAAGAAGGATACTTTGAGTGTGGACGAGAGGAATCAGCCCTACTCCACGTAGATGCTCTGATATCCTGAGATTGAGAGGGCCGTGGTGGAAGATTTGTGTTTGAGTCTAGGCCTTCTAGTTATGAGCCAACGTACTGGAGACTGTATCTGCAAAGAGCCAACTGCAGCGTTTCAAGGGCATTTTCAAGGGAAACCTACTGCCTTTGCCAATGCTTGCTTGTTTTGTTTTCTGACTGCTTTAGGCTTAGTTTGATGTTTTGGTCAGCACTATGGGTGAGTCACGCATACTTGTACAAATATATGTTTACATACACACACACATATACGCTCACTTCAGCTTCATAAAATAAAACCAGCATTGGCAAAGCCAAAATATTTGGGTTTAAAATGATAATACGTGAAGACACAGGCATGACAAAATGGATTAGCACATTAAAGCCAGACCTATAGGCTTTGACAACTCTTGTTTTCGTTAAAGGCGCCTGCATTGGACAATATAGGGCTTAACTGAAAAATGGCTTGCGCAATTGAAAACATAGTCTTGCCCTGAGATTTGCAATAGTATGAGAAAACTGCTTATAGGTTTTAATAAAGTTTCTTTGACATTTTCTAGTTTTTGACTATATTATGAGCTTGTCTTTCATTCTTCGTGCAGATCCACATTTGTGAGGCAGCGGGCACCACTTTGATCCTCAGTATCCCATCCAAGAGAATATGTCATAGTGGTTTGTGGGTTACTTTACCGGCCCCTTGGCTGCGGAGTACCTTTCAAACCAAGAATCGCAGTAAAGGAACTGCTTATCAGGCCAGTAGTCTGGAGAATGGAACTATTAGTTATTTGGTCTTTCAGCCAGGAGTCTCATTCTTTCAATGTAGTCCATAGATGGAGAACCCCAGGGAGTGCTTCAGGGGCTCCTCCTGTTCCCACTTTGTCTACATTAGTTTTCTGTTCACACTTACATTGTTTACAGCTGTTAAGTGAGTCAGCCAAGGTGGTGCAGTACACACTTAAGAGCTGCAATGTTGCAGTAGGACTAATGTGTATAGCATTTGCCACTTAACATAGTCAGTGAGCTGACAGTATTAAGACCAGGCGGCTTAGTCAGTTGGGAAATATCTTGCCCTCGGTGTCGATCATATCGTGTACAGCATACTTTGGTAGTATGAGCACTACGTACAACAACTTGAGGGCCCAACTGTTAGTGTGTAAGTGGGTAAGACAAAGGAGAACAATGCGATGACGCATGGTTCGACTAGCTTTAACATCTGATGTCTTAAAGTTATCTTATGATGTTTCCGCATTATGGCAGCAGCCGCCCTACCTATACCAGTGACCCACCTGTGCCTCGAAACACATCCTTGAAGCTTTGCATCACATAAAAGCTACTGCTAGTTTCACTCTGTGAAATGTGAATATATATATATAATCCTAAAATGCCCCTCTTAAAAAGCCTAAGGAAAAAAAGTTGCAGTTTGCTCCACAACATTAATCCAAAATTTGAAAAATGCCTCAGAGTGTTATACGGTTCACAGAGGATCCATATTCATAATTCAACTTTTACATGGTTTAAAATTGTGCATATCTGCATCTGGTGGTACTGCACATTTGCATATTTGAGCAGACAATGCAGGTGTCGGAGATCAAAAGCCGGAGCTAATCTCCGGCACCAGTCACCCAGCCGGTGTATGTTACAGTTTGACAACAATATATAGTTCAATTGGAGTTACGTCAATCAACTTCATATAAGAATAATGTGTAGTTCCAAAAATAAGCAAATCCCAATGTTCTTGTATCTTCAATAAAGTTTTTTTTCTCCAAAATCAATATGCATGTAAATTCATCTGTGTTTAGGTGATTGTAATGTCTTTTCATAGTCCATCCCAATACAAACTACATGCCAAAGAAAAGCACAGCCGGCACTTGTTTCACAGTGCGGCAGCTTTCTCAAGGCTGTATCTTGTGTAAAGTTATGTGTATTTGTATGGCGTGCATGTCACCCGGGAGGGTATCCTGGTGCCTCAAGAAGGAGGGGCAGCTCTGGCTCGGGCTATTGGAAAAGCCAGGTTTCCAGTTTCTTGACAAATTCAAGGACTGAGCTGGTGGCTCTGATGTGCAGGTGGAGGTTGTTCCAGTCATTTGGACCCGGTCACGAGACAACGCACCCCGCAGCTCTGGCTCTTTGGGAGGGAGGGGGACAAGCCAAACCGAGACCAATTTTTGTGTGTGTAAAAGGCCGCTTTATTGAAACAGGTGCATATCACAATGAATAACACTGGCAACTGCCTTACAAACTAAAACCTCACTATACATAAAATAACTGATCCCCTGTCCCCCCCCCGCCCCTACGATCCCTACATCAAATCCCCCACCCTGCTGATAACATAATAACATTACATAACATCCACATTACATAGTATTGCAGTTACAAATCCTGCCCTCCAATGAAACCCAAACCCCTACCTGCCTTTCTGCAACTGTAACTACCAAACATCTAGTCTAAACTTAGCCTACCTGCCTACCCTTTCCCTGCCCCTGCTCACAAACTTCCGACACTTAACTAAAAACTTCTGCCAATCTTGGCCAACTTTTAACAACCCTGCCTGCACCTGTTCCAAGCGACAAGTATAAAATTAGCAAAACCCCTATGCACCTGTATCCACAAACCTTGCCTCGAAAGATAAGGAACTGACCCCAAATAAGACACCCCCCAAATACAAATTATAGGGTGGGCGGGAGGGCAAAAACGCGAACTGCCCTACGCTCCCAGCCACCAGGTCACCAAACCTAAAATGGTGGCTGGGAGCGAGCCAAACCCCCAGATATATCTATTGGGCTACAAAATATGTTGGGCTACAATTGGGCTATTCCCGATGTAGCCCAACCGCTAAAATGGCCGCTATCCGGCTCGCCCCTTCCCCCTCCCAATCTGCCCGGGGGGCAGACCTCACCGGGTTCGGCTGCCCCCCAAAACCCCCTTGGGAGGGAGGGGGACAAGCCAAACCGAGATCAATTTTTGTGTGTGTAAAAGGCCGCTTTATTGAAACAGGTGCATATCACAATGAATAACACTGGCAACTGCCTTAGAAACTAAAACCTCACTATACATAAAATAACTGATCCCCTGTTCCCCCCGCGCCCCTACGATCCCCACATCAAATCCCCCACCCTGCCGATAACATAATAACATTACATAACATCCACATTACATAGTATTGCAGTTACAAATCCTGCCCTCCAATGAAACCCAAACCCCTACCTGCCTTTCTGCAACTGTAACTACCAAACATCTAGTCTAAACTTAGCCTACCTGCCTACCCTTTCCCTGCCCCTGCTCACAAACTTCCAACACTTAACTAAAAACTTCTGCGAATCTTGGCCAACTTTTAACAACCCAGCCACCCAGGAAAAAACGGGAGGGTAAGCGGAAACGCCCCCTCCCCTTTTTTCTGCCCCCCCTGTCCTCATAGGAATCCCATCTTTAGCGCCTCTGGGCATTCAACACCCTGGCCAGCGCCCCTCAGATTTCCCACGGATACAAATGCATGCCCATCCGTGACAAGTGAACACCCTCACCCTTGAAGCATTCAACTGTGTCAAATCTGCTATCTTTATGTGCAATTCTCTCCTACCGATCTCCCTACAAAAGCGCACCATTTCTGTATTGAGTTTCCTCCTGGCCCCGTCCACTACCCCCGGGTTAACTGGGCCTCTCCACACCCTGCGGGGGACAAACTCCGTCCAAATGACCAAAACACCCGGACCCCTGCCCTTTTATAATGGCCATGTCCCGCTTCATGCTCCTCATCAAAACTAGCCCCGTGTCCCTGACCCTGAAATTCTCCCCCAAATTAAGTAACAAGATGTCGGGGCACTTACCGGCCACCAATGCTCCGTTCAAAACCCCGGATCAGCTCTTTCCAGAGCATGCCCCCTTTTCCCTTCCAATAAACTTTAAACAAATCTTTATTAACCCCAAAATGTTTCCCCCAAAATAACCAGCGCGGGCCTGGACCTGCGCCCATTTCACCAATGAATGGCCCACTATCCAAATGGTCATCTCTCTGGCGAGGGGGCAAGCCACCGAACCTGAAACAAGAAAAACTGTGTGAACCAAAGAAAACACCGAACCAAAAAGCACTCACCTCCCCTGTGCCTCTGATGCGTTTTAGACTTTCGTAGCCCTATGCAGACTTTATTATGCTCGGTATCACATCCCCCCATTCATACCTCCCCCAACTTTTTGTCCCAACAATTCCGACACTCGAAAGGCCCCAAGAACATCCAGACCCCCACTGTGGAAAACATTCTTGTCTCATAATCGCCTGAATATACCCTAAGCAATACCTTCAGTACCCCCCCAGCAAAAACCATGACAGAGGATTTCTCGTCCTATCTAACCAGCCTTGCTCCCGAGCCCCCCCTTCCAACCTCTGTGAGCCGGGTTCCCCGCGGATGGAGCATAACCCCCCACAAAGTCACCACCACTACTAGGGGAAAGAACTCCAAAACTGCAATACTCCTACCCCCCCCACCCCACTCTGCTGACCACTGCTCCCTACCCCCCTTTCCTTACCAATAAAGGCCAAAACCTATGCTGCCCGCTGCATCTGAGAAGATTTGTACATCCCCAACCATGTCACCCTCCCTTGACAAAGGAAGGCCATTGAAATCTTGTAAGAAAAACTTCCACATCCTCAAGTCGTCTCTCACACCTGCGGGCAAGCGCACATGATGGTGAGGAGGTCTCTGCCCTGCGAGTGTTCTGCCCAGTCGTCTGTAAAAACGTCCTCCCTACTCTCACCACCCGGCCAGCAAACTTGAGATGACCCAGAAACACCAGAATCTCCCGCATTGTGACTTTGTCTTTTGCCAACATTGCCGCCATCAGCCCTAGCATTTGCTGCTTTTTTTGTCTTCCGGCAGGCGTGCCTCTATCCATTGCGAAACCAACGCCATCACCATAAAGAAAAGAGCCGTGCAGGGCCCCATAGTCTTTTCTGGCACCAACGGCACCCCTAGTTCCCTCATGATCTCTTTGAAGCTGTCCAGAGCTGTCTGGCACTCCGTGGAGTCTGAGGTGCCCAAAAAGAAGTCATCCAGGTAATGTGTTACCAACTGGTGACCCGTCCGTTCCCTCATGATCTCTTTGAAGCTGTCCAGAGCTGCCTGGCACTCCGTGGAGTCTGAGGTGCCCACAAAGAATAAGTCATCCAGGTAATGTGTTACCAACTGTTGACCCGTCCACTTTAAAAATAGCCACTGGAGAAACATGCTAAAGCACTCAAATCATGCGCATGACATAGCGCAGCCCCACGGTAATGCTTTGTCCACGTACCATTTTACCATTGAAATGGATGCCCTAGGAGATCCCAATCATCCGGGTGGACTGGAAGCAAACGGAAAACCAATTTTATGTCCCATTTTGCCATCATCGCTGTTGCGCCCGAGGTCACTACCAGTGACATGGCCACGTCAACTGACGAAGAATAAACAGTAGCCTCCCTTTCATCCATGAAATCATTCACTGAGGCCCCTTCTGGCCATGACAAATGTTGCATTAATCGGAACTGCCCCTGTTCCTTTTTTGGCATCACTCCTATGGGAGACCCAAACAGATTCTCCAAAGGCCAATCTTCCCATGGGCCCGCCATGCGACCCTCTCGCCCTTCTTTGTCCAATTTTCTTGGACTATCTTGGGTGTTTCCTTTGCCGACTGTAAGTTATCCGCCCACCTCCTTATCCTAGGTCCCCCGTACCCTAGTCGAAAACCTTCTTGAAATCTTGCCTGCAAGATTTCTACCGCCCCCTGGTTGCACATAACCCTTTGGGGCTGCTACTAACCCCTCTACTCTACCCGGTGTATGAGCCCTTTGGCCCAGTCCCTTTAGCCCCCTGTCCTCCCGCGAAGGGCTGTTGTTGATGTCCGCCCGCATTGAACCCCCCTTGCTGCCCCCCTTCTGCCACTGCTGGCCCCCTTGCTGCTGCCCCGGCCCTCCCCCGAAGCAATTAACCAATGCGTGTCTGCCTCCACATTTCGAGCAGCCATGCCTGAATCTACAGAAATCCCGGGTGCACATGCCCTTACTAAAATCCCAGCAGGCCCCTCCCAATCCTGTCTGCCCTCTGCCTGTACCGTCCACCCCTCCCCGGGTAGGTCCCCCCTGAAAGGGCCGGTACACGAGTGGTAGCCCGCTGGCCGTGAAGATCGTCTTCCCTGCCCGGGACGCCCCCATTGTATGCTGCCACAAGTCTGTATCCAACTCCCCCCATTTTGCGTCAGTGTCCCACGCCATGCGTGCCCTAAATTCCTCGTCATATTGAGCCCATGCGTATCCACCCCCCGTGATCTGTGCCTTCCTGATCACATCCATATACTTAAACAGCGCCACACACCTCTCCGGGTATTTTTCACAGTACACACTTGCATATATCAAAAAGGCCGCTGTCCAATTCTCAATAGTGAGAGGCACTTTCGGCCGCTTGGCCAATTCATACTCCTCCTCTTTGGATCCCTCTTTCGCCCGGACTTCCCTATGCAGAAGTTTAAGCATCTCGACATACTCGCCCTTCCAGATCCGCTCCTTAGTAGCCAGCATTAAGTGCGCGCCCAAAGGCTTGGTTACTCCCATGTAAGGCAGCCATTTTATCTTTAACTCCTTGCTCTCTAACTTGTTATCTAACTCAACTGCCGTTAGTCCCACTGCATCTTTTTTGCCCTTAACATCGTCCCCCGCGCTCACTGACGCCTTACCTGCGTCCTCTGTGCCCTCTCCCACGGTCTTAACATCGTCCCCCATGTTCGCTGACGCCTTACCTGCATCTTCTGTTCCCACTCCCACATCCAACACATACTTGCCTTTCCGCAGCATGCCCCCCGCATCCCCCTCCAACCCCCACTGATACCATAATGGGCCGCAATCCCCCATCCTTCTGTTTACCTGGCTCTAATGAGTATGCCCGTCGTCCTGCAGTCCGCCTTGCCAATGGAGCCGACCGTTCGTCCAACCTTGATGTCCGACCCGTAGGCTCTGCCGGGCGTCGTGACACCTGTAACACACTAGACAACACATTACTCGGCCCCCCCATACCCTTGTCTTCACCCTCGCGTAACTCGCTGTCCTCATCGCAATCTAGCTCTTCGTACTCCCTGACACCCCATGCCCTCTCAACCGGAGGTGCTGACTGCACCCTCCTAGCCCCACTGATATGCCTTCCGTCGGAGCTCCTGCGTCCTTGATGCCCCGTGGACCGCTGGGGCCCATCGGGTGTTGGGGCCGGCGAGCCCGCCCGGGGCCTACTTATGCCGGCCGCGCCGTGATCCCACGCAGGTACTGGGCACGCTGCACGAGGCTCTACCCTCCCTTCTCCTCTGCGCCTTTGAGCCGCTCCCAGCTCTGCCAAGTCTGGCGCCCGCTGGTGCTCCACCGCCTGAAAGAAAAAGGAATGGTTTGGTGTGCTGGGCCTACCTCCCCTATCTCTCCCATCCCAGCTCCTCTTCCTACCCGCCCCTAGAGTACTAGCCGCCCATGCCCTCCCCACTTTACTCAGATCCACCGCTTCCCCCCCTGCCACCTGATCCTCCTCCTCGTCGCTCCACTCCAAGCCCGCCGCGCCCCGGACCCCGGCCCAACTGGGTCCAGCCCCAGCTCCCCAAGATTCCTGACCCAAACCCCATCCCTCACCCCCTCCGGCCCCTGCCCCTGATTGCCCCTGCCCCTCTGCTTCCAAACCCCCTAGCCCCCCCTGCGGCAGGTACGCCTCTAAGTGGCCCACCCTATCTAGACCCCGTACCTCCTCATTCCAGGAGGGGAAAATATCCAGTCCCTCCCAGTCCCGGCCCCCCATCTGACTCTGGCTTTTCAAAAACACCCTTTCCTCCATCATCTAATGCCCAGGCACCCCTCCCCCTTTGCCCCCCCAACCTCTGCCCCTTCGGGGAAACCCACTACACCCCCCAACTCCCCCTCCTCCTCTTGCCCAGTCTGGGAGGGCTGGGCCAAGATCTCCCTGCCCCCCTGCACCTGACACAATGGACCCCTACTGCCTGCACCCTCCTCCACAAAGGCAGCTGCCAAGGACTGAAAGCGTCCCTCTGGCAGTGCAGCCAAACCTGACACCCCCTGCACAGCACCCCCCCACCCTCCCTCAACCCCACTGCCCTAGATGTCTTCAGGGCTTCTTTCCCGCCTTTTCCCCGCAGCCTCCCATTGCTCGCCGAGCAGCGCGGCGGGTTGCTCCTCTGATGTGCCCCGCCCTTTTTATTCCCCTCCGGAGCCTCCACCACAGCAGGAGGCTCCGGCTCATTGTCCACACGCGGGGCCGCTCTCCTCATATAGGAGCGGCCCCGGGCCCTCGGAGACCCAGCCGGGGAGACGCGCAATGCGCTCCCCCGCCAGGCCCCGCCTCCCCGTCCCTTCGATACAGCCTTCCCCTTCCCGCCAGCCCGCAATAACGACATGCCAGAAGGGGCTGCGCCTTCCCTATACACGCGGCCCCCAACACTCACCTGCCTCTCAGTAGCCTTCCGGGGGGGCGAGCAGGCCACGACGGCGGCCGCTACCCCCGCCGACGTGCGCCTCACAGGGCGCGCGCTCACCGAGGCCTCCGGCATCAATAAGTCAAGCCGGCCGGCCTCACTCAATAGGCGAACCGCCTCAAGGACGCGGTAATCTTCTGCCGCCATCTGTACACTGCCAAATAACCAAGCTAACAGTACTAAAGCCAAAAGCACGCGAGTGCTAACCGGTCACCAAAAACGCTAAAACCAACTACGCTCAAAAACGGTAACTGTCCTACTCTCCCAGCCACCAGGTCACCAAACCTAAAATGGTGGCTGGGAGCGAGCCAAACCCCCGGATATATCTATTGGGCTACAAAATATGTTGGGCTACAATTGGGCTAGTCCCGATGTAGCCCAACCGCTAAAATGGCCGCTATGCGGCTCGCCCCTTCCCCCTCCCAATCTGCCCAGGGGGCAGACCTCACCGGGTTCGGCTGCCCCCCAAACCCCCCTTGGATGAAATGGGATGTGAGCGAGTAGGAGGTCGAGCGGAGGTTTCTGGGTGGGGGTTGAAAGCAAGCGGCTGCGGTTGTAACAAAGGGCAAACTATGTATTGAGGAAACATTCATTTTCACCATTACGTATGTTTGTTTACCATGAAACATTTAAAATAGTGATACTTTGGGTAGGTTAAATCACATTGAATATTAAACTGTAATTTAAACCTATGACAATCTGTCATATTGTATTTTTATACCAGTATTTCGATTTTCAGTATCTTCACAAACAAAAACTCTCTCCATGAACTTAAAAAGGGAAACTGTCACAACAACGCGGGCAGAGTCACGCGTGCCCTTTCCCCGCGAGCGTAACCACGCTTGCCTCAACCACTCATCAGCCTTAACCAAAAATATGCATGGTTATGGCAGATAGCGTTCTAGTGTTCAGGATGGGCAGGAGAAAAGGAAGCATCAGAACAGGAAGCTCTGGACGCGGACACGTAAGTGGGGCTGGGGCTGGGTGTGGAGGGGTAGTTTTTAGGGGTGGAGGTCGCTTTTAGGGCTCAGGGCGGGGGTGGTCGGGGTACTTTTGGGAAGGGGGGCAGGTTTTAGGACTCAGGGTGGGGGAAGGGGGAGGGGTAGTTTTAAGGGCTGGGGCTGCGTTTTGGGGGGAGTTTTTAGGAGTGGGGTGGTTTTAGGGCTCAGGGCGGGGGGGTCGGGTCGTTTTTCTAATTGGGGGCAGGGTTTTAGGACTCAGTACAGTGGAAGGGGTTAGGGTAGTTTTATGGACAGTGCGAGGGTATGTTTTAAGGTTCAGGGCGGTAGGGCTGGCTTTGGGGTAGTTTATGGTAGAGGGCAGGGTTTTAGGCCTCAGGGCAGGGGAAAGGGTAGTTTTATGGGCAGGGCAGGTTTTAGGCCTCAGGGCAAGGGGCAAGGTAGTGGGATCGAATTTTAGGGTGGTGAGGGGGGTCGAGGTAGTGGCGATCTTAACCACGCATACACCCTTACCACTCATGCATTTATAACAAAATTGCGTGGCAAAGGAATGCGTGGTTAAGACGCATTCGTGGTTCGGGCTGCATGGTAGAGGCACGTGTGGTTTAGCCATGCGTGCCTCTGTCATACAACCGAATGTATCCTTGCAAAAGGTCTCATTTGCAACCTGGTTTGCTTAATTTTCAAAATCATTCTCTCCACTTCTCTTGTGCGTGTTAATGTCCCTCAAGAATCCCATGGGGCCTTGTTTCTCCTTCTCTAGGTGTGGATTCTTGCACGTTCAAAATCGAATAAAATAAGTTAAACAATAATATTATTTTCTTTCTTTTCTCCTTTCTGAACCTTTTTCTTTGAACATTATTTTTCCTTCTTTTGCTTTTTTCCCCTTCCTATTCTTTTTTCATTGTGATATTAACTTTTCAGGGGCCTTTAATTATTATTTTACTTTGCCTTACTCTTAAAATGCTACACAGCTTAAAGAGTGGAAACACAAACCGAAACTATGATGTTAGAATCCACAACTTTACAGCAACAGCTCAA
Source organism: Calotriton arnoldi (assembly GCA_963921515.1). Classification (NCBI taxonomy): domain Eukaryota; kingdom Metazoa; phylum Chordata; class Amphibia; order Caudata; family Salamandridae; genus Calotriton; species Calotriton arnoldi. The sequence continues at coordinate 503,570 of CAWUFW010002941.1, forward strand.
AGAGTTCTTGAACAGAAACTGGCAAATGGGCACTCTAAATGATGAAACAAAGACCTCTGTCTCTGCCACAAGAAGAAGATCGGTTGCGTTTTTCTTTCTACCGAAGTTTGTAAGGGCTTGACTTGGTAACTGATTCACCAAACTACCAGGCAAATGAAGGAAAACATGCAATGTTGGAAGCTGCCTCTTTTCCCTAATCTGCGTGGTTAGAGTTTGAAAAATGTTGACGTTTTAAAGATTTGTACTTATGTTTTTTCTTCCCAGGAGAAGCATGCCCTTCTTCACTCACCCCTAACAAATGAGGGTGCCGTTTTCCCTTTACCCCCTCCTTCTTTACCACTTCTGCCTATTTCATAAGGCGCACACTGGGAAGTACAAATAAGCAAATACTTGTGAACTCCTACAAAGTTATGAGTGTGTAGTTGATTACCTCATTTGCATTGCATTTCCCTGCACTCCTTCCGCACAGGCGTAGGTTCAGCGGGAGGGGGGGGGGAGGTGTTTGGGGTGATCCACCTCCTTAAAAATGTTAGTTTCTAGTAAATAGTTGGGTACAGGTGCTTTCAGCTGGGTATGGTGAAGCGTCTGTCGGCTTTCACCTGGGATATTCTCCCTCTCTCCTCCCCCCCCCCAAACCCCCTCATGACCTGCTACTCGTATAATGTTTTTTTTTAAAGCTACCCGAGCGTGGTTTTTGGGAAATCTGAAGCTCACCACCCCCATGATGTGTGTCATTTGCTTTATTCTTTATAACTGGTGTGTGTGGGAGCATTTCTGGTGTCAATGGCAAGTGACATTTCAATCTTGGGTGCATAGGTGCTGATTTCTCTTTTTCACTTCTTGATTTCCACTTCTTTATCTCTTACCTTGTAATGTCCTGAAGCTGGGTTGTCCACTCGACGTAGGTAGATTCTTTGACAAATACATTGGGGTGTTGTTCCTGATGGCCTTATAGGTGATGTAGCTGGTATTGAAGGTGATATGGGCCTGCAGGGGAAGCCAGGGTAATTCCTTGAGCGTGGAGGTGATGTGGTCTAGTTTCTTCATGCTTTTGATGAGGCATGCTGCAGTGTGTAGGATGTTTTTCGGGGGTACCAGAGAGGTATCTTGGGGTCCGTTGAGCATGGCATTTCATCCATACAGGAAGGAAAAGACCAGTACTTGCCCTGTTGGTCTGAAGTTAGTTTCAAGTTCAAACAGTATTGCTTTATTTAAGAGAGGGCAGAGAGTTGTTACTATGCTGTCTTGGGTTTCCTGCAGATATGTTCTTTGAATGAGATAGAAAGATCATGTCTCCCATTAGAGTAGAATACTGCCCAGCTCCCGGTCAGAATATAACTCAAACTGGCCTGGTGCATGTTCAGATGTTACCATCATTTGGGGACTGCGTCACTGGTTATCTCCCTGTGTGCTGTGCCTCTTCAGATTTAGGTTTAAATCAAGATCGACAGAGCCTTGGTAATAGAAGGAACCACTCTGGGGATTTCCCTTACACACCAGCTTATAGAATTATCCACTTTCTCAGGCTGTAAAGCAGTCTTGAGTAACTATCAGTTGTGGACCTCTCTGGCAAGCTAGCACCTAGAGACCTTGCCAGAATTGGTGGGTGCATTCTTTGAGTCGATAATGAATCCAAGTGATTTTGCATAACTTGTCACCTTGGGGGTGAAGTCATTTAGGTTCACTTCAGGTTGAGTTTCAGGAAGGTACTTGACATCCAACTGTGTATTATCTCGAGGATAGTTTCAGTTGATGAGTGTCACTGGTTGAGGTGATGCAGAGATAGATTTCAGAACTAGCTGCATATTAACCAAACTTGAGGTTTTGGTCAATCAGTGTGGATCTGAGGGATCCAAGTAGAGGTAGTAAATGTTGGGGAGATGGCCCAGGAGGCAGGGTGATCCCCACCAGTACTTTACCCTTTTTTCCACAAACTACTGCTATTTATTGACAGTCCATGACTTTACAAGTTGGTGTAAGTGAATTTCTAATTAGCTGTGCCGTTTAGCAGTGATTGGTGAGAGGACAGTTCAATCAATGAAAGGAGGCAGGAGCTGGCCCACCACAGCATGGCCAATATTCTCCTGGTGTCACTACTAAAAAAAAGTGTATGTTTTCTTTAAAAAGCTAACATTACACCTTCTCACAGAAAATATAATTAAATAGCAATCTGTGCAAAAAATTGAACCGAGACATTTTAAGGTAGGAATGTGTGGTAATTTGTCCATCATCAACTTATGCACATTTCACAAGTAAGTTATAAAGGCCTCCCTTAACATCTAAGTAGAATTTGGCATTTTTCATGAAGTCTCAGTTCCTTATCCTTGCTTTCACTTCATTGTATACAGGTTATCTGGAACAATAGAGGATGCATAATATTGCTAACCACTACTGGTATGTGTTATCAACGCTATGTGCATTAGAAAGTAAAATGCAAGGGTGTTGTAAATCCATCCACTTTCCCAGCTGCAGCGGGGGTCTACGTGGGTCCACTGAAATAGTACTCATGACCCATCTTCGCTTTGATGCTTTACTCACAGGCAGTTCTTAATTTGGTGGTTGCAGGTGGGGCTCACAGTCACTCATTTTTGGGGACTCACACTTATTTTTCCTCATCAGGCTTTAACTCAGAGCAAGAAAGGGAAAAACACACAAGTGGGAAACAAAGAGGTAGAGAAAGATGGAAAAAATGCAAAAAAGGGAGAAAGCAGGAACCTGCAAGAGATAAAGGGGGAGGGAGTATCTGGTGATGGATTAAAGAGGCATGAGGTGGAATCAAGACTGAGCAGCCTTGGACCCCCAAAATCTGATAGCGGCTGCCACGGGCTTCTGAGCAAAACCTTGGGCACTGCTCAGGGGTCTCTGGTCAGAAGCTGATACATGCAAGATGATACAGAGAGTTGGGTTTGAGGGAGGGCAGAGACATTAAGTACAGTGAAGAGAGAAGATAAATTATAAATCTAGCAAAGTGAGAGAGGATATGGAATGAGCACCTGAATGTAAAATGGAAAGAAATTAGGTTTGAAGGCAGGAAGGGTTGCAGGCAGATGCCAGGAGAGACCTACAGATTGGAGGGAAAAGAAAACAAGCATTGGCATAGCCAATAGGTCTCGCCTTTGGGACCTTATAAGTGTTTAGCCATTGTGCTGTATAACTAAATACTTATAAGGTCCCAAAAGCGAGACCTATTGGCTATGCCAATGCTTGTTAATACTGGCGCACGGCCGTAAAAGTAACGTGTCCGTGAAAATACTGGCTCACTGAGAACATCAAAGCAGCCGCGAAAGTGAAAGTGATCGCGATAGCGATCAAGCGCGGCGAGCGATGCGCTTAATGAGCATGACGAGGAAAGCCATATGGCGCCTCTGCTCGTAAGCGCGCGCACATGCACGCAAGCTGGTGGCCGGGCATGGTAGCATTTTTTGAAGCCCTTACTAAAAGTCTCGCCAGACCAGCGCATGCGCTGGGTCAGGCGAGACCTAAAAAGGAAAAAATTAAAGATGTAAGCAAAGAAGAAATTAGATGAAAGTGGAGTGAGAAGGAGAAAAAATTAATATGAAGAAAGGAGAGAAATTAAATGTAAAACAAAAGAAGGAAAGCTGGAATGATGGAAGGATAGATGAAAGCATGGATGAAAAGATAAAAGAAGAATGGAGCAAACAAAGTATGAAAGGGAGGGTGGCAAAGGGGAGAAGGATTGAAAGAAATGTGGAAGACAATGGAAGTATGTATTCTTTGTAATTATTTGTGGTACAACGTTTCTTACATAATAGTTTTTGCACAATGGCTAGCATTTCTTAATTGTTCTTTTTATCATAGCCTTATAGACTGCCGTAGCAGGCAATACTGGCCATTAAAGGCCTGCTCCAGCGTTTTTAGGTCGAGCCTATCGCAGCGCAAGCGCTGCTCTAGGAGATGACCTTTTGGAATCGGTCAGCTCTTTTCCTCACACTCGTGCGTGTGGCGGCATCCACCTTGCGGGAGCGAGCAGCGGCGCGCAGGGGCCATCTGTTTGCAATTAGCGTGGCCGCACGCGCTTGTTTATTTACATTTGCCTGCTCGCGGTACATTTGCCTGCTCGCGGTCGCTGTAGCTTTCACTTTCTTGTTTTCTGATGTCAGGAAGTCACTACTCCCCGAAGTACCACCAGCCACAACTAAAATCCTTCTTCTCACTGTGGAAACTGCTTCTTTTCACAGCGAAAGTAAATTCACTGGTAGTTTTGGACTGCGGATAAAACACGTTTGGCAGTGCATGGAAATTCATCTGTTTTCTGCGTGTGTTTACTTTCGCTGTAAGGTCGCTGTTTTAGCTAGGATAGCATCCCTTGGCATGCACTGTACCCTACTTTAATATAAACTACTATTACAGTCGTTGTAAACTCCGCTCTGCACTTCAAGACCTACTCCGTGCTTCTGGTGACTCCGTTACACTGTTGCTTTAGTCTTTCTTCGGTTCTACGTGAATGTACACAAGGGCCTGTAATGTTCTCGGTTTAAGATTCACGTTTATGGTAATGATTGGGATTTTTTTCTTCCTTTTTTGTCTTTTTTTAAATTTATTTTTAAGGCGCCTACAACGGTCAAATTATTTTGTGTGTTTGTGTTTTTTCAATATTGATGTTTATATGCTCGATGGCTACAAACTGGGCTTTTACACTGACATGCGTATTTTATCAGCTCGCACGTACGCAGTTTTATTTTGTATTTGTTTTCCACTTCAAATAGTTTGGATCTCGGCGGTTTTGAAAATGCGTTATTAATAAAAATACGAGGGATTATCTTGTGCACCACCTGGAACAGTCTATTTTTTACATTTAATATAGGCAGCGCCTCTCCTAATCCGTTGTTGCTTGTACCCGCTAGCTGACAGCGTTTGGGCGGCATTTGATACGCGTAAATTGTAGTCCTACTGTCTCTAGCCTCTGGCTGTGACTGTGGAAGCAGTGTTACATACAGGGACCTTGATTCTTCACTGGTTGCATCTGCGGCCGCATAGTGGGTGCGATTTTAGGCGCTGTACTCCCCGATTGCCTTCCCTGGATAGAGCGCCGTGGTTAGGTGTGTGAGGCGCTAGTTCAGTGCGATACTAGAGGCAGGGAGTGGGTGGGGAGTCATCGAGGCCTACGTTGAAGATCACGCCATTGCTCGGCTGGTAGGAGCGGCCCTGGCTGGAAGCCCTGCCCGCCTCCCTTGCTCCGCTCCCTGGGAAGGCATCCATCATCCACCCCCTGGATTATGTTTCAGGCCCCGCAGCCCATACAAAGGTGGAAAAAGCCGAAGGAGAAAAACAAGCATTGGCATAGCCAATAGGTCTCGCCTTTGGGACCTTATAAGTGTTTAGTTATCCAGCACAATATCCTTGGTGCAACAACATCAACTGTTACATGGCTAAACACTTATAAGGTCCCAAAGGCGAGACCTATTGGCTATGCCAATGCTTGTTTAACAAGGGAGCGGGACTTTAATGCTGGTATAGCCTAGCTATGGAGGGCTATAAGACTATTTGAACATTCCGCCTGTAGAGGGCAGAATGTTCAAACAAATTAAACAAAGGCCTCCTGGAGCCCGAGGTGATTGAAATCCCCCGGGCTTCGAGAGGCCTTTGTTCACAGCAACGGCTGCGAAAGACAACACTGGAATGTTGGAGCTCTGGGCTTCTACCGGCCATTAGAAGCCCAGAGCACTCCATTGTCTTCAGTGGAGCTCCCAACATTCTAATGTTCTAATCTGTTTTAATTATACTGTCCCAGGAAACATTTGATGGGAATAAACATAACAGGTCGCCCAAAACCGTCCTAGACAATGTCTGGAACACCCCCTCTGGGGGAGTCCGGGATTATCATGCTGGAGGCCACTAAGGAAATGCTCGGGTCCGCTCCCAGTATTAGGCTCGTACGTATCTGATTGACATGGCGGACCAGGATAGGTTTTTGTCTGCGGTTTGTTCATACCTGAATGATCCACAGTTGGTTTGTTTTATTCAAACTATGATGTTTGTATGTACATACATTTTGTTGGCACAAACTGCACTTTTTATTTATGTTGTATTTGTCCGTGACTTTTATGGCCTTTGGACGAAATAAAGTACTTTTTGACTTTGGAAGGATGTATTCAATGATTGATGAAAGGAAGAAAATATTAACGGATGGAAGGAAAATTGGAATACTGGATAAATGAAAGGAAAGGTGGAAGAAATGTCAGAAAGGATGTATGGCATGTAAGATGCTATAAAATAAATCACATTACAGCATTTTTCAAAATTGTGGGAAGATCCCAGACCCCTCCTACATAGGGTGAGATCTGCTCACTTGTCTCACATCTTGCCATTCTTCTTATTGTTCAAAGTGGGCGTATTTTATTTTTCTGGCTACTCCCTTGCTTAAATGGCTAATGTTCTTGTAAAATAAATACATTTTGTATTTGTATTTCTTTGGCGGTAATGTTTTTATAATAGAAATACCATAAACAGTGACCTAGGATAAATTAGAACAGAATCACCTGGGTGACAACATATAGCCATAAGATTGAGTGCATTAGTGAGGACAATGGCAAGACACTAGGTACATTAATATGATACATAGTTTTATATATACTACATGATGATTTTGGGGTTGAGGACAGCAGTAGGGGAGTGAATAGAGGAGGTGTGTTCGGGTGAGCAATGGCTTGACTCACAGTGGAGGAGGTGAGTTTTAAGAAAAGTTTTGAAGACTGAGAGGGAGGGGATAATTCTGAGGTCACAAGAGTGGACCATCCAATAGAGTGGCGCAGGAAGTTGGAATGAGAAAGAATATGATTTAAGAGAGTTTTGGGTAGAGTGAAGAGGTGGAGGTTATCAAAAGACAAGGGGCAAAAAGTAAGCCACACAATAGGGTTCCAGACTGGTATGGGAAAGGTAATATATGAATCAACTTAACTCTCAGGCAGTATTGGTATTTATTGAGCAACAGGAGCATTTCAATGAAGCGTTGTACATAGGAATAGATAACACCACATAGGTCAATAATTCCTTGTGGGAGACATATAGGGATAATGGTAAGTATGATGGATGGTGAGTAATGACACAAAACAGTACATAAATTGATGTCTAAGAAATCTTTAAAGTAGCAAATTTTGGAGAGAGGGAGCAATGTAAGTATATTAGCTTAACCATCATTGCCGACTTACAGAGGGAGTGCACATTTAAACCAATCATGAACGGTGGATTGAAGAGATAGAATACATGATGGCATGTCCACGAGCAACGTCTTGTGAAGAGTCCCTGTATAGTACATTACTGGCCCCTCAAAGCCACAAAGAGCAGTTTGGGTAATCCTAGAAGTTTGTGACTAGCACAGTGTAAGTTACAATGTGTTAAAATCTGCACACATGCCACTCAAAGTCTGAGTTTATTAACAAAAGTAAAAGAATCTTCTGTGAATCATAGTCACAGCCAGCCATTGGGTCGTCCAGCAAACTTCATTGGATCATAGTCTACCCACAGACTTTCCATGAACACACATGCGTTGGTAAAACAACGAGGAACACAGGTGTCTAAGTCTGAGACCATGAGAAAGTAAGAAGCCGACCTTCAGATAGTTACAACAATGTATTCTCGCTGGATCTCGATGCCCTTGTCGCTGGTGGGACGGATCTCCTTAGCAAAAATGGTAATATTACCTAAATTACTATATTTCTTCCTCAATATACCATACCATCGTGGACGCCCTTTTTTTCCACACACTCCAAACTCAGCTAGTTAGACTGACCTGGGGAGGCTGGCAACCCAGAGTGAGATGGACCATACTCGCTCAGCCCTTTTTGCGAGGAGACTTCGAAGCCTCGGATATGGAGCTATATTTTCTATGTGCACAAGCCCACTACGCGACTTATTGGTTCAAACCACTGCCATTCATGCTCCACCTGGCTATTGGACAAGGCTATATGGCCCTCCTCCCTACAACCTCCTTCCTAGGGGTACGAGTCCTTGGAGAGGGCTCCACTCACTTCACTGTGGCATGCACCAACCTTGCATTGACTGAACAAACCTCTACTGTACTCACCACTGGTGCCCCTTCCTTATCACCATCTCACTCCGGTTACTCACGAAGTCTCGTGTCTCAGCATGCTTCGTAGGAGAGGAATAGGTACCTGGGGGATCTCTATCACGAGGGACTGTTTAAAGATCAGGAAACACTGCTAAGTGGGGAGGGCCATCATGCCATTGGAGATTTTTTTATACATCAGGATCAGGCATGATGTCAGAGCTAGTACCCCCAACTTTCCCCAGGAACCCCCCACTCTCAACGTACTACATACCCTACTACAGGCGACTGGACCCTCCACACTCGACGTACTACCAACCCTACTACAGGCGACTGGACCAGCGCATGTACTGTCCAGACTTTGCTGTGCCACTCTAATAGAATGCCCTGACATGCGGAACGGTTCAAGGACGGGATGGGATCAGGAGTTAGACACTCCACTCACTGATAAGCAGTGGCTTTACTGCTGCAAACAAACAGGCAGGATAACGGCATACATCGAGTTTACTATACACCAGCGAGACTATACAGATATAAATCACGACCTGACGACTGTTGCGATGGATGCAGACAGGAAGGAACGGGCTTCTTGCACCTAGTGTGGCAATGTGAGACAATATACAGGTACTGGGTAGAGGTAATGGCTGCTCTGTCCAAAATGGTAGGCGCCCCCATTCACCTCTCCCCAGTCACAGCACTTTTGGGCTAGACTGAGGAATTGCAGGTCATGTACAGGAAATTCATCTCACTGGGGCTGCTCCTAGCAAAGCGAAGGATAGCATGCAGATGGAGCCGAGGGCAGGCTCCCAAATTTAAGGAGTGGCTGAATGATCTCATATATTGTAAGGATCAATTAACAACATACGCGGAACTCTTACCGTTGACTTCCCATCCAAGGGACATTTGGGATCCTCTGCTGACTTATCTGCTAGAATGCCCATATTGACGTTCCACATAGAGGGTCAGGAGGCTCTTACCACCTTTACCCACATTGAACAGCTATAGTCACACAAGGGCGGAGAGGACAACACATGTATACGTGGCATATGGAGACGCATCCACTTAACTGCCTGATGCCACACTACGTATTCCCACATTGCGAGGTGACACACGTTAGAGGCGTCAGACACAATCCAACAGTCACAGGTTGAGTACCCAGGAGAAACTGTACTAATTTACAAGGCAAACTCCTAAAAGATGTTATTTTTGACCCATGACTACTGTGGTAACTAATGAATCATTTTACGTACATTCAAATGTAACAGCCGGCAAATTGTGAATGCACTACTGTACCTTGCTGCAAAAATGAATAAAAACTTTTTTTTTAAAAAGACAGTTACAACAATGTAAACATTTGCGGCTGAGCAAACTGAAGTTCATTTCGTGTCTCAGGAACCAAGATGTCAAAAAGAGACTCTAAACATTATAGACCGACACTAATGCTAAGTAAGGCATTAACTCACATTTCACGGATCTATGAAACTCTTAATTATTTTAAAGACTAGAATCAGTAGCACTGGGCTCTGTTTCGAAGGGACAGTCAATCAATCTGGTGTCAATATGCTGAAGTAGGCTTCTGCCTGTCGCAGGTATAACTAGTCCTTTGTGAGATATTGTATCACCCTATCCAATAGGAAGGAGGGAAAACCCAGTAGTACGTTGTTGCAGTAATCAAGTCTGATGAGCATTAGTGCTGAGTAAAGTAGCCATGGGGAATGGAATATTTGGACAGATTTTACAAATATTTAGTTCTTGATTCCTACTGTGTATGGCATTCATGGAGGACTCCAGGAATTTGGTGGGGTTGGCGTGTGACCATTGTTTCTGACTGTTGATGCCAGATGTAATCAGAGAGAAAAGACTAGACTTACAAAGAAAGTTAGGTGTTCAAGAGGCAGGGAAATAGATTATTTGCATTTTGGATGAGTTTGGCATGAAGGAATGGAGTAAAACCCTGCAGCGGATGGCCCTGATGCAGCCTTTTCCCCCCATCTTTTTCAACCCACTTTACAACCAACCCCCTCTGCGCACATTCAAAGGTTGTGCACCTGTGCAGTGAGATTTTACAGCAGCAGAGCCTGGCCTTTATAAAAATGCATGAAATAATCACTATGTAAAATAAATTCCAACTTTAACCTCTTTGGATGTGTCCCCTTCAATCATCTCTTACTGTGCACTGTTCCAGCCATCCCATCCCTGGCAGACCCTACCCTAACTCTACTCTCTTAAAATGCCACCACCCCTCCTCTGAGTTGGTGCACTCATTGTCCTACATTCCTTCAATGTTTTGTGACGTTACATAATTCGCAGGTTGTGTCCCCCCCCTAGGACATTTGGAAGGTGGCTCCTCTGGCTGACCCTACAGCAGGAACTAATCAACTGGGAAATTGATGGAGTGGCTGCTCCAATCTTGCTCTGTTCCCACTTTGTATGTACCTTGTCTTTTATCAATGTACTCTGCCTGAGGAGCTTCTCTCTCGCTGTTATATTTGTAGTTGTACAAGCAACAGTGTCTCGTCCGATATGGCGGAGGAGCGTCGCCCCCCCCCCCGCTGAGAGCCAGCTGAGGGAAACAGGAAAAATAAAACGATGATAATCTGGTTTAGAGCCAGCCAAGTCTGGGTGAGGCGGGGCTTGGCTGTCTTCACAGCCAGCAGGGGAGGAAAAGTGCACACTGTAAGTACGTATGATGGTTTGGCCGGCCGTCTTAGGCCTGCCAAACCGTCATGCGCACCTATTTATTTATTTATAAAGTTTTATATAGCGCGAACATGACCCCTGAGGGTATCAGAGCGCTTCACATAATGGAAGGGAAGAACAAAGTAAAGGGGAAATTGCAAAGGGGGTAACAGAGAATAACATAATTAACTTATAACAATGTACCAGGAGGAGAACAAACATTACTTAATAGGGTATAACAGACAACCCTGAGCTTTACAGTTGTTAGGCCAAAAAGAGTGTAGTCAGGGGTCATTGAGAAAGCAGATGATCCATGACCATTTAAGGCAAGAACTTGTTCATTAGGTTTATTTTTACTTCATGTTTGAAGGCAGCCATGTGGGGGATTCTGCGGACTTCCGGTGGGAGAGAGTTCCAGATCTTCGTGCCGACACAGAGAAAGCTCTGAGCCTCGTTTTCTTTTTGTGAAAGGTCTGAAGTTTCAATAGGAGACAATTTGCACTTCTTGATGGTCTACCCCCTCCTGATAGTTCTACCTTTTGAGCCAGGTAACCGAGGGTTTTGAAATGGAGGGCTTTGTGCGCCAAAAAAGCAATCTTTAGCTGTATTCTTCCTTCGTAGGGTAACCAATTTAGAGATCATAGGGCTGGGGATATGTGTTCATTTCTTTTTGTACCCGTAATCAATCTAGCAGCTGCATTCAAGGAAGCCCTGAGTGGGGCCAAGGTATATTTGTGGAGGCCACAGAGCGTAGCGCTACCATGGTCGAGCCTCTGCAGGACAGGCGCTTGAACCACCTGCTTGAAGTCCTCTTGTGAAAGGAATGGTTTTAGATTTCTAAGAATCCTCATTGGGTGGTTAGCACCCTTACACATCTTACTAATATGGTTCTTCATGTTCAAGTGCGAGTCCAGGGTGATTCCGAGAGATTTAGCTGAATCAATGATATGAGGGGAGCCGTTGAAGGCAGTGAGGTGTTTTATCCTGAGGTCTATCTTGGGGGTGCGGTTAGGAGGAGATATGAAAAGGAATTCTGTTTTGGCAGTGTTGAGCAGGAGGTGATTCTCAGTTAGCCAGTTTTGGGTAATCGTCAGGGTGGAGTTGAGTGAAGTGAAGTCTTCAGAGGAGGTGATTTTCAGGTAAAGTTGCGTGTCATCCGCATACATATGAAAAAGAATGTTCTTGGAGTTTAGAGCATTCGCTAACGGTTCCAGGAAAATATTAAAGAGTGTGGGAGAAAGGGCAGACCCTTGATGGACCCCCTTGGAGACTGTAGAAGGCTGGGATAGGGATTGATTCACCTTGACTCTATGGGATCTATTGTGAAGGAAGGACGAGAACCATTGCAATACCAGACCGGAAAGGTCCATCCTGTGTTCCAGAATGGCTAAGAGGTTGTCGTGATTAACCGCGTCGAAAGCTGAGGAAAGGTCAAGGAGGATTAGGAGGCAGGATTCGTTATGGTCTAACATTTTTAAAATGTCATCCATAATGTGAGTGAGCGCCGATTCAGTGCTGTGATGGCTCTGAAAACCAGATTGATGTTCATCCAAGAGTTTGAAATTCTCAATGTGCGTGCAGAGTTGTGATTGCACGCATTTTTCTAGGAGCTTAGCCAGAGTGGGGATGTTGGAGATGGGACGAAAGTTGTTGAGATCAGTTCTGTCTGCATTAGGTTTTTTAAGAATGGGTGATACCTGAGCTGCTTTTAGACATTCAGGGATCTTGCCTTGTGATAAAGAAGCGTTGACAATCTTTGTCCAAAGAGGGATGAAGGCATCCTTGATTTCTTTGAAGACAGACAGTGGCAACGGGTCGCTGAAGTGATTAGAAGGGTTGATACTAAGAAGGGTTTTGTAGATGTCATTTTCACTGAGGGGAGTGAAAGAGCCCCAAGTGGCCTTGTTCTTGGTGCCAATACTAAGAGGCTTTAATCTCTCAGAGAGGGCAGGATGAGCCGCAATCTCATATGATGAAAGAAGGGCCTTCTTAGATTCAAGGTCAATACTGATGAGTTTAGTTTTCTCCATAAAGAAAACAGCCAGATCGTAGCATGAAGGAGAGTCGTCTCCTGAATCCAGGTGGTTGGGTGCTTTCGCTGATTGTTGTTTGACAATTTAAAAAAGTTTCTTAGGGTGATTTGAGACTTGAATAAGTTGGGATCTGAAGTAATCGGCCTTAGCAGTCTTGATTTTTTTATTATAAGAGCTCCTTACCGATCTAAGGACTTTTAGATGGTCCACGGAAGGTTTTAATCTCCATAAACGCTCAGCTGCCCTTAAGTTGCGGCGTTCAGAGTTTAGGTTGTCGTTGAACCAGGGTTTGGAGATTTTGGAGGAGGCATTTTTTTGTTGGAGAGGTGCTATGGAATCCATGATACCAGAGATAGTGGAGTTATAGAAGTCAGTGAGATCATGTACATCAGTCATTTCATCTTGGGAAGACAAGGCCTATTAGCATTCGATTGCCAGACCTTCTGTGTTAATATTCCTGAGGTCCCTTTTCCACTGTTTAATTTTCTTCGGTTGATCCCTTTTCCGGATCCCCTCCCTGTTAATAAAGAAGAAGATGCAGTAATGGTCAGACCAATCACAAAGGGTAATGTCCTCCAATGTGATGGTATTACCTTTTGAAATGATGAGGTCCAGAATTTCTCCTTTGTTGTGAGTTGGCCGGTCGCAGAATTGGGTACGGTCCAGATCCCATAAGAATGAGTTTAGGCAGATCACCGCTTGGTCATTGGGATTAGACCAGTGAAGGTTGAAATCACCGATGGAGATTTGGGACACTGAGGGGTTGTCGTTGGAAGAGATGATTTCCATTAATTGTTCAATGAAGAGGACGTTATCACCAGGAGGGTGGTAGAAAGTATGAAGTTTGCAAACCGGGAGGTGATTACTAGAGATGTTGAGGCAAAGGTATTCAACTGCGGATGGGATGGAGGTCTCTATGTGGGAAACAGATAGTGTATTCCGGTGTATACAAGCTAGTCCACCGCCCTGCTTCTTAGATCTGTCTAGACAGATTATGTCATGACTAGGAGGTACTAAGAGGTCTAAGATAGGTTTGGAGAAAGGATTTAGCCATGTTTCCGTGAGGATGATGATATCTAGCTCATTGTTTTGGATGAGGTCAAAGATATCAGAGGCATGTTTGCTGGCTGATCTACAATTGAGTAGTGCGCATTTCAGACGTATAGGCGTGTGGGATGTAGAAGTCTGAGTGAAGTTCACTTGCTTGAGGTTGTCACTATTTACGACTCTGCGGTTGTTAGAGGGTTCCCTGTGTGGGTTGGCGTGAATGGCTTGAATTTGGGCCATGGAGATCTTGTCAGTGTCTAGAGGGATAGAGTAAGAGAGGAGTAGATCCTCAATATCACTCATTCTTCTAGGGCGGGAGGGGGAATTGGGGAGGGGTAAGGTTTTAGAGATAAGGTGCGAGGAGTGCTGGTCTAGGCCAGTGGGTGCGCTGGCGGAGACTGTGGACAGCTTTCCTAAGGAAATAAGAGAACTGAGCAAGGGTAAATGGTCAAGTGAGAGGGCTTTCAGTTCATGGAGTTCGTGAGAGAGAAGGTGCACTTGGAGAGATAACTTGTCCAGACGCGCAGCCAGGTCTGAGTGTTGGTTCAGGGATAGAAACTGAGGGGAGAGATCCGGGGAAGAGGGGGGCCTTCGAGGGATGTCTGGATGAGGTGAGGCGGAAATGCGAAGGTCCGGGGGAGGGGATGCGTCCTTAAAATCTTGGGGAATCCCTGCTCGATTGGAAGGAGTGAAAGGGGAAGGAAGGAGGGTGGAGGGCCAGTTGTGTTGTGTAATGGAGGTTGAGTGTGCTAGGATAAGAAGATACTATTGAGGGCGATCTTTTGTGCTCCGTCGGCAGAGAAGGCGTAGATAGTGAGGCCCTGGATGGGAGAGCGTCCGCAGAGAGAAGAGGGGGTATGTCTTGAGACGGCATCCCGAATAGGGAAACGCAGAGAATCTGGCTTGCGATTGGCAAGATGAGTGAAACATTAGGCCCGCCATCCAGATGTGTTGATGGTCGATTGGAATGCGAGACTACTATAGGGGATTGAATCTCGCCAAAATCTGCTATGGAGTGAGTAGGTAGAATTATGAGAACTTAAAGTACTCCCTGAAGTGGAGGGAGGTGAGCTGGATAAATCCAATGAATTAGAAGGGTGTGTAAAGGAATCAGAGGATTTAGCCGTCACTGCTTTCTTGAGGGTAGGGAAAATACAGTCCATCTTGGCTAGATTGAACTTAGAGGCTTGTATGACAATGATACCATTATTGTAGAGATTGATGGTGGCATTAGCTTTGAGGAAAGGTGAAGGTGAAGTTATTAATTTGAGACCATGTGGGGTTTTCCTAGCGTCCTTTATTCGAAGCATGGAATAACGGACATTCCGCCAGCATGCCCGTTTTCTGGTGTAGAAAATGAGGTCATTAGACAGAATACCCTTTTTTGCTCAGATGTAGACGTCGGAGATTAATGTTTCAGGTCTAGATTTGAGTGAGCAATGTTTGTGCTTTTTACCCGCATCTTTGGAGAGGTTAGGCGGATAATTGATAGTGAAGGCATTGGATCCTGTAGGGTCAAGACTTATCTCCATTCTGAGACAGGCCAGTGGCGAGTATTGAAGACGGGGTGGGACCAATTTACGTGTTTAAGGAGGTGAGAAAGAACTTGAATCAGAGGTAAGTTGTAACTAAGAAGGCAGTGATCAAAGTGAACAAGCAGCACACACTTTGAACGAGTAATTCTGATGACGATATTTAAGTAATTGGAAAGGCTATGAAAGACTACAGGTGGACCTGGGTGGAACTGGATAAATATCGTTATGTCGCTCGTTCTCACTTTTTCTTTTTGATTACTTCCTTTCTTCTGGATATGTCCAAAAATACTATCTTCCCAACATTTAACTTAAAGCATCTCTCCTTCACTCCCTGGAGATTTGGCCATTATGAGCAGTCACAGATGGCTGCCAAATTAGCTGTGTTGTGTGTTGGAGGAGGTTAGTCCTCTTTTGGTTTCCATGTAGCTCAGACGGATTGGCGCCATCTTGTGTGCATAGCCCAGACCAGTGATAAGATGGAGGTTTTGGGCCTTGAGGGCCCTGCTGGTGGGCAGTGCTGGGTCAAACCAAGCCCACGTCTCCCAGGGTTCCCTCCCCAGGCTCGCTACACAATGCGGGCAGTATGAGTCATCCTCCGGGGCCAGTGCCCTAGTTGATATGTTCCTGCGATTGGGCTGAACTGGGCAGAGGCAAGCGAGTCCCAGACTCGCCAGAGCGCTCTCTCTCTCTCACGGGCAGGTCGGCCGGGGTGGATTAGCATGTGGGCCAAAGGTGCGGTCGCGTGTCAGTCCAGGCAAATCGGCAGCGTCAAGCGGGCCGATCCAAGACTCCAAACATTGGCAGAGGGGAGGCAGCCACTCACCGACTCACTTGCTCAATCCGGGGGGCAAATTCTCCGGATCCCGTCAAGGGCTCCTCTCTGGCAGCGGCTCACCGTGCTGACAGACGCTCACAGCCTTGGGACAAGAAGCGAGCATGTCCTGACGATGTTGGGGCTCGTCTAACTCTCCCGGCTACATCCACCTCACCGCAGGACTGCGGTGTGCCCCAGGTGACGAGCCCGCAAGATTGTGTTGCACAGCCGGGTCGGAGAAACAGCACAGACTCCCAGGCACTGTCTGAGTTGCAAACCAAGCCACTCAGACCAATCCTGGCACTGCTCTCATGCTATATTGAGAGACATGCGGAACGGCTCAAGAACAGGATGGGATCAGGAGTCAGACACTCCACTCACTGATAAGCAGTGGCTTTACTACTTCAAACAAAGAGGCATTATGACGGCATACATCGAGTTTACTATACACCAGCAAGACTATACAGATATAAATCACGACCTGACGACTGTTGTGATGGATGCCGACAGGAAGGGACGGGCTTCCTGCACCTAGTGTGGCAATTTGAGACAATATACAGGTACTGGGTAGAGGTAATGGCTGCTCTATCCAAAATGTTAGGCACCCCCATTCACCTCTCCCCGGTCACAGCACTTTTGGGCTAGACTGAGGAACTGCAGGTCACGTACAGGAAATTCATCTCACTGGGGCTGCTCCTAGCAAAGCGAAGGATAGCATGCAGATGGAACCGAGGGCGGGCTCCCAAATTTAAGGAGTGGCTGAATGATCTCATATATTGTAAGGATCAATTAACAACATACGCGGAACTCTTATTATTATTGGTAGCTGGGACTTATAGAGTGCATAGTCACCGACAGGTCTCTTAGCGCTATGAGAGAGAGCCTAAACCTCACCAAATCCGCATGTACATGCACCAGACTTGGCCTATGTAGTGCCCCAGGCTTCAGTAAAAAGAAGCGTCTTAAGTTTTTTCCTAAATGGAAGGAGGGTGGGTTCCCTACGAAGGCTTTCCGGCAGCCTGTTCCAGAGTTGCGGGATCACTACCAAAAAGGCTCTGCCCCCTTTGGAGGATGTGTTAAAGCGGGGGCAGGTCAAGAGGCCTGTTTCAGATGATCGAAGGGTACGACCTGGCACATAGTTAGTAAGGCGCTCCTTAATGTAGGCTGGGTCTCGGCCATAGATGGCTTTGTGGGCTATGCAGAGACCTTTAAACCTGGCTCTCTGTTTGATCGGGAGCCAGTGCAGCTGCTGCAGTAGGGGGGTAGGATGTGCCCACCTTGGGAGCCTGAAGATTAGTCTGGCTGTGTCGTTCATAGCCACTTGGAGTTTTGTTAGCAACTTCTCAGGGAGGCCAATGTACAGAGAGTTACCATAATCCAGCCTTGACATGATCATTGCCAACACGGCCATCCATAGTGCGGTAAATGAGAGAAGAGGGGCAAGTCTCCGCAGCTGTCTCAGTAAGCCCACACATGTCCCTGCCACGGTGAATACCTGGTTCGACATGGAGAGCTTGGCGTCTATCTTTATGCCAAGACTTTTTACAACCGGGGCTGGCATGGGGGTGGTACCTAACTCTCGTGGCCAAAAAAAGGTCGCTCCCTTGGTTGTTTCCAGTGGTAATGGCCAGTACCTCAGTTTTGTCGGGATTAATTTTGAGAGAGTTGGCTGTCATCCAATTGACCGTATACCTAAGTATGTTTTGCATGCGTGCGTGGGCCAAGGGTGAGTTATCAATCCGGATGATAATTTGCGTATCATCGGCGTAATTGAATACTTGGCACTCCATGCGAGCCAGAGCAGCCACCAGAGGCTGTAGGTAGATGTTGAAAAGGAGGGGGGACAGTGCTGATCCCTGAGGGACTTCACGCGTTAGAGCGCCAATGTTGGACACCCGATCAGCCAGCTGGATCCTTTGGGATCTACCTGACAGGAAGGACGAAATCCACTGATGTGCCAGTCCCTGGATGCCCAGCTCTAAAACCCACGACAGTAGTTGGTCATGATTGACCGTATCGAATGCTGCGGATAGGTCTAGTAAGACCAGGGCGCATGGCTTCCTGCTGTCGGCCGTAAGTCTGAGTTCGTCCATCACTGCCAGCATTACCAGCTCCGTGCTTTGATGAGCCCTAAACCCTGCCTGTTTCGTCTGGAGCAACTGTTGTTCCTCAATAAAGTTTGATAGAATTTTCAGCACACGTTGTTCCAATACTTTTGCCAAAAGGGGAGCTGGGAGATCGGCCTATAATTCTTGAGGTTAGCTAAATCCGCCCTGGTTTTTTCAGCAGGGGGTTCACCCTGGCTTCCTTAAAGTTGGCCGGGACATAACCTGTTTCCAGTGACCAATTGAGCAGGTTGAGGACCTCGCTCTCTACCCCGGGTAGGGCCATCCGAAACACCCTTGGAGGGCAGGGGTCTGCTGGCGACCCCGATTTGACGCTGCCCGTTAGAAGGCTCAGAGAGTCGTGGTCGAGCCTTGGAAAGATGGTAATGGGCTTGCCGTGGGTAAGCGGTGGAGGGTCCACCGCCAGGGAGCACTGGTCGACGGGCGTGCTGTGAATATCCCTTAGGAGGTCACTGACTTTGTTGAGGAAGAAGGACTGGAACTTATTACAGTCCTCGGGGCTGGCAGGGTGTTTCTGTTCTTGTGTCTGCCTAAATTCTTTTAAAATTCGAAAGGTCTCTTTCTGTTTGTTGTCGGCGACCAGGATCCTAGCTTCATAGTATTCAGCTTTCCTGGCTATAATGGCTTTTTTATAAGTTGCAAACACAACTTTATATTCACTGAGAGCCTCTGGGTCGTACGATTTCCGCCAGGCCCTCTCATATTGGCGCAGTGTTTGTTTTTTCCCCTCAGGTCCTTGTTAAACCAGGGGGCCCCCTTGCCTTTGTACTTAACTCTCTCCCTACATGCAGGTGCTACCTTGTCAATGGCTTCACTTAGCCTGCCAATGAGGGACTTGCTTTCCTGGTCGAGGTTTCCCAATATGTGGATTTTAGGGGACGTTTTACGCAGAGTGCCCACTAGGTCACTTTCCTTTATTTTGTTCCACCCTCGCAGCACTTTCCACTCTGGGGGTGGTTGTGCTGGACAACCAGCAAGCGCGACCAGGCACCTGATCAGATAGTGATCCGACCAGCCGCAAGGACTGATATCCGTCAGGCTGGCCGGAGGCTGAGTGGTCCATACCAGGTCGAGGGTGTGTCCCTTATCATGGGTGGGGGAGTTTACAAGCTGTTGAAGTCCCATGGTGGTCAAAGCCTCCTCCAGCTGTTTAGCGTGTGAGTCTCTGGGCACCTGATCCCAGTGATAGTTAAAATCCCCCATCACCAAGAGGCACTGATACCGGGAGCAAAGATCACTGACTAACTCAGTGAATAGCTCGGTGAACCGGGGGGTCGCTCGAGAGGGGCGGTAAACCACCAGTACGATTAGGCAAGCCGCGTGGTAGCAGAGCTTTGCTCCTAGGATATCTGCGCCCTCGATGCTCTCAGCAATTAGCGTCTCTGCCGTTAGCTGTCTATTGTAGAGAATCGCTACACCCCCTCCTCTTGTTCTTCCCGCCCTGTTATGCCATAGGGCAGCATATTCCCGAGGCAGGGCGGCTACTATATCCGGGGCTGAGGTGTCCTCTAGCCAGGTTTCTGTGAACCCCAGGATGTTCAGGGAGCCGTCCTGGAGGAGCGAGAAGACCTGCAAGGGTCCTCATCTGTAGTCCCATGTGATGTTCAGAGAGGAGTCAGGACCTGCACTACCATCTCCACTGCGAGAGAAGTCAACTCCTGCCTTATGATGGCTCGTTCAGATATAGGCCAATACCTGCAATACTGTGTTCTAGGGAATGAAGTACAGAGATGGATCAACAGCGGCATAAATGTGCTGTGCTAGAGGAGTCAATACCCTGCATTACCATAGCCCACTCTGAGAAGAGCCAATACCTGCACGGTCATGCCCGGTCTGAGATAATGCATTACCTGCATTATCTCCAGGGGCACTTCCTCGTCCCCTTCCTTACAAGCTGAGGTAGTGAGGAAGTTCACCTTCCAGACCATCAATGTGCACTCACAAATCCAAACCCCTTCCACCACTCTCTGGGGAGGAGCCATAAAAGGGGTCCATATCCACTCCTCCTGTTTTTTAGCCACTGTTTCGCTGAGACAAGTGTGTCTTGTTTGAGCCCCGGAGGGCTGTAACTCACCCCTGCACTGGAGCAGTGTGTTCAGCACGAGTGGCGAGAGTGGACTTTTTTCCTCTGGTCACTTCTCCAGTGGTGGGACAGGGGGCATCGTCTGTAAATTGAGGCTCATTTTAATGGCTTGCCCTTACGAGCGGGCAGCCAGATGCCATCAGGATGATAATCCATTTTGGTCCAGCTCCCTACAGCAACCCTGTCTGTGTGGCAGCTGCCCTCTCTTGTCCCTGTGGGGAGGCCCTCTTGGGGGTTGGAGGGACACCTTCTTGAGCTCTTTCTCTTGCCAATGCCCATGCTGGTAGCCAGCTATGTGTGGGCTGCATGCTACTATTATTGTGTGCATGACGGTGAGGCCTTGTAGTCTTTCCTGAGTGTGTCCAGGGCACGAGGCTTACAGCTCTCTGTGCCGCTTCCAGTGCTGGGTTGCGACTTCCTGCTAACGGGTAGCTTGAGCATCCTGGTGTCCAGTGTGTTTGGGTTACCTGGGGTGATGTGTGGTGCTCTGTGGTTCTATAGCTTGTCGGAGGATCCTTTCTTGGTGGGATACCTTTTCCTCAGGGTTAATAAGGTTACCTGCTTATGCTCAGGCTTTTCTCTTGTTGGTCTGGGCATGTCACTGGGCACCCAGGAGGTTCAGGACCCTGTCAGATATGGGTCACTGCCTTACTTGACCATGTGCTGCTCAGAGATGAGCGAACACCTCCAATACCATGTGCTGTGTGAGGAGTCAATTCCTTCATTATAATGGCACATTCAGAAACAGGTCAATAACAGCACACGAGTCCTATTTGTGGAGGAGTCAATACCTAAATCCCCATGTTTTGCTCAGATGTGGGTCACCAGCTGAATAATTTTGTGCAGCTCCAGCTGAGCCAATACCAGCATTACCATGCAATAGGACATTGTTCGTAGAACTGAAGAGATCGAGTTTTAATGCCCGGAATTTGTAACCGAAAATAGTTATATCTCATGAGTTTAAGCTTCGACGAAGGACATACTAATTGTTCTGGTCGTTAAAGACATGTTGGTTTTTTCTGAAACCAAAAAATTGCAAGCGCAGTCAGTTTAAACAATATTTTCAATACAATTAATTTTGAGATTAAGAAGTAAATCATGCAAAAATTCCTGCATTACCATGTCCTGTTCAGATCAGGACAAATGCCTGCAGTATCATGTGCTGCTCTGAGAGGCGCCTACAGTTGTACTACTGAGTCATGTTGGGAAAGGAGTCCATTCCTGCATTATGTGCTGTTCTGAGATGCACCAATTCCCACATTACCAAGCCCTGTTCAGATCGGAGTAAATGCATGTATTACCATGTCCTGTTCAGAGGTGAGACCACATCTGCATTGTCATGTGGTGTCGGTTGTTCTGCAATGTCCTGTTCGGAGAGGAGTCAGTCCCTGCATTATCATGTGCTGTTCTGAGATGTAACAATCCTGCATTACCATGTCCTGTTGTGAGGGGAGACCGCGGTGCTGTTTGGAGATGTTCAATTCTGGCGCTAACTTGCTGCTTTATAAACTGGCGCATGCTCGCGTTACCATGTTTACTCAAAGGGAACTCGGGAATAGGCGAGGGACACTCCGAATGTCGGCCCTCCCACCCCCTGAATGTTTCAGGTGGAGTCTTCCTCAGCCAACAAACGCGCCCTCCCGAGAAACGAGAGAGGCAGCGTTAAGCAACATCAGAGGAGAAACCGAGACAAGTAAAACGATCCACTGATGACGGCCGAGAAAAAGCCACCCCAGGCCAATCCAAACAGAAACGAACAGTATTTACAAGCTTTAGAAGCCACAGACCGCAGGATACAATCCAGGGAAGAAATCCGAGATCACTGACGTAAACTTTTCCCGAGGCCCAGACGTCCAATGAAAACTCGAAGGCTTGCAGCAGTGAATTATTTCAAATGCCGCGAGCCGCAAGCCGTACACATCGCCTGTCCGGGCGCGTGCACATCTCCTGTACCCCTTCGCTAGCAAAACCGACGACAATAGATCTCACCAAGGCGAGCAGCGCATGCGCTGCGTCGCTAGGCGAGACCTAAAAACGACTCCAACAATGAATAAAAGCAAAGTTTTACCGCGCACAGAGCACACCACCAAGAGGAGGTTTAGCGCGTCTCTCTCTTACCGTTGACTTCCCATCCAAGGGACATTTGGGATCCTCTGCTGACTTATCTGCTAGAATGCCCATACTGACGTTCCACATAGAGGGTCAGGAGGCTCTTACCACCTATACCCACATTGAACAGCTAAAGTGACAAAAGGGCGGAGAGGACAACACATGCCTACGTGGCATATGGAGACGCATCCACTTAACTGCCTGATGCCACACTGCGTATTCCCACATTGCGAGGTGACATAGGTTAGAGGCGTCAGACACAATCCAACAGTCACAGGTTGAGTACCCAGGAGAAACTGTACTAATTTACAAGGCAAACTCTTAAAAGATGTTATTTTTGACCCATGAATACTGTGGTAACTAATGAATCAATTTTGGTACAGACAAATGTAACAGCCGGCAAATTGTGAATGCACTACTGTACCTTGCTGCAAAAATTAATAAAAACTTTTTTTTTTAAAAGACAGTTACAACAATGTAAACATTTGCGGCTGAGCAAACTGAAGTTCATTTCGTGTCTCAGGAGCCAAGATGTCAAAAAGAGACTCTAAACATTATAGACCGACACTAATGCTAAGTAAGGCATTAACTCACATTTCACGGATCTATGAAACTCTTAATCATTTTAAAGACTAGAATCAGTAGCACTGGGCTCTGTTTCGAAGGGACAGTCAATCAATCTGGTGTCAATAGCATGAAGTTGGCTTCTGCCTGTCGCAGGTATAACTAGTCCTTTGTGAGATATTGTATCACCCTATCCAATAGGAAGGAGGGAAAACCCAGTAGTACGTTGTTGCAGTAGTCAAGTCTGATGAGCATTAGTGCTGAGTAAAGTAGCCATGTGGAATGGAATATTTGGGCAGATTTTACAAATATTTAGTTCTTGATTCCTACTGTGTATGGCATTCATGGAGGACTCCAGGAATTTGGTGGGGTTGGCGTGTGACCATTGTTTCTGACTGTTGATGCCAGATGTAATCAGAGAGAAAAGACTAGACTTACAAAGAAAGTTAGGTGTTCAAGAGGCAGGGAAATAGATTATTTGCATTTTGGATGAGTTTGGCATGAAGGAATGGAGTAAAACCCTGCAGCGGATGGCCCTGATCCAGCCTTTTCCCCCCATCTTTTTCAACCCACTTTACAACCAACCCCCTCTGCGCACATTCAAAGGTTGTGCACCTGTGCAGTGAGATTTTACAGCAGCAGAGCCTGGCCTTTATAAAATGCATGAAATAATCACTATGTAAAATAAATTCCAACTTTAACCTCTTTGGATGTGTCCCCTTCAGTCATCTCTTACTGTGCACTGTTCCAGCCATCCCATCCCTGGCAGACCCTACCCTAACTCTACTCTCTTAAAATGCCACCACCCCTCCTCTGAGTTGGTGCACTCATTGTCCTACATTCCTTCAATGTTTTGTGACGTTACATAATTCGCAGGTTGTGTCCCCTCCCCCCCAAGACATTTGGAAGGTGGCTCCTCTGGCTGACCCTACAGCAGGAATTAATCAACTGGGAAATTGATGGAGTGGCTGCTCCACTCTTGCTCTGTTCTCACTTTGTATGTACCTTGTCTTTTATCAATGTACTCTGCCTGAGGAGCTTCTCTCTCGCTGTTATATTTGTAGTTGTACAAGCAGCGGTGTCTCGTCCGATATGGCGGAGGAGCATCGCCCCCCCTGCTGAGAGCCAGCTGAGGGAAACAGGAAAAATAAAACGATGATAAATTGGTTTAGAGCCAGCCAAGTCTGGGTGGGGAGGGGCTTGGCTGTCTTCACAGCCAGCAGGGGAGGAGTAGTGCACACTGTAAGTGTGCAGGATGGTTTGGCCGGCCGTCTTAGGCCTGCCAAACCGTCATGCGCACTTATTTATTTATTTATTTATAAAGTTTTATATAGTGCGAACATGACCCCGGAGGGCATCAGAGCGCTTCACATAATGGAAGGGAAGAACAAAGTAAAGGGGAAATTGCAAAGGGGGTAACCGAGAATAACATAATTAACTAATAACAATGTACCAGGAGGAGAACAAACATTACTTAATAGGGTATAACAGACAACCCTGAGCTTTACAGTTGTTAGGCCAAAAAGAGTGTAGTCAGGGGTCATTGAGAAAGAAGACGATCCATGACCATTTAAGGCAAGAACTTGTTCATTAGGATTATTTTTACTTCATGTTTGAAGGCAGCCATGTGGGGGATTCTGCGGACTTCTGGTGGGAGAGAGTTCCAGATCTTCGTGCCGAGACAGAGAAAGCTCTGAGCCTCGTTTTCTTTTTGCGAAAGGTCTGAGGTTTCAATAGGAGACAATTTGCACTTCTTGATGGTCTACCCCCTCCTGATAGTTCTAGCTTTTGAGCCAGGTAACCGGGGGTTTTGAAATGGAGGGCTTTGTGCGCCAAAAAAGCAATCTTTAGCTGTATTCTTCCTTCATAGGGTAACCAATTTAGAGATCATAGGGCTGGGGATATGTGTTCATTTCTTTTTGTACCCGTAATCAATCTAGCAGCTGCATTCAAGGAAGCCCTGAGTGGGGCCAAGGTATATTTTGGGAGGCCACAGAGCGTAGCGCTACCATAGTCTAGCCTCGGCAGGACAGGCGCTTGAACCACCTGCTTGAAGTCCTCTTGTGGAAGGAATGGTTTTAGATTTCTAAGAATCCTCATTGGGTGGTTAGCACCCTTACACATCTTACTAATATGATTCTTCATTTTCAAGTGCGAGTCCAGGGTGATTCCGAGAGATTTAGCTGAATCAATGATATGAGGGGAGCAGTTGAAGGCAGTGAGGTGTTTCATCCATAGGTCTATCTTGGGGGTGTGGTTAGGAGGAGATATGAAAAGGAATTCTGTTTTGGCGGTGTTGAGCAGGAGGTGGTTCTCAGTTAGCCAGTTTAGGGTAATCGTCAGGGTGGAGTTGAGTGAAGTGAAGTCTTCAGAGGAGGTGATTTTCAGGTAAAGTTGCGTGTCATCCGCATACATATGAAAAAGAATGTTCTTGGAGTTTAGAGCATTCGCTAACAATTCCAGGAAAATATTAAAGAGTGTGGGAGAAAGGGCAGACCCTTGAGGGACCCCCATGGAGACTGTAGAAGGCTGGGACAGGGATTGATTCACCTTGACTCTTTGGGATCTATTGTGAAGGAAGGACGAGAACCATTGCAATACCAGACCAGAAAGGCCCATCCTGTGTTCCAGAATGGCTAAGAGGTTGTCGTGATTAACCGCCTCGAAAGCTCAGGAAAGGTCAAGGAGGATTAGGAGGCAGGATTCGTTATGGTCTAACATTTTTAAAATGTCATCCATAATGTGAGTGAGCGCCGATTCAGTGCTGTGACGGCTCTGAAAACCAGATTGATGTTCATCCAAGAGTTTGAAATTCTCAATGTGCGTGCAGAGTTGTGATTGCACGCATTTTTCTAGGAGCTTAGCCAGAGTGGGGATGTTGGAGATGGGACGAAAGTTGTTGAGATCAGTTCTGTCTGCATTAGGTTTTTTAAGAATGGGTGATACCTGAGCTGCTTTTAGACATTCAGGGATCTTGCCTTGTGATAAAGAAGCGTTGACAATCTTTGTCCAAAGAGGGATGAAGGCATCCTTGATTTCTTTGAAGACAGACAGTGGCAACGGGCCGCTGAAGTGATTAGAAGGGTTGATACTAAGAAGGGTTTTGTAGATGTCATTTTCACTGAGGGGAGTGAAAGAGCCCCAAGTGGCCTTATTCTTGGTGCCAATACTAAGAGGCTTTAATCTCTCAGAGAGGGCAGGATGAGCCGCAATCTCATATGATGTAAGAAGGGCCTTCTTAGATTCGAGGTCAATACTGAGGAGTTTAGTTTTCTCCATAAAGAAAACAGCCAGATCGTCGCATGAAGGAGAGTCGTCTCCTGAGTCCAGGTGGTTGGGTGCTTTCGCTGATTGTTGTTTGACAATTTAAAAAAGTTTCTTAGGGTGATTTGAGACTTGAATCAATCAATCAATCAATCAGGGGTTTGTTAAAGCGCGACTACTCACCCGTAAGGGTCTCAAGGCGCTAGAGGTGGGGGGGGGTGCAAGTTCCATCCATCAAGGAGGGGGTCTGTCGAAGAGTCAGGTTTTGAGGTTTCTTGCGAAGATGGGGAGCGATGTTGTCTGTCTGAGGTGGAGCGGAAGGGCGTTCCATGCTTTGGCCGCGAGGAAGGAGAAGGAGCGTCCTCCCGATCTGGTCTTTCTGGTGCGGGGGACCACGGCGTAGGAGAGCTGGGTTGATCGTAGGGTCCTTTGGGGTGCGTGGAATTTGAGTCGGCTGTTCAGGTATGCTGCTCCGGTGCCGTGGAGGGCCTTGTGTGCGTGGGTTAGCATCTTGAAGGTGATTCTCGCCTCGACAGGGAGCCAGTGGAGTGTGCGCAGGTGCTGGGAGATGTGGCAGTGTTTTGGCAGGTTGAGGACCAGTCTTGCGGCGGCGTTCTGGATGTTCTGTAGCTTGCGGGTGAGGTTTTTGTTTAAGTTAAGTTTGAATAAGTTGGGATCTGAAGTAATCGGCCTTAGCAGTCTTGATTTTTTTATTATAAGAGCTCCTTACCGATCTAAGGACTTTTAGATGGTCCACGGAAGGTTTTAATCTCCATAAACGCTCAGCTGCCCTTAAGTTGCGGCGTTCAGAGTTTAGGTTGTCGTTGAACCAGGGTTTGGAGAATTTGGAGGAGGCATTTTTTTGTTGTAGAGGTGCTATGGAATCCATGATACCAGAGATAGTGGAGTTATAGAAGTCAGTGAGATCATGTACATCAGTCATTTCATCTTGGGAAGACAAGGCATATTAGCATTCGATTGCTAGACCTTCTGTGTTAATATTCCTGAGGTCCCTTTTCCACTGTTTAATTTTCTTTGGTTGATCCCTTTTCCGGATCACCTCTCTGTTAATAAAGAAGAAGATGCTGTAATGGTCGGACCAATCACAAGGGGTAATGTCCTCCAATGTGATGGTATTACCTTTTGAAATGATGAGGTCCAGAATTTCTCCTTTGTTGTGAGTTGGCCGGTCGCAGAATTGGGTAAGGTCCAGACCCCATTAGAATGAGTTTAGGCAGATCACCGCTTGGTCATTGGGATTAGACCAGTGAAGGTTGAAATCACCGAGGGAGATTTGGGACACTGAGGGGTTGTCGTTGGAAGAGATGATTTCCATTAATTGTTCAATGAAGAGGAAGTTATCACCAGGAGGGTGGTAGAAAGTATGAAGTTTGCAAACCGGGAGGTGATTACTAGAGATGTTGAGGCAAAGGTATTCAACTGCGGATGTGGTGGAGGTCTCTATGTGGGAAACAGATAGTGTATTCCGGTGTATTCAAGCTAGTCCACCGCCCTGCTTCTTAGATCTGTCTAGAAGGATTATGTCATGACTAGGATGTACTAAGAGGTCTAAGATAGGTTTGGAGAAAGGATTTAGCCATGTTTCCGTGAGGATGATGATATCTAGCTCATTGTTTTGGATGAGGTCAAAGATATCAGAGGCATGTTTGCTGGCTGATCTACAATTGAGTAGTGCGCATTTCAGACGTATAGGCGTGTGTGATGTAGAAGTCTGAGTGAAGTTCACTTGCTTGAGGTTGTCACTATTTACGACTCTGCTGTTGTTAGAGGGTTCCCTGTGTGGGTTGGCGTGAATGGCTTGAATTTGGGCCACAGAGATCTTGTCAGTGTCTAGAGGGATAGAGTAAGAGAGGAGTAGATCCTCAATATCACTGGTCGCAAGCTCTACCATCATCCTTCTAGGGTGGGAGGGGGCGTTGGGGAGGGGTAAGGAATTTAGAGATAAGGTGCGAGTAGTGCTGGTCTAGGCCAGTGGGTGCGCTGGGGGGGACTGTGGACAGCTTTCCTAAGGAAATAAGAGAACTGAGCAAGGGTAAATGGTCAAGTGAGCGGGCTTTCAGTTCATGGAGTTCGTGAGAGAGAAGGTGCACTTAGAGAGATTGCTTGTCCAGACGCACAGCCAGGTCTGAGTGTTGGTTCAGGGATAGAAACTGAGGGGAGAGATCCGGGGAAGAGGGGGGCCTCGAGGGATGTCTGGATGAGGTGAGGCGGAAATGAGAAGGTCCAGGGGAGGGGATGCCTCCTTAAAATCTTGCTGAATCCCTGCTCGATTGGAAGGAGTGGTAGGGGAAGGAAGGAGGATGGAGGGCCAGTTGTGTTGTATAATGGAGGTGCTCATAGGGAGGTTGAGTGTGTTAGGATAAGAAGATACCATTGAGGGCGGTCTTTTGTGCTCCGTCGGCAGAGAAGGCGTAGATAGTGAGGCCCTGGATGGGAGAGCATCCGCAGAGAGAAGAGGGGGTATGTCTTGAGACGGCATCCCGACTAGGGAAACGCCGAGAATCTGGCTTGCGATCGGCGAGATGAGTGAAACATTAGGTCCGCCATCCAGATGTGTTGATGGTCGATTGGAATGCGAGACTACTATAGGGGATTGAATCTCACCGAAATCCGCTATGGAATGAGTAGAATTATGAGAACTTGAAGTACTCCCTGAAGTGGAGGGAGGTGAGCTGGATAAATCCAATGAATTAGAAGGGTGTGTAAAGGAATCAGAGGATTTAGCCGTCACTGCTTTCTTGAGGGTAGGGAAAATATAGTCCATCTTGGCTAGATTGAACTTAGAGGCTTGTATGAGAATGATATCATTATTGTAGAGAGTGATGGTGGCATTAGCTTTGAGGAAAGGTGAAGGTGAAGTTATTAATTTGAGACCATGTGGGGTTTTCCTAGCGTCCTTTATTCGAAGCATGGAATAAAGGACGTTCCGCCAGCATGCCCATTTTCTGGTGTAGAAAATGAGGTCATTAGACAGAATACCCTTTTTTGCGCAGATGTAGACGTCGGAGATTAATGTTTCAGGTCTAGATTTGAGTAAGCGATGTTTGTGCCTTTTACCCGCATGTTTGGAGAGGTTAGGCGGATAATTGATAGTGAAGGCATTGGATCCTGTAGGGTCAAGACTTATCTCCATTCTGAGACAGGCCAGTGGCGAGTATTGAAAGGGGGGGGGACCAATTTACGTGTTCAAGGAGGTGAGAAAGAACTTGAATCAGAGGTAAGGTGTAACTAAGAAGGCAGTGATCAAAGTGAACAAGCAGCACACACTTTGAACGAGTAATTCTGATGACGATATTTAAGTAATTGGAAAGGCTATGAAAGACTACAGGTGGACCTGGGTGGAACTGGATAAATATCGTTATGTCACTTGTTCTCACTTTTTCTTTTTGATTACTTCCTTTCTTCTGGATATGTCCAAAAATACTATCTTCCCAACATTTAACTTAAAGCATCTCTCCTTCACTCCATGGAGATTTAGTCATTATGATCAGTCAAAGATGGCTGCCAAATTAGCCGTGTTGTGTTTTGGAGGAGGTTAGTCCTCTTTTGGTTTCCATGTAGCTCAGACGGATGGGCGCCATCTTGTGTGCATAGCCCAGACCAGTGATAAGATGGAGGTTTTGGGCCTTGAGGGCCCTGCTGGCGGGCAGTGCTGGGTCAAACCAAGCCCAGGTCTCCCAGGGTTCCCTCCCCAGGCTCGCTACACAATGCGGGCAGTATGAGTCATCCTCCGGGGCCAGTGCCCTAGTTGATATGTTACTGTGATTGGGCCGAACTGGGCAGAGGCAAGCACGTCCCAGACTCGCCGGAGCCCTCTCTCTCTCACGGGCACGTCGGCCGGGGGGGTGGGGGATTAGCATGTGGGCCAAAGGTGCGGTCGCGCGTCAGTCCAGGCAAATCGGCAGCATCATGGCGGGCCGATCCAAGACTCCAAACATTGGCAGAGGGGAGGCAGCCCCTCACCGACTCACTTGCTCAATCCGGCGGGGCAAATTCCCCGGATCCCATCAAGGGCTCCTCTCCGGTAGCGGCTCACCGTGCTGACAGACGCTCACAGCCTTGGGACAAGAAGCAAGCATGTCCTGATGAAGTTGGGGCTCGTCTGACTCTCTCGACTACATCCACCTCCACCGCAGGACAGCGGTGTGCCCCAGGTGACGAGCCCGAGAGACTGTGTTGCACAGCCGGGTCGGAGAAACAGCACAGACTCCCAGGCACTGTCTGAGTGGCAACCCAAGCCACTCAGACCAATCTTGGCACTGCTCTTATTCTATATTGAGAGCAGGCTGGATCGTGCAGGGAATCTGTGCTGGTATCCCAGGGACTGCTGGGACACCGGCAGGAGAGAAGAGGAGCACGGACAGGGCCGGACTGGGAACCCAAAGCAGCCCTGGCAATTTTGTAGGACCATCCCCCCCCTCCCACCTCCACCACTGGGGGAGAGGGGGCAGGTGGGGGAGCAAGTGTGAAGCACTGCTGCTTTTGTTACTGGGGGCCGATAATGCTGCAAAACAAGCCCCCACCCTTCCACCCTCCCAGAAAAATGCCGGATGCCTGCTACAGCTAGTCCTGCCCTGAGCACCGAGGCAGCCAGCAGCATCGGAACAGGTAAGTTTTTTTAATTATAATTATTTCCCTAATCCCACATCCCATCCCTCCCCCGTTCACCCACCCCCCATCCCCCCCACTTGAGGTGTTTGGCGGCAGCCACTGTGTAAAGGACCTTTCTGTATTTCTCTTAAGTTACCATGGAAGAGGAGTGAGGCATTTCTACCCCCCTCGTGTCAATAAATGCAGGGCACGTCTTCCATTCTGCTTCTCTCCTCTCCTAAACACCAAGCCCAGACCCACACTTAGAAGCTCTGTTCCCTTTCGCATTTACCGCAGAGCCTGGCCCTTTGGGAGACTCCTCCTGTGTATGGGACTCTTCCATTGGGATTTATCCTAGTTCTCTAAAATGTATTTTACACCAGAGGCCAAACCAATTATTTGCATTGCCTAATGATTATCGCATATTTAAGGCATGTTATCAGACATAGGAATGGGTTTTGCTGGAAAAAAGAGAGAACCGCATTCCTCCTCCTAACAGCTCCTCATTAGTGTGAAGCATCCTCCCATTTGTGGGAGAGTCAGGGTGAGTGTCACGTCCACTCAATTGTCCACAGCTGTACTGTTCATGCTTTCTTGCTCTAAAACATTGTTTTTGTAATGCTGTCACCACTTTTTTTCAAAAGAGAAATAGTGAAGGTTTCTGGGACACAGTGCAAAGATTTTGATCTTGGAGAGTAATAGTAAGGGATGTGGGGATAGTGTTCACCAAGGGCAGATGTTCAGAAGGCTGCATGGGTTTGAAATGGGCAGAAGTGATGAGTATTTAGGTCTCTCCTACAGACAGATGTAACTCTGTGGACAATGCTAATATTTACAGAGGGCTTTGGGCCAGCAATTACTTGCCATTGTCAATATTGCTTGCTTCTTATTCGATGCCATCCCTTCCTCTTTCTGTGTGTGCTCTATTCTGGAGCTTACCTTCTTTACCATCCTTTTGATTGGATGTCTTGTATCCTTTAACTTCTCAAATTCAGGGAACCGCTTTCTTTTTGTTTCAGCACACATGGCATGGGAATGCATGTGTTTTCATGTTCTGTCCCTCATGTGCTTCAAATACTCATCCCCACATGTACTGCGTGGTGCTCCAGCTCCTGCCTCCCCAGTGCTTTCCCCACCGCTCCCTGCCTGGCTTTTGTTTTTTAATTATTTTTTATCTTTCCAACACTGCCGCAAGCTCCTCCATTGTCCCCCCCCTCCCCCCCCCACTCGTTCACTGGTTCAGCCAACCCATCCCGTCACTGAATTCACAGTTTCAATTTATTAAAAATAAGAAAAAAACTCTTTTCTTCGCTCATCTCCCCACGTTGATTTCCGCCCTCACCGCGCCTTCATTGCTCACACTACCTATCCGGGTTGGTGTTTAGAAAAAAAAATGGAGGGGGTTGAAGCACTTTCCTGTGGGACCATCCTTTTTCTAAACCGCAGGAGTGTCTTTTTTGTATAATAAAATATCCTAATGGCCCTGACACTCAGGGAGTTTTCATCCAGGGTGTGGGGTCATTCTCTTTAATATTTTTGTTCGGGACACTGGTGGTCTCTAACAGGAAAAAAATCCTTCTGACTGCCCGCTCTAAATAGGGTGGACAGTCTGTTGTACTTACACCAATGGCCCCAAGTTCTTTGGGACGTTGGTGTAAGATTTTCACTGGCACAGCCAGCGGTGGCACCAGTGGCAGAACATTGACAGTCTGCCTGACTTTAAATAAAGTAAGTTTGCCTACAGGGTACTTTACCCCATTTGTAGTGGAATACATTGTCGGCCAAATTCTAAATTGGACCCACATTCCTTTCTATTTGTAACAATTGTATTTGGATAATCTCTGATTATTCCCATTAGACAATTTGATACCAATTTATAAAGGCACTCAAGACTATGTCAAGTAGTACTAGTGTAGTAGTACTCAGTGGTGGCTGCTAGCTATGGAGAGTGGTGGGCAGGCAAATGGGTGGTGGGTGCATGCACACGCAAACCTGTATAAACTAAATTCATGCTGACATGCATTATATTATTATTTTAAAGTTAAATTGTTTAACTTTAAAATGATAATGTAATGCATGTCGGCGATTTAAGGCGTACGTACACATGTAAAATACATTAAAAAAAAGGAAATAAAAGTCACTTACCTTGCTGCACTTCCTTGCTCTGGTCCCAGTGTTCTTCTCTCCTCCAGCGCGGGCTCAGCCAACTCCCCTAACCAATCCTGACTCTGCTCTCACGCTATTAAGCAGCATATGAGAAGCGGCAGTATTGGATGGAGCAGGCTCTCTCAGCAGTCCAAAGGGCACTGGAGGCCTGTGCTTGCTCTAAACCAAGCTGTTCAAGACAGCTGGCTTCAGAGGTTTAAAGTGTGCATGTCTGGCTGGCCATCGCAAGACAGCCGGCCAAAGAGACATGCAGACTTTAAACTTAAAGTGCCAGCCCAATACTCCTCTCTGCAGTTGCCACTTAGCAGCAGCCCACCCCATCCTGACACTCGGCTCGGTACAATGGTTTGAAGAGTTGTTTATTTCCATTTTCTTCTTCATCTGGTGGCATTTTAATAAGTGGGGCAACGCTTCTCCGCCTTAACATAGGAGCTGCCCCGGTAGTACTTCACATACTCACGAATGCCTTTATATAATGGCCCTCACGGCCAGTATAATAAACGTCCTTCAGGAAGACTGCAAACGACAGGCATGAGGAAGGAAGCCTCCCTCTCAACAAGTGGTGACTCACACAGCTCTCTTAATTTCAACAAATAATAAGTGACTCGTTTTGGAAAACATAATTGACGGAAAACAAATAAACTTTTTCCTCCAGCCAGTACTAGACTGCCCTTTGAGCCATTCTGACATTAACCCAGTAGGTTGCAGGCTAGAGGGCTGCTTTTAGAGCAGGATGTGCTGCTATGACCCAACCATGCCCATGGCCTCCAGCAGTGTGGGTCTGCTATGAATGTTTTTGCGAGGGCTGTTTCATGTTCCCATTGCAGCAGCCATGTCTCCAGGTCCCCTCATAAGGAAGGCAACTCCCGCAATGGGCCTTTTATCTCAGCCAGGTTGTCCACTGCCTTGACTAAGTTACTACATTTACAGTTTCCTTCCCCACGCCCTGAGTTTCTGCCCCCAAGCAGGCTAGTAACTTCAGCTGCCGAGAGATTATCTGCTGCCTGGCTTTCACATGCTCTTCACAGGGCAAGACACAGATGATCCCTACTCTGTGGTTCTGTTTCTCTTTTCTTGGACAGAACGAGAAGCTCCAGGACATGCACTTCTGACCGGAGAGCCGCCAAACCAGAATGCCAATACTCCTTACCAAAAAGTGTGTGACATGTTGGGATAGCTGATGCAACAACAAGGTGATGGATGGAATGCTTCACTTAATCTCAGTCAGTGGCACTTGATCGGGCTGCATCCTAGTCCATCGTTTTCCACCCACCATGCCACCTCAGTACGGACCCGGCCATTTGCAAATCATTCTTGACCCTGCTGCAATAGGAACTGCCAGGCCAGGTCCTTCCTGAACCAGAACACAAGCAGCCCAAGACCGAGTTCACCCTAATTAGTGGGTCCTGCGCTCACCGTGCACTGGAAACGAGCTATACCTGGCTGATGAGACCTAATAAGGGCAAAACTGGTCTTGCGTTGCTTGTGTTCTAGTTCAGGGAGGACCAGGCCTGGAAGCTCGGGCTGGACTGTTCCCATTGAAACAGGGTCAACACTGCTTTGCATATGGCTGGGTCCAAACTAAGGTGGCATGGTGGGTGAAAAATGATGGATTGGGATGCAGCCTGAACGATTACCAGTGGCTGAGATTAATTCAAGCATTCCATCCATCACTTTGCTTTTGATCGGATAGCGGATGTCACATCTGTCATGGATCTAGGGTCACCTGTTAACTGTATCCAGGTAAAGATGAACACAGACCACTGAAATGCATTCTGTACATTAAACAGACACTTTGCCCAGTTTTAAAGTTAACTTGCTTTCAGAAATATGCGTTACACATCTGGTAACCCCATAGAACTTCAGGGGCAACATGCAGTGTTTAACTTTCTCATCTTTGGACAGTACTCCACATCTGCTAACTAATTTTCAACATGTTTATTGCACTGACGTCCAAAGTTAAAAATCTGTCTGTTGTCTAAGATCTCAGCCAAGGTACAGCGCTTTTGCTAACAGTTAATGAAATCCTGGGCCTGTGTTTGCCAGGCTTCTTCCTTCTCTCTTGCTGCCTCGTCCTGTATGTGACAACTTTTGTATCTCTTAACGGCTGCAACCTGTGGTTGTTAGTATCAGACACAAACTCACTTCAGGGAAAAGGTCTGTACAGAGGTCAGTTACCTTCGGAAAAACTCTTCACACTACATCAGAGTTATGAATACAGTTGACAATCTCAAATAAGTTTTGAAAGGAGTGACCTTGTGCATATGTAAATGTCCAGTATTTGTAAAGCGTGAACAATTACCCGAAGGTGTCAAGGCGCTGGGGGCCCTCGGGAAGATTAAGCGAGCTATTGCCCAGAGTCACATGGTGCTGAGCTGCCGGGGATCGAACCGTGAGCCCCCCGGGTTCCGTAGTCGTTCGCCCTGGCCGCTGCGCCACACCTCTTCCACAATGTCTCCCAAGCAGTGCAGACTTAAGAAGTGCTCATGTGGTAGTTTGGAGTCTCACTCACGCAGCTTCGTACTGTGTCAGCAGTGTGTTTTCAGTGCTTTGAGTCTCACTCAGGCAGCTTCTTTCTGTGTCAGCAGTGTTTTCAGTGCTGTGAGTCTCATGCAGGCAGCTTCTTACTGTGTCAGCAGTGTGTTTTCAGTGCTCGGCGTCCTACTCATGCAGCTTCTTCCTGTGTCAGCAGTGTGTTTTCAGTGCTCGGTGCCTCACTCATGCAGCTTCATACTGTGTCACCAGTGTGTTTTCAGTGCTTGGCATCTCACTCATGCAGCTTCTTACTGTGTCACCAGTGTGTTTTCAGTGCTTAGTGTTTGACTCATGCAGATTCTTTCTGTGTCAGCAGTGTGTTTTCAGTGCTTGGCATCTCACTCATGCAGATTCTTACTGTGTCAGCAGTGTGTTTTCAGTGCTTGGCGTCTCACTCATGCAGCTTCGTACTGTGCCAGCAGTGTGTTTTCAGTGCTTGGCGTCTCACTCATGCAGATTCTTTCTGTGTCAGCAGTGTGTTTTCAGTGCTTGGCATCTCACTCATTCAGCTTCGTACTGTGCCAGCAGTGTGTTTTCAGTGCTTGGCGTCTCACTCATGCAGCTTCTTACTGTCACTAGTGTGTTTTCAGTGCTTAGTGTTTGACTCATGCAGGTTCTTACTGTCTCAGCAGTGTGTTTTCAGTGCTTGGCATCTCAATCATGCAGCTTCTTACTGTGGCAGCAGTGTGTTTTCAGTGCTAGGCGTCTCACTCATGCAGCTTCTTACTGTGGCAGCAGTGTGTTTTCAGTGCTTGGCATCTCAATCATGCAGCTTCTTACTGTGGCAGCAGTGTGTTTTCAGTGCTAGGCGTCTCACTCATGCAGCTTCTTACTGTGTTAGCAGTGTGTTTTCAGTGCTCGGTGCCTCACTCATGCAGCTTCATACTGTGTCACCAGTGTGTTTTCAGTGCTTGGCATCTCACTCATGCAGCTTCTTACTGTGTCACCAGTGTGTTTTCAGTGCTTAGTGTTTGACTCATGCAGATTCTTACTGTGTCAGCAGTGTGTTTTCAGTGCTTGGCATCTCACTCATGCAGATTCTTACTGTTTCAGCAGTGTGTTTTCAGTGCTTGGCATCTCACTCATGCAGCTTCGTACTGTGCCAGCAGTGTGTTTTCAGTGCTTGGCGTCTCACTCATGCAGCTTCTTACTGTCACTAGTGTGTTTTCAGTGCTTAGTGTTTGACTCATGCAGGTTCTTACTGTGTCAGCAGTGTGTTTTCAGTGCTTGGCGTCTCACTCATGCGGCTTCCTACTGTGTCAGCAGTGTGTTTGCAGTGTTTGGCGTCTCACTCATGCAGCTTCGTACTGTGTCAGCAGTGTGTTTGCAGTGTTTGGCGTCTCACTCATGCGGCTTCCTACTGTGTCAGCAGTGTGTTTTCAGTGCTTGGCGTCTCAATCATAGCAAAACCAAAGGGGATGATGGACGGAGTGTTGAACATTGCAAGCACTCACCCCCAGTCAACTGATCTGGGTTTAATCCATCATCATTCTTTAGCTCACTCCGCCACCCCAGTTCAGACATGGCCATATGCAAATCAGTCTGACCCTGTGCCTCATGGGAACAGTCTAGCCCGAACTGCCAAGCCATGTCTTCCCTGGTCCGGAAACAAGTATCCTGGGACCGGTTTCTGGCTTACAGCCGTCATCAGCCAGGCTATCTTGAATCCAGTGGCAAAGTGAGCAAGAGACCCACGTCTGGGCATACCCTGCAAACTTAGGGCGAACATAGCAAAACCGAAGGGGATGATGGATGGAGTGTTGAACATTGCAAGCACTCACCCCCAGTCAACTGATCTGGGTTTAATCCATCATCATTCTTTAGCTCACTCCGCCACCCCAGTTCAGACATGGCCATATGCAAATCAGTCTGACCCTGTGCCTCATGGGAACAGTCCAGCCCGAACTGCCA
Source organism: Calotriton arnoldi (assembly GCA_963921515.1). NCBI lineage: Eukaryota > Metazoa > Chordata > Amphibia > Caudata > Salamandridae > Calotriton > Calotriton arnoldi. The sequence goes on from CAWUFW010002941.1 coordinate 541,073, forward strand.
AGCCATGTCTTCCCTGGACCGGAAACAAGTATCCTGGGACCGGTTTCTGGCTTACAGCCGTCATCAGCCAGGCTATCTTGAATCCAGTGGCAAAGTGAGCAAGGGACCCACATCTGGGCATACCCTGCCAACTTAGGGCGAACATAGCAAAACCAAAGGGGATGATGGACGGAGTGTTGAACATTGCAAGCACTCACCCCCAGTCAACTGATCTGGGTTTAATCCATCATCATTCTTTAGCTCACTCCGCCACACCAGTTCAGACATGGCCATATGCAAATCAGTCTGACCCTGTGCCTCATGGGAACAGTCCAGCCCGAACTGCCAAGCCATGTCTTCCCTGGACCGGAAACAAGTATCCTGGGACCGGTTTCTGGCTTACAGCCGTCATCAGCCAGGCTATCTTGAATCCAGTGGCAAAGTGAGCAAGGGACCCACATCTGGGCATACCCTGCCAAGTTAGGGCGAACATAGCAAAACCAAAGAGGATGATGGACGGAGTGTTGAACATTGCAAGCACTCACCCCCAGTCAACTGATCTGGGTTTAATCCATCATCATTCTTTAGCTCACTCCGCCACCCCAGTTCAGACATGGCCATATGCAAATCAGTCTGACCCTGTGCCTCATGGGAACAGTCCAGCCCGAACTGCCAAGCCATGTCTTCCCTGGACCGGAAACAAGTATCCTGGGACCGGTTTCTGGCTTACAGCCGTCATCAGCCAGGCTATCTTGAATCCAGTGGCAAAGTGAGCAAGGGACCCACGTCTGGGCATACCCTCCCAACTTAGGGCGAACATAGCAAAACCTGGCCTGGCAGTTCGGGCTGGACTGTTCCCATGGGGCACAGGGTCAAGACTGATTTGCATATGGCTGGGTTCAAACTGGAATGGCATGGTGAGCAAAAAACGATGGATTTAGGCCCAGATCTCTGTACTGGGGTGAATGTATGACATTGTTCTGCATTCTGTCCATCAATTGTTGTTTTTGCATGGCGTCTCAATCATGCAGCTTCTTACTGTTTCAGCAGTGTGTTTTCAGTGCTTGGCATCTCACTCATGCAGCTTCGTACTAAGTCAGCAGTGTGATTTCAATGCTTGGCGTCTCAATCCTGCAGCTTCTTACTGTGTCAGCAGTGTGTTTTCAGTGCTTGGCGTCTCACTCACGCACCTTTGTACTGTGTCAGCAGTGTGTTTTCAGTAGTTGGGAGTCTCACTCAGCTTCGTACTGTGTCAGCAGTGTGTTTTCAGTGCTTGGAGTCTCACTCACGTAGCTGTCAGCAGTGTGTTTTCAGTGCTTGGTGTCTGACAAATGCAGATTCTTACCTTGTTAGCAGTGTGTTTTCAGTGCTTGGAGTCTCACTCATTCAGATTTGTACTGTGTCAGCGGTGTGTTTTTAGTACTTGGAGTCTCACTCAGCATCGTACTGTGTCAGCAGTGTGTTTTCAGGGCTTAGAGTCTCACTCATGCAGCTTCATAATGTGTCAGCAGTGGTTTTTCAGTGCTTGGTGTCTGACAAATGCAGATTCTTACCATGTTAGCAGTGTGTTTTCAGTGCTTGGAGTCTCACTCATGCAGATTTGTACTGTGTCAGCAGTGTGTTTTCAGTACTTGGTGTCTGACTCATGCAGATTCTTACTGTGTCAGCAGTGTGTTTTCAGTGCTTGGAGTCTCACTCAAGTAGCTGTCAGCAGTGTGTTTTCAGTGCTTGGTGTCTGACAAATGCAGATTCTTACTGTGTTAGCAGTGTGTTTTCAGTGCTTGGAGTCTCACTCATTCAGATTTTTACTGTGTCAGCAGTGTGTTTTTAGTACTTGGAGTCTCACTCAGCTTCGTACTGTGTCAGCAGTGTGTTTTCAGTGCTTAGAGACTCACTCATGCAGCTTCGTAATGTGTCAGCAGTGGTTTTTCAGTGCTTGGTGTCTCACTCATGCAGCTTCTTACTGTGTCAGCAGTGTGTTTTCAGTGCTTGGTGTCTGACAAATGCAGATTCTTACTGTGTTAGCAGTGTGTTTTCAGTGCTTGGAGTCTCACTCATGCAGATTTGTACTGTGTCAGCAGTGTGTTTTTAGTGCTTGGAGTCTCACTTATGCAGCTTTGTACCGTGTCAGCAGTGGTTTTTCAGTGCTTGGTGTCTCACTCATGCAGCTTCGTACTGTGTCAGCAGTGTGTTTTCAGTCCGTGGATTCTGACTCATGCAGATTCTTACTGTGTCAGCAGTGTGTTTTCAGTGCTTGGAGTCTGACTCAGCTTCTTACTGTGTCAGCAGTGTGTTTATGGTGCTTGGAGTCTCACTCGTGAAGATTTATACTGTGTCAGCAGTGTGTTTTCAGTACTTGGTGTCTGACTCATGCAGATTCTTACTGTGTCAGCAGTGTGTTTTCAGTGCTTGGAGTCTCACTCATGCAGCTTCGTACTGTGTCAGTGGTGTGTTTTTAGTACTTGGAGTCTCACTCAGCTTCGTACTGTGTCAGCAGTGTGTTTTCAGTGCTTGAAGTCTCACTCATGCAGATTCGTACTGTGTCAGCATTGTGTTTTCAGTGCTTGGAGTCTCACTCATGCAGATTCGTACTGTGTCAGCAGTGTGTTTTCAGTGCTTGGAGTCTCACTCAGCTTCTAACTGTTTCAGCAGTGTGTTTTCAGTGCTTGGCGTCTCATGCAGCTTCGTACTGTGTCAGCAGTGTGTTTTCAGTGCTTGACATCTCACTCATGCAGCTTCGCACTGGATTTAACCCAGATCCTTGTGACTGGGGGTGAATGTTTGCATTGTCCAGCATTCCGTCCATCAATTGTTTCTTTTGCATTTGTCGCCCTAAGTGGGAAGGGTATGCCCAGACGTGGGTCCCGTGCTCACTACACCACTGGATTCAAGCTAGCCTGGCTGATGAAGGGTGATGCCCTGAAACCGGTCCCAGGATGCTTGTTTCTGGTCCAGGGAGGACCTGGCTTGGCAGTTCGGGCTGGACTGTTCCCACAAGGAACAGGGTCAAGACTGATTTGCATATGGCTGGGTCCAAACTGGGGTGGTGTGGTGAGCAAAAGAATGATGGATTTAACCCAGATCCTTGTGACTGGGGGTGAATGTTTGCATTATCCAGCATTCCGTCCATCAATTGTTTCTTTTGCTTCGTACTGTGTCAGCAGTGTGATTTCAGTGCTTGGAGTCTCACCCATGCAGATTTGTACTGTGTCAGCAGTGTGTTTTCAGTGCTTGGAGTCTCACTCAGCTTCTTACTGTGTCAGCAGTGTGTCTTCAATGCTTGAAGTCTCACTCACGCAGCTTCATAATGTGTCAGCAGTGTGTTTTCAGTGCTTGAAGTCTCACTCAGCTTCTTACTGTGTCAGCAGTGTGTTTTCAGTGCTTGGCATCTCACTCACTCAGCTTCGTACTGTGTCAACAGTGTGTTTTCAGTGCTTGGCGTCTCACTCATGCAGCTTCGTACTGTGCCAGCAGTGTGTTTTCAGTGCTTGGAGCCTCACTCAGCTTCTACTGTGTCAGCAGTGTGTTTTCAGTGCTTGGCATCTCACTCACCCAGCTTCGTACTGTGTCAGCAGTGTGTTTTCAGTGCTTGGAGTCTCACTCATGCAGATTTGTACTGTGTCAGCAGTGTGTTTTCAGTGCATGGAGCCTCAGTCCTGTAGCTTCGTACTGTCAGCAGTGTGTTTTCAGTGCATGGAGCCTCAGTCCTGTAGCTTCGTACTGTCAGCAGTGTGTTTTCAGTGCTTGGAGCCTCAGTCCTGTAGCTTCGTACTGTCAGCAGTGTGTTTTCAGTGCTTGGAGCCTCAGTCACTATGAAGATAACTATGATGACTGTTTTTTTTAAGCCTCAGGTCAGGAACACATAAAATGTGTATGTGGTCAGTTTTATTTTGCAGCTTGCAGTAATAACAGCTTTAGGGCCAATCCCAATCCTATAACCTTTTAGTAGCATCTTCTTTTAATTTACTGATATTTAAGCTTCTTTCTATGCTAATCACAGAGTCTTTAAGCACCGTAATAACAATGATGTGGTAGCGGTTACTATCCCTGATGATGTGTTGAAGTGCTTTATGGTGGGTAGCATGCTGCTCAGTAGCCCAAGGTTAGTGGTTAATCCAGTGGTTGCTAATTGTTGCTGTTTATAGTTGGTTATTGGGTTAGACCTTTGCTTTTAGGCAATGGTTAGAGACTGTGCATCCAGTTTCTTATGGTAGATTAAGTTAGTAGGAGTTTGGTGTGGTTACTGGTGAGAGTTCATCCAAGAGGAAAATTAGATAAGTACTTAGGCTGTAGCAGGTTGGATATTGTTATATTGTAAGTGGAGGTGGTGATTTGGAATGAGCCATAACAGGGACCGTAGCTAGGCTAGGACATGATCTATAGTTAGACTGCATGGTATGGTTACCTAGAAGGCAAGTTTGTGATTTGTGAGTTTGTTGAAGTATAGTAGAGAATAAAGCAGACAGGCATGTGACAGATTAGACGATACTCAAAGACATCGAGGCATGTAGAGGATGGACAGCAAGGAGAGGATCATTCAGTAGAAATTATGGAGAGAGAAAAATCACAAGCTATAAAATAAAGTTCAATTTGTTTGCAGGGTTCTAGGAATATGGCGGGAGTAGGTTTCTGAGATAGGATGCACTCTGAGGATGTATAAAGAATACAACGAAAGGTTGAGGGTTGCTACCTGTAGACAGGTGATATATGTTGTTGCATCTTTGGTTGTTTCGTTTGACTATTTATGGTGTTGACACAGTATGTCCATTTTCAGTTACACGGATATAGAAGATTATATTGTTTTGACTGTTTACTTGGCTAATTAAAATATGAGGGACTGACATGTGCTATGTCCGCATTGCTGATCCTTTGCAATTTGTCTGTTAAGATTTGGAGGAATCGGCCATTTTAAGGATTAGCATTGAATTATCCTTTATGAATTAGTTTGAGATCCAAAATACTGAACTACAGAGACAAAGATGCAATACTTTACACTGCCAAGCGGGCAGGCCGTATCACCTTTAAGAGCGCACATGTAATGATCTTTCCAGACTATACTAACGCAGTTCAGAGAAGGTGGGCATCATCTACATGAGTGCTCAAGACATGGGGTTAAAGTACTCACTTTTATTCCCTGCGAAATTAAAGGTGACCATGGATCAACAGTCATACTTCTTCATGGACCTTCTGAGGATTGGGATTGGATAGACCAACACACCACGCTGGCGGCTGGGGAAAGCCCAGCACATTCCAACTCTGAGTCTTCCCGCAGCAGGCGTGGCACGCACCGCAGAGCTGGGTGGGCCGGACTGAGGTTTGGGGTACTCTACCGACGACTCGGACAGCGCTTCCACAGATAAATAATCAGGAACATCCCAACTGAGTGCTACATCAATAATCCCCACTTTGATAGCACCCAAAACTGCTGAGGACTTAATGTAGGTACTGAGGCAGCCACTACTGCTCCCTCCGATTGTAGGCATTGAAAGCTGCCCTTGTCATGGCGTGATACACTCTGTTCACAACCACCTCACTGCGCCTCTGGCCTGCGGCACACAGGTGGGGATTATCCTAGCTCAAACCACTCACGGACTTCTGTATTTCACCCCTAGCACGTCACATCTACAGGGTGGCCTGACTGTGCTGCTGCATTTAACACAGCAGAGACCACATTAATGGCTACCCCTCACTTGCAAGCCCCCTAGGACTTGCTGCATCACATGTTGTGGACGTTGTAATACAGTTCCCTTGTTTGGACGGCCAGATGTTGCTCTGCCAACCTGGAGAGGGGAATTGGGAAGCTCTAGTTATTGATAAGCCTGATCGCCAGTTAACGGTTCAGGGCGATACAGGTGCATCCTAGTGGAACTAGGAGCCCTGGGGCCTCCCACTATGGCACACCTTCACATTCTATGGCTAGAATAACTCTAATAGCATGGAACATCCAGGGCTTGGGCACTACTAAAAAACAACATGATGTATATGCATTTCTCAAACGAAGAAAGGCACACATCGCCTTCCTCCAGGAAACTCACATTGGTAAGGGGGAAGACCATAGGGCACAGAAGCACTGGTGGGCAGTGCATTTGCACGACGCACTCAAGTTATGGGAGGGGGACGCACATGTTGATTAGACCCCAGGTCCCTTTTAAATGTGTGGGTACCTTAGTGGTACAAGGACACTACATGTCAGTGGAAGGGATCCTAGACGGCACAGTGATATTACTAGGAAGTGTCTACTCACCGAATATGAACCAGTCACAATTCCTGTCAGAGTTGATGGTACAACTGGTCCGCTGGTCCCACCTCCTGTGGATAATCGACGGTGATTTTAACTGTCTGCTACACACAGTGCTTGACCAGTCCCACCCTTTGCTACCCCGAACACTTACATACAAAGCTGCAGAATGCATTAAGCAATGGTTGCTACATTGATCAGCTGGAGGGCCTTACACCCTGACACCAGAGAATACTCCTTTTATTTCCCCCCACGTGATCTCCACATTCAGTTGGGCCACATCCTGTGACACCCTGTCACACAGATGCTAGTGTCTGCTGCAGTGTACCAAGGCATAATTTATTTATTTTCCATTTCTTGTATAGCGCAAGGCTTCCCAGACACGGGCTTCCCAGCGCTTGAACAGAAATCGTGATTCAGCGCAAAAATGCATTAAAATTATATAAACAAAAGGTTTTTAAATGCTTTCTAAAGCTGAGAAGGTTATTATTGGCCCTAAGATGGATGGAGACGGAGTTCCAAAGCTTTGAAACCTTTTAAGCGAAGCATAACCATATCTGACCACAATTCCTTTGATTAGGCACAATTGATTAGGCTTCCTTTGCTCGAAGGTCCCGCTTCAGTGGCCTTGCTAAAACGCTGTTTTTAAATCCATTACTTATAACTGGTTTTAATCACTCACCGCTTTTTTAAACTAATTGTATTGAATTTGTGTGCTTTCTTCGCCATTGCCCCACGCCTAAGACGACTGTTTCCGGCCCCCTGCTGCTCCTAGTGACTCCCCGGTAGCAGCCTATCACGCTGCGAGAGGGTGGAGCTGAGGGCGGGGATTGGAGGTAAATGCAGCTCGCAGCGCGGGAGCTCTTCATTAGGCTTCCTTTGCTCGAAGGTCTCGCTTCAGTGGCCTTGCTAAAACGCTGTTTTTAAATCCATTACTTATAACTGGTTTTAATCACTCACCGCTTTTTTAAACTAATTGTATTGAATTTGTGTGCTTTCTTCGCCATTGCCCCACGCCTAAGACGACTGTTTCCGGCCCCCTGCTGCTCCTAGTGACTCCCCGGTAGCAGCCTATCACGCTGCGAGAGGGTGGAGCTGAGGGCGGGGATTGGAGGTAAATGCAGCTCGCAGCGCGGGAGCTCTTCATTAGGCTTCCTTTGCTCGAAGGTCTCGCTTCAGTGGCCTTGCTAAAACGCTGTTTTTAAATCCATTACTTATAACTGGTTTTAATCACTCACCGCTTTTTTTAAACTAATTGTATTGAATTTGTGTGCTTTCTTCGCCATTGCCCCACGCCTAAGACGACTGTTTCCGGCCCCCTGCTGCTCCTAGTGACTCCCCCGGTAGCAGCCTATCACGCTGCGAGAGGGTGGAGCTGAGGGCGGGGATTGGAGGTAAATGCAGCTCGCAGCGCGGGAGCTCTTCATTAGGCTTCCTTTGCTCGAAGGTCCCGCTTCAGTGGCCTTGCTAAAACGCTGTTTTTAAATCCATTACTTATAACTGGTTTTAATCACTCACCGCTTTTTTAAACTAATTGTATTGAATTTGTGTGCTTTCTTCGCCATTGCCCCACGCCTAAGACGACTGTTTCCGGCCCCCTGCTGCTCCTAGTGACTCCCCCGGTAGCAGCCTATCACGCTGCGAGAGGGTGGAGCTGAGGGCGGGGATTGGAGGTAAATGCAGCTCGCAGCGCGGGAGCTCTTCATTAGGCTTCCTTTGCTCGAAGGTCTCGCTTCAGTGGCCTTGCTAAAACGCTGTTTTTAAATCCATTACTTATAACTGGTTTTAATCACTCACCGCTTTTTTAAACTAATTGTATTGAATTTGTGTGCTTTCTTCGCCATTGCCCCACGCCTAAGACGACTGTTTCCGGCCCCCTGCTGCTCCTAGTGACTCCCCCGGTAGCAGCCTATCACGCTGCGAGAGGGTGGAGCTGAGGGCGGGGATTGGAGGTAAATGCAGCTCGCAGCGCGGAGCTCTTCATTAGGCTTCCTTTGCTCGAAGGTCTCGCTTCAGTGGCCTTGCTAAAACGCTGTTTTTAAATCCATTACTTATAACTGGTTTTAATCACTCACCGCTTTTTTTAAACTAATTGTATTGAATTTGTGTGCTTTCTTCGCCATTGCCCCACGCCTAAGACGACTGTTTCCGGCCCCCTGCTGCTCCTAGTGACTCCCCCGGTAGCAGCCTATCACGCTGCGAGAGGGTGGAGCTGAGGGCGGGGATTGGAGGTAAATGCAGCTCGCAGCGCGGGAGCTCTTCATTAGGCTTCCTTTGCTCGAAGGTCCCGCTTCAGTGGCCTTGCTAAAACGCTGTTTTTAAATCCATTACTTATAACTGGTTTTAATCACTCACCGCTTTTTTAAACTAATTGTATTGAATTTGTGTGCTTTCTTCGCCATTGCCCCACGCCTAAGACGACTGTTTCCGGCCCCCTGCTGCTCCTAGTGACTCCCCGGTAGCAGCCTATCACGCTGCGAGAGGGTGGAGCTGAGGGCGGGGATTGGAGGTAAATGCAGCTCGCAGCGCGGGAGCTCTTCATTAGGCTTCCTTTGCTCGAAGGTCTCGCTTCAGTGGCCTTGCTAAAACGCTGTTTTTAAATCCATTACTTATAACTGGTTTTAATCACTCACCGCTTTTTTTAAACTAATTGTATTGAATTTGTGTGCTTTCTTCGCCATTGCCCCACGCCTAAGACGACTGTTTCCGGCCCCCTGCTGCTCCTAGTGACTCCCCCGGTAGCAGCCTATCACGCTGCGAGAGGGTGGAGCTGAGGGCGGGGATTGGAGGTAAATGCAGCTCGCAGCGCGGAAGCGCAGCGGACGCGCGCAGCGGGCGCGCCGGCGGCGCGCCGAAGGCGCGCCAAAGGCAAGCCCGTCTGCGCCCGTCCGCGCCCATCAGGGCCCAGGGGCCGGTCATTATGTCCGTCCCATTAGTTACCCCCTGAAACATTGAAAAATATACATTCCACTCAGCCGCACCTTGCCTGTGAAACTCTCTCCCTTATATCTAAACTCGGAATTTTTATCATTCGAAGCACGTTTCCAGAGATACGGACTTCCATTATTCCCAAGCACACCTCACACAGCCAGACTAAACCTGAAGCTAGGCCCTTAGTGGTTCACTACCTTAATACCCGTTCTCTTGTCAAACATCAGTTGGACATATTCCTCTTACTGTCCACTGATAAACCTGACGTGTTATTACTGACTGAAAGCTGGCTCACGGTTGACTCTGTCCCTGACATGTTGGCAGCATTACCCCCGATTACTATATTATGTTTGCTAATCGTCCACCTGGTAAACCAGGGGGGTTGCTGCCATCATCCATACTAACTTTAAATCTTGTTCCCTGACTTGTCTTGCTCTTAAAGAGACAGAGAACATAGTGATACACTTTGTATCTGGTAATGATGCCTTTGTCTGTGTATTGATCTATAGGCCACCCTATCTGATGCCCTCCTTTCCCCTTTCACTTAGTGAACAGATGGCTAAACTAGTGATTGAGCATGCCAAGATTCTGCTTGTAGGAGATTTTAATTACTGGTATAATGACCCCCAGGAAGGGGTACAATCAGCTGAGATGACTGATCTTCTTTCAAATTTAAATTTTACCCAACATATCTCATCCCCTACTCACTTGAAAGGGCATATCCTCGATCAAGTCTGGACTATTGGCCTGACCATCTCTACCCCTACAATTGCCCCCTGCATTTGGTCCGATCACTATTTAATAAAATTTACTTGTACTCTTCCGGCTACTGAGAAAATTAGTACGGCTGAAGGCAGCTATGCCAGAAAATGGAATAATGTCAACAAAGAGGATTTTCTTGACACATTATCCAACACAGTTCCATCCACTGGCATTGACATTAATGCATCGGAAATGAATGTATCCGAGTGGCTACTTAATGCTAGTAATAAGCATGCACCTTTTAAAAAGGTTAAACTGGCCCGGCGCGCAGACGCACAGCGATGGTTCTCCATTGAACTCAAGACTCAGAAGCTGTCTTTGCGCCAACTTGAGAGGCAGTGGCGGCTAAAGTATTCCCCCGATATAAAACTTCTCTATATTGCAGCCCGGAAGGAATTTAAAAAGAACATCCTTACGGCTAAAGCCGCCCATTTTTCTGCGCGTATCTTGAAGTCCAATAACAGTTCTAAGGAAATTTTTTCTATCATCAATGAATTAACAAATCCTGACAGAATTCTTCTGAAGGCTACACCCTCCCAGACACTGTGCAATTCTTTAAATGACTACTTTATCGAAAAAATTATCGCCATCAAAGCCAGCATCCCTAAGCATTCTTCCATCCAGAACCCTGCTGTGCATTGTAATAATTGTAGTATTAGCTGTTTTCCCCTATTGGAATGGAGACTTTCCAAGATCTTCTTGTTAAGGTTAAATCAGGTGCCCCCTCTGACTGCTGCCCACCTCACATACTAAAGGACTGCCTTGCAGTCTATCCGGGCCCGGCACTCGCTCTTTTGAACGAGTCACTTTTAACTGGCCAAGTTCCCTTGGCTTTCAAGAAAGCCACAGTGGTACCCCTCCTAAAAAACCTGGAGCTGATCCTGCTCTCCTATCTAATTACCGCCCAATCTCTTTGCTTCCTTTTTGGCGAAGATCCTGGAAGGCCATGTAGCTAAATGCTTATCTAACTTCTTGGAGGAATCTAAATACCTGGACCCTCATCAGGCAGGGTTTCGGCCGGCCCATTCTACTGAAACGGTCATCCTCGCTGTCCTGGACACTCTCCGGGACAACGCAGACAGATGTTCCCCTCAGGCACTGGTATTACTGGACCTATCTGCCGCCTTTGACACGGTCGACCACACTATCCTGCTCGACCGTGTCAAAAATGCTGGCATTCTAGGTACGGCGGCTCTCTGGCTCGCCTCCTTTTTGGAAGATCGTTCCCAGGCCGTTTGCCAAGGCCATTTTTCAGCTCCCCTACGTAAAATTACTTGTGGCGTCCCACAGGGCTCGGCCCTTTCTCCCCATCTATTTAATCTTTACATTGCCCCACTGATCCAGTCCCTTAAAGATATGAATGTGACTGTTTTTAACTATGCAGATGACCTTCAACTACTTTTTAAGATCGATAATTCTCAAAACTCGGTCATGGACTTTCAGGCTACAATGGGGCACATCCAACTATGGATGGACCTTAATCACCTTAAACTGAACCCCGGTAAGACAGAGCTTGTTCTTACTGGGGACAGTTATAAGTACTGGGGCCCCCATTACTGGCCCTCAGAGCTAGGACCTTCTCCTTCCCCGTCCCTTTCGGCCAAAACGCTTGGAGTTTCTCTTAACAATGACCTCTCATTAAAAACCCAGGTTGGAGCGGTCATTTCCAAGTGTTTCTTTCAAATGCGGAAGATCAGGAAGATACACCGCCTTCTCACTCAGGAAGCCTTGACTATGGTTATAATAGCCACTGTCCTGTCGCATCTTGACTACGCTAACTCCGTGTACTTGGGCATGCCTCTCTATCTACTCAAACGGCTTCAGATGGTCCAAAACCATGCAGCCCGACTGATTCTTCAACAACCTAAATGGCAATCAGCAACTCCCCTGCTGAAGAAACTGCACTGGCTCCCTATCGCCCAGCGCTGTGCCTTTAAAACTGGATGCCTTATTTTTAAATCTTTGCATGGCAATAGCCCTGCTTTCATCAACTGCTTGATTTTTAGACATACCCCCATACGTAACCTACGTTCTGCCCACCTCTCACTTCTTGACACCCCGACATTCAAGCGGGTGCGTCAAGGTGGCCGTAGATTTGCGATCCTTGCCCCTAAACTGTGGAATTCTTTCCCGCTGGAAATACGGTCTTGCACTAACCTCCTGCAGTTCAGGAAGCTTCTCAAAACTTGGCTTTTTGAACAGGCCTATGACTGATGTTCTACCGGATAGCATTTGGAGCCTCCTACAGCGCCATGAAGCCTCCTGGTGTACGTGCGCTTTATAAATCATTTTTAACATTAACATTAACATTAACATTCCTTACTCCTGCAACTCAACTGGGGATGGCACATATCACCGGTCCCAACCTGGAGACTCCAACTGAACACCCAGGAAAACCAGGCCTTTCATCAGACCCTCCAGGAAATCATCACCCACTATATAGCAGAAAACAGCAACACAGACTCCACTTGCCTTGTTGAGTGGGAAGAAATCAAGACCGTAGTCTGAGGGCATTGCACACACACACTTGTGGGAGCGCAGCCCACGATCCACTGGAAACTGATCCAATTAGAGGATTCCTTATGCACCCTGGAACAAGCTACAGTGGGGGATGAGCACACTCGAAGTGAATTGATTACTCTACAAGAGTGTCACGCCCAGCTGCTAGAATCCCTGCGTTGTATAGACTGTAAGGCATACCACGCAAAAGTACATGCTGAAGAGGATAAATTAGGGCACTTGCTCACTCGGTTGATCCATCAAGATTCCATTATTTACCCCCACAACTGCCATCCACCTTTCTCCAGACACAATAGTGCACTCTCAAGGCACCATACAAACCGCATTCTATACCCACTATCAAGTCCTGTGTTGCCTGATGGACAACTTGCAACAGCCTCACATTGAGGACTTCTTCCATTCCATTACCCTGCAGATGGTGCCCGTCGAATACAGGGAAACCCCAAACAACCCAATCACAGAGCAAGAAATGCGCTAGGCCATCTGAGACGCACCAAGCTGTAAAACTCCTGGCTTAGATGGCTTGCCAATCAAATTTTATAAAAGGTACGAGGATCTGTTGATCCTGAAATTTGTGGATGAGTGCAACTCTGCCCTAGCCACAGGAGAATTGCCACGATCCATGTGTGAAGCTCTCTTGGACTCTCTTCTTAAGCAAGGACGTGATCTGCTTGAGGTTACCTCTTATCGTCCACTGGCCATATTAGGCTTTGACTATAAGATCCATAGCAAACTACTAGTGATGAGGCTGCTAGAGATTATGGCCACCCTGGTCCACTTGGACCAAAACGACTTCATATCAGATGCACTTTCGTTAATATCCATAGCCTGCACAGACTAATGGCAGAGGCCCCAACGCTCTGGCCTTTTTCAGTTTGCTTGGTCTAGGATCTGGGGAAGGCTTTTGACATGCTGGATTGGGAGTATATGTTTACATCGCTGTGTAAAATGGGGCTGGGGACAGAATGATCAGACTTATTTAACTCCTATCCACAGGACCGACTGAGAGAGTAACGATTAGTAGACTGATCTCTGATACCTTCCCGTGGGTTCTCTGCACATGCCAGGGTCCCCGCTCTCGTCGCTACTGTTCACATTGGTGATTTAGCCATTAGCGCACCACCTACGTTGGTCAGGGATAATTTTGGGCATCCCGATAAGTGGAGAGATGCATGCAGTGTCCCTCTATGCAGATGATGTCTTATTACACATCAAGGATCTTTGTGCAGGATTGGCAGACATTGAGCATAGGGGTTAACTGGAGCAGAACGTGCCTGTTTCCATTACACCCGAATGCCCCCCACATGTCTGGTAGTGTATGACCAAGAGATCAGATGGGAGTCCTTCATATTCCGGTACAGTTTTAATATTTATTTCAGTTTATGAGATAGCAAGCTGGCGAGGGCGATGTCTTCCCTGAGACTTCAAGTAGCATTTTGCCGCTCTCTCCCTCTGACAGTGCAGGGCCGGGTTGTACTCTCCAAAATAGTGATGCTGCCCCTTACTAAATACTATGCTGGGCAATTTACTATGGAACAACGGATGACGCAGGGTAGCCCTGGCAAAGTTGCAGCTTCCTACAGAGCGGAGAGGACTTGGGTGACCCCTGTATTCCAACATTACTATTTGGCGGCGCAGCTACAGTGGGCGGCTCACTGACTGGCTGGTTGGTTGCAATTTGTCTGAGGTGAATGGCGGAGCTGGACTAAATGCCCTTACAATTGTTCTGGAACTCTTCCTTCCAAAATCTTCATTTTCAACTCCACAGACGGGCTGCTGCAGATAGCCCCCAACAGTTAACACAGAGCACTTCGGGCTCTCCAGAGGCAACGCCCTACACCCCAGAGGTCCCCCTCCAGTGCTTCCGAGCATTCTGACAGGCAACAGGGTGAGACTCCAATGGAGCATGGGGGAGGCCGGGATAACTACCACAGGGGACATTTTCCAGAACAATGCCCTGATCCACTTTGACCTACTGTCTGAACAAACTGGCTTACCACCGGGTCAGTCCTTGACGCACTGGCATCTAGTCACGGAACTGGGGCGCCAGTGAGGAATAGTGCACACAGAACTGTCTACTTACCCACTACTGATGGCAATATTTGGCATGGGAACAGGATGGAGGCTGGTTTCCTGGATTGCCAAGGCAGTCGCTGCCAGGACCTCTGATAGTTTCAGGACACTGCATCAGAAATAGGAACTGGATTGGGCTGACTCCTATCCCAAAAGGAATGGGACAAAACATTGAAGTACCTGGACAAGGCCTCTCGTAATGCACACTTTTAATATATACAATTCAATATACTACACCGAGCTTACCTGTCCCCAGCCTGTATCCATACAATCTACCCCACAGTAGACTCAGAATGATGCCATGCCGTGCCCAACAAGCTGATCTAATACACATGTTCTGGTCATGCTCCACGTTCCAGACCTTCTAGACAGAAGTCTGCAGAACCCTTACAGTTGTCACTGGCTGCAGCGAGTGGAGTTCAATAGAGGGGTGCATACTGAGACTACCTAGGCCCTGAAAAAACTGGGTGGCAACAACACACTTTCTAGATCTTGTCCTATAACTGGCTAAGCGCACCATCAGAAGGAGGCACGGCCTTCGTAAACACCACATTGCAGTCATGTAGGGTGACCTGACTCTCACATCTAAAAACAACACCCAAGACAACATTAGACCAACCTAGCATAGCCCTTCAACACGACATCCCTATGACTATGCCACCTTTGCGAAATAAGGATGGTCCTGTATCAATGGACTCCTCTAGCAGGCACACAGCGACCCTAGCCATAGGCCATATGCCGATTGTCCCTGAGCCTCATTCCCACCATGCACTGCAACCAGCTCACTTGCTCTATGATTGGGCTAGTTCTTGTTACTATTACTGCATGCCCTAATGTACACAACAACTATACTGATGTCTGTAAGTGACCTAAAGCATTTTCCATGTCCAACTAAAAAGCTAATAAAATATATAAAAAAACAAAATGTATTTGTTTGTGATGGATGAAGAGGTGGCGTGCTTGTAAAGGGGTGTGGTTCTCTGTGAAATTAGTCAGGAGTATTTTGTCAAGGTACTCTGCTGATATTGTTCTTACTTGATATAAGAGGGTCCTGGAGGGGGTTCTCTGTAGGCTGAGAGGCCAGAAAGTGAGATCATGCAGATTCTCTGTTGGATTACATTGATAATAAGCAGTCTTAACCATTTTTCTGAACACTAAGTTATTCTCCGTGGCTCCAATCTTTGCAGGTAGGGAGCTCCATAGTTTTGCAGCTTGAACTGAGAACATAGTGCCACCAGTGGGTTTCTTCCTGTAAGCAGGAATAATAAAGTGCAGTGCCAGCCTGGAATATGAATGCCTAGGTTGAGAGTATTTGGGGATTTTTGCTTGAATTCAGTTTGGTCCTTTGCCATTTATTGCTGTGTGTGTGATGCATAGTAGCTTGAAACAGGATCTTCATCAGAACAATATAGAGCCTTTAGGTTAGCGAAGATGCAGGTTTTTATATTTAAATTTAGAAATAGTCTTGCTGCGGAGTCATGCAGTCTTTCTAGCATTTTGATCGTTGAGATGGGAATGCTGTGGTATAGTCTATTTTAATTGAGTTTGGAGAGTGTGACCCTGCTCGCAGGCAGGTCGCTCCCCACGCTGCTGCACGGCTCTGCCTGCATTGTTTTTGCCTAATCCTGTACTTTTCCCCTGTGCCTAACTTGCTTTCTTGCCCAGACTTGTTTTTATCCCCCTGTGCCTAACTTGCTTTCTTGCCCAGACTTGTTTTTATCCCCCTGTGCCTAACTTGCTTTCTTGCCCAGACTTGTTTTTATTCCTCTGTGCGTGTACTTGTTTTCTTGCCTAAACTTGTTTTTCCTTCCCGTGCCCAGTTCTCCCGCGGCCCCCGCCCGTTTTTCCCGCCGCTGCGTCCCTGCGGCCCCGCCCCCCTGCAATCCCATTCGCCGCCCCGCTCCCGCCTCCCAGCTGCTCCTCCCTCCCACATCCCCTCATATGGAGGCCGCGCCGAAGGCGCGCCTAAGGCGCGCCTAAGGCAAGCCCGTCTGCGCCCGTCCGCGCCTGGACCGCGCCCAGCACCAGGACCCCTGGACCCCACGAACGCCACGACGCCCGACACCGCTACGATGCCAGATCCCTCCACGCACTCAACACCGGACGATCACACACCTGCTTCCTGGCCGCCCCGAAGCGCACCCACGGAGCTTTCACCTGCCGGAACTGCAGCTTCACAAGCATCCGCCCCACCATGCCGCCGACCAGGAAAGAACCCAACCACCTCAGATGCATCCTTCTCAACACCCGCTCCACCCGCAAACACGCCGTTGAACTCTGGGACCTACTCGACTCAACCTCCCCATACGTCGCCTTCCTGACGGAGACCTGGCTGAACCCCGCCTCGGCACCCGACATAGCCATAGCCATCCCGGAAGGCTACAAGATCACCCGCAGGGACCGCACCAACGGAGCAGGAGGAGGAATCGCCATCGTCCACAGGAACAATCTCAGAGTCTCGACCAACACCGACGACACCCTCAGCACCGCCGAACACCTGCACTTCCAGATCCACACCGATCCCAACACCACCCTCAGAGGAACCCTCATCTACAAACCCCCGGACCTCGACTACAGTTCAGCGACTCCATCGCCGACTTTGTCAGCACACACGCCCTCGCCTCCACGGACTACATCCTCCTCGGGGACCTGAACTTCCACCTCGAGAACAACAACGACACCAACTCCACCACCCTGATCGACAACCTAGCCAACCTCAGACTCAGACAACTCGTCACAACACCCACCCACTCCGCCGGTCACACTCTTGACCCCATCTTCTCCGCAAGCCCCCACGTCTCCTTCAACCACACCACCGAACTCCACTGGACCGACCATCGCTGCATCCACTTCACCTTCAAGAAACCCACCACACACCACCGCACCCAACAGATGCCCCGCCGCTGCTGGAGCAAAGTCACTGAAGACCAGCTAACCACCACCCTCGCCCAGAGCCCACCCGCCGACCCCACCGACCCCGACACCGCCGCCCGCAACCTCAGACAGTGGATCAACGACTGCGCCAACACCTTCGCCCCGATCAAGAAACCCTCCAACAGTCACACCAACAAGAAAGCCGGCTGGTTCACTGAAGACCTCCGGGCCTCCAAGCAAACCTGCCGAAAGCTGGAGAAGATCTGGCTCCGTGAACGAACACCGGACAGCCACGCAGCCCACAAGAACGCCACCCGCAGACACCATCACCTCATCAGATCCGCAAAAAGGGCCTCCTTCAAAGACCGCCTAGACAACAACGCGCACAACAGCAAAGAGCTCTTCAACATCGTGAAGGAACTCTCCAACCCCAGCTCCAACACCAATGACGTCCCACCCTCGCAAGACCTGTGCGACTCGCTAGCCACCTTCTTCCACCCCAAGATCACAGACATCCATGACAGCTTCAATGCCACGACCGCCCCGACAACCAATGAGACCTCCGCCCCCACGACCACCATCCGCACCAACCGCCTGCTCTCCTGGACCAACATCAACGACGACGACACCATCAAGATCATGAACACCATCCACTCCGGATCCCCGTCAGACCCATGCCCACACCACATCTTCAACAAAGCCAGCACAGCCATCGCACCCCATCTCCGGAAAGTCATCAACACCTCCTTCGAGACAGCAACCTTCCCGGAGAGCTGGAAGCACGTCGAGATCAACGCCTTACTCAAGAAACCCAAGGCGGACCCCAAGGACCTCAAGAACTTCCGGCCCATCTCCCTGCTCCCGTTCCCGGCAAAGGTCATCGAGAAGACCGTCAACAAACAACTGACCCGCTACCTCGAGGAGAACAACATCCTGGACCCTTCCCAGTCCGGGTTTCGCAGCAACCACAGCACCGAGACTGCCCTCATCGCCGCCACCGATGACATCAAGTCCCTGCTGGACAACGGAGAAACGGCGGCCCTCATCCTCCTGGACCTGTCAGCCGCCTTCGACACGGTCTGCCACCACACACTACGAACACGCCTCCACAACGCCGGGATCCAAGAGAAGGCCCTGGACTGGACCACCTCCTTCCTCTCCGGCAGAACACAGAGCGTCCGCCTTCCCCCCTTCCGCTCCAAAGCCACTGAGATCATCTGCGGCGTACCCCAGGGCTCTTCCCTCAGCCCAACTCTGTTTAACATCTACATGGCACCGCTCGCCCACGTCGCCCGTCGGCACGACCTCAACATCATCTCCTACGCCGATGACACCCAGCTGATCCTCTCCCTCACCAAGGACCCCCACACCGCCAAAACCAACCTTCACGAAGGAATGAAGGCCGTCGCTGAATGGATGAGGAACAGCCGACTGAAGCTGAACTCGGACAGGACGGAGGTCCTCATCCTCGGATCCACCCCTTCGGCCTGGGACGACTCCTGGTGGCCGACCGCACTGGGAACCGCCCCAACACCCACCGACCACGCACGCAACCTAGGGGTCATCCTCGACTCCACCCTCTCCATGACTAAACAGGTCAACGCCGTCTCCTCCGCCTGCTTCAACACCCTCCGCATGCTCCGCAGGATCTACAAGTGGATCCCCACTGAAACGAGAAGAACGGTCACCCAGGCCCTCGTCAGCAGCAGGTTGGACTACGGAAACGCCCTCTACCCAGGAGCCTCGGCCAAACTCCTGGGATGGCTCCAACGCATCCAGAACGCCTCTGCACGCCTGATCCTCGACATCCCTCGCCGCAGCCACATCACACCCCACCTGAGAGACCTGCACTGGCTCCCGGTCAACAAGAGGATAACCTTCAAACTCCTCACCCACGCACACAAGGCACTCCACAACACCGGACCAACGTACCTCAACAGACGACTCAGCTTCTACACCCCCACCCGCCAGCTCCGCTCCGCCGACCTCGCCCTCGCCACTGTCCCCCGCTTCCGAAGAGCGACCTCCGGTGGCAGATCGTTCTCCCACCTCGCCGCCAAGACCTGGAACACCCTCCCCATCCACCTACGGCAGACCCAAGACCTGCTGACCTTCAGAAAACTCCTAAAGACCTGGCTTTTCGAGCAGTAGCAGCATTCCCCACCCCAGCGCCTTGAGACCCTCACGGGTGAGTAGTGCGCTTTACAAATGATATGATTGATTGATTGAGTGATGTTTTTGCTTGTACTGTTTGAGGAGCTATATGATGTGTAATGTTGTGTCCAAGTGTTTTCCTTGTGTAGAACGGTGATTGAGACAGCCTGTTCACTTGAGGATTCATGGAAACTGTACAGTGAAAGATGATTCCAAGACTTCTCACTTTGTTTGCTATTTTTGATGGTGGTCCCAGTTCACTGGCTAGGAAGATAGAGACTCGTGACTTTTTCATTCATCACGGGTCATTATTTCAGTTTTTTTAATCATTTTGTTTGAGGTGATGCCACGTCATCCCATGATCTAGGGCTAAGAGGCAGGAGTTGAGTTTGGATGTTCTTACATCCCTAGCATTCTCCAGGTTTGAGAATTATGTGTGAGTCATCTGGGCAGTTTTAGCAGATTTGTTCAAAATCATTGAGAAGATTTAGTAGTGGTTTCATGTATATATTATTATGGCGAGAATGATTTTGTTTATATGCAGTAAGTATGTGAATGGGAAGCGTGTGTGTGAATCTGGTGGAATCTGTTGTTTATGAAAATCCAGTTGAGTGTAATGCCATCTATCCTGACTTCGTTCATTCTAAAAAATAATGTACCATAGCGGACTTCATCAAAGACTGCTTAAAGATATGTGATTAGTAACATAATGTGTATTTGTAAAGTGCGCGTTCACCCAAGGGTATCTTGGCGCTGAATAACAGATGTTTGTTACCCAACTCAATGGTATTCTTTTTATTGACCTTAGAAGGTTGAAAGGCTGAGTGGACCCACCAGGATTAGAACCTGTGACCATGAGGTTTAACACAGTCCCCAGTGGTTGCATTAGTCTACTAGGCCACCAGACCTGGCCAATACTGCTACATCATTTTTGTCGACTGTGTTGAGATCATCCCAATTTGCGATTAGACCTGATTCAGTCCCTCTTCCTGACCAGAATCATGTTCAAGAGCCTGAGAGAAGTTGGTTTTCTTCTAGATGTCTTTAAAGCAGTCTGTTGAATGAATTTTTACCTGCATCTAGGTATTTTTAAAGTATCTCTTTACATTTAAACATTACCTTGACTTGTATTTGGTTTAATTTTCCCTACTTTGCACTAAGTGGATTTTATGCTGCTCAACCCACCAGCAGTGTCACTTTCTTGCAGCCCATGACTGGTAGCCCCTTACTGTATGGCAAATGTTTCACAGTGTCAAGAAGAAGCACTGCTAAGTCTAGCCCTTTTTAGGTCTTACCTAAGACGGGGCATATGCTGTCACTTGCAAGATCTTTTGTTTTCTAACCATGGTCTTAGAGGCCGCCCCTTCCTTACCATTGGTTGGCTTTATTTTCACTCTCATTTGCTTGCTTCTTATTGGTCTGCTGCTTTAGGCTTCCTTCCTCTTCGTTTGTTTGTCCCTCCTGTGGACGAATTACTTGTGTCCTTCCACTGCTAATTTTTAGGTTGCGCCTGCAAAGCGCTTGCAAAATCTCTTGTAATTTTAAAAAAAACTTAAAAGGGGCTTAGAGCCCACACATTACTTACTTTTACTTACCATTGGTTGGCTCCCATGTCACTCTCGTTTCCTTACTTCTTTTTGGACAGCGCCTATTCCTTGCATCCAGCTTCCACCTGGAGCTTCAAGTGTGTTTCGTGTGTCTCCCTGCCGTGGAACCTAGACCAAGCACTCCGTGTCTGTTTGCCTGCAGAGGTAAAACATTTTTTAACTGTAGCACTCCATTAGAGTGCATCGTTTTGCAGGCCGTCTCTACGCACACAAGTGTTGATGCTTGTCCTTGCCACCCCAACCACCTCCCTCCCATCACTGCTTGCCACTCTCACCTCCTGTTCCAGGCCCATCCACAGATCCCCCTCCCGACACTGCTTTTCCATTCGTTGCTTATCTGGCAATGATCCATTATCATTAAAATTGAGTATTCATTATCAATAAATCATTTGTATGCTTTGGCTGTATATAACACTAGGTAGCGTGTTTTTCAAAGTCGGTGGCATTAATTTCTCCAATCAATTACAAAGCTCAGCTCGTCTATTTCAGTGAAGTTAATTGGTTCCTGTCAAAACATTACTCTCGCTGCTACATTTTCCTGGCCTCTGGCTAGCAGGTTAGCTGGCGAGTGGGGTTGCCAGCAGTGACTTAAATGCCACACCGTTTTGCTAATTCCCAAGTTTGCCAAGCTGTTCCAAATTCCCACAGAAACATAAATATAATTATGGTCTTAGGAGCTTGCCTCAGAAGATTATTATATTTAGTATATTTAATACAACCACTGTAGAACATATCACCTCTCTCCAGGGAATGTGCTTGTTTTTCGGAGGCATCTTTGCTTCTGGTGAAAATTTTCCTAAATGCTCTTTGTGGGTATCTCATGTGATAAACTGCAGGTACACTGGTTGTGTAGAAAAGGCTGCTATAAAAGTGATAGGCTGAAGTCTACAGTTAATGTTGTCATCCCACACTTATCTCTTCCAGGACAGAAAATGTCTTTGCATCTAATAAAATAATTCTGCTATGCATATCACCCCGCCCTCACCCCGTCACTACTTTTTCCTTTGTTCCTTGTCCAATTTTCCCATCAGTGCCCATTTCCTGATTTCTGGTGTTCTGGACCTCGCATCCTTAATGGTGTTCCTTGTTTCTTAACATCTCATGCTTTTCAAACATTAAACCCATTTGTGCCCCCTCCCCAGGGCCGTACTGGCCGTAGCAGGCATCGCGCCCTTTCCCGTGAGGCTGGAAGGCTGGTGGCCGGTTCTGCAGCCGTGGGGGACGGTTTGTTACTGGGGGACGGTTTTGCAGTATTGCAGCAATATTGGGCCCCAGCAGGGCTTTAACTAGGCCGGGTCTCAACGGTGATGAGCACCGGCAGTTTTTTAAAGGGGGCCTTGAAACGGGTCTCTATCGGGCTCTATTTTATGCCCTGGCACAGGCGGTCCGTTTTTTTCCGTACTGCAGTGACAGCAGGCACATTGATGTGCACGTGCTCACACTGCTCACTTGTGGAGAAGTTACTGCATGGTCATGCCAGCTGAGCGTTGTAGAGGAAGGGAAATCCTTTAAAGAGAGTCATTTTCTCTCTGGATTTCCCTTCTCTTTTTGAAACTCAGGAGCAGCAACATTGTCGTGGTGTCACCAGGGCATTAAGTGGAAGCTTTTTCAATATTATATACAAGCCTGAGTTGCTGATTATTTATCTTATGCAACTAACAACCATTGACAAAGCCAATAGTCCTGATTTGTTGTAGGTATGATGTTACTTGTTGTATCATATATCTGGATGCAATGACAGAAACAGCAAAATACAAGTCGGGCAGCACACTATGCTAAACACAGATATTTAGCTTAAGTGTTTTTAAGCCACGCCCTTAATTACATTGGCCACGCCCCTTTGAGAGACCTCCCAGTTTTTTCATCCCACTTAAAGCCCTGGGCCCCAGTAACAAAAGCTGCAGTGCTTCACCCTTGCGCCCCGCCCTTCCCCCCTCGGGGGCCAGTTCTACAAAACTGCCAGGGCTGCTTTGAGTTACCAGTATGGCCCTGCCCCTTCCTCTCTTGTTTCCTCCTCAGCTTCTAACCTGTGTGCGCCTTTTGACAGCCCTCAGTCCCCTCTCTTGTTTTCCCTAATATCTCATCTGCGTGTGCTTCCCTTTATCTGGCCAGGTCTCCCGCCCATTTTAAGTGGTCTGCCGAGCAGCGAAGGTTTGTTTTCCCTGAAGGGGAGGTTGGGCTCGGATGAGAGGAGTCTTCTTTAATTCTCTTAACAGTTCAAACTTTTCTCTCCTCTTCATCCTGACTCTCCTTAAATATTTATACCTTTATCGCCTCAAATGGCCCCCTTCTGCCTCTTTGTTTGTGCCTTGGTGGGCTCTGCATATCACACAGTACAATGTGTTTGCAACTTTCTTCGAGAGGGGATGGAGAGATGGGGGCTCCCCCTGTCTCTCCTTTGCATATGTATCTCCCCCTGCTGTGCCTTTGTCACTGACACCGCGGAGGGAAGCAGGGCTGTGGGATAGGTGTGACTGTTTACCTTTTTTCAGTAATCTGAGCTGCAATGCCATAACGTTTACAAGGACAAATGCTGAATGCAGGGGGGGGCGGAGCTTGCCTGGCTGCAAGCTGGCCGCTCTGTAATCGAGCTCCGCCAGCCACCGACACGATCCGGCAAAATTTGCAGCTTCTTAAACCTGTGCTGAGGAGCGGAAAGCCTGCTCTGGAGATGCCTGTCGTCCGCTGAATCGATTGATGTGCAACGTTCCTGCCTTGCTTTGACCTAGCCGGTGATTCGTTCAGCCTCACTCACATCGGCGTGCGGCCCTGGGGCGGGGCCGATGCGCTGGCTGCGGTGCCCTGTGTGAGCCGGCCGCTCGCGGGAACGAGAGTAGCGAGGAGCGTGTGCCGGCCCGGGCTGCGGTCCCTCGCAGAGTGCGGCGGCTCCGTGGAGGATTGCTACAGCTGTCCGGAGTGCCCCAGCGCGAGAGGTGAGCCGGGCTTCCCCAAGATCTGCGAGCTGCGGGCCTGGCGGGCGGCCGGTATGTGACGGGCCTGCCCGCGTTGTCCCGCTGTGGCCTAGTGAAGCCTGGACTAAATAGACTCCCGCCAATGCCTATAAGATCCTGGCTCTTTGCTACGCTGCTTGGTCCCGACGCTTGGCGATATTCCCCATTGCGGCTGGTTCTGGGGTGCAGTACAGTCCTCGCGACCTGGGGACATCGGAACTATATTGGTGCCAAAACATCTGCGGCCTTGGGGGGCAGATACATCAGGAGAGCCTCATAGGGTGGAGAGCTGATTGCTACCCCCCCACCTTCTCTGCACCCCTCCTTCTTCTAGCACTCCGCCATCTGCGCTGGTCGCCTTGGCCAGTACCTGCCGGGCCGGCGAGTTGGGGGTGTACGACGCTTGGCATTGGTGTGATTGGGAACATCGGAGACACCACCATGGGTAACCGGACAAGTCGCAGCCGAAGATCAACTTCGAGCTGCGCAAGTCGAAGCGGTGCGAAGATACGGCTGATTCTGCGCCAGCCGACCCACACAACACCACGGAGGACCCTGTAGGGGATATTAAGCAGATTATCGTATCCATGCAGTGGGGTCTGACGGCCATTGATGCCAAAATCGACACCCTAGCCTACAGGATGGACAGAATGGCAGAAAGGGTTGATAAACACGCGGAGCGCCTGGACATGGCGGAGTGACGCATTACGGAAACGGAGGAGGCCCAATCCGACGCCAACAACGCCCAGCGGCAGGTCGAGAAGGCCCTAGTGGTGCTGCAGGACAAGGCAGAAGATTTAGATGCTCGGTCGAGGCGGTGTAACCTCTGCATTACGGGCCTTCCTGAGTCCACGGCGACAGGCCCCATGGAACTTTTTGTTGAAAAGCTGCTCAAAACACTGCTGGGCGCGGACATATTTTCCCCTATGTTTGTGGTGGAGAGAGCGCATCGCTCGCTGGGGCCCCGACCTCAGCCTGGCGCTCCCCCAAGGCCCATCATAGCTAAACTGCTCAACTACCGGGACAGGGATGTGGCATTGCGGAGGGCAAGAGAACTGGGCACCTTGCACTATGAGGGATCCTCCCTCTCCCTCTTTCCTGACTTTACCATCAAGGTACAGGAAGCCAGGAGGCAATTCGTCCCTTTGAAGCGCAAGTTACGTGATCAGAGAATTGAGGATGCTATGATGTATCCTGCACAGTTGAAAGTTCTCTTTGATGGTAAGCCTCGAATTTTCACTGATCCGCAATCGCTGCAAAAGGCTCTTAAATCCTGGGAGACGGCGGGCAAGCGTAGGAAGGAGCGTGAGGACAGTAACGGTGGCGCGGCGTCGCCGGACAATCTCGATGAAAATGACTGAGTGGAGGTTATTGGACTACGGGCATGTTGATTCTTCTTTTATACTTTGCTTAACCACTTATGGAACTGAGCTGCTCTATTATCCCCGCTCTATAGAGGTGGCCTTATGACTAATGATGGTTTTTTCTACACTTGCAGTGCCTTTGTTTAGCGGGAAATCCTGGGACAAGGGATACTTGCGGTCTTGAAGTTTGAGTTATGTCTCTCTCCTCCGAGTTATCTCCCTTAAAAGTGAAGCTTTAACGTATGTTTTACGGTGGCGTGGTGGAGGATGTAGTAGTTTGAGATCGCTGGGTAACATCCGCCCCAAAGCGTCACCCGCTGTTCTTGCTGCAGTTTTGGGGGTTTTGTATGTGTTTTTTTAGTATGTGATGCCAATATGTATTTTTTGCTACAGGGTGGGCTTCTATTCGCCTTTGCACTGTTGGGGCATGCATGGCGTGAGTGTGGGGTGGTAATGAACGGATTTATTTCTTTAGTATATGACAATTTTCCTTTGCAGATCACATGTCGTTGTTTTTGCTTGCTAAATGGGGTGGTGGTGGGGCCATCGTGGGGTGGGCGCTATGCTTTATTTGCAGTTTACACAACAGTATGGTTAATAGGAAGCGATTGAATCTCTTGACCTGGAATGTCAGAGGTCTGAACGACCACAGAAAGGTACGCAAAATACTTGCTTATTTGAAGAGAAAAGAGATTGACATTGCATTACTACAGGAGACACATCTACACCCGAGCTGTAGCTTATTGATGAATAGTAGGTTGTTCAGTGTTTTTCACGCCGCTGGCTTTACCTCGCACTCTAGGGGTGTGATGACTGAGTTAATCCTAAATCGAAGCTCCAAATTGAACGTTGTGCGACGGACCCTTCTGGTCGATATGTCATAACCCGCTGCTATAATAACGTTACGAATCTGATTGTAGTAAACTCCTATGGTCCGAATTATGATGATCCACAGTTCTTCCTATCCATTTTCCAGGCTATCCAGACCCATTCTTCTCCATCGGTGGTGTGGGGTGGGGACTTCAATTTTGTCCTGGACCCGATGCTTGACCGTTCTAGGGGTCCTGTGAGACCACCGTCGGCTGCTGCCAGGGCTGTTGTCGATATCTCTGTACAACTGCAGCTGGTGGACGTGTGGAGGGCTCGCTCCAGTGCTAGGGGGGGTTTCACACATTATTCGGCATATCACGACATACACACACGCATAGACTACTGGTTCATTTCGCAAGCACTAATGCCCAGGGTGCAGGATTGCGCAGTGCTCGCTCGGACGTTCTCCGATCATTCCCCTATTCTATTGACTTTTTCAGTCACTCCACGTGGCCCCCTCCCTTCTTATGGCGGTTCCCGCCCTATTCGCTACTGGACACAGTATTTAAATCGAAACTGCATGATGCCATCTCGGAGTTCTTTACGATTAATATTGGCACGATAGAATCTTTTGCCACGATTTGGGAATCATTCAAGGCCTATATTAGGGGCATAGCCATTAGTAAACATGCAGGCTTCCTTCGCTCCATAAGAGACAGGCTGGCGTTGTTAGAATCCCGGATAGCCAACCTGGAGGAGGAACTGGCACGAGGGTCCACTCCCCAGCTGCTGGATCTTCTGAAAGCCACGATAGACTAATTTAATGCAGAGGCAGATAGTGAAATCAAACATATGGGCAAATACGCCACAGCTCGATTTTATGGCGAGGCGGACCAACCGGGAACTGTCCTTGCGGCGCTGGCTAGACGTAGACAAGAGTCCAGTGGTGTGTCCATCTTGACAGACGCTGAGGGTACGGGTTGGACAGAGCCGGCAGATATTGCAACTCAATTTCGGAATTACTATCAAGAGTTATATAGCTCTAAAGTCTCCCCTAGCGATGCGGATATATTGCAATATCTGGAGTACATTGAGATGCCCTGGTTACAAAACTGGCACCGTGAGTTTTTGATGCGTCCTATAGAACTCGCGGAAATACGCTTAGCGCTGAATTCGATGAGGGAGGGCAGTGCTCCCGGTCAAGATGGGCTCACGGTGGCATTTTATAAGGGCTTTAGCGACCTATTGATCCCCCATCTGGCCACCTTGTTTCAGGAGATGGGGGCGGACGGGATCATGCCGCCAACCATGCGGGAGGCCCTGATTGTCACTCTGCTGAAACCGGACAAGGACCCTCAAAAGTGCTCCTCTTACCGTCCACTGTCCCTACTAAATGTAGACACGAAAATCTTTGCTAAGATTCTGGCTAACCGTCTGTCCCCGCTTCTGCCTCAGCTGATAGGCCCTGAGCAGGCTGGGTTTATCCCGGGCCGAACGCTCTCGCAGAATCTCCGAACGGTGTTTGTGGCCCTTCAGCATATCCGACCGGAAGTCCAGGCTGCAGCGGTCTTCCTGGACGCTGAGAAGGCCTTTGATTCCATAGAATGGTCCTTTCTTTATGCTGTGCTGCGCCGCGTGGGTGTGGGCGAGGTGTTCTTGCAGTTGGTGGCGGTGCTCTATAATTCACTGGTAGCCCGGGTCCGCGCTGGTGATGTGGTTTCTGATCCCATTATTGTTTTGTGGGGAAACTCGGCAGGGGTGCCCCCTATGCCCGCTATTATATGCTTTGGCAGCTGAGCCCTTGTTGAGAGCGTTGCGTGAATATCATGGCCATAGGGGCCTCCGCTTCCCGGACTATAATTTAATAGTGTCGGCTTACGCGGACGATATGCTTTTGTATATTAGAAATCCGGAACTGCATCTGCCCCCAGTTATTCGCGAGGTGCTGCGATATGGGGGACTATCGGGATTGACAATCAATTGGTAAAAGTCCTTGATTTTCCCACTGACACCCAGCACGACTCCCACACAGCTTGATTTCCCTCTACAGTGGACTTCCGACCCGGTCCGCTACCTGGGCGTCCAAGTCCATTCGGATGCGGAACTGGTGGTCAGCGCGAATTACGGAAGAGCAATTACCAAGTTGAGTGATGCCATTGACCGCTGGATTCGACTCCCGCTTTCACTGGTGGGGAGGGTTTCATTGATGAAGATGGTGGTGCTTTCCCGTTTCCTCTTTCTTTTTGTTAATATTCCTATAGTAGTACCTCGCCACATGTTTAAGGAGTTGCGCGCTCTGATGACTAAGCTAGCTTGGGCAGGTAAGACACCCCGGGTTGCGCTAGACATACTCATGTTACCTTGTACTGTGGGAGGGTTGGGCGCACCAGATCTCGAACTTTATTACCGGGTAGCACAAGCTTCGCACGCTCATGGGTGGATTCACGGTCCACAGACTCTGCCACACCTCCAGATAGAAAAAGTTGCTGCTGCGCCTGAACCCTTGCCCTGGTACTTGACTAAAGCGCCAATTAGACGTTGCGGGGTTATTGACTCGGTGAATTCCGTGGTGCATGCATGGCACGTTCTATTAGAGATGTTTGTTGGAGCACAATTGTATTCGCCTCGTCTGTGTATTGAGTGGTGCCATTGGTACGCTCTTAGCTCGGAGCGCGGTACGCTTCGTTCATTGAATAGCTTGGGTCTGTCTGAGATGGGTGATCTCTTTAAAAACGGTAGAATGGTATCCTGGAATGATGTGGTGGCTGACAGGGCGATGCCCTCTGCGTTGACGCAATTTCAATTTTTTAGAACTAGACATGCTCTCCGGGCGGTACTGGGAGACGAGCTTGCCGAACCCATGGAGACCCCTTCATTGTCCATCCTGCTGCGGTCACAGTCCCCTATCAAGTTAGTCTCTAAACTATATGCTTCGGCCTTGCAGACCAAGGTATCCCAATACTCGAAGGCCCGTTTGGCCTGGCAGGCTGACATTGGGAGGCAACTCCCGGACGATATCTGGTTTTATTGTTGTGAGGTCACTCGTAAGGTTTCTCTAAATGGCAGACACAGACTGGCACATTTTAAGTTTCTGAACAGGGTTTATTACACACCAGAACGCCTACATAGATATGGTTTGCGCGAGTCTGATAGCTGCGAGCGCTGCGACATGCTGCGGGCGGACTTTTACCACCTGGCATGGCAGTGCCCACCTGTTGCTGATTTTTGGAATCACATCGTTGCTAAGTTAAACGAGATTGTGGGCCTCACACTCACGCCTGATCCGTTGCTAGTGCTGCTGGGATACACGGAGCCTATGCATAAAAAAGTATGCAAATTGATAGCTATGGGTTTACTTCTGGCTAAGCGTAGACTGGCTATGAGATGGATGCGGGGGTCTGTACCCACAGTGGCTGAGTGGGAGCGGGATATGGTGTATTGTAATACACAATCGGACACCTACAACGAACTGCTTCCACCCTGTACCCGACCACGGAGTTTTTGGGGGCTATTTGCACAATACCAGGTGTCACGCCAAGGAGACGCTGCAGAACAGGATGACTAATATTTGTGTGTATTTTGTTGTACAGTATGTATTTATGTTTAATATTATTACTGTATGGTCGACATCTCTCTTCATGAGTAGAGGCATGCTTGCTGGGGCTGTTGCTCAGACCCACCCAGTGGTATGCTGTCTTGCTGTCTGCTGTGTATTATATCCCTCTGTGCCCATTACCTCCTAAGGATTCTATCATTAGAAACTAGACGACTCATAACGTATGTGATCTGCGCTCTTATTTTTTTTGTTTGAGATTTGGGTTTTCATTTGTTTTTGGTTGTAATGTTTGTAAAATTCACAAATAAAGATATAAAAAAAAAAATTTAAATGCTGAATGCAGTGCACTTGCCGACTACAGTGGCGTAACGAAAGTTGAGGGGGCCCCCCTGCCACGTACACAGAGGGGCCCCCACTCCGGATTTAATCCGGAGCTTTTGGGCCTGAGTATTGTGCTGAGGGGGCTCCCTGCAGCTCGGGGGCTCCCTGCAGCCCGGGGGCCCCCGCACCGCGAGGGCTGCGGGGGCCTGTGTTACGCCCCCGGCCGACTACAATATGATCTTAAACAACGATTACGGTGCCAGTCCCTTAAAACCAGGGACTTCAAAACCTATAGTTATTTCCCCCCCTTGTTGGCCCCTCCAGAAATGTTCACAACATACACTATATACCCCGCCGTCTCGCCCATAGAACACAAGCTAGCAAGTGTCTAAACATTCTGATGATCTGGTGTGATGGGAACTAGTGATGTCTATAGCCAAAAAAATATATCATGGCATAGACAACTCCCCAGTTGGATAGGGAGACAGGAAGGCATTGCCATATAAGTAGGTGGGATGCTCTAATATTATTAACCGATGATTAAAATCTCACTTCAACCCAAAGGTCTAGCATTCTTTTTTTTGCCATTTTATATAGCGCGAACTCGACCCGAAGGTATTAGAGCGCTTTACATGAGCACCAGTTACATTACACTGTGTATTTTTACTTACTGTTTTACTTAGTAGAAAAAAAAAGGAAAAGCGTGATAAGGCAGTCAATGCTAAAACAAATTTAAGCCATGTTGCACAGCAGTTCAACTGGTGCGCAATATATTAAAAACATTGACATAGACAATATATTTGGCATAAACAAAACCTATTGGCTTAGCCAATGCTTGTTTTAGGTTCTACTCTTTTCTTTGCATTAAAGCACTCTACCAGAGTGTGTCTTTTTCAGCTGGCTCCCTCGTGTACCTCTCTCCCCTCTTTCCCAGCAGCTCTCCCTCCCGCATCCTCTAGTTGCTTGTCCCCGCCCACTCTCACTCCCTCTTCTTCGTCTGCGTTGATTGCCCCCACCCTCCAACCCTCATCCATGCCGCTTGCTTCACCCTCACTAGACTGTGTTGCTTGCCCCCACCCGCTATGGCTCATCTCTCTGGTTGCATGCCCCCACTCAACCTCCTTCCCACCTTCCATACTGTTGCATGCCTCCACCCGCCATCCCTCCCTCCTTCCATCTGTGGTGTTGCTGTTTGCCCCCATCCGTGGTGTTGCTGCTTGCCCCCAACTGCCCTCCGTCCTTACGTCCATCTGTGCTCTTGCTGCTTGCCCATTGTCCATTTTGTGTTTCTTCCCCCATCCGCCCTGCCATTATTTGTGTAGTTGCTTCTTGCTGTTGTCCGTGTTCTTGCTTCTTCTCCCCCATCTGCCCTCCCATTGTCTGTGTTCTTGCTTCTTTCCTCCGCCCTCCCGTTGCCTGTGTTGTTGCTTCTTATCCCTCACCTGCCCTCCCATTATTCATGTTGTTACTTCTTGCTGTTGTCCGTATTGTTGCTTCTTGTCGTTGTTCATGTTGTTGCTTCTTTCCTCCGCCCTCCTGTTGTCTGTGTTATTACTTCTTATCCCTCTCCCACCTTCCCGTTATTCTTGTTGGGGCATATTATCTAGGAAGTGGCGGTGAGAGGCGTTAGCCTCCTTGGCTTAACGCCTCTCATCGCCACTTCGGAAACGCAAGGCTGCACCACATTACCAAGGATATGGTGCAGCCCGGCGTTTCCCCCTGCGATGGCGCTAAGTCTCACAACTTAACGCCAACGCAGGCACCCTTGCACCAGAGTGTAAGGGTGTCTGCGAGCAGGGAGGTTTGTTTATGTACAGGAAGGTGTCCCTTCCTGTGCATAAACAAACCTAAAATGCTATTTTGTAATTTACATGTGTGCTGCTTCATGCAGCACACATGTAAGTCACAAAATGGCATTTTAAAAAACGGTTTGTTTATGTACAGGAAGGGACACCTTCCTGTACATAAACAAACCTTGGCATTTTGCTTTTTACATGTGTGCTGCACAAGGCAGCACACATGGAAAAAGCAAAAACGAGGAGAAATGAAGCATTTCTCCTCGTATCGCCACCTTAAGACCAGGATTTTCCTGGTCTTAGTTGGACGCTGCCACCTATTATCGCCTCTCTTGATAATAGGTGGCAGCGTCGAGTGAATGGGTGTTGCGGTGGAACGCCCACTGCAACACCCACTGCACGCCCCTTTCACGCTAAGTTTAGCGTAAAGGGGCACTATTACCAAGGCAGCGTTAAGCCACTTAACGTGGCTTTTAGCCACGTTATGTGGTTTAACGCTGCCTTGGTAATAGGGCGCTGACCCTATCGCCACCACAACGTCACAAAAAGTGACGTTGTGGTGTCGATAGTGGCTTGGTAATATGCCCCCCTGTTTCTTCTTTCCTCATCATAATGATTTTTAAAAATCTTTCAGCCATTCTGCACAGCAGTCGCACCGCTGGACAACACGTCTAGAAATATTGATAAAGCGAATATCTTGCATAAGCGAGACCTATTTGCTTTACCAATGCTTGTCTTATATATAACTTTGCAAAGCTTGGAAGGTTATTTTAAAAGTAATCCTATATGCAAGTCTGCCAACTTTGGAACTTGGCACACGTTCATACATGGTCAAGCTTAGTATGTGAGATATGCTGGGAATATTTGCGATGTGCCCATATTTTTTGTATTAATAACGTCCTATTTATATCAATATTTTAGTAAGCCATAATTTGTAGAGGTGTAATCACGCAAAAACGTAATTAAATTGAAGAACAGAAACAATGAATATTACATCATATGTTATAATATGGTATGAAGATTAATGTTGTAATATGGTATGAAGATTAATGTTGTAATATGGTATGAAGATTAATGTTGTAATATGGTATGCACGTTCAGCACAACACAATTTAACGCAGATCAATTCAAATTGGAGAACAATATAAATTATCTGAAACGGCCCCTACTCTTTTTTTTACATTTAATATAGCTATAATTACTATAGTCGACTTTATTTCGGTAGCTTGTAGTGAGCACTTGCTAAAATGCTGTCTGGTTCTAGTATGTTCCTAACACAATTCAAAATAGTAATGTCCTTAAAACGTTGTTTACACAGGACTTGCCTAAATAATCTACAACATATGTTCACACAGGGCTTGTAAAGCCCTGCTATTACTTAGTGACAACATTGATAAATAGTGTGTACATTTACCATGCGGCTGATGATGTCACTGAAAGTCTCAATGGAATGCAGTGCAATGTACCTCCCAGCTGGTCACCACTGACTCATGCAGAAGATCTTGTTTTAATTGAAGGCCAGTTAAGTATTACAGTTCTGCACGGGACCGTAAAGGCATGCTGGTGCCTGCAAGGGTATGTCCCGCATCCTCCCCAGCCCCCCCTGCCTCCTGCTGGCATTTATATGGGCGCATTCTTTCCATGGCGCCCAGCAGCGTTCATGGGCTGCGGCCTGGGCAACACTGCTCTGCCATCCAGCCACGCGGCTCAGCATGTTGACTCCACTCAAATTGTGCTGCTGAGTTGCTTGGAAACCGTTTCCTTATACTGTGCACTTTTTCAACTTTTTGAACTTGACATTTGAAAATGTGTGAACCTAGTGTAACAAAACTGCATGTTGTCTTTCCATCTTGTACTGGAATATATTTCAGGGTTTATTTAGAATCCTGTTATATCCAAACGAGTCAATGGTATATCTATTATTAATAGTAGTAAAAACTGGACTTTATAACTCATCATGAGCGGCCATCTGATGGATTTTTGGTGCTTTAGGCCAGACATATTTTGGGGCTTATTGTTCGGAAATAATTTAAATTTACTAGCCATTTAAAGTTAATTCAAACCACATGAATTCAAACAATATTGGATTATATGTTACATTTTTAGATTTGTGGGCATGCAACGATTGTTGAAATTTCAAGATGCCTAGTGTCCTCCAGCCAACTAGTCCCAAAAGAACTTTTGAACAAGAATTTCCAAGATCCATTTCTTTTTGCATTTGTACCTAGATGTTTTGCCTTGCAGCAGAATTTTACGTGGAATTCAATGTTTAACCTACCTGTTTTTCCCATTATAGGAAAGACAAGAAAATGGTGATTTAGTGGTTGTTTAATACACTAGTTCAGATTATTAAAATAAGACATATCCACATCGTACTTGAAATTGGAGCTTTATTTGCCAGATATTTGTAATAAAAAAGAAAGTCCCCTTCACAATTAGTATTCTCTCTGCAACAAGGAAAATCAAAGCACCGCTCCCCGGTTTTTTTAGGTCTCGGCCTGCACCAGCGCTTGCGCTGGTCTGGCCGAGAGTTTTAGTAAGCGGGTTTTGGAAGTGCAAACACTGGCTTTCGGCTGGCGACCAGCTTGCGTTCACGATGGGCGTGCACGCGCGCAGCTGCTAGCTGGGTTTCCTATCTCTTCCTCATTTTCTCGTCATGGCTCATTAACTCTCTGGACTCTGATGTTTCAATCGCAGCAGCAGCTCACATTACCAACTGACGGCCCTGGACTACTGTCACATGAAAAACAACAGCGATTAGCATTGAAATGCAAGCTTTTTTTTGTCTAGTTAGAAATATTGCTTCGGTGGGTTGATTTCACCTTATATCGCTATTTGTTTTATATTGGGAGTCACAGCCTAATTACCAGTATTTTTGTCTCACTCTGTTTTTAAAAAAATATTTATTCGCGCAAAGCACAAAGCTATATTTAAGGTTACTTTTTCCGCGTCACTTCTTCACTCTATTTAAACTCCACACCCCACTCTTATTGTCTCTCTCCTTCTCTCTCTCTCCCTCTCTAATTCTCTCTCTACTTAATTAACTCTCCCCTCTCTATCTTTTTTAGCCTTTCATTCTCTCTCACCCCTTTATCTGTTTCTCTTTTCAAACTCCTTCATTCACTCTCTCTCCCCTTCTTTCTCTCTCTCTATCCCGCTCCACTCTTTATTCTATGTACACCCTTTCTCTCTCTTTCTCTCTCACCACCCTCTCTAATTGGGCATTATATCTTCACTCTATCTCTCACTCGGCAACACCACAGCATCACTCAGCATCACCACAGCATCACTCAGCGCAACCACAGCATCAATCAGAGCCAGCACAGCATCAATCAGAGCCAGCACAGCATCACTCAGCACCAACACATCTCTCAACGCCATCACAGCATCACTCAACGCCATCACAGCATCACTCAACGCCACCACAGCATCACTCAGCGCCACCACAGCATCACTCAGCGCCACCACAGCATCACTCAGCGCCACCACAGCATCACTCAGCGCCACCACAGCATCACTCAAGGCCACCACAGCATCACTCACGCTACCACAGCATCACTCAGCGCCACCACAGCATCACTCAGCGCCACCACAGCATCACTCAGCGCCACCACAGAATCACTCAGCGCCACCACAGAATCACTCAGCACCACCACAGCATCACTCAGCACCACCACAGCATCACTCAGCACCAGCACAGCATCACTCAGCACCAGCACAGCATCACTCAGCACAGCATCACTCAGCACCAGCACAGCATCACTCAGGGCCAGCACAGCATCACTCAGGGCCACCACAGCATCACTCAGGGCCACCACAGCATCACTTAGCACCACCACAGCATCACTCAGGGCCACAACAATATCACTCAGCGCCACCACAGCATCACTCAGCACCACCACAGCATCACTCAGCACCACCACAACATCACTCAACACCACATCAGTATCACTCAGCATCGCCTTTGCAATAGTACACCACCACATCATCATCACTCAGCAAGACCTAAGTATCATTCAGCATCACCTCAGCATCGTCTCAGCACCAGTCACCACCACCACCACCACTACTACCTCAACATCACTCAACACCACCTCAGCCTGCTGTCGGAATCTGCCATCTGTTGATTCTCCCCTAGCGTCTGGCTGCTGCTAGTGTTATAATACAGGTACTAGTTCACAACCTTCAACCTCCAATTGTTTATGCCCCCTCAAAAAAAAACTTTAACAAGCATTGCAAGAACAAAAGAAAAATGAGGAATTTTTTTTATTGTACATACATTTTTTAATATGGTCGTTCTGTTGGACATAATGCCTTCTTGGTCATATATAAGGTAACAAAAATGCTTCTGGCACTTTTTTATTACAACTTTTCAGCATGCTGCGCAGCAGCCACACTTCTCTACAGCACAGCTTAAACACATTGGCAAAGTCAATAGCTCTGCCTAAACACTTATAAGGCCCCAAATGCGAGACCTATTGGCTATGCCAATGCTTGTTCTTCATTCTATCTGATAACGTTTACCGTTGTTTCTCTTCCCCTGCCTTGTCCTCGCCTCCTCTTTAAATGTCTATTCTTCTATGACTCGACAGTGACTTCCAGCTCGATGTAAGACAAAGGGGAGGAGGCTGCAGACAGGTAAAGGGAGGTGAGGAAGAGAGTAGTAAGGTAAAGAGAGGGTTGAGTGAGGGTTAGAGATGCAGAGCTGATGTAAAGAGATCAGGTTGAGAGAGAGGGAAGTAAATTGAGGAGAGATATATGGAGGTAAAATAGAAAAGGAGCAGAGACTGGCAGAAAGTGAGGCGAGGTAGAGAGAAGGGGGAGACAGGGAGGCATAAAGAATAGCAGACAGGTGATGACATGACAGACAGGTAGAGGGGGGGGGGTAGAGAGGTGTGTTAAAAGAGATGTGAGATAGACAGTCCTATGCAAGGCCCACCGAGCAATGCAGGGAAAAGGTCCCCTTCTGATACGAAGACTAGTCTGCCCATATGTGCCAAGAAGATCTCTTCGCTCCGAGAGCTCCTCTCTGTTGACCATCTCCAAGGTCAGGAAAGCCAGATGTGGCGGTTGGTCCTTTACCTATCTGGCTGCCAAATTGTGAAATGCCCTGCCTGCCAAACTAAGACTAACGCAGCCAGAAACTTCCTTTAGGAAAATTCTAAAGACCTACCTATTTTAACTTCAGCCTGACTGGCCTAGGTCATGCAGGTGGGCCTTTCTCAGCGACGGGAGGCCCCTCGGGGCAGCTGTGCACTATATAAGACACATAGGATAGAATAGAATAGAATTGAATAGAATAGAAAAACATGAGGTACGAGTAGGGATAGAAAGATGTTTTTAAAGAGATAAAGAGAGAGAAGGAGAGAGATGAGGTAGAAGAGGTGGGGTGAAGTAAAGCAAGAGATCTGAGACAAAGATATGTGAGGCAGAAAGAAAGAGTTAGAGGGTTGTAGATAGAGGCAAAGGGTTGTGTGAAAATGGGGTAAAAAAAACGAGAGGTAGGGAGAATGGCAGGGATTTATTGATTGGTGAGGGAGAGAGAGATGAGATACTGCAAGTTAGAGATGTAGAGAGACAGAGGCAAATTAAGAAAAGATGAGACTGAGATAACAAGTTTTGAGAGGCAAGGTAGACAGAGGAAGGTAGGGGTAAGTAAGATTAAGATAAAAATGGAGAGCAGTAAAAGGGTGAGCAAGCTAGAGATAAGCTAGAGACAACCTCCTGGTCAGAGTCACTGCTCTCCCCCCACGCAGCTCCACTGTTAAGGCTCTGCCTTTAGCGCCAGCTTGAGCCCTTCAGGTAGGTGTTCGAGGTCCTCCTCCACCCTCAGTCTCCTGCCTGCGCGTCATCCCTGGTGGTCTAGTGGAAGAGTACTCTGCTCTTCTGCCGTTCCGCTCTGTTCTGTGTCCCTTGCTTCTCTTGTTTTGCCTTTTTGTCTCTTGTTTTGCCTTTGCCTTTTTGCCTCTTGTTTTGTCTTTTTGTCTCTTGCGTTGCCTTTGCCTTTTTGCCTCTTGTTTTGCCAGATTTTCTCATATTTTGCCTTTGATCGCTTTCTTGTGTTTTGCCTCTTTTCTCTCATTTTTGCCTTTTCTCGTGTTTGCCTTCCCCTCTTTGTGCCTCTTTCTGTTTTGCTTTCCTGTCTTCTCCCTCTTGCCCTCCCCACTCCCTCTTCCCATGCTCCCTGCTGCCCCCACGGCCCCTCCCCCCCAGCGTGTCCCTCCTGCCTCCCAGCTGACCGCCTTCCTCCAGACCCCTACTTAATGGCAGCCACTGCGCACCAAAGGCACACAAAAGGCAAGCCCGTCTGCGACACGACCGTGTCCAGCGCCAAGGACCCTGGTCCCCCGACCCCCCGCAGCTACGACCCCAGCACTCTCCACGCACTCAACTCCAGACGCAACATAAACTGCCAGCTCTCGACGCTGAGCAACACCCAAGGCCCGATCTCCTGCCGACACTGCCGCCGCACCTTCACCCACCTCCAGACCCAGGCAGCCATCCCCAACCCACTGGATGCCACCGCACACAAGCCACTGAGCTGCATCCTCCTCAACGTACGCTCCCTGCACAGACGCGCCATAGAAATCTGGGACCTCCTCAACATTCACATGCCCGACTTCGCCTTCCTCACAGAGACCTGAACCAACACCAGCTCCGCACCCGACATCGCAACCGCCATCCCTGACGGATACAAGATCCTGAGGAAAGACCGCTCCAACTGCCCAGGAGGAGGCCTTGCCATCGTCCACAAAAGCTCCCTCCGACTCACAACCACCAACTCGGACGATGCCTCGCCCCCCTTGGAACACATCCACTTCCAGATCCAGCCCAACCAAGACAGAATCCTCTCCTACGCCCACAACTCTAAGGAACTCATTGCCATCATACAAGAATTCACCAGATCCAACAGCGAAACAACCACCGCCCCTCCCTCCCAAGACCTCAGCAAACTAACTCAACTCCATCTTTCACCTCAAGATCGAGTCGCTCTACGACTAATTTGACAACCAAGATCACAACACCGCCTCAACTCCCACCCCCAAAGAAGCCATCCAACAGACTTTCCTCAACTGGACCCCCTCACCACAAAAGACACCTTAAAGACAGTGAAGAGCATCCACTCTGGAGCACCTACTGACCCCTGCCTGCCGCACATCTTCCACAGGGCCGCCACTGTCACCGCACCCGAGCTGGGCCGAACTATCAACTGCTCCCTCGAGTCCGCCACATTCCCTGATGACTGGAAACACGCCGATGTCAACCCCCTCCTAAAGAAGCCCTCCGCAGACCCGATGGATCTCAAGAACCTCAGGCCCATCTCACTGCTCCCTTTTGCCACCAAAGTCATCGAAAAAGCTCAACATCCATCTTGCACACTTCATAGAAACCAACAGCATCCTAGACACCTCTCAATCTGCATTCCGCAGCAACCACAGCACAGAGACCGCCCTCATCGCCGCTACCGACGACATCCGCGCCTCCTCGACCAGGGCCACACAGCAGCCCTCATCCTCCTGGACCTATCAGCAGCTTTTGACACCGTTTCCCACTGCACACTAGCCACCAGGCTCCACGATGCCGGCATCCGAGAAATAGCCTTAGACTGGATACGATCTTTCCTCTCAGGTAGAACACAGAGAATAAGACTCCCGCCCTTCCTCTCAGACCCGACAAAGATCAGATGGGGGAGTAGCCCAAGGATCCTCCCTCAGCCCCACACTCTTCAACGTCTACATGGCCCCCCTCGCAACCATTGTCAGAAACCACAGACTCAACATCGTCTCCTATGCCAATGACACCCAGCTCATCCTCTCCCTCACCCAGGAACCCGACATCACCAGGCACAATTTCCAAGAAGGGATGAAAGCCTTTACGACCTGGATGAGCAACAGCTTCCTTAGGCTCAACTGGGAGAAAACAGCAGTCCCCATCCTCTGCTCCACCCCCTCCCCATGGGACAACACCTGGGGGTCCCCGCCCTTGGAAACCCACCCACCCCAACGGATCACGCACGCAACCTCGGCATCCTACTCGACTCTTCACTCACCATGAACCGCCAGATCAGCGCTGTATCCTCCGCATGCTTCAACATCCTCCACATACTGTACAAGACTTTCAAGTGGATCCCCCCGACGCCAGGAAAACCGTCACCCATGCACTCATCACCAGCAGACTGGACTACGGAAACCCTCTCTATGCCAGAATCAACAAAAAACTCCTCCGCAAACTCCAGGCCGTCCAGAACGCTGCAGCCAGACTTATCCTCGACATCCCACGACATGACCATATCACCCAACATCTCCGCGACCTCCACTGGCTCACCGCTGAAAGAAGAATAACCTTCAAGCTGCTCACACACGCCTACAAAGCCCTCCACAACACCGGACCCCAATACCTCAACAACTGAATCTCTTTCCACGCCCCCAAGAGAAACCTCCGCTCAGCCGACCCCGCCCTAGCCACCGTCCCTCGTTTCTACAGGACCAGAGCAGGTGGAAGATCCTTCTCCCCCCTCGCAGCCAAGACCTGGAATG
Organism: Calotriton arnoldi; assembly: GCA_963921515.1. NCBI lineage: Eukaryota > Metazoa > Chordata > Amphibia > Caudata > Salamandridae > Calotriton > Calotriton arnoldi. The sequence continues at coordinate 581,546 of CAWUFW010002941.1, forward strand.
AACTCCCCCTTCACCTTCCACTCACACAATGTCATGGAGACAGACGAGAGCAGGTCTCCTAGTATCACGGGCGAGATTTCTTTCCACAGCAGATTAATACAACACCCCTCATTGGACTACCCCTTACAGAACCAATATCGGAATTGACATCGGAAATGGACTGCCGTTTACCGTATTCAGCTAAGGCCTCCATCCTACCCCAAGCTTGCTGATAACCAGTACCACGTGACACCGTCTTTTGGACACACGTTTTAGCCAGCAGAACACCGGATATCACTGACTGCCAGTACCCTCCCCTCCATAGGTGCCCGGCTGGGCCCTTTGTGAGTGTCCTTCTTCACCTTTCACTCCCACAGGTGCTCACTACACGATCTGACAGTCATCCCCAGGTGTCCCATCATTGATAGGTCCTGATGAGACCCCGTATTGATAGCTGGGTCGAAACGCCGTCGACAACTTGAAGCGAACCAATTCTCAGCTCCTACTAGGAGCTGCTAACATTTATTTTGTATTAATTGAATGGTCGTTTCGTAACAAAGTATTGAAACCTTGCTTTTATATCACAATCCATATTGATAGGTTTCACTTTCACTTGGGACACCATGCACTGGATTCTAAAACAATGTGAATATACTATATAAACTACCTTGTTTCTCTACACACTTTGTGTTATATGTATTTTTTCTCTCTGACATTCCTGTACCTCCGATCAATTGCGATTGCACCAGTGAGATGGGTACCAGTGTCACTGATGAGTGTGCATCCAGGGTCGGTCTTCCATCTTCTCATCTATCTTGGATGCAGAATAGTGATCACGGCGTGAGAGCACAGATGATCAGAGATGATTCAAAGATGTGGGTGTCTGTAAAGCAGGCACTACTAATAGATGGGGTTTGTGGGTACGGTACCACACAGCCAGGTTTGGGCTCCTCTAATCTAGGGTGTTTGCAAGAAGCGAGCGACTCCTTATTTGCCACAAATTTTTAGAATAGGAATGCACATTTTTTTCTGGATATATATTCCTACAGAAAACATTTGATAAGCAAGTATCTCTAGGTCTTTCAAAGGCACCTCCCACCGAGGTATGTATAGACTGCTAGAAAATAGCGAACTTTGATACAGTCCATTAATAAAGTAATTTTTTAGCTTCTCTCCACGTTGTTACATACCTGATGCCTCACTACCACTCTCTTAGGGCTGAAATAGTTTGGGACCCCTTAGCCATACCAAGATAACTTGGGAGCAGCTGGTTATGCATGCAGCCGTGACAGAGTACAAACCTTTTCCCCCACAGCTGCATGGCCCTTCAAACTGCTCCTGAAAGTTGATTGTGCAACTCTGGCGGATGACTCCAGACTTCCACCGACCCTCTCTTCATCATCCCATGAAAGCAGAAAAAGCCTCTCACCTATGGCTCAGGCTTATAACTCACGTAGAGAGCCTTTAAGGACCAGTATAGCCATAGGCAACAGCCAATAATGCTACAGTTACTTTTAATGATAAAAATTGGTACTTATTTTATCAACCTCAAAAAGATGAAAGGCGTAGTCTTTCTTGAGAGGAATTAATCATGTGAAATTCAGATCACTCACAGATCTCAATAAGGAGTGCTCCATTTTCTGACCTATCTTACCAGAATTGTTACTGAAAGTATGTAACAATAATTTGCCCGAAGAAAAAGTCAGTGACTCTGTGTTGATTGGCATTGGACAGCTGAAGGTATGGGCTATGCCTCAGACAAGGACACAATATTGTATGCTCCTGTGATAGGGGCTGGGAAGAGCTCCTCCCCCTTGTATTATTGGGAGTCCTCTACATCAGTGGGAGAGAGAACACATGGCATGTGGCTGTCATAAGCCCCTGGAGTGGTGCAAGGGAATGGAATGTCTCCAGCACAAATGTAGTTCACTGCTTTTGATTTGTTAAGTTAATATGAATAATTATCAACCAGTAGATTGTTGATTAGTTACTTTGTTGATCTATTCTATTTAAATTCAATTTTTTGTGTGGATTTAAGGGCTACTTATCTTTTATGGCAATGGATTTATGCAAGCAAATAACGAAGGAAACTGAACTTACTTATTGTTTTGTGTAGCGGGGGCATGCAGCACTTAATGCAATTAGTACAACATAGCTCCTTAAATCTCCTCTGAAAGCAAAAAAGTGCACACGGAGCACAGTGAGAGTGTGGGGGGACTGACTAGGACTGTTAGTGGTATGGCGCACTCCTAAAGTTGGTGGTGATGTCCACGTGGTTAAGAGAGGTAGGTGGTGCAGTCGGGTTAATCCTCCTGAGTACGAGGATAATGTTCAGAATGCAAGTAAATGCCAGCCTCTGTCACAGAGGTGCGTTCCCCTTGTGCACTCAAAGAAACGGTGTGCAAAATAGATTAATCTCTCACAGTTTGTTTGAAGTATCTTTATTCATTTTAACTTTCGTAGTAGCATTTTATATTTTCCATTCATTCGTATAGTTTGTTATTTCTCCATAACAATAATTTTTGAGAAACAAATGTTTGTCTATGCCCAATGCATTTCGGGCGAATTGCCCTTCTTCAGGGGCTGTATAAGTGAACCACTTTGTTCATAGAAAACCGTCGTGGAATTGAACCGCGTGCAAACAAAGTTACGCGTGTGTATCCATTCCGTGAAGTGTAGACGCGCCAAGAGCAGCACCAAGTATCTTCAGAGCAGGAGGCAAGGTTGTAGGCATTTTCATCACAATTTTTGGTTTTGAAAGGTATCCCCTCAGTTTGCAAGGCATACCAAGACCTGCTTGCAGTACGCAGCACATGCGTGGCATGTGTTTAAATGCATCTCAATGCTCAGCAAATTAAATGGCTGTTGAATCTAGTCGTAGCTTTCAACTCAACCTCATTTAGAGCTATCATCCTCCTTGGACATGTCTTCACCCTCCAAATAAGTGAAACAAATAGAATGCCTCCTGTAGACTTCAGGGGGATCACCCGCCCTGTAAACTTTCCTCATTCTCCCAAAAATATGTAATCTCCATTGATCTCAATGAGCTCTGCCTCCAAAGCCACTGAATCTCACCCTCCTTGGAGGTGCAAATGGTTGAGTGGTACGTGTAGTAAGGACATCTCACTTTTAAATATGTGCTTTATTTCAACTGGTGCTTGCAGGTGGGGCCACCAGCACTCATTTTTCCTCAACAGCCTTTGGTCTAGACTAGAGCAAGAGAGAGAAAAAGTGTAAAAGAGGTAAAGAAAGGAAAACAGAAAGACGGAAAAACGTTGACAAAGAAGGTAAGAAGCGATGAAAGGGAATCTGCAGGGTGGAATAAGGAGGCAGGGAGTGCCTGGTGGAGGCTTAAGGAGACATGAGAAGGAATCACAGTTACACACCCTTGGTATTCGACACCCCGATCTTCGATAGTGCTGGCCGTGGGCACCGGCACCTATTGTTTTAGAAATTAAGCACTGCTTTTAATTTAATGGGTAAAACTTGAGGCTTACACAGCCGGGGGGGGTGTAGCGATTAATAGTGCAGGAGTACGGGTTTAGGGATCTGGCTGTTCCACTGCACCCCTACTATGGCTGTCTTTTACTACCCAACTATGGCAGGGGCATTTTCCCTGATGCATTAAGGTCCATGACACCCTTCCTTCACCACCACTATACACCACCAAAAAGATCACACACAAAAGAAACAAATGTGCATTACGTATCCAACAATCAAACATAGAAAATAATGCGAACACCTTAAAAATCAGATGTAGAGAATTTCAATTCAGAAACTGTTTCCATTTGGATTTGTTCGTATAAGAGAGACTTTGCGGCAAATGCGTCTGTGTTGGCTGGGTTTTCCCGCCAAAACTGGTTTGCTAGTGCGATGTTCCTTCGAGGTGGCTCACTAAGGCTAGAAAAAAAAGCAAGCCTTTCCCACTCCAAGAGGGCCTTTGGGAAGTTCAAGCTGACATTTGGCCTGTCTGCATTAGTAGCTCATTTCCCTTGTTTTCTCAGTTGGGGGAGGGGGAAGACGCTGGGGGCGTGGCTTCAATCTCCTCTCCAAACACAGAGAAACATAGCCCTCGCGCCAGCATCTTTCATCAGATCCATTTGAGTCTTGCAGCTGTTTTCTGCAATACAAACAGAAAGACCAAAAGTTCTAGGGTGGGGCTGGCGCGAGACAAAGCCAAGCATGTCTCGCGAGTAACATGGAGTAATTCGAATCACTTTTGTGCACACAAGGGAGCTTTCGGAATTCTTAGACGTGCAAGCAAAGAATAAGTGATTGACCATCTTTAAATCCATCTATTTTAACAATGTAGGAACTAGATTAGGTGGAATAAAAATGATCCATCCCATATGCCATAGTAAGTTGCACGAACCTTTATACTCTGCAAGCAAATAGAAGCGCTGCTGTGATAACAGAACTTTATTTGTAGAGACCATAAAAAAGGCAATGGCCCACATTGTGCTAAACAATAACCCATGTAGCGTAAAATGTTATCTTATTTTTATAATGTAATACACTCGCTGTCTAAAGTTTCTTTTTGGTGTTTAGTGGTGGAATTTGCAGAAAACTATAGACTTTCATTTTCTCCTGTGGCCACGGATGAGGATACAGAGAGCAGTGGCGTAACGAAACTTGAGGGGGCCCCCCTGCAAAGTTCACGGAGGGGGCCCCCCACGCTCCGGACCAGTCACAGACCACCAGTGTGCTGGAGGGGCCCCCTGGAGCTCGCCCCCCCCCTCCCCCCACACCGCAGGTCTATTGTTACGCCACTGCTTGATCTATAAATGTATGTTTTTCATACCAGACATGTAATTCATAAGATATCTTACATTTGTGACTCTCAAGAGGTCTGGTTCGTAAACTCAAAGTTGAAATTTATTTTTTATCAATGCATTTGTAATAAAAATGGAAGCCGAAACAAAAATATTCATAAAATCAAGAATTACTGAATTTTCGGAATTCTGGAAAATCTGTCTGGTTGGTGAAGTTTCAACTTTAGTAAAGGGTGAGAAAATAAGTTTCCAAGTGGATGATTAAGGAAGAGGCTACTATAAATTTTTGAAACACTCACACAATCAGAACAATATAAAAAATTATAAATATTTGTAAGAACATTTGCTACCTGAAATGTGCATGTAATTTTGATGGAAGATGGATGAAAAAAAGGGCTGTAGTCTGGAATATAGCAGAAGGAATATCGAGTGGTCACAATATCACCACTAAAATATTGAAAACCAAGATATCCAAGAGGTAGGGGCACAAAGGTATAGATATACTATCGTTAAATTCACACGTACGTACCTTGACTACATATCTTCAAGGTACGTAGATGTGGAGTTAGGTATAGAAAATCTATACATACTTACCTGTCGATATTTGGCCATGATTTTTCTGGACCCACACCTGAAAAAAGACAGATGCTGCAAATTTAGTAAAAATCTGTGTCAAAGTAGGTGTTAGGTTTCTTAACCCTTCGTTTGTTCTTGTAAAGGAAAACAGAAAAGGCCAACTTGACTTCAGGGAGGACTTCAAGTGTAATGGAACTGCAAAGAATAGAAAGGAGTAGTGGGTTTTTGTGCTCAGCCTCGTATATCAGTGGGAGTTGAAGCAATGGAAGTAGTCCGAGAAGGCATAAACAATTGTTTGTGCCTTCAGCAGAATCATCATTTTCCAAATTACAAATGCCAGTCCAAATATCTAATATATATTTAACAAATAACAAAGTCGTACTTCGATTGCACTACCAAATAAAGTAAGCTTCCATGCTTACTGTTTCTGTATCCCACTCGATCGTTTCAAGGCTATGTGTTTTTAAGAAACTTAACAAAATTGTAAAAAAAAAAAAATACTTTCTAAGCCTGAAGGATGACTGGGCAGTGTGCACTTGTCCAAAACAAAAATATATACAGCCAGTCAAAAACTAAAAGACAGCATTAAAGTATTAAAACGAAACATTAAATAAAAAATACAATAATTAAAATAATATTTAGGAGCAAGGTCTATGTAAAATGGAATTAAGCAGTAATTCAACATAAGCAAGTGATGCAATATGAGACATTTAGGCCAAAGTAAAGGACAATTTGAAAAGGTGAATTTTCAAGGGGTGCCGGAATGTTAAGAAATTGGGTATGAAATAAACGCCCCCATAATGAGCTGTGTAGTTTGTGAGAGCCAGTGCAGGCAGACTAACAGTGAGCATTATTTGAGGTTACAGGTGCTGTGAAGAGGTGCACATGGATAATTCTATGACATTTTGATTGGCTAGGAATTTCCATGGCACGAACTGTCAAGGACATACTGTTAGCTGTTGCCTCTGAGCCTGAAGCAGTAAAGTAGCAGAATATTTATTTTTGCCTTTCGTGGTTTACGTTGCCACTGACATCTTAAGGATTTTGGGGGCCCTGGGACAAACGTATTTTGGGGTCCCCTGTTTAGATATATGATCCAATTTCAGCTCTTTCATGCCCCCTTTGGCCAGGTCACTGACAGTGCACAGATACACTGGTCCACATTTTAAATGTGTTTACATCTAGTATTCAAGGATAGTGGCATGTGATTTCAATATTGTAACACAACAGCAGCTCACTAACATTACTGCAAATAATCTGTTACACCTTCCCATGTGAGGTCTTGTTTTGATCTAAAAGGATTTTTTTTTAATGCATGTTGCTTGAAGCATAAACAGATTTCTCTGCAAATTGTCTGTAATAGACTCTCACATATCATCCACATTAAAAATAAATTAAAGGAAAACGTATTTAAATCAACCAGGGAAAGACTCTCTGCAGAACAGAACTGGGCCTATCAGGGGCATCCCTGAAAGGCTGGGGTCCTGGGCCAGGGCCCACTTTGTCCATGGCTTAAAAAACGTCTCTGCACTATCTTTGGCACCTTTCCTGTTGTTTGATGCAGTGTACTAGCTCGTAAAGGTGCCCCAAATCCCCAAAACGATCCCTCCTGGGCATTCACCCCTTTGAGGGGAATACCACTAGATCTCACAGCTCATCTGCTGCCAAAGCTACAATTTCTCTTAAAATGTAATAAGCTCCCACGACATAAACCCTGCCATATCAGGACCTCATTACTATGCACAGGGAAGATATTGCAAGCCCTCCCTTTAATCTCCTCGGCAAACAAAGGGGCGGATTTACAAGCCCCTTGAGCCACTTTTGCGTCACTTTTCCCATGTTAAAAGTGACGCAAAAGTGGCGCAAAGGGCTTGTAAATCTGCCCCAAAATGCGGGTGTTGGAGCGCACAGGCCACTGTCTCTATGGCTGCGCCGCCATGCCTTGGCATGTAAACATGAGCTCTGCACGGCAATAACTGTAGCCCCTCCAATGGGGGGTGGGGGGGCAAATGATATTAGACCATGTGCCTCAGGTTATCACCTTTTGCCAATATTAAAAAGGTAATTCGAATTATAAACATTTACGAGCATCCCAGCGGCTCCTTGAGCGTGCAGGTCTCATTTGAGAGCACCAGATGGATATGAGAAACTCTCGGAGTGCACAATCCAATAAGCTAATCCTCTCACAAACTGGTGCAATCGTCTCCCGCAGAACCTACCGGGCCTATATTTCGTTTTAATTTTACTCCCGGCCGGCAGGCAGCTTCAGGGCCCCATGATGCCCGGATTATGATCTCATCCAAGATCCCACGCCACCGCCTCTGAGGCTCGCCTCGGAGTCGGACCACTCCTACCTCGGTCGGACAGACTCACCTGAGGCCTGGCCTGCAGCTTAAGTGGCAGGCGCGAGCGGGCAGCAGCCCAGCAGAAGACAGGTCAAGGCAAGCCAGGCAGGGACTAGTAATAATTATGGCCGGCGCCGCACGGTCCTTTTCAGTTAGTCTCTGGCTGGGTCCTGGGATGCCTCACCGTCACCTCACTGGTCACGTCGCCACACGCGCACTTTTAATTGCGCTGCGCAATGCGCATGCCTGACAATGGTCACCAGCCCCACCCTGAAGACTGCGCAGACGCGGAGACATCTGCGCGCCGCGCACCATTTAAATAATGAAGAGGAGAGCCTCAGAGCCCGGGCGTGCCCACCATTTAATTAATGCCAGTGCCTGCGCGCACTGGCATTTAATTAATGAAGAGGCCCTGCGCACTGTTAATTAATGAAGAGAAGAGGCTTGCTGGCTCCGCTGGGTGAGGGGGCCCCTGGAGCGTGGGCCCCCCCGCAACACAGGGGCTGCGGGGGCCTGTGTTACGCCCCTGACAGAGAGACCTTAGGACATAATAAAATCTCACAGAGTAGCCACACTTCGAACTATTAGCCTAGTCTGTGCTTTATTCCAGTGCCGGATTAAATCCCGTGAAGGCCCCTAGGCAGTCGAAATTTCGGGGCCCCCCTCGCAAAGTTTCTTTGAGTTGATTCATTTTTTAGGTCTCGCCTGAGCCAGCGCATGCGTTGCACTGGCGAGACATTTAGTGAGTGGGCTTTAGAAATCCGACCACAAGCTTTTGCTTGTGGCCTAAAGCTTGCGGTTACGCGCGCGGGCACGCGCACAGCCGCCATCTGGCTTTCCTCGCGGCACCCTTACAGCGCGCGATCAGGCGCCATCTGGCTTTCCTCTCTTGCTTGCTCTCCCAAGCTCCTCGCTCTGCCCCTCCCCCACCACAGAGCGCGTCTCGCGGCCACGCGTCTTGTTTTTCTTCTCCTCTACTTTAGTTCATGGCTCCATGCTTGGGTGGCTTTGCTCTGTTGGATTATGGCCGCCTGCAGGCAGAACATTTTCTCCACTAGTGTTTGCCTCCTTAAAAGCCTGGTTTTTTCATGCTCTGTAGAACGATTCCCTCTAAGCAGCGCTTTTCTGCCTTCTGGCTTCTTTTATGAAATAGCTTATCCCTGCTGCTAGCTGAATTATTGTAATCCACATTGTCTTCTCCCGCTGCGTGTATGCCTGTCATTTACTGCGACATCCGATCCCTGTTTGTATGTCACCTGCAAACACATCCCATGCGCCCCCGCAAGTCATCTACAGGGGCTTTCCTTAGCAGCCTCCATGTTATCGACACAGACGTCCCATACCAAACTGTATGTCATCCACACAGACGCCCTATACCACTCGGTATGTCTTATGTAGGGATTTCCCATACCAGCTCGTATGTTATTGATAGGGCACCCCATTCCTGCCTGTATGTAAACCCACAATCAGCGCATATTCTCTGTAACTACAACCCACCCCACACTTTATTTCGATTTTAAACAGACGAGTACAGCGTGAGTTTAATTGTCTCTCGGTACTTCTCAGCTCCCTTCCTTTGGTTTCGGCCATTCCTGACCAGCATGGACAGCCATCTTCTATAGGGGCAACATGCCTCCTCTGAAGCATGTACACCTGGTCGTTTTTCATATGGCCGCTGGACCATCCCTTAAAAAGTTTCCTGGTTTTAACGGCCCTCTGTGTTGGGGTCTCATCCCACTATTTATTACACATGGCATATTCCCTAGGGGCTTCGGTCCACCACGTAAATGTGTTCCCAATATTGTGTGGCACGCGGGTACCGTTCCAGCAGTGTACACCCCAGCCCCCACTCCACCCAGGTCTCCGCCATGTCTGCCCAGTACCAGCCTGTCATTTGTGGTCGGTGTGCAGCTTGCATTGTGGCTGCCGTTACACAACGCCTACAGAAGGCAAGGTTAGGCTGCTTCACACACTGGGGTGGGGGTGGTGCTTTCTCGCCATTGTGTGCTGCTGGTGTTGTTTTGTTTACGTGTGACAACTTTAGAGCGGAAACTGTGTTCCCTATCCTTAATCAGCAGGAATGAGTCCTAAAAGGCTGCTGCCTCCGCAGAAAAGGAAGCTTTGTCTGGTGTACTACAAGGAATGCGGCATACAGCAGCGTTACCTCTTTGTGCTTTTAGGATGGCGACACTGGGAGCTTTCTCATTTGAAGGGGGTGTGGGGCGCGCGCTTGTATTGATATGATGGAAAAATCATGTACGTGTTTACATGCAGGTGGAGAGCACGAGCTGAGAGGATGAACTGTGCATATGTACGGCTCATTAGCATGTATTCTGACTGTGCAAGGTTTGCAGGCTGGCAGTGATTTTCTTCCTTTGTGTGCTATAAATCGGAGCATTTATTGTAGCCCCTGGGAAGGCGGAAGAGAACAATTGCTTTTTTTGGAATATTCTTCTTATCTGGAATGAGTTCTGGCTTCTTTTATGAAATAGCGTATCCCTGCTGCTAGCTGAATTATTGTAATCCACATTTTCTTCTGGTTTGCTGTAAGCACTACTTCTCCTTCCCCAGTGATATAGCGTCCGTCAAGCTCAACTGTCTACATAATGTGGAGTGAACTAAAGGGTGTCTGTTGAGCCCAGCACTCTAACACTATACGCTACCACAGCATCACTCTGCAGCACCACAGCATCAATCAGCATCACCACAGCATCACTCAGGGCCACCGCAGCATCACTCACGGGCAGCACAGCATCACTCAACGCCACCACAGCATAACTCAGGGCCAGCACAGCATCACTCAACAACACCACAGCATCACTCAGTGCTTCTTACCCTTTTTTATTACAACTTCTCAGCATGCTGCACAGCAGCCACACTTCTCTACAGCACAGCTTAGAAATATTGGCAAACTCAATAGCTCTATCGAAACACTTATAAGGCCCCCCAATGCATAGCCAATAAGTCTTGCCTTTGGTACATTATAAGTGTTTAGTTATCCAGCACAATATCCTTGGTGCAACAACATCAACTGTTGCATGGCTAAACACTTATAAGGTCCCAAAAGCGAGACCTATTGGCTATGCTAATGCTTGTTTTAATATCTTTTGTAAACAATATTTAAGAAAGCTTGATTGTAATTTTCGTTCACAATCAAATCAATATTACTTGTATCCGTTGTCACTGGGCCCCTAAAAGGAGTGGGGCCCATAGGCTGGTGCCTTCTTTGCCTATTTGGTAATCTGGAACTGCTTAATTCTTAGTAACATAAAATGCAGAGGTCCCAACCATTTAAATGCCACTGTGTGTCACATGCAATAGGCCTTCTCCACAAATGCTTCAACCTCACACAAGGTTTCCAGACCCGAGGGAGAAGATGCGCCACCGGCTGACTCCATTCGGGTTTTACAGCCTCCCAGGACATGGGACATGGGATGGTCTCCCAGATGTCTTCACTTATGTCTCCTTATGCTGTTAAAGGTTTTCTGGCTCATGGCCCAAACACTAAAATGCCCTGCCTTCTCTCCAACACCCCGGCATTATTTCCAACATCCGTCACTCACTGATTAATCTTTTTGGAACCACAAAGTGGAAATATTTGGCGCATATCAAAATGGTGCCTATAGTCACCAGGTACAGAATTCTAAAGAACGGTTTGGGGGAAGAAGAGAAAGCATGAGAGACACTCATCACTGGTGGAGATATTGACATTTCATTATAGTCTTAATGACTATGGCACTGAGTGTCTGAGCAAAATACAAACAGAACCCAAACATGAAGGAAAGTTGTTCTTTGGGGATGAAGAGTTTTCGACTTACAAAAAACCTTAGATGCATACTTGTTCGCCACTTCAACAAGACAAGAAGTAACCCTAAATAGATGAATAGCTGACAGTTTGCTAGGTAGTCAGTGGAAAATTCAATTTAAATCTATTTTGCAAAGAATGATGAACGGGAACACTCTTGTATATTGAATTAGATAAAACATACCCAGCGTAAAAGAAGGTTCACAATTAAGATAAGGATTGGAGAGTATGGGAATTATGTATTGTGAATGATAACTCTCAGGAAACCATTTCCATTACAACCCTACTTCATAGAAGAAGATGAAGGCAGTGTAGGGTGGTTCAAAATTCCATTTCTACTGCTGGAAACCTCTACATTGGTCCTGACATTCTTCAAGTCGGTGCACATCCTCAAACAGCTAGCCTTTTACAAGGCTGGCATAACAGATAAAGCCCACTCTGAGGAGTCAGTTCTCTCAATGATACCGCCTTTGCAGAATTTGGCCAACATAGTTTTGAAATACTCCCAAACAGAGATGTCCTTTATCACATTCGCCAATGTTGCTTATATTTAGGGAAGAGTTGAAGACACACTTCTGTGAAGAACACTACATCACAATACATTAATCGTCTCTGACTTTAAGAAACAAAAGAAACAACTCACCATTCACAATCCAGTTACCTCTCCTATCATTTGTTGACTTTATGCTTGTCTTTGAGTCCGCTGCCTTTAAGGTAGGTTTGTGCTATAGAAAAACCACATATGTACATAAATGGGCGATCTTTATATGAAAATAATTTTTCATTTTTTGTAACTTAGTTGTGAACATGTCATAAAAACCTATTCACCTTATTTTATCTACTATCCCAAGCTTTGTATACAACTTCTGCAGACAGATCTAACTTTATCACATTTGCTTGACCTTTGCACCCAAGTACCGGTACACTCCCCTCAGCCACATGCACCTTGAAATAACACCCTCTTTCTTATAAATTTCCTTAAAATTCCTCAAAATATCACATAACACATAGGCCTTTCTTTTTACTGACCCTCTTTTACAAGTTCACTCCTTTACCCCTCTTAACTCCCATGATCTGTTTAAAAAAACTTCCACTTTTGTTTTCAATTCTACACCTCCTTTCTTTGCTTCTGCATATTTTCCACATTTTCCCACATTTTTCCTGTTCCTACACCTGAGGATGAATAGTTATATGATGTTGTTCTATGCTACGCCATGTTATTTTGTGGGGTTCTTAAAAGGTGCACTATCACCATAGAGGTCTCTTGGCAGGGGCGGCTGCTCCGCTATGGCAGAGGAGCGTCGCACCCCCTCCCCACCCCCCCCACCGCCAGCAGGGTTAAACAAAACCGATAATAAATCCATGTTTATTTTCGTCTTATTTTGTTTCCCGGCGTCTTGGGGTGGGGCCAGGGGGGTAACAGGCACCCACGGGTTGTTATATTTCATATAGGTACCCCGATATAGGTCCGGGTAACATCATAACCCTTCACCTACATTCTATTCTATACTACATACATAACGGATTTGAGGGACTGACCTTTTGCCTAGTTACAATACTACACACAGTACGTAGGGTTTTCCCTGAACACTGGCCTCATAAATTATGCATGAGGATTCTTAGTTTCTTGGAAACACAGCAGGACCACCATCTCCTGCATAATAACTATGTATAAAGTTCATTCCCGACGTCATCCTAAGTCCGACACAGGAACAGCAAGGTAGAACCCCTGGGGATACCTTAGGGTATATAAACATCACATCTTGCTGAGATAGGAGGAGAGGAGATCAGGACTTCCCGGCCGACACACTGACGCAAGACGCTGAGGTTCCTGCATGCAGACACTCCAGCTCGCAGTGGTCTGACATCCCTTGCGGGGTGTTCAGCTCAAGACCAGAACGGGGTTCCACAGTCTCACATCAGGTAATGGGGTTGGCTTTATCCTAGAGGGATTCTTGGCTTTACACCTACTCACGTGCTAGGTACACTTAGGTACATCTAGTTAGGGTGCATCGTAGGAGTACGCATTTTATTGCCATGTATTTCATATACTTACCTGTAGTTATGATTTTGGCAAAATGGTAGAAACCTACCATTTGTTTACTTTCTTAGTGTTGCTACTCATTTATCTATGCTACTGTCTACTGGTGATTTCAGTACACTTATTTTACGCAAGAATAACGACTGTTCAATAAATGCTTATTGAAAAACGTCCCAACCGTTTATTCTGTATATCTCTCTGAGAACAAGTAAGCACGAGTGACTGAGCAAAAAGTAAGTTACTGTTTCCACGGGCCTGAGGGATCAGGGTTGTCATGTTCGATAGTTGCCAAGAACTATTCTCTCTTTGATAAGAGGAGGTTATAGTGGCATTGCGAGCAAGCTGGTACACAGGCTAACATACCCGGTCGGGGTGTCTGGAATCAGTCTGGACACCAGTCCCGCAGTGTATGTTGTCTAAAGGTGCAGATCCTATATAGATCTTATAGGAACAACACGACATGGCGCCGTCAACGTTGGTATTGGCACTTATTTAACAGACAAATCTGAGTAGTTCAGTCGTGCTATTCTCAGAGACCCCTACTCACATTTCCCCAGAGACTTCTGGAGTGGGAGGGAACAAAATCCGCCGCAGCTGAGTAGGAAAATTCCTATGTATTGGCTGTTGGTCTAATCAAGCTTGAAGGATACATAGTTCCTAATTGTGCATAAACACCTTATCTCAGTTCCCTTGAAAAAGCTCTTCTTACTAAAAACAATGTCACTACAGGGAGACCCGGCAGGAGAACTAAATTTCACAACCAAAGTAGAAGAAGATGCAGATGCAATACACATTTCAGAAAATGTTAGAAATGCCGTCACCCTAAAACTAGTAGCATATGGTGTTACAATTAGGGGTGGGCAAGTGACCTTCGTGATTGAGGCACATGAATCATATAGAACAGAGGTATTCAATTCATGGATTAGATTCCCGCAGGCAAATGCACTGACAAAACATTTCACTACTATGTCAAAGATGTCATACCAAACGAATATAGTCCATATGAGGACATTGAAACTCCACTCACTTACCACGAACATTTTTACTGGTTTAAGGGTGCCCTCCCCCATACAAGAAATAGAGTAAGACTAGGTCCGCTCGGAAGAGATGGAGCAACATGGCCAGTGCTAGCGGCCTACACACCACATCCTGACATTGACACAATGCCAGGAGGAGACTTACTCGTTCAGCATAAAGAATTAATAAGACTTTACAGAAACATGACCCAGTTTGTGATGAGAACACTCACACTTCAGCCAACACCGGCTACACAACCAGGACCAGTCCAAACTACTACAACCAAAATTACACCACAAACACTGCACGCAGTGATGGGTAAAATGCCCACTAAACGTGAACAAATGCCCTTCTGGATAGCCCAAAAAATAACAAAGCTGGAGGCAGTGTTTCCACACACTGTTCCTAAGGAAAAGCATAGAATACTGACGATTTGCTTGCCAATTGGGATAGCTCCCTCTATAGAGGATTGTACTTCTTGGGGTACAGTTTTCGCTGCAATATATACCAGGACTCATGGTATCCCATCTTTAGCGGTAGTACCAGATGTATTAAGACAAATACAGAACGAGTATGGAGCAGAACCTGCTCTAAACTTAGGGATGAAGTTGTTAAATAACTTTGCCCAGGTATCTGCGATAATGTTAGCAAATATTAAAGGGGAAGCAGCATCAGTGGCAATACGCTAACGTCTGAGAGATTTCACTCCATTACAACAGGAGACAGAGCTACTTAAAATAATTAAAACTGCTTATGCGGAATTAGGTAGAGACAGTCTGGGAGCTAGACCTGTAAAACCTCAACTAGTGGGAGGTACAGATAAAGAACAGGCAAAGCAAACACCAGTTTCTTCAAAGAAGAAATGGGACAATAATAAACAGCAAAAGAACAGATCTCACTCCAGGGGAAGTTCTCTTCAGCAGGAGCCCCCAGAAAGGAGATATAATCTTAGGAATAGAGGTAACATTAAAAAACCTGACAGGTATCAGGACACTGATACACGTTCCTCTCGTTCCTTTCAGGGTTCATCAAAAAACTCAGAGAGGGAAGGACGTGCAGAACAAAGACAAGAAGAGCGTACAGAGTCCAAAGACAAGCAACACACTTTGGACTACGCTTCAAAGAAAGAAGAAAAACCCAAAGCAAAACCTCAATTTAAGAAGAAGAAGGTAGCAGGTCTCAAAGTTAGATATGCCAAGGATACTGAGGACTCAACTTCTGAACGGGGAATGGGCTCTGACGATGCTAGACAGCGCAGCAGAAGTAACAATAGCTAGCCGGAACCTGATGGAATTTCTGGTGACAGCAGAGTTGAGTGAGTATATCACTGTGGAAACACCTGATACTAGGGTGAGTGTCCCACACAAGTTACATGAAATAACACTCCAAATGGAGGGGGACAAGCCCAGACAAGTGAAGGGTCTCTTCTGGGAGAACCTGACTTCTGGCTATGACATCCTATTAGCAGAAAGAGATTGGCCACCTACTATTGTTATGGAATGCCCAAAGGGAGAAACTGTGATTTTACCAGCTTTCTCCGACCTAGTCCCCACACACCTAAGACATACATATGCACAGGAGTGGGCGGTAGCCCTTGCTCCAGCATTATACCGCAACCACGTTGGGTGGGATGAAGAGTCAACCCATCACGTAATTCCAATTAAAACAAACCCAACTCCACAAAGACAGTATCCTATAAAACAGGAAGCTAAAACAGGTCAGGGAGATCTTAGATCAACTTGAATACCAAGGTGTAATTGAACCATGCACCTCATCAATGAATAATCCATTGTTTCCCGTAATGAAACCCAACAATTCATATCGTCTAGTTTTAGATTATAGACACCTAAACTCATGTACGAAAACATTTGCAGTACAGAATGCACACAGTGCCACATTAATGAATAACATTGTGCGGAAAAAGTACAAAACAACATTAGATATCTCAAATGGATTTTTCTGCCAAAACATAGCACCTGAAAGTAGATATTTGACAGCCTTCTCAGCGCTAGGGTCCCAGCGTCAATTTTGTCGACTCCCCCAAGGGTATAAGAACAGCCCAGGGTTATTCTCAAGAAGGGGAACAGAGTTACTACAGAATTTGGATGAGGAAGCATTATCATATGTATATGATATTTATCTAACGGATGATGACTTAGAGGAACACTTGACCAGGGTGAGCACCATAGTTTTGGGTTTCGCCTCCGAGGGCTACAAATTTAATTTTAAAAAAATCAAAGATAGCCCACCTCAATGTCCTATTTTTGGGATATGAGCTTTCAAGTGAAGGCAAAAGCCTGGCAGCCCACTTTTTAGATAAGTGTGCAGTGCTCCAACCTCCAAAATCATTAAAAAAAATTACAGTCCATACTGGGATTTTTGAATTTTGGCAGAACATACATTTTAGATTACGCAGAGAGAGTAAAACCTTTCTACGACCTCATAAGACCAGACTTTTCAGTTAGGCACTGGACTCAGGAACACACAAATATACTTCGTTCCCTACAAGCTGATATGATATCATCAAAACACTTACAGACACGCGTAAACGTACGCAACCTGGTGATCCGCATAGTCGCAGGGGAATCAGGGTACACTTACTTAACCTTCAATGAAGACGAAACAGTACCAATTGCATATAAATCGCATTTGTACACTAACTCTGAAATGCGTTTTGCACCCACAGAAAAAATTCTGACAGCAGTACAGACTGCTGTAGTGAGAGAAAGAGCACTGGCTCAAGGGAAACGAATAATTGTCGTAACCCCAGTACCGGCCTTAAAGGCTGCCACAAAGGCAAGTGTCCCAAATGCGAAAGCATTACATCCAAGATGGATACACTGGGCTAATTCTCTCACTGCAACAGATGTAGAATACAGATATGACCCTAGTCTAAAAACACAAGCATTCCTGCAATACGATCAATAATATCCTCTACCAAATGAAATAATGCCTCTAGATCGGTATGAATACATTATTTACACCAATGGATCTGCTCAACCGGCCATTGGAAGTAAGCAACAATACAGTGCAGCATACGCTATTGAAAAAGGTAGGATGCAGGACGTCAAGTTCCGTCCAAGCTGTACAAAAACGCAGTCTCTCGGAGACTGCACGGCTCAGTTGGCAGAATTAAAAGCACTACTACTGGCACTGATAAATACGGATCCAGAATTCCCCACACTGATAGTGTGTGATTCCTTTTACTGTGTCCAGTCATACAACGAATACCTCCACTATTGGGGACAAAATGGGTTCAGAGATTCAAAAGGTGGCACAATCAAACATAGAAAACTATGGGAACAGGTAGCAGAGTTGAAGAACGAACTACCAAGAGCTCACGTGATACACATGCTGAGTCATCAACGTGATGGCGTTCATGTTGAAGGGAATTCATTTGCTGATGAAGCTGCAAAGGGGGCAGTACGCACTGCGTCCGTAGCTGCAATCACCCATTCAAAAACGAGGGTAGACGGTAGCACAATGGTAGCTGTGATTGCTTCACGCAAAAACAGCAAAGCACTACCAAAAGGTTTTCCACTCAAGTACTCCTACAAGTTAGATGCAAACAACGTTCCATTTGCTCAGATTCCTGGAGTGGGAGATAGAGTAATACCAAACATGGATCGCAGGTTAGGTTTAATATTGGCTGCACACAAGGGTCTGGGTTCTGCGCACGCAGGAGTTATGGCTACAGTTTCATTATTGAAACAACGCTATTGGTGGCCAGGGTTAACAAAGCAGACCAAAGACTTTGTCTTAAAGTGCGATATCTGTCAACAGATAAAAGGGTCCACCGTAGCTCGCCCAGCGCAGACACCTTTGTTAATATCAGACAGACCACTCACGTGCGTTTACCTGGACCACTGCGGCCCCTTACATTCTGATGGGGCTTACACGTATATCATGGTTGCAGTGGATTCCTGCTCAAGATTCTTATAGGTATGGCCTCAGCCTCGGCTGACACTCGAACTGTTATAAAAGATTTGCGAGTCTTCATAGGGACATACGCAGTTGGCGCATTACATTCTGACCGTGGCCCCGCGTTCAGCTCTAGGGCTTACAAGGAAGCCATGGGAAGTTTGGGTGTAGCATTGCGGTACTCCTCCCCATACCTTCCCGAGGGAAATTCGGTTGTGGAGAGGAAAAACCGGGACTTAAAGCAATCTTTAACAGCTAGGGTATTAGGCTCGGGTGGTAGTTGGGTCAGTCACCTATATGGGGTCCAGCGGGCCCTTAATAACCAGCCAAGAAGCTCTCTGGGAGGTGTCACTCCATAGGAGGTCCTATTTGGGACAAGAATGTGGGTACCTGATCTCGATTGTGAAGGCACAGTGGCGGATGAAAAACCGTTTGACATCAATAAACGTTTGGCTGTTTTACAGGATCTGAATGAATCCAGAGCTTCCATAAGTAACGTTGAGACAAAGAAAACAGCCACTGGGGAAGTAAAGTCAGCCACGGCAAGACCTGCCTGGATTCCTAAAGTTGGGGATCTGATCAGAGAAAATATTGTGGACAAGAAAGAATTCGGGCCATCCTATCGAAAGCCTGTACCTGTCCTGGCCGTTGAAAGATCAAGAACTGTACTTCTACCGCCTCTTGCCGGAAAAGAAAAGAGATTCGTCTCAATCGATCTGATAAAACCGCACTATGTGGCCGATACTGAATAGTAGGCCTCGTGGGCTTCTGAGTAGCCGACGTCCTCCTCTTGCTACAATACAGGAAGTTCAAACAGAAAGACTCATAACATTTGAAGAGTCACCTTTACAACCCAACGGAATCGATAACAATGCAATGGAACTAGTTCCCCTTGACACAAACTTTCCAAATCAGAATGAATGACAAATTTCAATTCAACCTAACAAGGATGTCTACGTCAACATGCCTCAACAAGAGCAATCCACAAGTTCAACAAGACCTGCTGAGCTACCAAAAATAGATCGAACTGCACCTGGCTATTTCATAGCCTTCGATACCTTTTCATTGGATCCAAGAGAACCTGAAACGATGCCAGCCCAAATTTCTCACAAACAACGGATCAAAGACCTTTTTAACTTTCTTAGAAAAACTTATTTACTATCACCTTGGCTAGAGCTTTGGATAATCACCGGTATACTATTTCTTCCTTTTTGGATAGGATTAGTAATTGTTTTCCATTTACTCATCAATGGCACTTATCTTCAACAGAGCTCTGCAACGTCAAAAGTAAACTTAATTTTAAAACCACATGTTTCGTCTCATCGTGAACAAAGAGACTTGTCCTTCATGAACATTTCAGCAGTCACTATACCAGATGGTATAGTGTGGGATAAAGTAAATTATGATATATTTGGACCGACCGAGCTTTTAAAGGTTCCACATTTGTTTAAAATATCATTGAACGATATCATTACCTCCAGTACATTTTCTGATGATTGGGATTTTGAAACTGTTAACAACTCATTGTCTGATTTAGAACAATCTGCTGCATTCTCTAGCACTGAAATGTTAGAAGACACATCAGATTTTGATAAAATGTATTGTTACCAACATTATGGTCATCATTTCTTGCATAAATCTAGCAAACCTAGAAATGTTTTCACATACCACCAGTGGGAACATTGCCCTACACCACTGAAAAGTAGTTCAAAAACGTTTGCACAGAAGTTCTCATATTTTTCAGGGTTTAACATTTCTGACCTGACCTCGTATTATTATAAGGTTGCACCTATATCTGCACAGAAAAATATATTAACAAACACAAAACAGATTTATTCTGCTTCCTTTATTACCCAGCTGTCTGAACAGGGTTTCGACTTATGGATGGACACTGTAGATTTAAAATCAATCTGGGGTTCTAGAGACTGGCAAGTCCAGGGAAGAGAAGTACTCTTTAGAGCATGCCTCATTCCACAGCAGATGAGTTTTTTGAATGACACTGTGCAACAGACTTCCTGTCTTGGACTAGCCAAGAATAAGGACTTGAACACACCTCAAATTCCAACACCGTTAAACACCGAGGGAATTTTACATCAGATAGAGGGGCTAAAATGAATTACATATTGCAATACAATAGATCAGAACCCAATTGGAAGGGATGGTTGGTTTGGCCCATAGACACAAACAGATGTCAGGAAAGATTCAGGGGTACCACCGAAGGGTTTAGTATCCATAGGCCAGACCCACGATATGTACAACGAGAACATCCGGGGGTAGTGACATCATATAGTGTTGGGATGTTATGCCTCGATTGGCTAAAGACCTCAAAACTACCACAGGTGAAACAACACTTGTCCCTACTCACAGAGGATGTGGACCTACGGGATTTTTTCCCAGAAAACCACGTCAAAAACGTTTTTTATATGCTGTCTATAACAAAATCTGGAAAATCTCACAACAAGAAGCAGCAGAGAAATGAAGAGAAATAGATAGGATTAACCTAGAAAAGTCGTTAGCCGTAGTTGACAATGGCATGACTACGTTAACATCCAGGATATATTCACTGGGCAACATTGTATCTTCTGCTATCGAAGTATTAGAACAGGATTTGTCCATATTGCAACACGGACAGTCACAGTTACGTTCTATTATTTTGTTGAGCTGGACGCTGCAGTCATTGCGCGCCGGTTATGTGCCTTGGCGTTTTTTCAACAGTACGTCCTTGTTTTATGCATACAATCTAACAGAAAAACAGATGAAAACGGCACAGAGGGGAGCAAAATATACAATGATGCGTATTGAAAAGCTGGATAGGTTACCCTTTACTGTGGCAGAGTCACTGTCCACAGAGTGGTTAATCCACGGCCATATAACAATACCGGTCGCAACTTTTCAGTTTCAGTATTGCCTAGAACAGCAACAGGCAGGCAGTTATGAAAAAATGGGTAAGGAATTCATCAGGGAATCCTGGGATTTACCATACAGATTTCGATGCAGGAGTGGGGATCTGGAAGTGCTTCTAAGCGGAACTAACTGCGAGAACGCGTTAAGTGGATCTCTCATATGCCAGGCTATTATGCTACACGGGGCTTGTAATGGGTCTGTGGCGAACTTGTCCTGTCATTTAAGAGGTACCCCGGCAGCTGTGATTAATCCGGTATTCAGGCTTCTCTCGAATGGGAGTTACTTGATGCTGAATGATCAAGGTTGTTGTGGGATGCTTCCAGGCATCGCATATCTAGTCACCGTGAGCTCCAGGGTTACTTGCTGTAGGCAAGTATTGTTTCCACCAACACATACAGTAAGGGAGGCACCGTTATGGCCTTCGCTAAATGTTTCCTTTATACGGTTTGATACTCTGAGCAGAATGAAAGCCATGCTTTTACAGCAAACCGTGCCCTTAACCTCCACCTGGGAGACTTTTGATCTCCAGACCGCAAGGTCCTCGGCAGAGATAAAGGCACTTATAGGTACAAACTGCCCCTTCCATTTCACAGAAATGGTAAGTCGTATTTTTAACATGTCTGCTACGACGGGTATTGTACACCTATTTAAGACCATAGGTTCATGAATGTTAAGCACCTTTCAGACGGTCCTCGGAGTTATACCAAACTTTATACATTCCGTCTTTGGAAGCATTTTTGGAGGGCTTCCGCTGATCCTGTTTCTAATAGCAGGAATCCCGATTGTTACCTTTCTGCTACGCAATGGACGTCCCAGCCACCAAGGAGATCGCAACAGCACTACCTTTTTACGAAATTCCAAATTGAAACCATTTGACCTGCATGGCTTTCAGATGCTTGTAGTTGTTCGGACTATATAAACGGACACTTTAGAGTCACTGCTTGAATAATTTAAAAAACAAAAAACTTTTTAATGGGTTTTTTAACGCTTTTAACTTCTCTTAAAGATGTTTTTATTATTTGTTGCGTACAAACCTCTAGACGCCTTGGTAGTATGCTAGAATTTAGTTATGTCATCCAGTCGGATGAGGAGTGGGTGTTATATTTCATATAGGTACGCCGATATAGGTCCGGGTAACATCATAACTCCTCACCTACATTCTCTCCTATACTACATACATAACGGATTTGAGGGACTGACCTTTCACCTAGTTACAATACTACACACAGTACGTAGGGTTTTCCCTGAACACTAGCCTCATAAATTATGCATGAGGATTCTTAGTTTCTTGGAAACACAGCAGGACCACCATCTCCTGCATAATAACTATGTATAAAGTTCATTCCCGACGTCATCCTATGTCCGACACTGGCACAGGAAGGTAGAACCCCTGGGGATACCTTAGGGTATATAAACATCACATCTTGCTGAGATAGGAGGAGAGGAGATCAGGACTTCCCGGCCGACACACTGACGCAAGACGCTGAGGTTCCTGTATACAGACACTCCAGCTCGCAGGATGTTCAGTTCGAGACCAGAACGGGGTTCCGCAGTCTCACATCAGGTAATGGGGTTGGCTTTATCCTAGAGGGATTCTTGGCTTTACACCTGCTCACATGCTAGGTACACTTAGGTACATCTAGTTAGGGTGCATCGTAGGAGTACGCATTTTATTGCCATGCATTTCATATACTTACCTGTAGTTATGATTTTAGCAAAATGGTAGAAACCTACCATCTGTTTACTTTCTTAGTGCCGCTACTCATTTATCTATGCTACTATCTACTGGTGATTTTAGTACACTTATTGTACGCAAGAATAACGACTGTTCAATAAATGCTTATTGAAAAACGTCCCAACCGTTTATTCTGTGTATCTCTCTGAGAACAAGTAAGCACGAGTGACTGAGCAAAAAGTAAGTTACTGTTTCCACGGTCCTGAGGGATCAGGGTTGTCATGTTCGATAGTTGCCAAGAACTATTCTCTCTTTGGTAAGAGGAGGTTATAGTGGCATTGCGAGCTAGCTGGTACACAGGCTAACATACCCGGTGGGGGTGTCTGGAATCAGTCTGGACACCAGTCCCGCAGTGTATGTTGTCTAAACATGCAGATCCTATATAGATCTTATAGGAACTACACAACAGGGTATTGGTATGTACTGTTATCAGTGCGCATGACGGTTTGGCCGGCCGTCTCAGGCCGGCCATACCGTCAAGCACACTGAAGCTCTCTCCAACACTTGCGTTGCTAGGTTGGAGACAGCAAAGCACAGGCTCCCAGTCTCCCTGGGAGCGCAAATCATCGGCTCTCAGGCCAATCCTGAAGCTGCTCTCTAGTATGGGAGCAGCATCAGGATTGGCCGCAGGAGAGTCTGGGAGCATCTGCCTGCAGTGGAGCCACGAGAGGAGCAGAAGACCGCCAAGCGGAGGGCTGCAGGCAGCAGCTAAGTTCTTTTTTTTCTTTCTCCTTTTTTCATTGTTCGCCATCTTCCCCACCACCACCCCACCCCTATGTTCTGACACCGGCCGCCACTGTCTCTTGGTGCTACAAATCAAGTGATAAGATCGGGGTTAAAGGCCCTCACAGAAAATTAGAAAAGATATGTTTCTTCAAGTGTTGTGTAAGGTTAGTGTGAGATGAGATGCAACAGACAGGGAGAAAAAACAAAGAAAGCACGGCCAGCACATGTGGCCTTGTGATACCTTGGGACAGAAAAGAAATTCTGTTTCCTTGAATGAAGGGAGCATGCTGGGGACTACGGAGTAATGTGTTTGGAGATGAGCAAAGGGGTAGATTTAGCTATGGCACAATGAATGAGGCATAAGGTTTTAAAGGAATAGGCGAATCCGAGGGTGGAGGTTATCATGACAGCCACTTGGTTTTGAATGGCTTGCAGCTGAATAAGCAGGCCAGCACCTATTCGAACCTCCGCTGTTACAGGTCTGATATTTCTTTAAAGAATGAGGATGCTTTTCTGAAATTTACAAAGATGAAAAGCCAGGGACATCTTAAGGATTTTGGGCCAAATGTATTTTGGGGGCCCTTGTTCAGAACAGCTTTGAATTTATGATCCAATTTCATGCCTTCTTTGGCCAGGTATCTGACACCGCACAGGCACACTCCTCCATATTCTAAATGTGTTTACATCTAATGTTCGGGGATATTGATGTGTATTTTCAATATTTTAACACAGCAGCAGCTCACTAATATTACTGCAAATAATCTCTGTGACACCCTCCCATTTGTCATATGTGAGGTCCTGTTTTGATCTAAAGGAAAACTTTTTTCTAGGAATGTTGCATGAAAACAGTATTTCAAGCAATCTATTTAAGATTTATTAAAGGTCATCAGTGCAAGACTCTCTCCAGAACAGAGCTGGCTCAATCAGGGGGCCCCCTAACAGGCTGAAGCCCTGGGCCATATCCCATTTTGCCCATGCCTTAAAACGTCTCTGTGAAAAGCACATGAGGGCAGAAGAAACTTGAGAGGATATTTGAAGCATGTAGTCAATTTTGACTCAAAGGCTTTTCACTAAAGAAGAGGCAGTTGGACATTCAGCCAGGTTATCCAGAGTAGCAGTGAGTAAAAGTTTTACGCATCTCTTTGAGTGAAATCCAAACTTTGTATCACCAAGAACATTTTGGGTTTTAAGAAAGGAGCAAAGGTTGTTTAACAAATTAGAATCTAGGATTTTAGCCCAGGATTGGAAGCAGGATAATGCTTGATATGCAATTCTCAAGGAAATTGATGTGAATATCAGGTGTGGAAAGGCTGAATTACCCCCACAGTGCCAGAGGGTATTATGGGAAGCCAGTGATGAATAAAAAAAAAGGTAGGTCTCATTATGAAAACGCCTCTGAATTTTGCTGATTTTAGGTGAAAAAGTAAGTTGTTTCATTGCAGTAGGATTGAGTAGGTATAATGGCGGTAAAAGAGTTGAGGATCCAGATAGTTCTGTTGCTATCTAGAAAATGTATTTTTCTTTATTAGTGGTGGTAAGCACTCTCGAGGAATAGAGGTGAGTGTGGGTTTGCCTGATAGCACACATATTAATTCAAGGATTTGTTGTATACTTGTTTGTGGTAAGGGCCGTCGTTGGCACGCCAGAGCCTTTGGCTTGTTTTGTGTCACACTTTAGAGTGGCCAGAGTGATTGTGTTAAACAGTGGGCATGCTTATGCTGAGGGGCGAAAGAGAGACTATGCAGGTGTTGATCAGGGAGCCGTGTGAAGTGTACTTGGCAGAAGGGCTTGACTGCCCTTGTCTTCCACATTAGAAGCATGTTTTCTATTGAGCTGGACAGTAACTTGAGAAAGCTAGATTGGAAGGGTAAATCCCTTTTTGTTACTTCTTTGTGTAGTTAATGATTTGCTTTAAACTATTATTTTCCTACTTGCAGACCCTGAGGAACAGCATTGCATTTATGTTTATAGTAAAGCATGTTTGGTCTGTGCTTACATATGGATAAGCAACCTCAACATTGGAAATTTCCTACAATAGAGCATTTTTTGGGATTTGAAATTATACAAGGTGCATATGACTAACTGGAAGTTGAACCAGCATCTGATTATCACCTAAAGGCTGTAACATAAATTCGATCTATTTTCAGATGCAACACTCATGATTAGGACAAGGAAATCTTTATAACTGACTACACGTTTTATTTATTTATTTATTTAGTGTTTTACAGAGCCCAAACGTGACCCGTTAGGGTATCAGAGCGCTTTACAGGAATAGCACGTTATATACAACTAGGACATATACAAAAAAACATAAGTAGGGATGGAAGGAAGTGAAACACTTGGGGAATAAACAGGGTGTATACAATATTCAGATCATAATGCAGAGAAATCCAGCAATTACATATGTGGGAGTACCAGGTCAGTACAAGATGGATAGCAGCCAGTCAGTCCAAAGTGTAGCAGCAACAAAAATAAAGCAAGGCCGCTGAGCAGTGTGTGCAATGCATGATTTATAGGAGGAACTTGCCCATTAGGATTGTTTTGGCTTCCTTTTTAAAAACTGACAGAGAGGGAATTCTTCTGATGAAGGACGGCAGCGAGTTCCAGATTCTTGGTGCAGCCCCAGAGAAAGCACAATTGTAAATTTTTTCCTTTCGGAAGCGCGCTGGCTGGAGCACAAAGTCTCTGGTGGACTGGGAGTTTCTGGCTCTTCCGGAAACCATGATTTTCTGGGCGAGATATGCTGGGGATTTCGTGTGTAGTGCCTTGTGGGTGATACATGCCAGTTTGAGTTGGATTCTGGCTTCAAGAGGAAGCCAGTTCAGCCCCTTCAGATGCGGCCTGTTAAGAGTCTGGCGGCGGCATTGAGGCACGTTTTAGGCAGGCCGTGGAGATTTTGGGTAGGCCAGAAAGGGTTGAGCATCCATATTCGATTCTGGAGATAACTAATGCCTGGACTGCCATTTTTAGGTCTGAGGTGTCAAGGAAAGGTTTTAGTTTCCTCAGGTAGCTCAGGTAAAATCTGGCAGTTTTAGCCATCGAGTTGATGTGGTCTCGCATATTCAGGTTGCTGTCAAGGATTATTCCGAGAGATTTGGCAGATTCCACTGTGGTCGGTGTGCAGTTTAGTACTGTGATCGACTTGGTCCATTCCCGGATGTCAGTGTTACTTTTAGGAGGGGAGATTAGAAGGGACTCTGTTTTTTGTTCATTTAGTTAGAGCTGGTTGCAGGCGAGCCATTGAACAGTCAGCTTTAGGGCCTCATTCAAAGAGTAGATCTCCTCTAGAGATGAGATTTTGATGTAGATCTGAGTATCATCGGCATACATGTGGAAGGAGATGTTGGCGGTACGTAGTAATTCAGCTAACGGTTCAAGGTAGAGGTTGAAGAGGGTTGGGGAAAGAGTTGATCCTTGGGGGACTCCGATCATTATCGGGGAAGGAGCAGATAGATTACTGTTGACTAAGAATCTCTGGGAGCGGTTCCGGAGGAAAGATTTAAACCATTCGAGCACGGTTCCCCCTAGTCCCATCCTGAGTTTGAGGCGTTCAAGTAGTTTCTCGTGGTCGAATGCCGAGGATAAATCTAATAGAATTAGGAGACACGTTTTGCCTTGGTCAAGGGCTTGAAGAGCATCATCCACAATATGGAGAATAGTAGTTTCCGTGCTTTGCCCAGGCCTGAACCCAGATCGGAATTCATCTAGCAGATTGAAGTTGGTGATATGTTGGCTCAGTTGAAGTTGCACACATTTCTCCAGAACTTTCACTAGAAGTTGGATATTGGATATTGGTCTGAA
This sequence comes from Calotriton arnoldi, assembly GCA_963921515.1. Taxonomy (NCBI): domain Eukaryota; kingdom Metazoa; phylum Chordata; class Amphibia; order Caudata; family Salamandridae; genus Calotriton; species Calotriton arnoldi. The sequence continues at coordinate 609,168 of CAWUFW010002941.1, forward strand.
ATTGTCTGGAGTAGCAGGATTCAAGGTTGGTTTTTTTGCAGATGGGGTCGACTTGACCGGCTTTTAGAGGTAGTAGGGAGGCATTGATTATTGTAGTCCAAATAGGCATGATACATTGGGAGGTTGCGGCCAAGCAGTTGAAGGGGAGTGGGTCATTAAAGTGGTTATTGGGATTTAAGGAGGATAGAATTTTCAAGACGGAATAGTTGTCATATAACTTGAAGTTGGACCAGTACGCTTGGTTTTTGGTGTTGTCTGGGGGGAAGAGAGGAGAGATGGGACCGGGCAGGAGGAAGTCGGATATTGGTGGCGGAATTAAGTTTGTTTCCTAGGGAGGTAATTTTGGCTGTAAAGAAGGAGGAGAACTCCTTACAGGTTATTAGGGGTTTTGAAGTTTCTTTGGAAGTTTTAGCCAGTTTGTTAGATTGGTGTTTGGCCATTTCAAAGAGCTTGGAAGGTCTGTTCTTAGCTTTTTCCAGTTCTGATCTAAAGAACTCTTTTTTAGATTTGAGGATGTTCCTGTTTTAAGCATTTCTGGTCTGTCGGAGAAGTTTTAGTTGGGAGGCTGAGGGGTGCTGTCTCCATTTCTTTCTGTCAGCCGGAGGGTTCTCCTTTCATTGTTGGCGGATCCGTTGAACCAGGGGTTTTTGTCTTTGATTTGGGATCTTTTTAGCTTTAGCGGGGCAAGATCATCAATTATGTCAGACATAGTCGAGTTGTAGTGTTCTGTAAGGTCGTTGACCATTGAGAGATTTGGGGGGGAGGGGGGAGTCATTCTCGCACCGTGCAGCCAGCTTCTCAAGATCAAAGCTCTTTGTGTCCCTGAGCCAGCGTTTCGGTTTCACTGTTTGCACTGGCCTTGTCTTGCACTGCGCCGGGAGAGACAATTCGTCAGAAACAGCTCACCTTGACGAAAGTGTGACTATAGGGAGCTGTCCTCGCTCCCCCGCCAGTTCAAGCATTGATTTTAATAAACTAGGTTTCCCTCGGAGAGCAAGTTACTCTTCCATTTTTTCTGAGCATTCACTCAGATGTGTCCCTAAGCCAGCGTTTCGGTTTCACTGTTTGCACTGGCCTTGTCTTGCAAGGCGCCGGGAGAGACAATTCGTCAGCAACAGCTCACCTTGACGAACGTGTGACTATAGGGAGCTGTCCTCGCTCCCCCGCCAGTTCAAGCATTGATTTTAATAAACTCGGTTTCCCTCGGAGAGCAAGTTACTCTTCCATTTTTTCTGAGCATTCACTCAGATGTGTCGCTACCCTCTACCCTAGGAGTGAGGAGGTAGGGGTAGTACCTATGGGATCTTTCTTTTGTGAGTCCTGATGAAAGCCGGGGTATTTGCGGTAGCCGGCTGAAACATGTCGACATTTTGCAGAGTGGAGGGGTAGGGGGTTCATTATAGCCTACCATACCATCATCCACGGGTCCGTTAATGACCTTTTACTCTGATCAGGGAATCCAATATTAAAGTATACATTTGGAATTCCTGTGGTCAGTTTTAAATTGTTTTTCTGCACCATTTCCAATTGATCCCACACTGTTTCTCTATGTGTTGTATTGTCTTCCCCTCCCCTATTGCTCCACCTCCAGTGTTGGTCTGCGTGGAGGTGTGTTAGCAGCCCTATGATGAAGCATGCCACAGATTTCTGTGGGTGAGGGCAGTTTTAACACCCTGGTGTGTTTTCTCAGCCCTATATCACAGCGATTTCAAGTGCAAAGCCCCCCTTCTACATGTGAGTGTTAGTGGTTATAGGAGGTCGAAGTGGGGCACTTTTCCTCCTACCCCTCAACTTATTGTGTGTGTCTTGTCTTGTGGGTGCCAGGTAATAGGAAGGTAATAGCATGGTGATCAGACCAGTCGCACGGTTCTATTGAGTTGAGCCTGACCGCCGTTGCCTTAGCAATGATCCAATCCAGTGTGGCGCCTTTCGTGTGTGTTGGTAATGTGCAGGCTTGAGTAAGTGATTGGTCAGCAAGGAAGTCTTTGAGGGGGTTGACCTGAGGGTCCTTGAGGTCTTTCCAGAGCAGATTGAAGTCCCCAAGGAAAATGTCATTAGAGTGCGGGGAAACCTTAGCTGTAATGATTTCCATGAGGTGTTCGATGAAGGTGTCGTTCTTACCTGGGGGGTGGTAGAAGATGTGCAGTTTGCACAACTGTGTGGCGTTGTTGCATATGGAGAGTGCGAGATATTCGCAGGAGTCGGTGGGGTCAGCTTGAAGTTCATTGACGAGGAGGTCTGAGCGGTAGATGCAAGCAATGCCTCCCCCTTTTTTTAATTGCCTGTCAAGCCTTACGATGTTATAATTTGGAGGGACCAATAAATCTAGGCAAGGTGACGATGATTCGTTGAGCCATGATTCGGTAAGCATTGATACGTCAGATTTTTGGCTCAGGATGACAGCGGCGATGTCGGAGGCATGCTTTGCTGCTGAACGGCAGTTAATTAGGAGGCCGGAGAGAGGGGGTTCGGGCATGTGTTGTGAGTTAGAGAGTGTTAGAAACGGGGTAGCTTGGCGCGGAGCGGGTAGGCTAAACTCCGGAGGCAATGTGTAAAGCATCTGCGCAGCACCCACACACGACGACACACTAGGCACACTACAAAGAGACTCTACACAAGGTTATGTAAAAATAACGTTTGTATTGTGTAAAACACATCAGAGAACAATCACAGTAATCTATACACTGCGCCAACCGGCGCCAGGTCACAATTTACAGGGGATTATGTACATGGCAGCGCCAATCGGGTCGCTGCCAGAACCATCACAATACACCACCAATAAATGCAAAACAGCCAGTGACTACTGGCAAGATCATGAACTTAGCATCATTGTATTAGCATAAATCCACATAGGCATAAAAATGTGAACCTAGAGGCATCATCATTAGCATAAAAGCATGAGCAACCCCTTAGGCATAACATTAGGCATACATCACGTTTGCAGTAGGCCTAGAATGAAAACATCAGGTCAGGCATATGAACACATTATGCACCGCACCAACATAAGTACATGGGGCATCTCATTAGGCGTAAACCACCTTAGATTAGGCATAAGCCACCTTAGATCAGGTAGAAGCACATTATGCAGAAAACCAGCAATGTAAGCATTAGGGGAAAAACATTAGGCATCAACCGTAAGCATATAAACACATCCTGCATCATAACAGCATAAGCCACAGTGGGCATAAACACATTAGCAGTGGGCATAACCCCAAAACATCATGGCATGACGTTAGGCATCATCACATTAGCATAGGGCATAATCACATGAGCATGTAGGCATCATCATGAGCATGGATGCATTATACATGAATCATACTTAGGCATAAAGTACACCAGCCACAGTGCATCGTACCTAACATCAGCAGGGCACCTCCAGTAGTGCTAACAGGGTGCATACCACCTTTAGGGCCTTGCGCCCTGGTAGAGGCTCAAATAATGACCCCAGGCCAACTGGCCTTACCTGGAGTCCAAAATGCCACTTTGTCCTGCACAGTCGCGGTCCTCAACACGTGGCAGCTGCCCGCACTACTTCTGAGCCTTTATCCCTCTGGAAGAACAGTACTTCCCAATCAGGGCCAAAGTAGGGCTGAAATAGCTAACAGGTTCGGGCAGGCAGCGCTGGGAAGAACCGTCAATTAACATAGGCAGAGTTCCAACTATTAGGGGTATGGCCGCATAGGTCCCGGCGTGCTGGTTGAAGGAATGCTGCTCCCAAGAGGAAAACCAAGCCAGCGCGAAGCCCCGATTCCCTGGAACCAGCCGGCCCCATTGGAGCCCCCTCCGGGACTCTAGAATACAAAAATGCCTCCCGTTGCAGGATAGCTTTAGGCGCCACTGCGTCGGGGGAGCCCCTACTCTGGGACTCTAAAAATAGGGTTGCCCAGCAGGAAAAAAAATGTTGCAGCGGCCCGCAACTGCGGCGCAGCTGTGCAGCCCATGGGATTCTTAGAAGGACCACAGGGGGGCGGGCACCGACAATGTGCCCCGTTGCACCCTCCACAACCAGTTCCCCAATGAGCCCCACTCACCGGCTCTTGGGGCAGGCTCCGGACGTCTCCTCGGGCAGGGAAGACACCGACAATGTGCCTCGGCAGTCCCTGCCCGACCGGAACCTCTCCTGCCCCCTCGCTGCAGGCTTGGCACCACGCTGGGCTCTCCTCAGCTCACGAGAGCCCCGCCAACAGCAGCACCTCTCCTGCCTTCACCCGGGCCCCCTCCTGGGACCCGGGACTTCGATGGGGAGCCCACGAGGCTCCGGACGGCTTCCCCCAAGGCCGGGGGAGGTGGAAATGGAGCCCGCGAGGTTCTGTCTCGGCAGGCCCCGCCCACCTCCAGGCAGGCTCTCCTTCAGCTGCTCGGGTCGCGGCGGTGATTCTTGGGCAAACAGCGTTTCCCAGCCACAGCGCTCCTGCCCCACAGTGCAACAAGGTCCCGGGCAGCGGCGGTGAGTCCTGCTTACCCAGCGCTTCACCTCTCTCCCGGCGCTACACAGCGCGCACGGGGCCCGGGCGGCGGCGGTGACTTCAGGTACACAGCGCTTCACTTCTCTCGTAGCGCTACACAGCGCTCACGGGGCCCGGGCGGCGGCGGTGATTTCAGGTACACAGCGCCCTCCAGACCAGGTAGGATCCGCAGCGGCGGTGATGTCTTTCTCTCCTGGCGGCAATGAGGGGTAGGCACCCTCTTAAATTGATGCATACAGCGGGGTGGGCACCCGCTCGGTTTTAAATAGGCAGCTCTCCCTGGCAGCACGCGGGGTGGGCTCCCGCTCTCTTCAGGCAAACGCGGGGTGGGCTCCCGCTGTTTAAATATGCAGGCAGGGGGGAATCCCACACGCCGGGATTCCCTCGTAGCGCTTTGGCAGCACAGCGCTGCAGGCGTCAGCTCCTCTTCTCCTGGGCAGGTGCTAGATGCAGCGCTCACGAGGCGCTAGGCAGCTGGCAAAGATTCAGGGTCCCACACAATAAAGTAGCGCCCACGAGGCGCTAGGGGCCAGGAGAGCAGACAGGCAATGTTGGGCAAGATCAGCAGGCAGTGGGCAGCTCATCAGAACAGGACAGCAGTTCCTTGGAACAGTCAACCCCCATAATGTGGCCCTCCTCCTGGCACAGCAGTCTTCACTCCAGCAAAGGTCTCTCCCTCGTCCTGTGGACAGCAGAGGGGTACAGATGGGCACAGGGGCCAGCACGCAGGCCCTTCCGGCGGTACCTCCTGGCAGAGTGTCCCCTCCAAGTCAGAGTCCAAGCACACCCACATGGAGTCTCAGCTCCTCTATATATACACCCCTCACCCCACCTACTAGAAAGGGCCAGAAGCTTCTGGAAGGGTCTCTGGGGAAACCGGTCCCAACTGGTTTTGGGGGAGGTGTAGAGCACCCTGTCTGCCAGACTTCCCTCCTCCCTTCCTGAGCTGGGGTCTGGGAGACAGACACACCCCAGGGGCGGAGCCAGCCTTACACAAGGCAGGCACACAGCACACAGAAATGCCAAGGTTTAAAAATGGCATTTCCACAATGGTGAAAATAAATCTGTGCACACCATTGCGCAGCATTTAATATTTCCATCTCACACATACCAAACATGGCATACATATTTTCTACCATGGGGGAGATATCCCATAAGGGGGGGGGGTCCTAATGTAAGCCTATGGAAGGCAGAAAGCACACGCACTTTGCACTGCTAACCAGCGCTAAAGTGCCCAGAGTCCTGAAACCACCAACTTTATGTCAGGAAAAAGACTAGGGGGAAGGCCAAAAAGTTTAGGGATGACCCTGCAAGCAGGGCCAAGTCCAACAGGGAGGATAAGGGTACTTGCGCTAAGTTGTTGTTGATTACTCCTCTGTTACGGAGAGTTGATAATCTTTTTTAGTTGATTGCGACCGTATGAATTGCGTGTTCATCTTGCTTGTCTGGAGGACTGGGGCGTCAGGAGCGGTCTTATAGGATAAGAGGAAGGCTGGAATTTCGTCCTCCGAGAGGTAGTTGGGATGCTTGGGAGGGGGAAGGTGTCTAAAGGCTAGCAGCAAGGGGTGAAGGAAGGGCTTGGTGAGTGGGGGAAGAACTGAGTTCTGGGAGAGCTTGATATTCGAGAGAGAGAGAGTGTTCAGTGAGGTGAAGGATGCTTTTCATTTCAAGAACGGAGTTATGGATGCTCTGAGCTATGTTGGCTGCTCTGAGGTTCAGAGTTTCAAGGTCCATAAGTGAAGGTTGTACTTGCGGGAAGGAGATCAGTTTGACAGGACTAGTTCTGCTGGCATGGTCGGGTAGTCTGGTAGTGGAGCTCTACCATCCTGCGTCTAGGTTTCTGAGGGGAGAGGTGTGCGAGGGGCTATGCGCTCTCAGCAGGGTGGTCACAGGGTTATTGGGGCGGGTGTCCGCTGTGCTATAAGTGTCTCGTGTGTTAGCCACTGTGAGTGAAGGCGAGGAGCAAGGGTTGGAAGAGGGGGGCGGAGGCATAGCCTTCTTGTGAGATGAACGAGGATGGGGGGGAGTGGAGGGAAGTTCACTAGCAGATATAGGGGAGATGCTGCCCAGAGTATCGTTATGAGTGGGGAACACCATGGGTGGAGTTAGGCTAGTCTGAACCTTAGGAGAGGGTGCAAGGGGGAGGGGCTGTAGCTTTGGTGGAACTTAACGGGAAGCCCTTAACCTTGTCCTTTGAGCTGCATTGACCGGAGCTATGAGAAGAGTCGGATGGCGACAACTGGCGCTGGGGGAGCGTAGAGGGATAGGAGTCATGCACATGCTTTTTAAGGATGGTGAAAAAGTCAGCGAATTTGTTGAGATCTTTGTTTGGCGCTTGGATCAGAATGGTGCCGTTTTTGTATGAGGTAATGGTAAGGTCAGCTCTTAGATTTAGGGAGGGCACGATCGTGAGTTTGGCGCCGTACGGAATGTTCCTGGATTCCTGTACGTTAAGTCGGTCTGATATGGCTGCGCGCCCTAGTGCTGTTTTTTTTTAGTAGAAAGTATGGTCATTTATGACTGTGCCCTTGTCGGCGTTAGAATACAGGTCGGAGATCAGGGTCCCAGGGTGTCTTCTCAGGAGGGAATGTTTGAAGATTTTAGCAGTGGTCCAGGAGAGGTTAAGAGGGCATACGATGGTGTAAGAGCCTGCCATACTGGAGAGAGAAGGGAATCAGTAAGGCCAGGAGGGAGAACTTTGGTAGGCTGCAGGAGTGGTTCAAGTGTTAATGCGGAGAGATCGCTGCTCCGGGGCGCAGTCAGGAATGGCCGCTGAGTTGCAGGGCGTCGGGAAGAGGGAGAACCTACAATAGATCCTGAGCCCAGGTAGCGTGGTCGATACCTGTTCACGGTGCTGGTAGATCCTGAGGAGGGGCAGGGGATAGTATAAATATAAATCAATAAGCACCCTGTGTAAAAGGGTATTACCGTAATAGCTGCTGATTGGTCTGACATATTACTTCTTTGCTACTGTCTAATGTCATTACTTTTGCTACTCATACCCTTTTCAAACTACTAAGTCTACCTCCAAGTCCCCCCTATTGTCCTCTGACTGGAAAGCACTTGGCTTAAAACAGACTCTTTTTACATTCTTCATCCTTGTCTTCAAAACAGTGCACAACCAGTCACCTTCTTACTTTGCTTTGCTGATGTTTTCCTCTCAACTCCCAAACACTTTCTGTGTTCATCTACCCAGCATCCCCCAATCAAAATTGAAAACCGCTGCACAGCATCCTGCTCATGACCATTTGTAACTTAGGGTTCCTGCACTGGAATTATTTCCCAGGAGAGCTGAAAGCAATAACCACCTTAACACCCACCTCAGGGGCGTGGATGACCACCAATAGCTCACTAATCATGCCTCTAACATGGAGCCCCAGGGCACATGTGGACTTTGTGCTGTTTTGTTCCTACTGATGGACATTTTGCCGCCTGCAATGTAGCACCTAATTAAATAGAGCTCCAATTGCTGGTGGGGAAATGCCTGTCAGCAGGTTAGGAGGGGCACGTGGGGCACCCCTGTTTAAAAAAAAAGAAAGCGGCAATTGTACTTGTATTTATATAGCGCTTACTCCCCCTAATGAGGCATCAAGGCGCTTTTCGGTGAGTATCACGCTACTTATGTAGCATTATCAACAGCTCTACGCGACTAAATATGCGGTCAGGCAAGACTTAATACAGAATTACTTCGAGGACGTAAATCTCCCGAGTTTGTCCAACTCCCTCGTGGAACAGATTCAACTTGACATATCAGGTGCTGAAATTTTGGCAGCTCTGAATTCAATCGCGGGAGCGAAAGCCTGTGGAAACGATGGGCTGCCTATAGAATTTTATAAGGCATTTGCTAAGGAATTGATCCCCTATTTGACAAAGCTTTTTAATTATATAAAGACTGGTGGCGCTGTCCCCTCAGTCTTTAAAGAAGCCATTATCGTTAGCTTTGTGAAAAAGGGTAAGAATCCCAAGGACGTCAACTCCTACAGACCAATCTGCCTTCTTAATGCTGACTTAATTAATGAAAATTTGGGCTCAGCGTTTTACTCCCCTAGCACAGGAAGTGATCCACAGAGACCAGTCTGGGTTCGTCGCCGGGAGGTTGATGTCTTCGAATACAGGGTTTTTAATACAGGCTCTCGACTTTTTTAATAATAATTGTACTCCGGCGCTCATTATGATGGTAGTCGCCGAAAAGGCATTTGACCTGGTTAATTGGGACGCCCTTTTTTATGGTCTGGGTAGGTTCGGTGTCCCCCTCCAGGTCACAAAAATGCTCTGGAATATCTATCAGGGGGCTCAGGCTCAGGTGGTGATAAATGCAAACCGAGCAGGGATAGTAAATATAAACCGTGGGACTAGAGAAGGGTGTCCGCTTTCTCCCTTATATTTACTTTCTTTATTGAACCTCTGGCTATTAAAATCCGCGATAATGTAGCAATTAGAGCTCCGATTCCGGGCATGGCAAAATTAAGTTGTTCACGGATGACATTGTTTTATATCTCAGTCCCGAGAGCCAGGATTTAGACCTGGTCTTAACAGAATTTAGTCAATTTGAATTGATTGGGGGCTATAAAATAAATCAAAATAAAACAGAGATTCTAACCTTAAATACTGATAGCGATTTTCTTCCCGCAAATCTTAAACATCAAGCCCTTAAGTTGGATCCAATACGATATTTGGGGATATATATCTCTAATCAATATGGGCAGCTATATAAATTGAACTATGAAGTCATGCGGGGTAAAATTAAAAAATTGGTGGATAACTCGTCGCTTTTACCTTTAACTCTGATAGGCCGTGTAGCCCTCATCAAAATGTCAATACTTCCGCTACTTGTCTTTCTTTTTACAAATATACCCATAAAAATTAATACTAGTTATTTTAAAGAGCTAGAAACTATATTTAGAGAGTTTGTCTGGAGTAAGAAGGCACCCAGGGTTAAACTCTCGGCTCTACAACTGGATATCAATCAGGGTGGGTTAGCATTACCGCAAATTCGTACATATTATGAAGCGGCTATTTTAGATTTAACAGCTCGTTTGCTGGAATCAAATGGTTTATTAGACAACTTTTTATGGCTAAAATGGTGCAGGAGTCTGGTTCGCAGATCCCGATATTTC